>JARQOD010000001.1:246829901-246952888 GCA_033576555.1 Oophaga sylvatica
CTCCCTCCAAGTCCCAGCTAGACTCCACACGTCTGCTCTGTCCGAAGACAGGAAACTGACTCTCTAATCACTCAAACAATACACCCTGACCACTCCCTCACAAGTGACTACACTACCCTAAGGGTGTGTCTAGTGTATGTTGAGTGAATGGTATTGAGCATTAAACTGCTATCTCTCCACACATTCTCCAGGGTACTGCGTGTGCCTAACACCAGGGCTACACATTCCCCCATGGTAAAAGACAGCACTCCCGGGCTGTAAAATACAAAGAGACAGTTTTGTTTATGCATGAAAACATCAACATTAAACAGTAATTCGTCCCATCCGGGAGGTAAGGATGTCTTGAACGTTGCAAAACAAAAACATTGAATATAGCAAAATACAAAAGTATTAAGGCATCAAAACATTCAATAAATACACAGTATTCTTGTGAAGGACCCGCACCAAACCTTCAACGTGGGTCCTGGGTGGGCTGCAGGACATCCGAATGCAGACCTCACTCAGTGCCACACCACACGGGTTTTTGTATTCAGAGGTAGTTGTGCTGGTTTTATGTAAAACCAAGATAAAGCACCGAAGCGCAACTATATACAAATAAGTTCTGGCTGGCACAGTCCTCAGCCTCTGAGTCCATTGTAAAACGAAGACACAGATATAATATCACATTGTAATAATAATAAAGTGCGAAACTTTTCTCTATTTACCCAGCCGGGCATTCTACTGTTAGCAATATATAAATGTATTATATACTCGTTTACTTGTGCAAAAATTGGCAAACTTCTTAAACTTTATACAACATTACTTATGGTAGACCCCTATCTGGATCTCACCGGTTTTTTACTGTTTAACTATTCAAATACATTTTCCACCCCGGGGCTGGAACAATGCGGTGTTCCCTAGATCCCAGAACTAACAAGTTGTGACCTGCTATTGGGGTTTGAGTTGCCACAGTTCTTGTGCGAACCTCTAGGGGCGCAACGGGTACATTCTCCTTGCGAGACACCGATTGCGTTTCAATCTGAGTCACAGTTAACGATATGGATCGCGTCATGGATTGCGATGGAAACTGGGTCGCATGTTGCGATGTAGATGTTGCTTTCATTTGCGATGAGCCTGCAGGGGGCGATGCTGGGGCACGGCCGGATACTGCTTGAGCTGGAGACGGGGACGCTGCGGTAGTGGTGACGTTACCTGCGTCGGGGACGGGGTCACGGACGATGGTAACGTTAAGGGCATACCATCCCTTCATTCCCCAGTGCCGTGTATACGTGACAATGTCTCCATTTACTAAGTCCCTCCCGGGATGACCTTGCGGTAGGTGGGATTCTACGTCCCTGCGACTAACAAAGACCCCTGGGTAGAGGCCCGGTTCACGGATGAAGCCCCAGCCCTTCCGGAGCTGGAACTCAGTCACACACCCCTGCCGCCGCGGTTCCCTCAGGGTACCTTTCTCTCTCCGGACACTCTCCTTGTCCGCGATCAGCTCTGCATGTTGCCGCTGTCGATTCCGCTGAGCTTCCCGCTCTTCCTCCTGCTGGCGTTTCTGCTTCTCCTCACGACGCTGCCACTCATATTCCCACTGGGCGGTATAGGCGACGTCATCCAGGCGCGCCATCTCGTCCCAGTTGACGTCTGGTAACGACGGACAGGACCCCTCCGGTGTCCCTGCCGGGGTTCGATCATCTGCTGCGGCCTCCTGGCCGGGCGGGAGTTTCGGAACTGGCGGTACCTCCTCAACCTCCTTCGCCTCCACCGCTTCACCGGTGGGATCAGGATTGGTACTTTCGGGGGCAGCCTCCGGTTGCTCCTTTGCCTTGGGCAGCAGAATTTTCGGTAACTCGAATCGTGGGGGTCGTTGAGGGGAGAGAACACCACGTCCCACAGCCTCCGCTGCTCCTGGGTACGCCGGCGTCTCTCGATCTCTTCAAATCCAGGTTGGTGCTGGACCATCTTCTTCAGGCGTGCATTTTCTTCTTTAACCTCCAGCAATGCTTGCTGCAGGTGCAGGACCACGGATGATTCCGGTGCTGGTGGCAGCTTGGCTGGGGCACGGGGCCTGCCTTCCTCCGCTTCCCTGCTCGGCTGCACACGTCCTGCTTCAATGATGTTCCAGAAGATTCCTTCGTCTTCCTCCAGAGACGTCCGGTCTCTTCCGTGGAGGCGGGGTTGGCGTCTCCTCCTCCTCGCAGGGAAGGTGAAGAGGAGGCGGACCTCCTTTGCTGTAGGGCAGGATCGCATGTTGTAATAGCACTTTGAGAGGGCCGGCATTTTCTTCGCGCCACTGGGGGGTACACGCCCACGAAGGTACGCCCACCTTCTTCTCCAGCGCCTGAGGGCGCGAATATGGCGACAAAGATGGCGATTTTTGGCGCCAAAAGTGCAAACAGTCCTTTTCACAAAAACAATTCCATAGGCACACAGGGCTCGCAATTCTGCGAGTTTCGCATCCTGTTCGTGACGCCAATTTTTGTCTCGACCACGCACCACAATTGTGGGTTTCCAGGGCAATGGGGTACTCAGAGCCGAGCCCGTAGAAGTCTATGGGATTGTCACAGGTAGCGGTGGCTCGGTCTGTGGCCCTGGCGGTCAGGCGTATGTTGGGGGGGTATATTTACAGGGGATATTTATATACAGTTCGTGACGCCACCTGTAGTCTTCTGGTAATTTATACCAGCGCTGCTGTAGAGCTCTGAGGGGATGGTGAGGCAGCTAGATGTCGGGTCCCCTACAGGTGGGACTCTTCCCTCAGGACGGTAGTTAGGTAGGGATTGTGCAGGCATGCAAATAAATAACACAGTCTCACACGGTCAGCGTCTTTCCATACCTTTACTTGTAAGATGGTAAGGCAGGTCCCAGGGAGGCTGATCCAAGGAGAATGTATTTCGAGATAGCAGCTGGACAAGTTAGGGGCCTCCTTTACTTTCAACACAATGAGTACAACCAGCATGAAGCGTAGTTCCCTCTATAACTCCAGCTATTCCATAGCTGTACTGCCCAGTCAGTTTTGTGGTCGGAGCCTTCCTGTGAGAGAGCTGAATTCCTATCTTGCTGATCAGGCTCAAGGTCCTCACTCCCCCTGACCCCAGTTACGTACCGACTATTTAGGGGCTGCTTTCCGCGACCTAAGGTCCGATAAGCCTCTGGTTTTCTTACCACTAAGCGTGAAGCTTTAGTGATCCTTCGGTCCCCAGTGACCGGTAACAATGTGCAGGACTTCTTCAATCCAAAAGCACTTTTCAAATATTCCTTTCCACTGTGCCTTTCGCCTTGTCCTCGCTTGTAGCATAAACACTCACACTTGCAAAAAGTCATATAATCACTCCCTTCTTCTCTTCCTTCAGAGTTAGTTAACAGACTCTCAGTTATCCACTAGGCAGGAGCACGTCTCTGAACCTTTCACTGTCCTTGAGACAGGTGACTGAAGTAATTCTGTACTAAGCTCTTCTTTCTTTATCAGTGTCTTCAAGTGAGGTACAGCTCTGACCAGGCTGAGGTGATCTATATCTCGCCCTTACTGGCCTCCACTTGCTGAACTGCTGGTAGAACCAGGCTGGACTGCTTCCTCCCTCCAAGTCCCAGCTAGACTCCACACGTCTGCTCTGTCCGAAGACAGGAAACTGACTCTCTAATCACTCAAACAATACACCCTGACCACTCCCTCACAAGTGACTACACTACCCTAAGGGTGTGTCTAGTGTATGTTGAGTGAATGGGTATTGAGCATTAAACTGCTATCTCTCCACACATTCTCCAGGGTACTGCGTGTGCCTAACACCAGGGCTACACACAAGCATTTTCCAGATTATGAGACTCTGATTTCAAAATTCACAACGTGGCTTTTGGAGCAACTGTCGACTTCTACAAGCGATGTGTTTACAGTTTCTTAAAGAGATGGGAGAAGTGTGTGCCCCTAAGTGGCACCTATGTAGAGAAAGACTAGTAACTGTGCCAAATTTCATTGCTCTCAGTCCACAGGAAGTGGGTCAGAGGAAATCTTTAATGAACGCACCTCGTAGGTGTCATTTGAAGTCAACATAAACAGGAGAAGTCTCCTGTGCAAGAACAATGAATGGGCCCATTTCTCCTCAATTGCTCAAAGAATCCTTTACTTGTCTGACAGGTTGTTGATTATGTGCATAAATGGTGTACTGCCCACAGTGGAAGACCACACAGCCACCAATCATAACAATTTAAGTGATATTCGCAACTTCAGGACACATATACCATTGAATTTAATGGTGGATCAGGGAGTCAAAGGCTTCGTAATCTATCATTCAGCCTGGGCCTGTGAGCCTGAGACTCCATGCATTGCATTCATGATGAAATCACTACCTCACACCTGCAGTGTGAAGTATCAATACTCACACTGCACCTACTGGAGAAGCATGCCCTGGGAATGTGGCAAGGTGAGCAAGTTTATTTTTTTAATGTCAGTAGGTGTGAGGAGCTAAGAGGGGGCTGTGGGAACCCTTATACTGAGTGAAGGATGTGGGGACCCTTATACTGAGAGGGGGCTAACATTGGGGATCCCCATACTGAGTGAGAGGCTGGCAATGGGGACTAACATACTAAGTTGAGGGTTGGCATTGGGGGCAACAATACTAAATGGGTACCTTGTATTAGGGACCATCATACTGAGTGGGATAGGGGTGGGGTTGGCAATTGGGGCCATCATACTGAGTGGGGGACTATGGGAGCATCAAAAGGAGGGGCCATAATACTGTGTAAGGGGCTGTGGGGACCATTATATTGTTTGAGCTAGTGGCTTGTGATGTATCATATCTAGGGGATGACTATGCTGAGCAAGTGCATCATACTGAGTTGGGGCTTTGGAAGCATCATACTGAGGGGTTGTGGCAGCATCATAAGGAGGTTACATTATACTGTGTTGGGGGCATTGGGGCAATGATAGTGTGTGGGGGTATCATGCTGAGTGGGGGCCGTCATACTGAGTTAAGGCTGTGGGGCATCATACCGGTAGGTGTGGTAGCATTTTTGGGAGCGTAATACTCTATAATAATGGTTATGAAAGGGGTTTTGTGGGTGCGAACACTAAAGGGTATCAATAGAGGCATAATTACTTTGTACATTCCACAATACATGTCTCACTCCTTGTTAAAATTTGAGAGATATGACCCCACATTATTAGCCAAATATTATATTTTTTAGTAGGAGTGGCAATTTACATTTGCTATCGGGCCCCATGATTTTTTTTTTGCTCTCCTGTGTGCATACATAGCAGCTTGTCAATCTCTGCCCAAAGGGGCAGGGAAAGTGAGTAGTGAGCTAGGGAAAGCTAAATTCATGTATACTCCACATTTATATATGTTTTTAAATATGCCCAAGTAGCCAAAAGGCACAATTATTTGTACTGTTGTGGCTGCGATCAGTATGTACCTGTAGCTGTAATACGCAGTCTTTACACGTATGATTTAAAGCGTTTAAATCAGGTTTTAATGACATATCCTGTCAGTAAAGAGGTGGCTGTGCATGTGTGACTTTCTCCATTGACTTAAAGGGAACTTGTCCTCAGAATTATGCACAGTAACCTACAGACAGTATCAGGGTGGCGCTATTATACTGATTAAAATGATACCTTTGTATTATTTCCGTTTTGTGGTTGCTGTTTAATCTGTGGGATCAGTGACCTGTCAGAAGCCAAACTGGTGAATACCTAATCAGAGCACCACATGAAGACCACCCACAACCCCGCCTTGGAGCACGAGCATATCATTAACTCATAACTGAAAATAAAGATTAAACAGCAACCACAAGATGGATTTCATCAACCAAGGTATCACTGTAATCAGTATAACGGCACACACCTGACACTGATTGTAGGTTACTGTGCACAATCCTGCTGACAGGTTCCCTTTAAGTGAAAGATCCTAAAAGTCGAACTTCTTCCATTGCTCCATAGTCCAGTTAAGATGCTCATGTGCTTATTGTAGTTCCATTTGGCATTGCACAAGGGTAAACATGGACACCAGTCTGAGGCAACACAGCCCTATGTGTGTTCTGATACCTTTCTACCACAGCCAGCATTAACTTTTTCAGCAGTTTGTTCTACAGTAGCTTTTCTAAGGGTTCAAACCACACTTCCTAACATTTTAAACCTTGGCTTATCAATGAGCCTTGGTTGCCCATGACCCTGTTGCTGCTTTACCAGTTTTCCTCCCATTAATAACTTTTGACTAGGACTAGATATTGCATATTAGGAAAATCCTACAACACCTGCCTTTCAGGAGACTGAGAACTCAAAAAATGCTTCCATGGACTTACTTTGCTCTGGAAAGTCTGTGTACCAGATCCCAGGAGCACCTTAGCTTTCACGAGAAGCAAGGTTATATGCCTTTTGTATTTGGGGTCTTGGGTTGCAAGAACAGAGTAGCTGTTGGTCAATGGTCTGTTTTGAGAAAAAATATGTAAATGTGCCAGGTCAGCACAAGAGAGATAAGGGCAAGGACAAAATCAAGGGAAGCAGAGCTAAAATGCAGGAAAACTGAGAGAGAGTAAAGGGTATGCCAAAGCGAGATCGCAAACGAGATCGCTAACGAGATCACTAAAATGTCACTATTTTGCCATCTCGTTAGCGACCTCGTTGTGTGTGGCATGTAGCAACGATGTGGCCCCTGCTGTGATGTTGCTGATCGTTCACTAGCGTTCTGGACCGTTTTTTGATCGTTGGTGTCCTGCTGGTGAGCCTATATCGCTGTGTTTGGCACCTTTTGCGAACGACGAGCGACCTCGTTTGTGACGCATATGTTGTTTAGCGTCACGGAGTGGATCGCAATATCTGTAAGTTCTCTTTTGCGTCACAGAGAGGATCGCAGAAGTTGCAAAGCAGGCTAGCAGGACGCAGAGAGCAGGAGCGATGCTGGAAATTCCTATGAATCAGAAGCGCTCAGTACATGCTAATGACAGATCCTAACGACCGCCAAAGTCGTTAAAGAGATTGCTGACCGCTGATGAGTCGTTTATGAGATCTCCTGTTTGGCAGATACTAGCGACCTAAAAGAGATCACACTAACGATCTCATTAGCTTGCGTCGTTATCGAGATCGCTAACGAGATCGCTAAGTGTGGCAGTACCTTAAGACTTAATAAAAGTTAACTCATTAGAAGCTAAATATTTACATTGCTAATATCTCTGCAATGGAGAAGAAACATTGTTTAGAAAAAAAAGTTATATTCCGCACTGCAGACGCTATTACATTGTGTGTCTGGTTCACAATGAAAAATTTGGTGAAAGATCCTCTTTAAATAGAGCCCCTAGAGCACCCATTGGCTACCAAACACCTGATAACCACTGACTAGCCATAGGAATTGACAATTACGCATGCTGACAGCCCTGTCAATCATGCTAGCTGCAAATGCCACCTGCCAAAACAAGATGCACTGCCGACAGGAATGGAGTTGTGGAGTCTATCGGTGATGCCGAAAGTGGGAGAGGGGGCAAGTTAGTTTGTCACATGATCATTTTGGCAAAATTCTCAACTATTTATCTAACTTTCACAATTTGGGCCATGTCTAAGTTGCTCAGATCCTTAACCATGACAATTTATCAACTTCCTACAGGTTAATTAAAAGAACTGATCGTTCAGTTGCTAATAGAATATCCCATCCCTTGACATTTGATTTTAATGTTATGGTTAATTGTGTATGTTATTTATAATACTGATAAAAATCATCATTTTGACCACATAATTATAATTTTTTGAATTTGATGGCCCTTTGGAATTCACCATACATTATCTCATAAATATGGATTTACCTGGCCCAAATTAATTTCTAAAAGCAAGGTCAAATTCCTTGAAGCATGACGAGCTTGGGGATTGCATGCTGTCAGAATCATGTGTCCTTTTTGCAAGTCAGCTTTAGTTTGATGGTCATTCTGGAATAAAAAATACATAAAGCAAAAAAGAATGGTTTAGCCTATAAGTGTGAATAGATATACCTCTGCAAAGCTATATGCTGCGGTATCATTGTGGAGCTTGGAGCATGTGTGTTGTCTTTTACTTTGGGGGCAAAAACATGCATTTACTTTCAGGGGAAGCAGACACATTTAAATCCCTGCTGAGCCGTGGGCAGAGAAAGATGAGCTGTCTAGAAAGCATTTTCTCTCTTTATAATACTCAAAAAAAATCCTTGGACTGCCTTGTGCATTGCAATGCAAGGATTCAGCAGTGTAAGAGCACATCAGGGCATTGAGGGAAAGCTTAATGTGTTCTCATTAGCGAACAATGGAGGCGGGGTGGAAACAGAGCAGCGAGGGAGGAGGTGAAGGGAAAAGGAGGGGGAAGTACTTCTGTGGGTATGGCGGAGAGATGGACCACTCTGGAAAGCATTACAATTTTGTGCCTTCTCACTTCTATTCCCCAAGTCCCTCGGCTTTACATGGTTCTTTCACAGACAGTTCAGAAAAATACCTCCCAAGTCTCATGTAAAGAGAGTTGTGTCGTACATAGCTGCTTACGGTTTAACAATTTCCTGGCTTATGCCTTTTCATTATCAGAACTCAATGTATTCAGTTTTAGAATCAATATACTAAATCCTCTTGAGATTTATGACAGGAAATCATACAATATATCGTATGTTAGTATCAATGGAGCAGATTGTATAAGTAGCACAATTCAGTTAATGGCCATTACTGCATATTTGGTTAGACTACACATACAAGTTAATATTAATAATAGAACTTGGTAATGTGTTGAGGACTAGTGACCAATACAGAGCACGCTCAGTCTACAAATATCTCAATAGCTGTCTACAAATATCTCAAGGGCTGTCACATTGTAGAAGGATCATCTTTATTCTCATTTGCACAAGGAAAGACTAGAAGCAATGGGATAAAACTGAATAGGAGGAGACACAGATTAGATATTAGAAAAAACTTTTTGACAGTTAGGGTGATCAATGAGTGGAACAGGCTGCCACAAGAGGTGGTGAGTTCTCCTTCAATGGAAGTCTTCAAACAGAGGCTGGATAGACATCTGTCTGGGATGATTTAGAGAATCCTGCTTTGAGCAGGGGTTGGACCAGAAGGCCCAGGAGGTCCCTTCCAACTCTACCATTCTATGATTCTATGATTCTACATTGCCAATAAAACTTCAATCTCATCAATCGGTGGCTAGCGCCTTCATTATAGAGCTGCCAGTGACATTTTCGCTATGGGCGGCCTAATATATATTTAATGAGATCTTTATTCTAAACTTCCAAGAGATGCTCAACGACATCATCTTCAATGCTAAACAATCTGTTACGTCACCACAATTTATATTTGATGCTAATAATGAGATTGCTTGATTTTTCATAGCGCAGTGAAAAAGATTAAAGAATCACTCCCACCAAAATATCTATCCTCTTAATATATTGCAGTCATCATAATATATAGCTCTGTGTATTTACAATTGCTCATTTTGCCTTTCTACCAGCTAATTCGTTTTTTTCCATTAGTTCTATGACATCATGTGTTTTTAAAAACTGAGAGCTGACTCCTTTTAAAAGCTCTGTTTAGCAACAGGAAGTCTCTTTTGCCTTTTCCTTTTGTAAGTCATTCCATTCTTCAACTACTGGCCAAGCTTCCCTGCTAGGGACTTTTGTTGTGATGACTCATGCAGGGAAAAGAGACTTCCTGTTTCTACAGTACATAGAGCTTAGAAGGATTCAGTCAGTTTTTATTCACATGATGTCATACAACTAATGGAAAAGAGAAAAAATAACTGAGTAGAAGCACAAAATGAGCAATTGTAAGTACACAGTGCTACAGTTAGGTCCATAAATATTTGGACAGAGACAACATTTATCTAATTTTGGTTCTAGACATTACCACAATGAATTTGAAACAAAACAAATCAGATGCAGTTGAAGTTCAGACTTTCAGCTTTCATTTGAGGGTATCCACATTAAAATTGGATGAAGTGTTTAGGAGTTTCAGCTCCTTAACATGTGCCACCCTGTTTTTAAAGGGACCAAAAGTAATTGGACAATTGACTCCAAGGCTATTTCATGGACAGGTGTGGGCAATCCCTTCATTATATCATTCTCAATTAAGCAGATAAAAGGGCTGGTGTTGATTTGAGGTGTGGTGTTTGCATTTGGAAGGTTTAGCTGTGAAGGAAACATGCGGTCAAAGTAGCTCTCCATGCAGGTGAAACAAGCCATCCTTAAGCTGCAAAAAACAGAAAAAACCCATCCGAGAAATTGCTGAAACTTTAGGAGTGGCAAAATCTACAGTTTGGTACATTCTGAGAAAGAAAGAAAGCACTGGTGAACTCATCAATGCAAAAAGACCTGGGCGCCCACGGAAGACAACAGTGGTGGATGATCGCAGAATACTCTCCATGGTGAAGAGAAACCCCTTCACAACAGCCAACCAAGTGAACAACACTCTCCAGGAGGTAGGCGTATCAATATCCAAATCTACCATAAAGAGAAGACTGCATGAAATTAAATACAGAGGGTTCACTGCACGGTGCAAGCCACTCATAAGCATCAAGAATAAAAAGGCTAGGCTGGACTTTGCTAAAAAACATCTAAAAAAGCCAGCACAGTTCTGGAAGAACATTCTTTGGACAGATGAAACCAAGATCAACCTCTACTAGAATGATGGAAAGAGAAAAGTATGGCGAAGGCGTGGTACAGCTCATGATCCAAAGCATACCACATCATCTGTAAAACATGGCGGAAGCAGTGTGATGGCTTGGGCATGCATGGCTGCCAGTGGCACTGGGTCACTAGTGTTTATTGATGATGTGACACAGGACAGAAGCATCTGAATGAATTCTGAGGTATTCAGAGCCATACTGTGTGCTCAGATCCAGCCAAATGCAGCCAAACTGATTGGTCGTCGTTTCATACTACAGATGGACAATGACCCAAAACATAAAGCCAAAGCAACCCAGGAGTTTATTAAAGCAAAGAAGTGGAATATTCTTGAATGGCCAAGTCAGTCACCTGATCTCAACCCAATTGAACATGCATTTCACTTGTTAAAGACTAAACTTCAGACAGAAAGGCCCACAAACAAACAACAACTGAAAACCACCGCGGTGAAGGCCTGGCAGAGCATCAAAAAGAAGGAAACACAGTGTCTGGTGATGTCCATGAGTTCAAGACTTCAGGCAGTCATTGCTAACAAAGGGTTTTCAACCAAGTACTAGAAATGAACATTTTATTTACAATTGTTTAATCTGTCCAATTACTTTTGGTCCCTTTAAAAACAGGGTGGCACATGTTAAGGAGCTGAAACTCCTAAACCCTTAATCCAATTTTAATGTGGATACCCTCAAATGAAAGCTGAAAGTCTGAACTTCAACTGCATCTGATTTGTTTTGTTTCAAATTCATTGTGGTAATGTCTAGAACCAAAATTACATAAATGTTGTCCCTGTCCAAATATTTATGGACCTAACTGTATATAATATGATGACTGCAATATATTAAGAGAATAAAATTTTGATGGGAGAGCTTCTTTATGGGTTGGAAAATGTAGAACTATTTCCTGCATACCTTTTTCCTGACTATGTTGGCTCATTTGCCCATAGCCATGCAAATTTTCCAGAAGTCTTTAATTTGCTGAGACAGTCTTACGAACAGGAGCACAATTCTTGTGCACCAGGCCACATTAATTAAACCATGCAGAAAAGTGACTTTTTTTTTCGGTGTTTCCTTGGTGGGGCTTAATTGTCTAAATTTTGGGTTTTAAATGTTGGTATGTATATGAATTCATTTTTTACAATAGTATTTTTTTCTATCAGAGTATATATGCAGATTCTACATGATACTAGTCTTGATCATGTAAAGTATTCTTGTTCTAGAGATCATACGAGAACCATTAAGACATGACTAGAGTTGAGCGAAACAGGTCGGTCAAATTCAAAAATCAACGACTTTCGCCAAAGTCGGGTTTCGCCAAGCGAAAGCCGACTATATCGTGAAGTCGGCCATGCGGTCGTCGACCCGAGCGCCAAAGTCAGTTTTCCCATAATGCTTGCAGGCGTCTTTTCTCAGCCAATGAGCAAAGATGCACACTGTGGGCAACGAGATGACATGGGCAGCGGCCACCACCATCTTAGAGAAGGGCATTGCAGAGATTGGCTTGCTTTGTGTGGCATCACAGTGGCTATAAAAGCCCTGACCGCCAACCGCCATTTTACTTCTGCCGATCTTAGCGTAGGGAGAGGTGGCTGCAGCTGTTTCTCAGTAGAGAGAGAGTTTAGGCAGGAAAGAAAAGTGATTCTGTGCTTGTGCTGATAGCAATTGTGCTGTGCATTTAGTGTGCAGTGACAGGGGAGGATTTTGTTGTGTGCAGCAGCGCTGGTTATTAGGCTGCCTGCTAGTGACAGGGGAGGATTTTCTTGTGTGCAGCAGCAGAGCTGGTTATTAGGCTGCCTGCTAGCTGTATTGCTGTGTGTACACTGCTGTGCAGACTGCTTTTTACACAGCACTAATACTTTTACTCTTTTTTTCTGCACAGTTACCGAGCGTTCATTTTTTCCCACACCATATAGAATCTGCTTCTCTGACCTTCTAGGGTCATCAAAACACTATACCAGACCCCAATCAGAGGGCAATAAAACTTTCCCTCCTTATCTATGAACTGTTCCAATATTTATGTTCATCCCTCTGCCATAATGACAGTTCTGCTTCACGTCACTTGTCTTATCTATTGCATTATTCCTGTGTCCTTTTGTGTATATAAATATGTGATTCTTCAGATTTTGTATTAGTCTTTGCCTGATGAAGAGACCTGAGTAGTCTCGAAAGCTTGCAATTTGTTACCATCTTTTCAGTTAGCCATTAAAAGGTATCAACCACTGAGGACTCTCAAGTCTAAATATTTTTCTATCTACTGGCTAACACGGTACGAAGATACACATCTTTCCTATACCATATAAGCTGTACGCTCCTCACACACTAACGTGTACCGGCTGGTATCACGGACAAATACATGCTGACTATCTGTGTGTGACTCCAGAAATATATACGGAGATTTACAATTACCCCTATACTATAAACACCTGGTATCTTCAGATACTGTGCCCTTTATCTGCTTTTTATATTCTGGTCTAATCCATACTGAGTAAGTGTCTGTGTGTTACTCCGGAAATATATACGGAGATTTGCAATTACCCCAACACTGTATACAGCTGTACTCTTGTGATACAGTACCCTTTTTCAGCTTTTTATATTCTTATCTAATCCATATTGAGCCTGAGAGCTTCTGTGTGTGACTCCTGAAATATATACGGAGGTGTACAATTTTTTCACTACACTACATACACCTGGTATCTGGTGATACAGTACCCTTTATCTGCTTTTATATTCTGGTCTAATCCATACTGAGCCTGAGAGCGTCTGTGTGATGACTCCTGAAATATATACGGAGAATTACAAATTTTTCACTATACTATATACACCTGGTATCTGGTGATACATTACCCTTTTTCTGCTTTTCATATTCTGGTTTAATCCATACAGAGCCTGTGAGCATCTGTGTATTACTCCGGAAATATATACGGAGATTTAAAATTACCCCAACACTGTATACAGCTGTACGCTTGTCATACAGTACCCTTTTTCTTGTTTTTATATTCTGGTCTAATCCATACTGAGCCTGTGAGCTTCTGTGTGTTACTCTGGAAATATATATACGGAGATTTACAATTTACCCCTATACTATATACACCTGGTATCTTCAGATACAGTGCCCTTTATCTGCTTTTTATATTCTGGTCTAATCCATACTGAGTAGGCGTCTGTGTGTTACTCCGGAAATATATACGGAGATTTAAAATTACCCCAACATTGTATACAGCTGTACGCTAGTCATACAGTACCCTTTTTCTGGTTTTTATATTCTGGTCTTATCCATACAGAGCCTGTGAGCGTCTGTGTGTTACTCCGGAAATATATACGGAGATTTACAATTTACCCCTATACTATATACATCTGGTATCTTCAGATACAGTGCCCTTTATCTGCTTTTTATATTCTGGTCTAATGCTCCAGTGTGTTATGGGCCAAAATCATGGTCCATATATCATGTGCCCCATGATTAATGATGCAGTGTATAATGGGCCTGGTAAATGCTGTTCCAGTGTCTGCTGTCCCCCATTTACAATGCTTCAGTGTATGATGGGCCCCATGGATGCTGCTCCAGTGTCTGATCTGCGCCATTGAGAATGCTCCTGTATATGATGGTCCCCATGGATGATGCTCCAGTGTCTTATGGGCCAAAATAATGCTCCATATATCATGGGCTCCATTTATAATGATCTAGTGTGTAATGGTCCCCGTAAATGTTGCTCCAGTGTCTGTTTTCCCCCCTTTTAGAATGCTCCTGTATTATTTGGGCCCCACTGGTGGAAAAAGTCAGAAAAGGGCCCCTGTGCAAGAACAATACATGGGCCCTTTGCAGCCCAAGATCTCGAAAAAATGCAAAATTGCACCTGCTTAGGAGGTATAAATGTGTCCCCTCACCTCTTGGGCCCCTGTGCAGCTGCACAGGTTGCACCAATGATATGTCCGCCCCTGATGGGCCCCATGGATGCTGCTCCAGTGTCTGATCTGCCCTATTTACAATGCTCCAGTATATTATGGGCCCCATGCATGCTGCTCCAGTGTCTGATCTGCCACATTTTTCATGCTCAAGTGTATGATGGGCCCCATATATTGCTCCAAACATTAAAAAAAATGTAATACCCCTCCTCGCTGTGCACTGCTCTACTCTAGACTCCTCAGCGTCGCCATGTTACAGCTCTCTGCACTTGGACTGTTTAGGCTGAGGGCGGACAGACGTGACGTCATCGCGCTCTCTAAGCTGAATGTCACTGTCGGGAAATGTGGAAGATGTCACAGCGGTGGAGCAGGGAGAGGTAAGTATTGCAATTGCAGGTGCCCTGAGCAAGCAGTGGGGACTGACTCGTGGGCGACGGCACGGGCACAGGGACCCTCATAGTACGCCGGTGTGTCTGACAGCGAGTGGACCCTCCCACCATCAGAGACAAATTTTTGTACTATGAGGGCACTGTGCCAGTGCCGTCGCCCACGAGTCGCCCCCCCCCACCTGCAGTGTTGAGGGAATTTTAAATCTCCATATAGATTTCCGAAGTAACACACAGACGCTCACAGGCTAAGTATGGATTACACCATAATATAAAAAGCTGCAAAAGGGTACTAAATCTGAAGATAACAGGTGAATATAGTTTTGGGGTAAATTGTAAATATCTGTATAAACTTCCGGAGTACCACACAGACGCTCACAGGCTCAGTATTGATGACACCAGAATATAAAAAGTAGTACAGCTGTATACAGTATTGAGGTAATTTTTAAATACGATACGATACACTTTATTGATCCCTGGGGGAAATTACAGTATTACAGCAGCAATACAAACAGCAGTATATAAAATATTAGGACACAAATCTTGCACAGGTATACCAACATTACATAATAAATAAAAGTGTGTAGTTCAGGTGTATATAAGACAATGTTAATTGACATTAGTACACTAGCCATCAGTCATTATTTTCTACCACCCTTAGGAAATTATTATACATCCCCATAGCAGTAGGTACAAACGATTTCCTGAATTTCTCCTTCTTGCACCTTAATAGGATTAGACGGCTGCTGAATGTGCTCTTCTGCTTCAAGAACAGCTGGTATAGGGGGTGTGTATTATTGTTCATTATAGCCCTACACTTCTTCTGACTTCTATCCTCCAATACCTCCTCAAAAGAGTCAAGATGGAGGCCAACAGCTGCACTTGCCTTCTTGATAAGTTTGTTGAGCTTATTAGCGTCAGTTACGAGCAAATGATAGCAAAAAAAGATGGCGCTTGCTACAACGAACTGGTAGAACATCTCCAGCATTTTACTGCATATTGAACGACCTGAGCTTCCGCAGAAAGTACAGTCTGCTCATTCCCTTCTTGTAAACCTTTTCTGTATGACACCTCCAATCGAGTTTACTGTCAAGGTGAACCCCAAATATTTGTAACTCTCAACAATCTCAACCTCCTGGCCAGCAATGGTGATCGGTAAGTAATCCTCATTTTTCCTTCTACAACTCACCACCATCTCCTTGGTTTTCTTTACATTTAGTTCTAGACAGTTAGTCTGACATCAATCCACAAAGTCAGAAACCACCCTTCTATATTCCTCCTCCCCCCGGCCCCCCACAATGCCCCCTACAATCACGGAGTCATCTGAGAATTTTTGGAGGTGACAAAAATCAGATTTATACTGAAAGTCAGCTGTATACAATGAGAAGAGGAAGGGTGACAGCACTGTACCCTGAGGGGCTCCAACACTGCTCCGTACACTGCCAGATACCACCTCCCCCATCCTTACAAACTGCGGCCTGTCTTTCAGGTAGTCACTTATCCAGTTCACCATCCCCTCATCTACCACCATATCAGTCAACTTATTACGTAGTAAGAGAGGCTGTAGGGTATTGAAAGCACTAGAGAAGTCAAAGAACATGGCACACACTGCAGTTCCATCATTGTCCAAGAACGAATGCATTGTATGTAGCAGAGACCCTACAGCATCATCCACCCCCAATCTCTGCTGGTACGCAAACTGCAGGGGTCAGTGCAGGCCCTCACCCTCGGGCACAAGTAGGCGAGTATTATTCTCTCCAAGGACTTCATAGCATCCGATGTTAAGGCCACTGGACGATAGTCTTGTAGGGAAGGTGGAAAAGTGGTCTTAGGAACCAGCACCAGGCAGGTGGTCTTCCATAGTTCTGGTACCCCCTGTGATTGAAGGCTCTAGTTAAACAGGTGCTGGAAGACAGTACACAGTTGGTTTGCACATGCTCTGAGGACACGTGGGCTGAGGCCATCAGGCCCAGCTGCTTTGCCAATTACAAGTCTGCTAAACTGTCTTCTCACGTCGCTTTGGGAGACAGTGAAAGCAGGCAGCTTATCCCCCAATGTCAATGCTGCAGATCTTTTCCCGGATCCATCCCCCATTTCTGATGACACTGTGCTTGTGTTGGTGAATCTGTTGAAAAACTCATTCATTTCATTAGCCCAGGGCACTTCCCCATGCTCCGACTTTGCCTTAAACCCAGTTAGCTGTTTCATGTATATATTTCCGGAGTAACAGACAGACGTTGACAGGCTCAGTATGGATTAGACCACAATATAAAAAGCTGAAAAAGGGTACTGTATCACCAGGTATATATAGATAGCAGGTATATATAGTATAGTGAAAATATTCAAAATCTCCCTATATATTTCAGGAGTCAGGCACTGACGCTCTCAGGCTCAGTCTGGATTACACAAGAATATAATAAGAAGAAAAAGGGGTACTGTATCAGCAGATACCAGGTGTTAGGGTCTGCGGAACGCACCTAATAGATAGTGTAGAGAGGTGCGTTCGCAGCCCGGGGTCCACCGTACAGGCAGAGCCCGCTGCTAGTAAGATGACATAAGTAGCAAACTCTGTTATCCCGCAGAGTCGCTAAAATAAACGCCGTAGCGCGCTGTGGCAGTTAGTGCGAACTCTGTTAATCCCCAGAGGCCCTAGCGGGAATGCCACAGCGCTATATGGCGATAAGTACAAACTCACTTAGCTTCAGTGAGCCGCAAAGTAAAACGCTAGGGCGCTGACCAGCGTTATAAAGCGAACCCTGTTGCGTCACAGAGCCGCTGAGAAAAGACTGTGTCCTGTTAGACTCACAGGGAACACAGATGACTGCTAAGCGGATTGCAGTCTGTGTTCATGCAGTCAGAACACAAGCAATAATCTCCTCACCGTAGTAGCCGGTATTCTAATGGCGTTTTCAGCCGAGCCCTGAACACGTGCATACAATCTCCTCACAGGAGGTGCAGGTATTCTAGGGGCTTATTTCAGCCAGACCTAACCACATGCATACATGACCACACTGGCGCAAGCACGTAACAGATTTGATACTAGCGCATGGCGGCCCGGCCATGCCACCCTTTTATAGTAGCAACTGCAGGACCTACCAGAAAAGGACCAATGCGAAACCTTTCCAGAACACATGTAGTTTCTGGACCTGCCTGGAGGACCAATGGGAGTCGCTGCTGTAACCGAGCATGTGACCCTGATCTCCAATGGGAGATCTTGCCCTGGGCATGCTCAGATGGAGAAAGCAGGGACTTAGTTCCCCAACTGCCTGCTTCAGCACTGGTTATAATAGAGGAACCAGGAAAGACCGCAACAAGCCTCTGCACAGTGTTAAACTGGGCGAGACGCTGAGACCGACGTCTCTGCTGAGCAGGCTCCACTGTGGCTGGAGATGGATGGGGGACCGCAGCGGGACTGGCTCGAGATTCCCCTTGTGTAGCAGTGGGAACTCAATCCCTAGCACCAGGTATATACAGTAGTATAGTGAAAATATTGTAAATCTCAGTATATATTTCAGGAGGCAGCCACTGATGCTCTCAGGCTCATTATGCATTACACAATAATATCAAAAGCTGAAAAAGGGGTACTGAATCACCAGATACAAGATATATATAGTATAGTCAAAATAGTCTAAATCTCCATATATATTTCAGGAGGTATACTCTGACGCTCACAGGCTCAGTCTGGATTACATAAGAATATAATAAGAAGAAAAAGGGGTACTGTATCAGCAGATACAAGATATATATAGTAGAGTCAAAATATTCTAAATCTCCGTATATATTTCAGGAGGTAGACTCTGATGCTCACAGGCTCAGTCTGGATTACACGAGAATATAATAATAAGAAAAAGGGGTACTGTATCAGCAGATACAAGGTATATATAGTAGAGTCAAAATATTCTAAATCTCCATATATATTCAGGAGGTAGACTGACGCTCAAAGGCTCAGTATGGATTACACCAGAACATAAAAAGTTCCGCAAGAAATAATGACACATGTGGGCCAATGTTGCAGCTGTCAATGATGCACTTACAGTGGTGGGTGTAGGAGGACTTTATGGAAATAAGGGTACTGTATCAGAAGCGTACAGCTGGATACAGTGTAGGGGTCATTGTAAATCTCCATATATATTTACGGAATACCAGACAGACGCTCACAGGCTCAGTATGGATTACACAAGAATATTATAAGAAAAATGAGTACTGTATCAGCATATACCAGGTATACATAGTATAGTCAAAATATTATAAATCTCCATTTATATTTCAGGAGGCAGACTCTGACGTTCTCAGGCTCAGTATGTATTACACAATAATATTAAAAGCTGAAAAAGGGTACTGTTTCACCAGATACAAGGTATATATATTATAGTGAAAATATTATAAATCTTCGTATATATTTCAGGAGGCAGACTCTGACGCTCACAGGCTCGGTATGGATTACATAAGAATATAAAAAGTTGGGGGGTGGAGGAGGAGGGGGTACAGCCCAGATAGGGAGGTAGCAAAAATGGCATATGTTGAGGTGTATAATGGACGTAAAGCAGCTGTAAATTGATGAATTAGAGAAGTCCGAGGAAGAGGAGGACAATAAAAGGGGTACTGTATCACCTGATACAAGGTAGTATAGTGAAAATATTCTAAATCTGAGTATATATTTCAGGAGGCTGACAATGACGCTCTCAGGCTCAGTATGGATTACACCAGAATATAATAAGAAGAAAAAGGGGTACTGTATCACCAGATACCAGGTATATATAGTCTAGGTAAAATATTGGAAATCACCTTATATATTTCAGGAGTCAGACAATGACGCTCACAGCCTCAGTATTGATCACACCAGAATATAAAAACTAGAAAAAGTGTAATGTATTAAAAGCGGACAGCTGTATACAGGGTTGGGGAAATTGTAAATCTCCGTATATTTTGCAGAGTCAGACACAGACTCTCACAGGCTCAGTATGGATCACACCACAATATAAAAATTTGGGTGGTGGAGGAGGGGGGTGGGGACAGGCCAGATCGGGAGGTGGCAAAAATGGCATATGTTGAGGTGTATAATGGACGTAAAGCAGCTGCAAATGGAGGAATTTGAGAAGTCCGAGGAAGAGAAGGACAAAGTGAGCCATTTTTCTGGCAACCTATGTGTCATCAAGGGAAGGTGGGACAAAATCCTTTGAAACCCGTGCATGGTTCATTTTAATAAAGGTTAGATCATCAACATTTTGCGTCAATAGAGAGGTCCTTCTTTCTGTCAGGATTGATCCAGCAGCACTGAAGACTCTTTCTGATAGCACACTACCAGCAGGGCAAGCGAGCTCCTGTAAGGCATATTGTGCCAATTCAGGCCAGGTGTCCAGTTTACAGGCCCAGTAGTCAAAAGGGAATGATCGGTGAGGGAGAACATTGATAGGGGCGGAGAAATAATTTCTAACCATAGTTGACAACTGCTGTCTCCTGTCTGTTGCTATAGATTCATGATTACCAGGTGTGTGAGCTGTCCTGGAGAAATCAGTCCACAACATGGTCATGAAACCCCTGTCTCCAACGCCACTTCTGCTGTGTGCATCACGAACACCTCTTCCATTTGGCCCAGTACGGCTCGTGGCCGAACCTGCACTGCTGCTGTTTGCTGGGAATGCCTCTAACAAACGGTTTACCAGAGTTGCTTGTTTGTTGGCCAATATAAGCTCTAGGTTCTCCTGTGGCATTATGTTCTGTAATTTGCCTTTATATCATGGATCGAGGATGCTGGCCAACCAGTAGTTGTCATCCTTCATAATTTTGGCAATGCGGAGGTCCCTTTTTAGGATCCGCAAGGCATAATCACACATGTGGGCCAATGTTCCAGGTGTCAGTGATGTACTGCCAGTGGTGGGTGGAGGAGCACTTTCTGCCAAAACCACATCCCTCCAGTCAAGCACAAACCCTGGACCTGAACTTGGCAAGCCAACATTTTCTTTTGCCCCTGAGAAGCTTCCTCCTCCCCAAAATAATCATCCTCCCCTCCTCCTCCTCTTCCTCTTCTTCCTCCACCTCGTCCAGGACAGTTCCCTGAGCAGACAACGGCTGACTGTCATCAAGGCTTCCCTCTTCCTTCTCTTCCTCCTCCGATGCAGATGCCTGATCCTTAATGTGCGTCAAAGTTTGCATGAGCAGACGCATAAGTGGGATGCTCATGCTTATGATGGCGTCGTCTGCGCTTACCAGCCATGTGCATTCCTCAAAACACTGAAGGACTTTACAGAGGTCTTTCAGCTTTGACCACTGCACATCCGACAACTCCATGTCTGCCCTCAAACTGCCTGCCTGTGTATCCTCCCATAAATGCATTACAGCCTGCCTCTGTTCACACAGCCTCTCAACCATGTGCATGGTGGAGTTCCACCTTGTTGCAATGTCTATGATTAAGCGGTGCTTGGGGAGGTGGAGCGATCGCTGCAGCCTCTGCATGCAACTGCAGTCTACGGGCGAGCGAAGGATGTGCTGTTAACTACGGATAATTATTTAAGAAGCACTGCACCACTAGGTTCAAGTTGTAAGCCAGGCAAGATATGTGTCTGAGTTTTGTCAGGGCTATTGCCGCCATAAAATTACGTCCGTTATCACTGACTACCTTGCCTGGCTTAAGATTTATACTGCCCAGCCATGACTCAGTTTCTCACTGCAAGTAGTCGGCCAGTACCTCCGCGGTGTGTCTGTTGTGCCCAAAGACATCATTTTTAAAACAGCCTGCTGACGCTTACCACTAGCTGTTCGATAGTGGGATACCTCGTGTGCAACACTGGCAGTTGCGGATGGAGTCCTGGTGCGACTGCGCTCTGTTGACGAGCTTTCGCTTATAGAGGAGGAGGAGGGTTGAACACCTACTGCCAACTGTTGCCTATACCGTTGGCTAGGCAGCACTGTACCACCGCCGCTGTCCCCTGTGGACCCTGCATCCACCACATTAACCCAGTCCGCAGTGATGGACACGTAACGGCCCTGGCCATGCCTACTGGTCCTTGCATCTGTTGTGAGCTGCACCTTTCCACTCACTGATTGTTTGAGTGCATGGACAATTCGCTCTTTCATATGCAGGTGGAGGGCAGGGATGGCTTTTCTAGAAAAGAAGTGCTGACTGGGTAGGTCATAGCGTGGGACAGCTTAGGCCATGAGGTCTCTGAACGCTGCGCTTTCAACCAAACGGAAGGGCATCATCTCTAATGTGATCAGTTTGGCAATGTAGGCGTTCAAACCCAGTGTACGCCGATGAGAGGATGAATACTTTCTTGTCCTACTCAGAGTGTCTGGTAGGGTGAGCTGGACTTGAGAGCTGCATATGGGGAACTATCGGTGGACATGACGGACTGAGAGGGGGTTGGTGATGGTGGTGGTGATGGCCTAGATGCAGTCTTTCATTGCAAAAACATTGTGATTCCCTGACTGTTTTGGCCTTGCGACGACACCTCAACTTTTCTTGCTGGTGGTGTGCCAACAGCTGGGCTTACAGTGGGGGAAGCGATGGAGCATTGCTGGCTAACTTCAGTCAGAGCCGGTGCACATGTGCTACCTGAGGTTTTGTAGTCCATCCACGCTTGCAAGTGCATGTTCAGTAAATGTCCAAGCATGCAACTGGTATTCAAATTTCTGAGGTACTTCGGCACTTTTTACAGATAACCTTTGCCTCATCAATAGGATTTTGGTCAAAAAAGTGCCACACTGGACTCTTCCCACTGTGGTATAAATTTTCAGGGCTTGCATGCTGTGCTAATTTAACCATCTGGCCAAGCTGTCCTGCAACTCTTTTTGTGTTTTTAACACCTTTTATGACTGCTACGGGCCTGTTAGATAACCTCAGCTGTGATGTCGATACCTGCTGCGGATTCTTCTCCTCTTCTGAGCTATTGCCAGTGGCACCCTCTTCCCCCACTGGATGCCAATCTGGGTCAACAACTGGGTCATCCATCACCTCCTCTTCAATTTCATCTGCCCCTTCCTCTGTGTCACCGTCTTAGGTGGTAGAGTATGCGGGAAGAGGCACCTGAGTTTCATCAGGGTCACATTCTAGCTTAGTACACTGCGAGGGCAATGTAGCGATGTGGTTGAATGTACCAGCACAATCATCTAGCAGTGGCTGTGCATCAGTGCACTCCATGTCAGATTCATCTTTGACTGGGAAATTCAGGATTTGACTTGATAACCCAGGCATGGTATGTGAAAAGAGCTCCATGGAGTAATCTGAAGTGTGGCCTGCCGCATCCTTCACTTTTGATGGGGGTGAAGGACACAAGGAAAGGGGTTGTTCCTGACCAGAAGCCTGCACTGACGACTCAGTGCTTGGAGCTTTTGAAACTTCAGAAGAGGAGGAGATAGAGCTGAAGGCTGTTTCCGCAATGTAAGCCAAAACCTGTTCCTGATGCTCTGGCTTTAAAAGCGGTTATACGCAATCCTTGAAAAGGGAGCCTTCCAGGCCATCTGGAGCCAGACGATGAGGCAGGCTCAACACCTCCTGCCTTAGGTGCTATTGTGCTTTTGGCACTACCAGCAGATGCACCACCACCACCACCACCATCAGTAGCAGGTGGCCCCCGACCACGTCCGCGGCCTCTTCCACCATACTTCCTCATGTTTGTGGAAATGTACCCAAAATAACAGCAGATATATGGTACAGTATCAGAAGCGTACAGCTGTATACGGTGAAGATGAAAAATTTTAATCTCCGTATATATTTGCGGAGTAACAGACACAGACTCTCACAGACTCAGTATGGATGACACTAGAATATAAAAACCAATAAAGTGTACAGTATCAGAAGCGTACAGCCGTATACAGTGCTGGGTTAATTTTAAATCGCCGTATATATTTGAAGAGTAAGACACACGGTCACAGCCTCAGTATGGATAACACCAGAATATGAAAAGCATAAAAAGTGTACTGTATCAGTAGCATACACCTGTATACAGTGCTGGGTTAATTTTAAATCTCCGTATATATTTCAGGAGTACAACACACGGTCACAGGCCCAGTCTGGATAACACCAGAAGATGAAAATCAGAAAAAATGTGCTGTATCAGTAGCGTACAGCTGTATACAGTGTTGGGGGAATTGTAAATCTCCGTATATATTTCAGGAGTAACACACACAGTCAGAGGCCCAGTCTGGATAACACCAGAATATGAAAATCAGAAAAGTGTACTCTATCAGTAGCGTACAGCTGTATACAGTGTTGGGGGAATTGTAAATCTCTGTATATATTTCAGGAGTAACACACACAGTCAGAGGCCCAGTCTGGATAACACCAGTATATTAAAATCAGAAAAGTGTACTGTATCAGTAGCGTACAGCTGTATACAGTGTTGGGGGAATTTTAAATCTCTGTTTATATTTCAGGAGTAACACACACAGTCAGAAGCCTAGTCTGGATAACACCAGAATATGAAAATCAGAAAAAGTGTACTCTATCAGTAGCGTACAGCTGTATACAGTGTTGGGGAAAATTGAAATCTGTGTATATATTTCCGGAGTCACACACAGATAGTCAGCATGTATTTGTCAGTAATACCAGCCGGTCCACAGTAGCGTGAGGAAAAAATGAATGCTCTGTAACTGTGCAGAAAAAAATTCAACTATTAGTGCTCTGTATGTGCTGTGTTAAAAAGCAGTCTGCACATCAGGGTACACACAGCAATAGATAGCAGGCAGACTAATAATCAGCTCTGCTGCTCCACACATAAAATTCCGCCCCTCTCACTGGCAGGCAGCCTAATAATCAGCTCTGCTGCTCCACACAAGCAATTCCTCCCCTGTCACAGGCAGGCAGCCTAAGAACCAGCGATGTTGCACACCAGAAATTCCTCCACTATCACTGCACACTAAGTGTACAGCTAATCGCTATGAGCACAAGCACAGAATTAATGTTGCTTGCCTGCCTAACGCTCTCCCTGCAGAGAACCAGCGTCAGCAACCTCTTCCTACACTAAGATCGGCAGAAGTAAAATGGTGGTTGGTGGTGAGGGCTTTTATAGGCACTGTGACGCCACACAAAGCAAGCCAATCACTGCATTGCCCTTCTCTAAGATGGTGCTGGCCGCTGCCCATGTTATCGCGTTGCCCACAGTCTGCGTCCTTGCTTATTGACTGAGAAAATGCCCTGGAAGCATTATGGGAAAACCGACTTATCACGCTATGGTCGCCGAACACGTGACCAACCTCACGCTATGGTCGGGTTTCGCTCGACGAAACCCGACTTTGGCGAAAGTCGGTCATTTTTTAAATTGACCGACCTGTTTCGCTCAACTCTATGCAGATAATTATGTTCTTCATCAACATCTTCACTAACAGTTTGTCTGGTACCATGAGCCCCTCCTTGATCGCTGTAAGCCATCCTCCCATGACACCCACCTGTGCTATGACAGTCTGGAAACCATCATCTTCTCACGCAGACTATTCAAAGTGTTCTCCAGCATGCAGATGATGGGAATAATGATGCTGATGATGGCATCGTCAGCGCTAACCATCTTAATAGCCATTTCAAAACTATGCAGAAGGGTGTAGAGGTCCTTCATAAGCGTGATTTGCACCACATCCAGACTGCGTCGGCTCAGGCTATGCAAAAGGCCATACTGCACCAGGGTTCGTCGCTACTGCCATAGCTGCTGCGCCATGTGCAGAGTGGAATACCACCAAGTTGGAACATTGCCAATCAAAGGGTTAACCGGTAGGCAAAAGACCTCTGTAGCGATGCAATTCGATGACCTGCGGGGTGTGATTGTCGGAAGTGAGCACACAGCAGCTCATCCAGGCCAAGATAGTGGTGGAGAAATTGCTGAACCACTAGGTTGAGGATGTGAGCTATGCAAAAGCAGGTGTCTGAGGTTGCCACGGCATAGGGCCGACACCAGGTTTGCAAATTTCTCAGTTTTATCACAAATAATTTGGAGTAGCTAATTGGGCCTCATGGCATCACCCAATATTAGGCCTAATGATTTTTAAGTGGAAATTTGGCCTTCTGATTCGTCTCTAAAACACAGTTTTATCACAAATGATTTGGAGTACCTCAGGCTGCACCCCAATATTAGAGCTAAATATTTTTAAGTGGAAATCTAGCCTTCTGATTTGTCACTGAAACATATTTTTATTACAAATGATTTAGAGCAGCAAATAGGGCCTCTGGAGACTGCCATACAATTTTTGCATAATCCAATGCTGGAAGATCGATTACACACAGGACAGGATACTATTTATTTAACTGACAAGAGCACTTTCAGCACCAGCACTAGCGCAGGAGCGACCTCTCTGCACTGTGATACTGAGACAATGATGCCAGCAAAACAAGATGTCCACTTTTTGTATGGTCAGGGACATGTGACTTCAATAGCCAGTCACAGAAGACCTTGTGTTTAGTGTTGAGCATTCCGATACCGCAAGTATCGGGTATCGGCCGATATTCGCTGTATCGGAATTCCGATACTTAGTTCCGATATTTTTCCTATATCGTATACCGGAATCTGAAGTTCCCATAATTCTTTGAGAGGCAGTGTGATTTTAGTCAGCCAATGAGGAATCCTACGAAGTGTGGGCACATCATGTAATGCTGCGGTCATCTTAACTAATGGCATGGCTGTGATTGGCTGCTGAAATGATGTCAGAATGCACTATAAAAGGCACCGCCGCCATTTTAGCGTCACTGTGCTGTGAATCAGTTAGGGACAGAACGCTGCTCTGCTGACTCTGAGGGACAGTTAGAGAATGCGATTTTGTGTACTGTGCTTTAGGCAGGCTATTTTACCAACCGCTGTGTAAAGCTTCCTTTTGCCTTGCAGTGTTGTTTTAACAGCTCTGTGCAAGGTGTGTGTGTGTGAGTGCAGGTGACGCTGCTGTTTGCTCTGCATCCACCGCTGTTTGTAGGCATCTGCACGTGTCACTCACTGACTCTTTTTTTTATTTTATTTTGTGGAATTGGTGCAGCTCCATTCAATTGAAATTAACAGTGATCTATTAGTGTGACGTGCTTCCATCCGTATACAATACATTGGTTGCAAACACTATAGAAGTACAGAAAGGAGCCTTTCACAGCTAGTGATTAGTGAACAGTTGTGTGCAGTGTTCACTGTAGTCTGTGAGCTTTTATTTTTTGAGTGCAGATTACGCTCCAGTTAGTTCTTCAGCCACTGCTGGTTGTAGTCTGCTGAGCGTGTGTCACTGCCTCATCCTTCACATTTTTCTCTAATTGGTGCTGCTCCATTCTATTTGAAAAAAATTAATCTATTAGTGTGACGCGCTTCCATCCGTATACAATACATTGGTTGCAAACACTATAGAAGTACACAAAGGGGCCTTTTACAGCTACTGAACAGTTGTCTGCAGTGTTCACTGTAGTCTGTGAGCTTTTCATTTTTTGAGTGCAGATTACGCTCCAGTTAGTTTTTCAACCACTGCTGGTTGTAGTCTGCTGAGCGTGTGTCACTGCCTCATCCTTCACATTTTTCTCTAATTGGTGCTGCTCCATTCTATTTTCAAAAAATATAATCTATTAGTGTGACGCGCTTCCATCCGTATACAATACATTGGTTGCAAACACTATAGGAGTACACAAAGGGGCCTTTCACAGCTAGTGAACAGTTGTCTGCAGTGTTCACTGCAGTCTCTGAGGAATAACCACACTTAGGCCTTATAACTTTTCTGACTTTCTTTATCAATCTACCAAGATGAAGAAGGCAGGGAGTAAGGCACGTGGTCGTGGCCGTGGAGTTTCAGCAGGGAGAGGACGTGGGTAGTGTTGAGCGATACGATACTGCAAATATCGGATATCGGCCGATATTAGCTGTATCGGCCTTTCGATTCCAAATACCGATATTTTCGTCATATCGAATACCGGAATCGGATTTGTCACTGTCACTGTGAGTGTCCGTCGGTCGGGTCTGTCAGGAGTCAGCGGCACTTACCTGGCAGAAGATCTCCGGCGGTCACGTCCTGGACTGCTTGAGGCCGCCATTATCTTCTCCCTGGCGGTCACATGCAGTTTTTCGCGATAACTGCAGCCAGTGACTGCAGGGTAATCCCGGCCGTAAACCAGTCCGATGACGTCACCGCCGGGGAAGCAGGTAATCAGCTGTGCTGCGCCGGGATGACAGGCTCTGCCTGTCATTCTGATGTAGCAGAGCTGGATCGTCGTGGGACACTCGTTACTATGGACTGCGTCGGTCAGGTGGTATACTTTTTTTTTTCATTTTTTTACAGGAGATCGATGGCGTCGCAGGATGAGACTGTAATAAAAGTAATGAAAAATGTGTTTTTTTTTTTTTTAATTAAATTAAAAAACTTTTTTATGAACATTCACCCGTCCGGGTACATCAACAATTTAACTATTTATCAACAATTTAACTATTTACATACAGGGACCCTGTCCGGGTTATTTATACTTCTTTGGCCGGGGTGTTCCAGGTACCACCTGGTACTCTTCTGATGCTTGCCAAACATCCGAGGCACCAAGGACCACCAGGACCTGATGACGTCGTGTGGCCTGTACAGTCAAGTCGTGACCCGCTATCTGGGTCTGTGTGGCCACCTCTTTCATCTCCCTCCGGGTCTGGAACCCTATGTCCCGGACTGAACGAACCCCAGGGGGCCTAACAGGAGCCGGGTACGGGCCAGCTATAGTTATCATGTCCATAGCTGGGGCTGCTGAGGAGACCACTGAGGGAGGCTGTGGAGATTTACGGCGTGGGGTGGGCACTTTTGCAGAGGCCTGGATGTGGGAGGCTGAAGGCTCCGAGGGTCTCACAGGTTCCTGACACTCTGGGGAGTAGGGGTCGCACCTGGTAACATTTAGGGCGTACCACCCATTGTAACCTCAGTGTCGGGTGTAAGTCACCAAGTCTCCTGGCAACAGGTCCCTCCCCGGGTGTCCTTCTGGGAGGTGAGTCTCCACGTCCCGCCTGGTCACAAAAACTTCTAAATAAAGTCCAGGCTCCTGGATGAAGCCCCAACCACCTTTCAATTTAAAGCTCCGTACTGCACCCTTACGCCGCGGCTCCCTCAGGGTTCCTTTATCCTTTCTCATCCGGTCCTTATCTGCCCGGTCCTTCTCCACCTGACGTTGGCGAAGTTTTAGGGTTTCTCGCTGCTCCCTTTGTCGCTCTGCTTCCCGCTCCCAACGTCTCCACTCTTCCTCCTGACGCCGGTTGAAATTCTCCTCCACCAGCAGCTCCATGTCTCCACCACTCCACTGCAGCTTGCGATGTCCGGTTTGCGGCAGCTCTCCTGGCGCCCCCCAGTCCTGGCGGTGCTCCCCTGCGGAGGAAGCAGACGGCTCTAAATCAGATGACAGTCGGGGCTCCGGTACAGGCAGGTAGACCTCTGGTGCCTGCGCGGCCTCCTCCATGAGGACGGGTGTCGCTTCTTCTGTCTCAGCGACGGGGGCAGACAGCGGGATCTGGGGTGCTGACGGTGCTGCGGTTTTTGCAGGAACGGGTGCCTCCACTGCGACAACGTCAACCGGATCACATTGCAAGGGCTCCTCTACTAGAACGGGTGCCTCACCTTCCGGTACAGACACTTCAGGTAAGAGGGATTGGCGCCGCTCCAAGTTTATTTTTAGGGCACGCCAGCTCGCTTCCATCCTGGCGACCTCCTCCCGGTGCGGGGCCAGGCCTCTTAGGGTATCCTCCGCTTCTTGCAGCATAGGAGGGTTTACAGGCCGGGTGCCCAACGGTGATTCCGTGGCGATCGGGTCGCTTCCGTGGGGGGAGAGCTCTGACTGCTCCATCCCTTCACACTTCTGCTCGTGTCCATTAGCCATCTCTGCCAAGTCACATGTGTCATTAGCATCTGGAGAGGGCCCCTCTTTTGTAGGGAGGCGGGACCTTCGTGTTAGTTTCCGCACACTGAGTGAGGAGGATGAGGAGGCGGAACTGAAGAGCTGTGGGGCACGATCTTACATTGCAGTAACATTTACACTGGTCGGCCATCGTTTTCACGCCACTGAGTGAGTGTACACCCACGAAGAGCACGCCCTTCTTCTTCACCAGTGCCTCGTCGTGATGCAGATATGGCGGAAAAATGGCAAATACATTCTCTGATGATTTTAGCAATTCTCAAGCACAGAGTCTATTTTACTATGTAGAAGTGTATAAACTATAAATATATGTTTATATATATATATGTCACAATGACATGTATATATATATATATATATATATATATATATGTATTCTATGTGTGTATATTTTGTGTTTACAACGAAAGAAAGGGTTTTTTTTGTTGCGATATTTTGTTCCCATAGACTTACATGGGACTTCCGCTATCGGAATCGATATCGGCGATATTTAGTGATATCGGGTATACCATTCCGATCCGATATTTTTCGATATCGAGCAGTATCGCTCAACACTAGACGTGGGGATTCTGTGGCTGCTGCCGCCCCCAGTGACACAGCATCCACCAGTTTTCCCCGTGAGCGTTCCTTTATGCGCACTTTTGTAGGAGCTCGGCGTAGCCCCCTGCTGCGGAAAGAACAAATTGAAGCCGTTGTTGGTTGGATGGCAGCCAATGCATCGACTTCAATTGCTTCCACCTCATCTCAGGACCACAGCACTGTTGAACAACCATCTGTCTCTTCACCGCCTGCCAAATTGCCCAGGCAGTCAGAGAGCTCTGTAAAGGAGCCAGCTGAGTCTCTGCTTCTGTTCTCGGAATCTGTTGGCTTGCAAACAGGGGCCCAGCCAAGCAGCATTCTGGAATGTGAAGAAGAGGGAGTATGCAGTGATGCGCAACAGCTGTGTCTCTCTGAATCTGAAGAGGCGGGTGAGCCAGAGACCGATGGTCAGCACACCGCAGAACGCATCTGATGATGATGAGACTCAGGTGCCAGTTTCTGTTGAGCATGGTGCTGGCCAGACCACCCAACAACAGCAGGTGTTGGAAGAGGGTACTGGAGATGATGAGGTCCAAGACCCAACATGGCGTGAGGAACAGGAAGGTGGTGGGTAGTGTTGAGCATTCCGATACCGCAAGTATCGGGTATCGGCCGATATTCGCTGTATCGGAATTCCGATACTTAGTTCCGATATTTTTCCTATATCGTATACCGGAATCGGAAGTTCCCATAATTCTTTGAGAGGCACTGTGATTTTAGTCAGCCAATGAGGAATCCTACGAATTGTGGGCACATCCTGTACTGCTGCGGTCATCTTAACTAATGGCATGGCTGTGATTGGCTGCTGAAATGATGTCAGAATGCACTATAAAAGGCGCCGCCGCCATTTTAGCGTCACTGTGCTGTGAACTCAGTTAGGGACAGAACGCTGCTCTGCTGACTCTGAGGGACAGTTAGAGATTGCATTTTGTGTACTGTGCTTTAGGCAGGCTATTTTACCAACCGCTGTGTAAAGCTTCCTTTTGCCTTGCAGTGTTGTTTTAACAGCTCTGTGCAAGGTGTGTGTGTGAGAGTGCAGGTGACGCTGCAGTTTGCTCTGCATCCACCGCTGTTTGTAGGCATCTGCACGTGTCACTCACTGACTTTTTTTTATTTTATTTTGTGTAATTGGTGCAGCTCCATTCAATAGAAATTAACAGTGATCTATTAGTGTGACGCGCTTCCATCCGTATACAATACATTGGTTGCAAACACTATAGAAGTACAGAAAGGAGCCTTTCACAGATAGTGAACAGTTGTGTGCAGTGTTCACTGTAGTCTGTGAGCTTTTCATTTTTTGAGTGCAGATTACGCTCCAGTTAGTTCTTCAACCACTGCTGGTTGTAGTCTGCTGAGCGTGTGTCACTGCTCATCCTTCAGATTTTTCTCAAATTGGTGCTGCTCCATTATATTTGAAAAAAATCTAATCTATTAGTGTGACGTGCTTCCATCCGTATACAATACATTGGTTGCAAACACTATAGAAGTACACAAAGGGGCCTTTCACAGCTACTGAACAGTTGTCTGCAGTGTTCACTGTAGTCTGTGAGCTTTTCATTTTTTGAGTGCAGATTACGCTCCAGTTAGTTCTTCAACCACTGCTGGTTGTAGTCTGCTGAGCGTGTGTCACTGCCTCATCCTTTACATTTTTCTCAAATTGGTGCTCTCCATTATATTTGAAAAAAATTCAATCTATTAGTGTGACGCGCTTCCATCCGTATACAATACATTGGTTGCAAACACTATAGAAGTACACAAAGGGGCCTTTCACAGCTACTGAACAGTTGTCTGCAGTGTTCACTGTAGTCTGTGAGCTTTTCATTTTTTGAGTGCAGATTACGCTCCAGTTAGTTCTTCAACCACTGCTGGTTGTAGTCTGCTGAGCGTATGTCACTGCCTCATCCTTCACATTTTTCTCAAATTGGTGCTGCTCCATTATATTTGAAAAAAATCTAATCTATTAGTGTGACGCGCTTCCATCCGTATACAATACATTGGTTGCAAACACTATAGAAGTACACAAAAGGGCCTTTCACAGCTACTGAACAGTTGTCTGCAGTGTTCACTGTAGTCTGTGAGCTTTTCATTTTTTGAGTGCAGATTACGCTCCAGTTAGTTCTTCAACCACTGCTGGTTGTAGTCTGCTGAGCGTGTGTCACTGCCTCATCCTTCACATTTTTCTCAAATTGGTGCTGCTCCATTATATTTGAAAAAAATCTAATCTATTAGTGTGACGCGCTTCCATCCGTATACAATACATTGGTTGCAAACACTATAGAAGTACACAAAGGGCCTTTCACAGCTACTGAACAGTTGTCTGCAGTGTTCACTGCAGTCTCTGAGGAATAACCACACTTAGGCCTTATAACTTTTCTGACTTTCTTTATCAATCTACCAAGATGAAGAACGCAGGGAGTAAGGCACGTGGTCGTGGCCGTGGAGTTTCAGCAGGGAGAGGACGTGGGGATTCTGTGGCTGCTGCCGCACCCAGTGACACAGCATCCACCAGTTTTCCCGTGAGCGTTCCTTTATGCGCACTTTTGTAGGAGCTCGGCGTACCCCCCTGCTGCGGAAGAACAAATTGAAGCCGTTGTTGGTTGGATGGCAGCCAATGCATCGACTTCAATTGCTTCCACCTCCTCTCAGGACCACAGCACTGTTGAACAACCATCTGTCTCTTCACCGCCTGCCAAATTGCCCAGGCATTCAGAGAGCTCTGTAAAGGAGCCAGCTGAGTCTCTGCTTCTGTTCTCAGAATCTGTTGGCTTGCAAACAGGGGCCCAGCCAAGCAGCATTCTGGAATGTGAAGAAGAGAGAGTATGCAGTGATGCGCAACAGCTGTGTCTCTCTGAATGTGAAGAGGCGGGTGAGCCAGTGCCGATGGTCAGCACACCGCAGAACGCATCTGATGATGATGAGACTCAGGTGCCAGTTTCTGTTGAGCATGGTGCTGGCCAGACCACCCAACAGCAGCAGGTGTTGGAAGAGGGTAGTGGAGATGATGAGGTCCAAGACCAACATGGCGTGAGGAACAGGAAGGTGGTGGTAGCAGCTCTGAGGAAGAGATTGCCCCAACGGTCCAAACAGTAGGGAGAGGTAGGCTGCAGACTCGGTTACCTGTAGCCTCCAGTTTGGCACCCGTTCGTAGCAGTTCTCTTCCAACAGCCAAAATGGGCGCTCCCAGGACTTGAACTGCGTGGTCCTTTTTTGACACACTTGCAGATGATATTTGCTATGTCAAATGCAAGCTGTGTAATCAAAAAGTAAAAAGAGGTAAAAGTGTCAGTAACCTTAATACCACAAATATGTGGAAACATGTGCGGTCAAAGCACGTGGTTCAGTTACAAAGACACACTTCAGATGTAGGCCAACCTACAGCAGCACCTACATCTTCAGCTCGTGTTGGAGCCTCTTCCTCCAGCTCACACACAGCTGGTTCGGCTTCCTCACAGGATCGCCATGGAAGAACCTCTGTCACTGTTGTCCAGAGACACAGTGTTATTCCACCCACAGCTGCAAGTTCACTGTCATCCTCACACTCCCAGGCCACAAAACAGCCATCGGTACACAGGCATGGGATAAAAGACGGCCATACTCGGCAAACCATCCACGAGCACAGGCTCTGAATGCTGGCATTGCAAAACTCCTGTCCCTTGAAATGCTGTCATTCAGGCTGGTGGAGACTGACAGTTTCCGTAACTTAATGGCATTGGCAGTCCCACAATACAATGTGCCCAGCCGATTTTATTTCAGCAGGCAAGCCGTCCCTGGTCTGCAAAAGGATTTTGAGGGAAAAATTAAACATGCGCTACTAAACGCCGTCAGTAGCAAGGTCCACCTGACCACCGATGCGTGGACCAGTACCCATGGCCAGGGACGATACCTTTCCCTCACTGCCCATTGGGTCAATGTTGTGGAGCCGGGTACAGATCTTGCGAGTGGCGCTGTACGTGTTCTGCCAACTCCAAGGATTGCAGGAATCCAGTCTGTCCACATTGACTCCTCCTCCTACTCCAGTCCTCAGAATCATCGCTGCAGGAGCCGTCACGGTCAAACCTCCACATGGACCCGTGAACGCTTACCTGTTGCGACCGATATGAGCACAGCCGTGGCCAAACGTCAACAGGCCGTCCTGAAATTAATTCCCATGGGGAATCAAAGCCACACAGCGCAGGAGCTCTGGAATGCCATCAAGCAGGAGAGCGACGTGTGGTTTTTGCCAGCGAATCTCCAGCCAGGCTTGGTAGTGTGTGACAATGGCCGAAATCTGGTGGCAGCTCTGGGCCTTGGCAACCTCACTCACATACCATGTCTGGCACATGTGCTCAACTTGGTCGTGCAGAGTTTTTTGAGGGACTATCCGGATCTTGATGCACTGCTGCACAAGGTCCGCCTAGAGTGCGCTCACTTGCGACGTTCCAGCATGGCCAGATCGCGCATTGCAGCTCTGCAACACAGATTTCGCCTTCCTGAACATCGCATCATATGTGACGTACCCACCAGGTGGAATTCCACGTTACATATGTTGGAGCGGTTGTGTGAGCAGCAGCCAGCAGTAATGGAGTATCAGCTGCATCAGGCGCAATCAACTCGCAATTTGCGCCGTTCACACTTCACCACTACTGAGTGGGCCTCTATGAAGGACATCTGCCACGTTTTGCGTGCGTTTGATGAGTCAACGCGGATGGCGAGTGCAGATGATGCACTAGTCAGCCTGACTGTCCCCCTTATCTGCCTGCTTCAAAAAACACTGCAAGCACTAAGGGATGAGTTTTGGAAGAGGTGGAGGATGAGGAGTCACAAATTCCATCACCTTCTGGACAGTCAGCGCAACGTGGTTCCTCACAAAGGGCTGGGCAGGGCTCACTTTGTGAGGAGGATGAGGAGGAGTCAATGGAGGAGGAAGACATCGCTCCAGAGGGAGGTACACAACGCTCTAGTCAGTATGTAGAGCGAGGGTGGGGTGATGCAGAGCAGGCAGAGATGACGCCTCTTGCAGGGGACAGCGTTTCTTGGCCAGTTGGGAGTCTGCAGCACATGGTTGATTTCATGCTGCAGTGCCTGAGAAACGACCGCCGCATCGCCCACATTCTCACCACGTCTGATTATTGGGTGTACACCCTCCTAGACCCTCGCTACCGGGACAACTTACAAAGCCTCATCACACCGTTGAACCGGGAGCGTAAAATGCGGGAGTACCAAGACACACTGGTGCAATCCATAATGTTCTCCATTCCAGCCCAGAGCACTGCTGCTGCTACTGCTTTACAAAGCAGCTCTGTGCGTCGAGGCAGTGGAGACAGCTCTGCAACAAGAGGGAGCACAAGCAGCGCCTCTGCACAGGGCAAGACCAGTATGTTCCAAATGTGGCGAAGTTTTGTGGCAGCGCCACAAATGTCTACACCATCCGAGACGGCTCCAGTCAGCAGGAGGCAACGTTTCCGTAAGATGGTGACAGACTACATGTCTTTCCCTCTCAGTGTACTCCCAGATGGCTCTTCCCCATTCAAGTTTTGGGTCTCTAAGCTGGATACATGGCCAGAGCTTAGCCAGTATGCATTGGAGGTGCTGGCTTGCCCTGCTGCCAGTGTATTATCGGAGCGCGTCTTTAGTGCTGCAGGTGGTGTACTAACAGACCGTCGCATGCGACTATCCTCCGATAATGTAGACCGGCTTAATTTTCTGAAAATGAACAAGGCATGGATCTCGCCAGAATTTGTCTGTCCGTTTTCAGATTAAATAACTGGTTCGCAACGTTATCCATGTCTCCTGTTATGTTCATCTTTCTACCACCTGAACTCTACTCCCTGGGCTACAACACTGCCAGTTGCTGCTCAGAAGTGTCGTGTCCACAGACCAATACACAAGCTATAGTGTTAGTGGGGTTCAGTAACGCCAGCTGTTCCCCTGCTGTGTGTCCGGCAAGAAGTCTCCTGTTCCCTACACATGCACAGAAAAACCCATGTCGAACATGCTCCAAATAGGGAAGAGCCGTCACCCTGATTGTTATGCTTAAAACAGGAAATTGTGAAGTTTTCCAGGCCTAAAATGATAAATTTTTATAACAAATATGGACAAATAATAATTTGTCATCACAGCGCATATCTGCACATGTCTATTAGAAATGGTAACAAAAACTAAAATATAGTGTTCACTTTTTGAAATTAATGCATAAAAGTACATTTCATACTTATCAATTAATGCTTTTTAAGGAACTTTATCTGTACCTGTAAGATAATGCAGTCAATGGATGTACGAATCATAAAATCCTCATCATCATCATCACGAGTTTTATTTATGACAGACATTATAAAATACACACACTGATGCCAACTGTAACTTCACACACCATATATGAAATGGCCAGCATCTAAACCTGGTAATAATGTGCAATAATAAATTATTACATCTTGAAAGTGCATCATGCATACTGACAATAGGTAGTTATACCTGCAAGTGCTGTTGAAACAAGCACAACAGATATAAATTAATAATGGTATATAGGTATCACAGTGCATAGTTACTCATGGACAATGTCGATGTAATACTGTACCTCAATAAAGTCAGCGTCAACCATTATGCTTGTTAGTCTTGTAGATTGTTAAAGAGGGAACGGGCTTTTTTTGTTGGTCATAGGTGGAGTATTAGACAGTAAATGATTACTGCTGTCGTATTTTTGGCGTCCCTAGGGCACAATAACGCTGCGTAACGTCACATTTTATAGAGTCATCTAATTGACACACGCTACCCTACCCTACGCGTGACAGTAGGAAGGTAGTGTTGACGGATAAAGCCTTGCGCAACCAGACATGCTTTTACCCTCTTCAACACTGTACAAGCAAAAAATGCATGATTGCAGCCGCAGACTTTATTGACGTACAGTATAACATCGCCATTACCCATCAGAGGCTGTCCACTGTCTGATACAGACATAGAATATACCTTTGCTATCCGTAGCCTTTGTTTCACCTACACTTCAGGCACACACTTTTTTTAAATGGTTATTTTTTATCGTACATTATTGCGTCATCACATTGATGAGTCCATGCTGGACATGTCATACATGCTGTACAAAGTAACGATTTTATTAACTTAAATAATTGAAATGTCTGTGACTGTCACATATAAATTGCAATGATGATGATGAGTGACTATTACAAAATCCATTGTCTTCACTATGTTATGGTTTAACATAGCGTTCCTTAAGCATTATTCATAAATACAAAAATGGACTTTTATTATTAAATTTACAACACTATATTTTGTAACAAATTTTTTGGGTGGTGTGTTGTTCCATTTCTTGTTGGCATGTGCATATATGCGTTTATATTTGCAGGGTCTTTAGTTTTATTCTTGAAGTTAGGAAACATGTGTATCTTCGTACCGTGTTAGCCAGTAGATAGAAAAATATTTAGACTTGAGAGTCCTCAGTGGTTGATACCTTTTAATGGATAACTGAAAAGATGGTAACAAATTGCAAGCTTTCGAGGCTACTCACGTCTCTTCATCAGGCAAAGACTAAAACAAAAAATGAAGCATCACATATTTCTATACACAACAGGACACAGGAATAGTGCAATAGGTAAGACAAGTAAGTCACGTGTAGCAGAACTGTCATTATGACAGAGGGATGAACATAAATATTGGAACAGTTCCTAGATAAGGATAGAAAGTTTTATTGCCCTCTGATTGGGGTCTGGTTTTGTGTTTTCATGCCCCTGGAAGGGCAAAGACGCAGATTCCTTAATTGATATAGAATGACATAAATCCGTGTGATCTATTCATTCCATCACTAAGAGTGTCAAAGGTCATGATGAGCTTATATTCTGAAACCTTTGTATCTTTCTCATATTTGAAGTTATATTTTAATACCAGTAATTCCATATCCATCATGCTCTGACCGGGCATACAAAAGTGTTTTGCCATAGGTAAATCCATTATTTTTTCTCTTATTGTGTGGCGCTGATAATTCATCCTTGTTCTCATTTTTTGGCCGCTCTCCCCTCACTTGTCCCTCCCTCACTTGTCTTACCTATTCCTGTGTCCTGTTGTGTGTAGAAATATGTGATTCTTCATTTTTTGTTTTAGTCTTAGCCTGATGAAGAGACCTGAGTAGTCTCGAAAGCTTGGAATTTGTTACCATCTTTTCAGTTAGCCATTAAACGGTATCAACCACTGAGGACTCTCAAGTCTAAATATTTTTCTATTTTTGGAATTGAAATTCATCATTTTATTGTCCTAGTAAAACTTCATTTATTCTTGTTTGAAGTACATACATTTGCAATGGCCACGTAACAAGGCAATAACTCAATATTTTATGCCTACACCCTCCTTGACCCTGGGCTTCAACACCGCCAGTTGCTGCTCAGAAGTGTTAGATGCACAGATGAAAACAATCGATGATGTGTTTGTGGCGTTCAGTAACGCCTGCTGTTCCCCTGCTGTGTGTCTGGCAAAAATTACTGCTGCTAACTACAACTTCAACTTCAAACATCTCATACTAGGCCTCTGCCTACACCCTCCTTGACCCTGGGCTTCAACACCGCCAGTTGCTGCTCAGACGTGTTAGATGCACAGATGAAAACAATCGATGATGTGTTTGTGGGATTCAGTAACGCCTGCTGTTCCCCTGCTGTGTGTCTGGCAAAAATTACTGCTGCTAACTACAACTTCAACTTCAAACATCTCATACAAGGCCTCTGCCTACACCATCCTTGACCCTGGGCTTCAACACCGCCAGTTGCTGCTCAGAAGTGTTAGATGCACAGATGAAAACAATCGCTGATGTGTTTGTGGGGTTCAGTAACGCCTGCTGTTTCCCTGCTGTGTGTCCGGCAAAAATTACTGCTGCTACCTACACATGGTGAAAAAAGCATGACATGTCAAAGTGTCTAGTGCTACACATAGATATGAGGCTGCACCCTGATTTCTAAGCTGTAAACATTTGAAACGTCAGCTTTAAAACCATAAAATGATTAGTCTTTGTCATAAATCTGTAACAAAATAATTTTGACATATTATTTCAGATATGCACATGTCGAAAACAAATGCTAACACAAAAGCCTACTTATGCTATAGGATACTGATGGTCAACCTTGTCACTCCATAGCTTTGACAAATCCAACTCACATCATGACTCAAATGCTGCAATGTTGGAAGTGCATAATGTGGGTTGAACTTTGACAACAGCTGCAGTGCGAAGGTTAGACTTCAGTGTTCTTGGCTTTTAAATAAAAGCATACAAGTAAATATAATAATCCAATGTTGATTAAGTGACGTGATGTACACCTGTAATATTGTGCAAACAATGCATGTAGGAATAGTCCTCTTCAACATTACTTATATTTGTGTCATTTTAAAAAATACATATTTAATTAGAAAGTTAACAGCCCATATCATAAAGGTCCTTCATGTAAACATGATAATCGCTAACAAAAATCATGCATTACCTTGTTAAAGTCAATACTGCATAGTCACAATAGCAAAATATATACCTGTAAGTGGTGCTGAAAGAACGACAACTGATAGAATAGGTGAATGATATCTATTTATCAGACTGAATAGCGACACCTGTACAATGTCGATATAATACTGTACCTTAACAAAACAGCTGTGTCACACCTCACACTCGTTTTTCTTGTAGCTTGTTATGTAATAAGGCACATGCGTGTATGTTTCATCATAGGTGCATGTTTACTGAGTAAAGCAGTCATGACAACGCCTTTGTGTTGTCGGTACGCTTGCGATGATGAACGATGCGCACCGTGAATGTTAGTCTGCGTCATAAGACGCACAGACGCTCCAATACCCAATGCGTCACAGCAGAAGCCAGTCTGTGCGTCCAAACAAAGTCGCAACCATACATGCACGTAACCTTTTATAAAGCTATATAAAAAAAAGGATGTAGTAGTAACGCACACTTTATTGAGGTACAGTATTACATCGCCATTCAACATCTGTGGCTATGCAGTCTCATCTATATATACCTTATCTATCCGTTGTCATGCTTGCAAGTCCACAGTCAGGCATAAATAGCTGTTTTGACTATGCACTATGCACTTTTTAAAGTTTTTGTTTGTTAATATAAATGATTGGCACATATTATCAGTATTACATGATGGAAATTTTAGATATTTTTAAAAACTTTTTAGTGATATTATTCACCAAATGTAAACTTTTATGAATGTCAAAGATAACTTGTAATGCTGATTATGTTTTTAAGTCAGCCATTCATTGTCTACACAATAGAAATGGTGTACATACTGTTACTTAGCCATCATTAATGGATTCTGATATGTACTTGTATGCTTTTATTTTAAACCGTATTGCAGATTATTTAACCTATTTTAATTGTGGTTTGCATTGCTTTTCAACATGTTAATGTATGCGTTTATGTTTGTAAATTATTAATTTACATATATTTTTTTAAGTAAAATCATCATCTTATAGTACTAAAGGTTATATTTCTCTTGTTTGGAGTATAGACATTTTTAATTGACACGTAACAAGGAAAATACTTGATCTAGTATTTAAACATCCTCCTTGACCCTGCGCTCCAACACCGCCAGTTGTTGCCTGGAAGTGCTGTTAGCACAGTCAACACTTGCTCCTGTGTTACTGGGGTTCAGTAATGTCAGCTGTTCCCCTGCTGTGTGAACGGCAAAAAGTCCTTCTGCCTCCACCCTGTTGTCTTCTCATCCCTGGGCTCCAACACCGCCAGTTGTTGCCTGGAAGTGCTGTTAGCACAGTCAACACTTGCTCCTGTGTTACTGGGGTTCAGTAATGTCAGCTGTTCCCCTGCTGTGTGAACGGCAAAAAGTCCTGCTGCCTCCACCCTGTTGTCTTCTCATCCCTGGGCTCCAACACCGCCAGTTGTTGCCTGGAAGTGCTGTTAGCACAGTTAACACTTGCTCCTGTGTTACTGGGGTTCAGTAATGTCAGCTGTTCCCCTGTTGTGTGAACGGCAAAAAGTCCTGCTGCCTCCACCCTGTTGTCTTCTCATCCCTGGGCTCCAACACCGCCAGTTGTTGCCTGGAAGTGCTGTTAGCACAGTCAACACTTGCTCCTGTGTTACTGGGGTTCAGTAATGTCAGCTGTTCCCCTGCTGTGTGAACTGCAAAAAGTCCTGCTGCCTCCACCCTGTTGTCTTCTCATCCCTGGGCTCCAACACCGCCAGTCGTTGCCTGGAAGTGCTGTTAGCACAGTTAACACTTGCTCCTGTGTTACTGGGGTTCAGTAATGTCAGCTGTTCCCCTGCTGTGTGAACGGCAAAAAGTCCTGCTGCCTCCACCCTGTTGTCTTCTCATCCCTGGGCTCCAACACCGCCAGTTCGTTGCCTGGAAGTGCTGTTAGCACAGTTAACACTTGCTCCTGTGTTACTGGGGTTCAGTAATGTCAGCTGTTCCCCTGCTGTGTGAACGGCAAAAAGTCCTGCTGCCTCCACCCTGTTGTCTTCTCATCCCTGGGCTCCAACACCGCCAGTTCGTTGCCTGGAAGTGCTGTTAGCACAGTTAACACTTGCTCCTGTGTTACTGGGGTTCAGTAATGTCAGCCGTTCCCCTGCTGTGTGAATGGCAAAAAGTCCTGCTGCCTCCACCCTGTTGTCTTCTCATCCCTGGGCTCCAACACCGCCAGTTGTTGCCTGGAAGTGCTGTTAGCACAGTTAACACTTGCTCCTGTGTTACTGGGGTTCAGTAATGTCAGCTGTTCCCCTGCTGTGTGAACGGCAAAAAGTCCTGCTGCCTCCACCCTGTTGTCTTCTCATCCCTGGGCTCAACACCGCCAGTTGTTGCCTGGAAGTGCTCTTAGCACAGTCAACACTTGCTCCTGTGTTACTGGGGTTCAGTAATGTCAGCTGTTCCCCTGCTGTGTGAACGGCAAAAAGTCCTGCTGCCTCCACCCTGTTGTCTTCTCATCCCTGGGCTCCAACACCGCCAGTTGTTGCCTGGAAGTGCTCTTAGCACAGTCAACACTTGCTCCTGTGTTACTGGGGTTCAGTAATGTCAGCTGTTCCCCTGCTGTGTGAATGGCAAAAAGTACTGCTGCCTCAACCGGTTCTCTTCTCATCCCTGGGCTCCAACACCGACAGTTGTTGCTCGGAAGTGTCATTGGCACGGGTACTCACTCCTGCCCAGACTGGTGACAGTACGCCATCTGTTTCCTGTCAGTGTAAACGTCACTTAGCCTCCAATAAATTGTCCTGTCGTGTTGCGTTCGGGTTACCCGACTCTATGGTGCCTGGAGTTTAGGTGCTTCCTATGTGTGCTGCGGGATATGCAAATAAAGGCTGTTTCTGTTGTGACAATAGGACAATCACCCACTGTAGTACTGTGGGATTCGGTAACTGCGGCCGGCTCGCGGCCTGTCAACTTAAATTTCCATGGGTACCTTCTGCTACCCGTCCGGGTTCCAGTACCGTCAGCTGGTTCTCCGCAGTGCCTTTGGCCTAGGTGCCTCCATCTCGGTATCCGAGTTCCAGCAACGTCTGCTGGTCCTTGGTAGTGCTTTAGAGCACAGGTACCTCCTGCTTAGTAACCGTGTCCCAGTAACGTCAGCTGGTCCTCGGTTGTGCCATTGGCTCTTTTCCTTCTGCTGCCCCTCCGGGTTCCAGCACAGTCAGCTGGTCCTCGTTACTTGCATTGGCTCTTGTACCTTCTGCTACCCGTCCGGGTTCCAGTACCGTCAACTGGTTCTCCGCAGTGCCTTTGGCCTAGGTGCCTCCATCTCGGTATCCGAGTTCCAGCAACGTCTGCTGGTCCTTGGTAGTGCTTTGGAGCACAGGTACCTCCTGCTTAGTAACTGTGTCCCAGTAACGTCAGCTGGTCCTCGGTTGTGCATTGGCTCTTTTCCTTCTGCTGCCCCTCCGGGTTCCAGCACAGTCAGCTGGTCCTCGTTACTTGCATTGGCTCTTGTACCTTCTGCTACCCGTCCGGGTTCCAGTACCGTCAACTGGTTCTCCGCAGTGCCTTTGGCCTAGGTGCCTCCATCTTGGTATCCGAGTTCCAGCAACGTCTGCTGGTCCTTGGTAGTGCTTTGGAGCACAGGTACCTCCTGCTTAGTAACCGTGTCCCAGTAACGTCAGCTGGTCCTCGGTTGTGCCATTGGCTCTTTTCCTTCTGCTGCCCCTCCGGGTTCCAGCACAGTCAGCTGGTCCTCGTTACTTGCATTGGCTCTTGTACCTTCTGCTACCCGTCCGGGTTCCAGTACCGTCAACTGGTTCTCCGCAGTGCCTTTGGCCTAGGTGCCTCCATCTCGGTATCCGAGTTCCAGCAACGTCTGCTGGTCCTTGGTAGTGCTTTGGAGCACAGGTACCTCCTGCTTAGTAACCGTGTCCCAGTAACATCAGCTAGTACAAGGTTGTGCTACAAATACAAGATACAGAACAAGAGACACAAGAACAATAAGCAGAAGATCTAAAAGCAGAAGAACATGAAGTATAAGACCAAAATGAAGAGCAAAATATATGCTCTAAATTATAAGCAGAAGAAGACTAAGCAGTGTATGGGGGTGAGTCCGTTCCTCCTCGTGGTGCCCCTGGTAAATGCCTGATGCTGCAGGCTAAACTGAACACGGACAAATACTGTTGTAATTTAAATCTTTTGTGGCAGCAAGAACGGAACGATGAAAAAATCATACTTTTACAGATTACAAGTACAGGAATCTCTGTCACAAATAAGAATATGATGAAGAAGATGAAGGACTATAATATGAAGAAGAATAATAGTTTAAAAAGAACAATATGAGTAATGTTAACAAAAAGATGAAAAGCAAGAAGATTTAGAAGAAGATAAAGAAGGTGAAGATGAAGAATAATTTGATGACAAAGATGATGCTGCTGAAGATTATGAAGGAGAAAGTGTGGCAAAAGTTAAAAAGGTGAAGAGCATGGAAGTTGTGAAACATACATATTTGCCAAAATAGAAAAAAGGTTAACAACATTGTCAATTTCTTCGTCAATCCGAACGTATTTCCTAAAAAAAAAATTAATGCTATTCCATTGGATTTGGTTAAACATCTATGCCTTTAATGTCTCCTCAACCTCCCCCAATACATTCTACATTACTCTTTGTTGTTTTCCTTCATGTACAATTAACCTACAAGGCAAGAATGGGTTTTTTTTAATTTCGATATTTTGTTCCCATAGACTTACATTGGACTTCCGGTATCGGTATCGGGTATCGCCGATATTTTTTGGGTATCGGCGATACCATTCCGATTCCGATACTTTTGGATATCGGAAAGTATCGCTCAACTCTAGTGGTGGGAGCAGCTCTGAGGAAGAGATTGCCCCAACGGTCCAAACAGTAGGGAGAGGTAGGCTGCAGACTCGGTTGCCTGTAGCCTCCAGTTTGGCACCCGTTCGTAGCAGTTCTCTTCCAACAGCCAAAACGGGCGCTCCCAGGACTTGCACTGCGTGGTCCTTTTTTGACACACTTGCAGATGATATTTGCTATGTCAAATGCAAGCTGTGTAATCAAAAAGTAAAAAAGGTAAAAGTGTCAGTAACCTTAATACCACAAATATGTGGAAACATGTGCGGTCAAAGCACGTGTGTCATGTATAGTGTACAGTTCCTATAGCGTCTTGTGCTTGGGTGCGAGGAAAACACAGGAGACATAGGTTGAAATGAAATGACTTGTATTACTTCATACAAGCATGCTGAAAAGTTCACACAGTTTGCAGGAACAGCGACAGGAGACACACAGGCCAGAGTAACTTCAAGCACTACAATAAATCTCCAAAGCAGGTTCAGGATCTCTTCTCTGTACCGTAATTCCTCTGCAAACATGGATTCACCAAACAGCAGGTTTCCAGAGTCCAAAAGTGTTCCAAGGTTCCTCAGTAGGGAATAGCTGGAGTACAAGTCCAAGGCTTCCAGGAGTCAGGTCACAGACTGACTGAGGCTTGATTCAGGAGCACTGATTGTTCAGCTGAGGCTGCTTAAGAAGCAAGAGGGAAGAATCAGGGCGGGAACATGAAAACTGGAAACTCCATATTAACTGAGGGCAAGAGCTGCAGAAAGACAGAAAGCAAAATGGCCAACGGAAAACTGAGTTTCAAGGAACATGTCAACAGAGACAAAGAACCTTACAACGTGGTTGAGTTACAAAGACACACTGGAGATGTAGGCCAACCTACAGCAGCACCTACATCTTCAGCTCGTGTTGGAGCCTCTTCCTCCAGCTCACACACAGCTGGTTCGGCTTCCTCACAGGATCGCCATGGAAGAACCTCTGTCACTGTTGTCCAGAGACCCAGTGTTATTCCACCCACAGCTGCAAGTTCCCTGTCATCCTCACACTCCAGGCCACAAACAGCCATCGTACACAGGCAGGATAAAAGACGCCATACTCGGCAACATCCACGAGCACAGGCTCTGAATGCTGGCATTGCAAAACTCCTGTCCCTTGAAATGCTGTCATTCAGGCTGGTGGAGACTGACAGTTTCCGTAACTTAATGGCATTGGCAGTCCCACAATACAATATGCCCAGCCGATTTTATTTCAGCAGGCAAGCCGTCCCTGGTCTGCAAAAGCATGTTGAGGGAAAAATTAAACATGCGCTACTAAACGCCGTCAGTAGCAAGGTCCACCTGACCACCGATGCGTGGACCAGTACCCATGGCCAGGGACGATACCTTTCCCTCACTGCCCATTGGGTCAATGTTGTGGAGCCGGGTACAGATCTTTCGAGTGGCGCTGTACGTGTTCTGCCAACTCCAAGGATTGCAGGAATCCAGTCAGTCCACATTGACTCCTCCTCCTACTCCAGTTCCTCAGAATCATCGCTGCAGGAGCCGTCACGGTCTACCTCCACATGGACCCGTGAACGCTTACCTGTTGCGACCGATATGAGCACAGCCGTGGCCAAACGTCAACAGGCCGTCCTGAAATTAATTTCCATGGGGAATCGAAGCCACACAGCGCAGGAGCTCTGGAATGCCATCAAGCAGGAGAGCGACGTGTGGTTTTTGCCAGCGAATCTCCAGCCAGGCTTGGTAGTGTGTGACAATGGCCGAAATCTGGTGGCAGCTCTGGGCCTTGGAAACCTCACTCACATACCATGTCTGGCACATGTGCTCAACTTGGTCGTGCAGAGTTTTTTGAGGGACTATCCGGATCTTGATGCACTGCTGCACAAGGTCCGCCTAGAGTGCGCTCACTTGCGACGTTCCAGCATGGGCAGATCGCGCATTGCAGCTCTGCAACGCAGATTTCGCCTTCCTGAACATCGCATCATATGTGACGTACCCACCAGGTGGAATTCCACGTTACATATGTTGGAGCGGTTGTGTGAGCAGCAGCCAGCAGTAATAAAGTATCAGCTGCATCAGGCGCAATCAACTCGCAATTTGTGCCGTTCACACTTCACCACTACTGAGTGGGCCTCTATGAAGGACATCTGCCACGTTTTGCGTGCGTTTGATGAGTCAACGCGGATGGTGAGTGCAGATGATGCACTAGTCAGCCTGACTGTCCCCCTTATCTGCCTGCTTCAAAAAACACTGTAAGCACTAAGGGATGAGGTTTTGGAAGAGGTGGAGGATGAGGAGTCACAAATTCCATCACCTTCTGGACAGTCAGCGCAACGTGGTTCCTCACAAAGGGCTGGGCAGGGCTCACTTTGTGAGGAGGATGAGGAGGAGTCAATGGAGGAGGAAGACATCGCTCCAGAGGGAGGTACACAACGCTCTAGTCAGTATGTAGAGCGAGGGTGGGGTGATGCAGAGCAGGCAGAGATGATGCCTCTTGCAGGGGACAGCGTTTCTTGGCCAGTTGGGAGTCTGCAGCACATGGTTGATTTCATGCTGCAGTGCCTGAGAAACGACCGCCGCATCGCCCACATTCTCACCACGTCTGATTATTGGGTGTACACCCTCCTAGACCCTCGCTACCGGGACAACTTGCAAAGCCTCATCACACCGTTGAACCGGGAGCGTAAAATGCGGGAGTACCAAGACACACTGGTGCAATCCATAATGTTCTCCATTCCAGCCCAGAGCACTGCTGCTGCTACTGCTTTACAAAGCAGCTCTGTGCGTCGAGGCAGTGGAGACAGCTCTGCAACAAGAGGGAGCACAAGCAGCGCCTCTGCACAGGGCAAGACCAGTATGTTCCAAATGTGGCGAAGTTTTGTGGCAGCGCCACAAATGTCTACACCATCCGAGACGGCTCCAGTCAGCAGGAGGCAACGTTTCCGTAAGATGGTGACAGACTACATGTCTTTCCCTCTCAGTGTACTCCCAGATGGCTCTTCCCCATTCAAGTTTTGGGTCTCTAAGCTGGATACATGGCCAGAGCTTAGCCAGTATGCATTGGAGGTGCTGGCTTGCCCTGCTGCCAGTGTATTATCGGAGCGCGTCTTTAGTGCCGCAGTGTGTGTACTAACAGACCGTCGCATGCGACTATCCTCCGATAATGTAGACCGGCTTACTTTTCTGAAAATGAACAAGGCATGGATCTCGCCTGAATTTGTCTGTCCGTTTTCAGATTAAATAACTGGTTCGCAACGTTATCCATGTCTCCTGTTATGTTCATCTTTCTACCACCTGAACTCTACTCCCTGGGCTACAACACTGCCAGTTGCTGCTCAGAAGTGTCGTGTCCACAGACCAATACACAAGCTATAGTGTTAGTGGGGTTCAGTAACGCCAGCTGTTCCCCTGCTGTGTGTCCGGCAAGAAGTCTCCTGTTCCCTACACATGCACAGAAAAACCCATGTCGAACATGCTCCAAATAGGGAAGAGCCGTCACCCTGATTGTTATGCTTAAAACAGGAAATTGTGAAGTTTTCCAGGCCTAGAATGATAAATTTTTATAACAAATATGGACAAATAATAATTTGTCATCACAGCGCATATCTGCACATGTCTATTAGAAATGGTAACAAAAACTAAAACATAGTGTTTACTTTTTGAAATTAATGCATAAAAGTACATTTCATACTTATCAATTAATGCTTTTTAAGGAACTTTATCTGTACCTGTAAGATAATGCAGTCAATGGATGTACGAATCATAAACATCCTCATCATCATCATCACGAGTTATATTTATGACAGACATTATAAAATACACATACTGATGCCAACTGTAACTTCACACACCATATATGAAATGGCCAGCATCTAAACCTGGTAATAATGTGCAATAATAAATTATTACATCTAGAAAGTGCATCATGCATACTGACAATAGGTAGTTATACCTGCAAGTGCTGTTGAAACAACCACAACAGATATAAATTAATAATGGTATATAGGTATCACAGTGCATAGTTACTCATGGACAATGTCGATGTAATACTGTACCTCAATAAAGTCAGCGTCAACCATTATGCTTGTTAGTCTTGTAGATTGTTAAAGAGGGAACGTGCTTTTTTTGTTGGTCATAGGTGGAGTATTAGACAGTAAATGATTACTGCTGTCGTATTTTTGGCGTCCCTAGGGCAGAATAACGCTGCGTAAGGTCACATTTTATAGAGAGTCATCTAATAGACACACGCTACCCTACCCTACGCGTGACAGTAGGAAGGTAGTGTTGACGGATAAAGCCTTGCGCAACCAGACATGCTTTTACCCTCTTCAACACTGTACAAGCAAAAAATGCATGATTGCAGCCGCAGACTTTATTGACGTACAGTATAACATCGCCATTACCCATCAGAGGCTGTCCACTGTCTGATACAGACATAGAATATACCTTTGCTATCCGTAGCCTTTGTTTCACCTACACTTGCAGGCACACACTTAAATTGTGACAATGCATAATGTTTTTTTAAATGGTTATTTTTTATCGTACATTATTGCGTCATCACATTGATGAGTCCATGCTGGACATGTCATACATGCTGTACAAAGTAACGATTTTATTAACTTAAATAATTGAAATGTCTGTGACTGTCACATATAAATTGCAATGATGATGATGAGTGACTATTACAAAATCCATTGTCTTCACTATGTTATGGTTTAACATAGCGTTCCTTAAGCATTATTCATAAATACAAAAATGGACTTTTATTCTTAAATTTACAACACTATATTTTGTAAACTAATTTTTTGGGTGGTGTGTTGTTCCATTTCTTGTTGCCATGTGCATATATGCGTTTATATTTGCAGGGTCTTTATTTTTATTCTTGAAATTAGGAAAGATGTGTATCTTCGTACCGTCTTAGCCAGTAGATAGAAAAATATTTAGACTTGAGAGTCCTCAGTGGTTGATACATTTTAATGGATAACTGAAAAGATGGTAACAAATTGCAAGCTTTCGAGGCTACTCACGTTTCTTCATCAGGCAAAGACTAAAACAAAAAATGAAGAATCACATATTTCTATACACAACAGGACACAGGAATAGTGCAATAGGTAAGACAAGTGACGTGCAGCAGAACTGTCATTATGCCAGAGGGATGAACATAAATATTGGAACAGTTCCTAGATAAGGATAGAAAGTTTTATTGCCCTCTGATTGGGGTCTGGTTTTGTGTTTTCATGCCCCTGGAAGGTCAGAGATGCAGATTCCTTAATTGATATAGAATGACATTAATCCGTGTGATCTATTCATTACAGCACTAAGAGTGTCAAAGGTCATGATGAGATTATATTCCGAAACCTTTCTATCTTTGGATTTCAAGTTACATTTTAATACCAGTAATTCCATATCCATCATGCTATGACCGGGCATACCAAAGTTTTTTGCCACAGGTAAATCCATTATTTTTTCTCTTATTGTGTGGCGATGATAATTCATCCTTGTTCTCAGTTTTTGGCCGGTCTCCCCCACATACAGACCCCCATTTGGACATTTAGTACATATAATTAGGTACACCACATTAGATGTGATGCAGCTGAAAGTAGCTGGGATCTTGTAGTTGTGATGGGAGTTGGGGATCTTTATCTTGTCCATGGTCATTATAGATGCACAGGTTTTACATTTCTTATTGTTGCAAGGAAAGGTTCCTGCAGCTGTTGGGGAGGACAGGAGCTTCTGACAATGATGCTTCTTACATTTGGGGGCTGCCTAAAACACAGTAGTGGGGGGTCTGGAAATATGGATTGTAATATCGGGCATCTTTTTGTAGTAAAGGTTGTAGTTTCCGTGTAGCTCCCCTTAGCACCTCCAGATTTAGATTGTAGGTGACCACTAGAGGCACTCGGTTATTTTCTTCTTTACCTTTGTAATGTAGCAGGTGATTCCTTGATATTCTGTTGGCTCTTGAAATTTGGTTTTCAATTGTTCTTGGATGGTATCCCTGGTTCAAAACAGTCTTTCTGAGGCGACCCCCCACTACTGTGTTTTAGGCAGCCCCCAAATCTAAGAAGCATCATTGTCAGAAGCTCCCTGTCCTCCCCAACAGCTGCAGGAACCTTTCCTTGCAACAATAAGAAATGTAAAACCTGTGCATCTATAATGACCACGGACAAGATAAAGATCCCCTACTCCCATCAGGACTACAAGATCAAAGGTACTTTCAGCTGCATCACATCTAATGTCGTGTACCTAATTATATGTACAAAATGTCCAACTGGGGGTCTGTATGTGGGGGAGACCGGCCAAAAACTGAGAACAAGAATGAATTATCATCGCCACACAATAAGAGAAAAAATAATGGATTTACCTGTGGCAAAAAACTTTGGTATGCCCGGTCATAGCATGATGGATATGGAATTACTGGTATTAAAATATAACTTCAAATCTGAGAAAGATAGAAAGGTTTGCGAATATAATCTCATGATGACCTTTGACACTCTTAGTGCTGTAATGAATAGATCACATGGATTCATGTCATTCTATATCAATTAAGGAATCTGCGTCTCTGACCTTCTAGGGGCATCAAAACAGAACACCAGACCCCAATCAGAGGGCAATAAAACTTTCTCTCCTTATCTATGAACTGTTCCAATATTTATGATCATCCCTCTGCCATAATGACAGTTCTGCTTCACGTCACTTGTCTTACCTATTGCACTATTCCTGTGTCCTGTTGTGTGTAGAAATATGTGATTCTTCATTTTTTGTTTTACTCTTAGGCTGATGAAGAGACTTGAGTAGTCTCGAAAGCTTGGAATTTGTTACCATCTTTTCAGTTAGCCATTAAACGGTATCAACCACTGAGGACTCTCAAGTATAAATATTTTTCTATTCTTGGAATTGAAATTCATCATTTTATTGTCCTAGTAAAACCTCATTTATTCTTGTTTGAAGTACATACATTTGCAATGGCCACGTAACAAGGCAATAACTCAATATTTTATTTCAAAACCCTCCTTGACCCTGGGCTTCAACACCGCCAGTTGCTGCTCAGAAGTGTTAGATGCACAGATGAAAACAATCGCTGATATGTTTGTGGGGTTCAGTAACGCCTGCTGTTCCCCTGCTGTGTGTCTGGCAAAAATTACTGCTGCTAACTACAACTTCAACTTCAAACATCTCATACTAGGCCTCTGCCTACACCCTCCTTGACCCTGGGCTTCAACACCACCAGTTGCTGCTCAGAAGTGTTAGATGCACAGATGAAAACAATCGCTGATGTGTTTGTGGGGTTCAGTAACGCCTGCTGTTCCCCTGCTGTGTGTCTGGCAAAAATTACTGCTGCTAACTACAACTTCAACTTCAAACATCTCATACTAGGCCTCTGCCTACACCCTCCTTGACCCTGGGCTTCAACACCGCCAGTTGCTGCTCAGAAGTGTTAGATGCACAGATGAAAACAATCGCTGATGTGTTTGTGCGGTTCAGTAACGCCTGCTGTTCCCCTGCTGTGTGTCCGGCAAAAATTACTGCTAGCTACCTACACATGGTGAAAAAAACATGACATGTCAAAGTGTCTAGTGCTACACATAGATATGAGGCTACACCCTGATTTCTAAGCTGTAAACAATTGAAACATCAGCTTTAAAACCATAAAATGATTACTCTTTGTCATAAATCTGTAACAAAATAATTGTGACATATTATTTCAGATATGCACATGTCGAAAACAAATGCTAACACAAAAGCCTACTTATGCTATAGGATACTGATGGTCAACCTTGTCACTCCATAGCTTAGGCAAATCCAACTCACATCATGACTCAAATGCTGCAATGTTGGAAGTGCATAATGTGGGTTGAACTTTGACAACAGCTGCAGTGCGAAGGTTAGACTTCGGTGTTCTTGGCTTTTAAATAAAAGCATACAAGTAAATATAATAATCCAATGTTGATTAAGGGACGTGATGTACACCTGTAATATTGTGCAAACAATGCATGTAGGAATAGTCCTCTTCAACATTACTTATATTTGTGTCATTTTTAAAAATACATATTTAATTAGAAATTTAACAGCCCATATCATAAAGGTCCTTCATGTAAACATGATAATCGGTAACAAAAATCATGCATTACCTTGTTAACCCCTTCACCCCCAAGGGTGGTTTGCACGTTAATGACCGGGCCAATTTTTACAATTCTGACCACTGTCTCTTTATGAGGTTATAACTCTGGAACGCTTCAACGGATCTTCGCGATTCTGAGATTGTTTTCTCGTGACATATTGTACTTCACGTTAGAAGTAAAATTTCTTCGATATAACTTGCGTTTATTTTTTAAAAAAATGCAAATATGGCGAAAATTTTTAAAATTTTGCAATTTTCAAACTTTGAATTTTTATTCCCTTAAAACAGAGAAATATGTCGCACAAAATAGTTAATAAATAACATTTCCCACATGTCTACTTTACATCAGCACAATTTTGGAACCAAAATTTTTTTTGTTAGGAAGTTATAAGGGTTAAAAGTTGACCAGCGATTTCTCATTTTTACAACAAAATTTACAAAGCCATTTTTTTTAGGGACCACCTCTCATTTGAAGTCACTTTGAGGGGTCTATATGGCAGAAAATACCCAAAAGTGACACCATTCTAAAAACTGCACCCTCAAGGTACTCAAAACCACATTCAAGAAGATTATTAACCCTTCAGGTGCTTCACAGGAACTAAAGCAACGTGGAAGGAAAAAATGAATATTTAACTTTTTAGCCACAAAAATGATCTTTTACAAACTTTTTTTTATTTTCACAAGGGTAAAAGGAGAAAATGGGCAGATAAGGTTGTTATGCAATTTCTCCTGAGTACGCCAATACCCAATATGTGGGGGAAAACCACTGTTTGGGCACACGGCAGAGCTCGTAAGGGAAGGAGCGCCGTTTGACTTTTTCAAACTAAAATTGGCTGGAATTGAGATTGGACGCCATGTCGTGTTTGGAGAGCCCCTGATGCGCCTAAACAGTGGAAACCCCCACAAGTGACACCATTTTGGAAACTAGACCCCCTAAGGTACTTATCTAGATCTGTTGTGAGCACTTTGAACTCCCAAGTGTTTCACAAAAGCTTATAATGCCTGGGTGTGAAAAAAAAAAAACAATTTTCCACAAAAATGATTTTTTAGTCCCAAATTTTTGAATTTTCCCAAGGAAATTGGACCCCAAAAGTTGTTGTCCAATTTGTCCTGAGTACGCTGATGTCATGTGTGCATTGCCACGAAGATCGTCGCGGTTGCACATTTTGACTTCTCACAGCTGAGCTGCTGTTTCTTTGTGTTTGGCAGCTAGGGAGTTAATTCTGTCTGTGCTCGGTGCTGGGATTGGGTGCAGTTTCTCCCGGCTGCAATTGATTATTTGTTGATTGGTTTCCTTTAAATTCCTGGTTGTCTGCTTGGGGAGTTGCCAGTGAAACCTTCATGCAGACCACAGATAGGAATGAATCTGTATAGACTTTAGTTGTGAGCTCCTTAGTTGTTCTAAGCTCAACTTGGTTAGAGTTTATTTCCCAGACCATTTATGTTCCTTTGGTGTTTGAGTGTGTATGCAAGCGAGTGTTATCCTGTCTGTCTTATATGTCTAATCTGTGTATTTAGCTAAGATCAGCCCATATCCCTTTGGTGGTAGTCAGGATCCTTCTTAGGACTGATTACAGGGTTCAGGGTCTGATAGGAGACAGGGTTAGGTTGGTGACTTGGACCTCTGAACCATTATCAGTACTCCAAGGTGAGGGATTAGTTAGGACCCCAGTTTAGGGTCAGGTTAGATCCCGTCCACCTCTTTCCTGTTTCAGCTCATCAAGTCCTCAAGATTAACCCTGGGTTCAGCAGATATCGTGTCAGGTAAATCTATTCTATACTTACATGCTGATGTTGCTATACTAGTTGTTGTATAGAGTTTTGTTCCTGTATTAATAGTTTACTGACATTATATACATATCATTAGACAGCGTGACAGCTGATACCCCATATGTGGGGGGGGGACTGTTGGGTGCACGGCAGGGCTTGGAAAGGAAGTAGTAACGTTTTGGAATGCAGACGTTGATGGGGGTCATGTTCCGTTTGCAGTGACCCAGATGAGCCTAAACAGTGGAAACCCCCCACAAGTGACCCCATTTTGGAAACTATACCCCTAAGGAACTTATCTAGATCTTTGGTGAGCACTTTGAACCCCCAAGTGCTTCACACAAGTTTATAATGCCCGGGCATGAAAATAAAAAATCCTATTTTTTTCCCACAAAAATTATATTTTAGTCACTAATTTTTTATTTTCTCAAGGGTAACAGGAGAAATTGGACCACATAAGTTGTTGTCCAATTTGTCCTGAGTACGCTGATACCCCATATGTGGGTGTGAACCACTGTTTGGGCGCACGGCAGAGCTCGGAATGGAAGGAGCACCATTTGACTTTTTCCAACCAAAATTGGCTGGAATTGAGATTGGATGCCATGTTGCATTTGGAGAGCCCCTGATGTGCCTAAACAGTGGAAACCCCCCACAAATGACCCCATTTTGGAAACTAGACCCCCTAAGGAACTTTTCTAGATCTTTGGTGAGCAATTTGAACCCCCAAGTGCTTCACACAAGTTTATAACGTAGAGCCGTAAAATTTAAAAATCATATTTTTTCCACAAAAATGATCTTTTCACCCCAATTTTATATTTTCCAAGGGTAACAAGACTCCAAAAGTTATTGTGCAATTTGTCCTGAGTGCGCTGATACCCCATATGTGGGGGTAAACCACTGTTTGGGTGCATGGCAGAGTTTGGAAGGGAAGGAGCGCCGTTTGACTTTTTCAACGCAGAATTGGCTGGACGCCATGTCGTGTTTGGAGAGCTCCTGATCTGCCTAAACAGTGGAAACCCCCATAAATGATGCCATTTTGGAAACTAGACCCCTCAAGGAACTTATCTAGATGTTGTGGTGAGAACTTTTAACCCCCAGTGTGTTTCACTAAAGTTTATAACGTACAGCCGTAAAATAAAAAATCTTTTTTTTTTTTACAAAAATGATTTTTTCGTCCCCAAATTTTATTTTCACAAGGGTAACAGAAGAAATTGGAACCCAAAAGTTGTTGTCCAATTTGTCCTGAGTACGCTGATACCCAATATGTGGAAGAAAACTACTGTATGGGCGCACGTCAGGGCTCGGAAGGGAAGTAGTGACGTTTTGGATTGCAGACTTTGATGGAATGGTCAGGGGGCGTCATGTCACATTTGGAGAGCCCCTGATGCACCTATACAGTGGAAACCCCCACAAGTGACCCCATTTTGGCAAATAGACTCCACAAGGAACTTATCTAGATGTGTGGTGAGCACTTTGAACCCCGAAGTGCTTCACAGAAGTTTATAACGTACAGCCGTAAAAATAAAAAATCTTTTTTTTTTTTACAAAAATGATTTTTTCGCCCCCAATATTTTATTTTCACAAGGGTAACAGAAGAAATTGGAACCCAAAAGTTGTTGTCCAATTTGTCCTGAGTACGCTGATACCCAATATGTGGGAGAAAACTACTGTATGGGCGCACGTCAGGGCTCGGAAGGGAAGTAGTGACATTTTGGATTGCAGACTTTGATGGAATGGTCTGGGGGCGTCATGTCGCATTTGGAGAGCCCCTGATGCGCCTAAACAGTGGAAACCCCCACAAGTGACCCCATTTTGGAAATAGACCCCACAAGGAACTTGTCTAGATGTGTGGTGAGCACTTTGAACCCCGAAGTGCTTCACAGAAGTTTATAACGCACAGCCGTAAAAATAAAAAATCCTTTTTTTTTTTTGCAAAAATGATTTTTTTGCCCCAATATTTTATTTTTACAAGGGTAACAGGAGAAATTGGACCCCAAAAGTTGTTGTCCAATTTGTCCCGAGTACGCTGATATCCAATATGTGGGAGAAAACTACTGTATGGGTACACGTCGGGGCTCGGAAGGGAAGTAGTGACGTTTTGGATTGCAGACTTTGATGGAATGGTCTGGGGGCGTCATGTCACATTTGGAGAGCCCCTGATGCGCCTAAACAGTGGAAATCCCCAACAATTGACCCCATTTTGGAAAAAAGACCCCACAAGGAACTTATCTAGATGTGTGGTGAGCGCTATGAAGCCCCAAGTGCTTCACAGAAGTTTATAACGCACAGCCGTAAAAATAAAAAATCCTTTTTTTTTTTTTTGCAAAAATGATTTTTTTGCCCCAATATTTTATTTTTACAAGGGTAACAGGAGAAATTGGACCCCAAAAGTTGTTGTCCAATTTGTCCTGAGTACGCTGATATCCAATATGTGGGAGAAAACTACTGTATGGGTACACGTCGGGGCTCGGAAGGGAAGTAGTGACGTTTTGGATTGCAGACTTTGATGGAATGGTCTGGGGGCGTCATGTCGCATTTGGAGAGCCCCTGATGCGCCTAAACAGTGGAAATCCCCAACAATTGACCCCATTTTGGAAAAAAGACCCCACAAGGAACTTATCTAGATGTGTGGTGAGCGCTATGAAGCCCCAAGTGCTTCACAGAAGTTTATAATGTACAGCCGTAAAAACAAAAAAATATTTTTTTCTGTACAAAAATGATATTTTCGCCCCCAGTTTTTTATTTTCCCAAGGGTAGCAGAAGAAATAGGACAAATTGCACAATAACTCTTGGGGTCCAGAGTACGCTGATACCCCATATGTGGGGATAAACTACTGTTTGGACGCATGGCAGAGCTGAGAAGTGAAGGAGCACCGTTTGACTTTTTCAACGCAGAATTGGCTGGAATTGAGATCAGACGCCATGTCACATTTGGAGAGCCCCTGATGTGCCTAAACAGCTGAAACCCCCCAATTCTAACTCCAACCCTAACCCCAACACACCCCTAACCCTAGTCCCAACCCTAACCACAAACCTAACCCTAACACACCCCTAATCCCAACCCTAAACCTAATCCTAACTTTAGCGCCAACCCTAACCCTAACTTTAGCCGCAACCCTAACCCTAACCCTAATGGGAAAATGGAAATAAATACTTTTTTTTAATTTTATTATTTTTCCCTTACTAAGGGGGTGATAAAGGGGGGTTTGATTTACTATTTATAGCGGGTTTTTATGATTGGCAGCTGTCACGCTAAAAGACGCTTTTTATTGCAAAAATAGTTTTTGCATCATCACATTTTGAGAGCTATAATTTTTGCATATTTTGGCCCACAGAGTCATGTGAGGTCTTATTTTTTGCGGGACGAGTTGACGTTTTTATTGGTACCATTTTTGAGCACGTGACGTTTTTTGATCGCTTTTTATTTCGATTTTTGGGAGGTTAGAATGAACAAAAATCAGCAATTCATGAATTTCTTTTGGGGAGGCGTTTATAACCGTTCCGCGTGTGGTAAAATTGATAAAGCAGTTTTATTCTTCGGGTCAGTACGATTATGGCGATACCTCATTTATATCATTTTTTCATGTTTTGGCGCTTTTATAGAATAAAAACAATTTTATATAAAAAAATAATTATTTTTGCATCGCTTTATTCTGCGAGCTATAACTTTTTTATTTTTTCGCTGATGATGCTTTATGACGGCTCGTTTTTTCGGGACAAGATGACGTTTTCAGCGGTACCATGTTTTTTTATATCGGTCTTTTTGATCGCACGTTATTCCACTTTTTGTTCGGCGGTATGATGATAAAGCATTGATTTTTTGCTTCGTTTTTTTTTTTTTTTTTTAAGGGGTTCACTAAAGGGGTTAACTAGTGGGAGAATTTTATAGGGGGGTCGTTACGGACGCGGCGATACCAAATATGTGTACTTTTATTGTTTGTTTTTTTTTATTTACAGGAAGAAGTGAATTTATTGGGGAATATTTTTTTTTTTTTTATTTATTTTGGATTTTTTTTTTACACATGTTTATTTTTACTTTTTTAACTTTTTTACTTTGTCCCAGGGTGGGACATCACAGTATTTTATCAGATCGCTGGTGTGACAGTGTGCACAGCACTCTGTCACACCAGCGATCGCACAGGCATAGATGCAGGCTTCTCAGTGCCTGCTCTCGGCAGGCACTGAGGTAGCCGCCTCCCTCCAGGACCCCGGCGCCATCTTGGATCCGGGTCCTGGGAGGGAGGAAGCCCTCAGAACAGCGCGATCACATCGCGCTGCTCTGAGGGTCTCAGGGGGGCGCGCAGGGAGCCCCCACCCTGCGCGATCCTCCCCTGTGCCCCCAGTACACCGCGATCATGTTTGATCGCGGTGTGCAAGGGGTTAATGTGCCGGGAGTGGTCCGTGACCGCTCCTGACACACAGTCATGGGTGTCTGCTGTGATAATCAGCTGACACCCGGCGGCGATTAGCTGCGCTCCCCTCAGGAGCGCAGCTGATCCCCTATGACGTACTATCCCGTCCCCGGTCATACGGGCCCAGGTACCATGGACGGGATAGTACGTCCGATGGCAGTAAGGGGTTAAAGTCAATAGTGCATAGTCACAATAGCAAAATATATACCTGTAAGTGGTGCTGAAAGAACGACAACTGATAGAATAGGTGAATGATATCTATTTATCAGACTGAATAGCGACACCTGTACAATGTCGATATAATACTGTACCTTAACAAAACAGCTGTGTCACACCTCACACGCGTTTTTCTTGTAGCTTGTTATGTAATAGGGCACATGCGTGTATGTTTCATCATAGATGCATGTTTACTGAGTAAAGCAGTCATGACAACGCCTTTGTGTTGTCGGTACGCTTGCGATGATGAACGATGCGCACCATGAATGTTAGTCTGCGTCATAAGACGCACAGACGCTCCAATACCCAACGCGTCACAGCAGGAAGCCAGTCTGTGCGTCCAAACAAAGGCGCAAGCATACATGCACGTACCCTGTATATAAAGCTATATAAAAAAAGTATGTAGTAGTAATGCACACTTTATTGAGGTACAGTATTACATCGCCATTCACCATCTGTGGCTATGCAGTCTCATCTATATATACCTTATCTATCCGTTGTCATGCTTGCAAGTCCACAGTCAGGCATAAATAGCTGTTTTCACTATGCACTATGCACTTTTTAAAGGTTTTGTTTGTTAATATAAATGATTGGCACATATTATCAGTATTACATGATGGAAATTTTAGAAATTTTTAAAAACTTTTTAGTGATATTATTCAGCAAATGTAAAGTTGTACTTGTATGCTTTTATTTAAAACCGTATAGCAGATTATTTAACCTATTTTTATTGTGGTTTGCATTGCTTTTCAACATGTTAATGTATGCGTTTATGTTTGTAAATTATTAATTTACATATATTTTTTAAAGTAAAATCATCATCTTATGGTACTAAAGGTTATAATTCTCTTGTTTGGAGTATAGACATTTTTAATTGACACGCAACAAGGAAAATACTTGATCTAGTATTTAAACATCCTCCTTGACCCTGGGCTCCAACACCACCAGTTGTTGCTCGGAAGTGCTGTTAGCACAGTTAACACTTGCTCCTGTGTTACTGGGGTTCAGTAATGTCAGCTGTTCCCCTGCTGTGTGTACGGCAAACAGTCCTGCTGCCTCCACCCTGTTGTCTTCTCATCCCTGGGCTCCAACACCGCCAGTTGTTGCCTGGAAGTGCTGTTAGCACAGTCAACACTTGCTCCTGTGTTACTGGGGTTCAGTAATGTCAGCTGTTCCCCTGCTGTGTGAACGGCAAAAAGTCCTGCTGCCTCCACCCTGTTGTCTTCTCATCCCTGGGCTCCAACACCGCCAGTTGTTGCCTGGAAGTGCTGTTATCACAGTCAACACTTGCTCCTGTGTTACTGGGGTTCAGTAATGTCAGCTGTTCCCCTGCTGTGTGTACGGCAAACAGTCCTGCTGCCTCCACCCTGTTGTCTTCTCATCCCTGGGCTCCAACACCGCCAGTTGTTGCCTGGAAGTGCTGTTAGCACAGTCAACACTTGCTCCTGTGTTACTGGGGTTCAGTAATTTCAGCTGTTCCCCTGCTGTGTGTACGGCAAACAGTCCTGCTGCCTCCACCCTGTTGTCTTCTCATCCCTGGGCTCCAACACCGCCAGTTGTTGCCTGGAAGTGCTGTTAGCACAGTCAACACTTGCTCCTGTGTTACTGGGGTTCAGTAATGTCAGCTGTTCCCCTGCTGTGTGAACGGCAAAAAGTCCTGCTGCCTCCACCCTGTTGTCTTCTCATCCCTGGGCTCCAACACCGCCAGTTGTTGCCTGGAAGTGCTGTTAGCACAGTCAACACTTGCTCCTGTGTTACTGGGGTTCAGTAATGTCAGCTGTTCCCCTGCTGTGTGAACGGCAAAAAGTCCTGCTGCCTCCACCCTGTTGTCTTCTCATCCCTGGGCTCCAACACCTCCAGTTGTTGCCTGGAAGTGCTGTTAGCACAGTCAACACTTGCTCCTGTGTTACTGGGGTTCAGTAATGTCATCTGTTCCCCTGCTGTGTGAACGGCAAAAAGTCCTGCTGCCTCCACCCTGTTGTCTTCTCATCCCTGGGCTCCAACACCGCCAGTTGTTGCCTGGAAGTGCTGTTAGCACAGTCAACACTTGCTCCTGTGTTACTGGGGTTCAGTAATGTCAGTTGTTCCCCTGCTGTGTGAACGGCAAAAAGTCCTGCTGCCTCCAACCGGTTCTCTTCTCATACCTGGGCTACAACACCGCCAGTTGTTGCTCGGAAGTGTCATTGGCACGGGTACTCACTCCTGCCCAGACTGGTTACAGCAAGCCATCTGTTTCCTGTCAGTGTAAACGTCACTTAGCCTCCAATAAGTTGTCCTGTCATGTTGCGGTCGGGTTAGCCGACTCTATGGTGCCTGGAGTTTAGGTGCTTCCTATGTGTGCTGCGGGATATGCAAATAAAGGCTGTTTCCGTTGTGACAATAGGACAATCACTCACTGTAGTACTGTGTGATTCGGTAACTGCGGCCGGCTCGCGGCCTGTCAACTTAAATTTACATGGGTACCTTCTGCTACCCGTCCGGGTTCCAGTACCGTCAGCTGGTTCTCCGCAGTGCCTTTGGCCTAGGTGCCTCCATCTCGGTATCCAAGTTCCAGCAACGTCTGCTGGTCCTTGGTAGTGCTTTGGAGCACAGGTACCTCCTGCTTAGTAACCGTGTCCCAGTAACGTCAGCTGGTCCTCGGTTGTGCCATTGGCTCTTTTCCTTCTGCTGCCCCTCCGGGTTCCAGCACAGTCAGCTGGTCCTCGTTACTTGCATTGGCTCTTGTACCTTCTGCTACCCGTCCAGGTTCCAGTACCGTCAACTGGTTCTCCGCAGTGCCTTTGGCCTAGGTGCCTCCATCTCGGTATCCGAGTTCCAGCAACGTCTGCTGGTCCTTGGTAGTGCTTTGGAGCACAGGTACCTCCTGCTTAGTAACCGTGTCCCAGTAACGTCAGCTGATCCTCGGTTGTGCCATTGGCTCTTTTCCTTCCGCTGCCCCTCCGGGTTCCAGCACAGTCAGCTGGTCCTCGTTACTTGCATTGGCTCTTGTACCTTCTGCTACATTTACAAATTGAAGATTTTTTAAATGTTTTTTTGGGTAATCACTCTGGATCTCCAACAATGAAGACGACGACCCTGATGACCACCCCGAAGAAGATGACGACCACAAGGACGACGAGCATCAAGCCAAACAGCCTAAACACCATCACAAAGAAGAAATAAAAGATTACCCAACAGGACTGAGAAGGTTAAGACAAACTACAAGATACAGAACAAGAGACTTAAGAACAATAAGCAGAAGATCAAAAAGCAGAAGAACATGAAGTATAAGACCAAAATGAAGAGCAAAATATATGCTCTAAATTATAAGCAGAAGAAGACTAAGCAGTGTATGGGGGTGAGTCCGTTCCTCCTCGTGGTGCCCCTGGAAAATGCCTGCTGCTGCAGGCTAAACTGAACACGGACAAATACTGTTGTAATTTAAATATTTTGTGACAGCAAGAACGGAAGGATGAAAAATTCATACTTTGACAGATTACAAGTACAGGAATCTCTGTCACAAATAAGAATATGATGAAGAAGATGAAGTACAATATGAATAAAAATAATAGTTTAATAAGAAGAATATGAGTAATGTTAACAAAAAGATGAATAGCAAGAAGTTTAAGAAGAAGATAAAGAAGGTGAAGATGAAGAATAATTTGATGAAAAAGATGATGCTGCTGAAGATTATGAAGGAGAAAGTGTGTCAAAAGTTAAAAAGGTGAAGAGCATGGAAGTTGTGAAATATACATATTTGCCAAAATAGAAAAAACGTTAACAACATTGTCAATTTCTTCGTCAATCCGAACATCTTTAAAAAAAATATATTTATGCTATTCCATTTGATTGGGTTAAACATCTATGCCTTTAATGTCTCCTCAACCTTCCCCAATACATTCTACATTACTCTTTGTTGTTTTCCTTCATGTACAATTAACCAACAAGGCAAGAATGGGTTTTTTTTAATTCCGATATTTTGTTCCCATAGACTTACATTGGTTTTCCGGTATCGGTATCGGGTATCGCCAATATTTTTGGGGTATCGGCGATACCATTCCGATTCCGATACTTTTGGATATCGGAAAGTATCGCTCAACTCTAGTTATGACATTGTGAATTATTTCTGATCCCTGATTGGCTGCCGGAATCAACACACATAAAGTTAACCCCTTAACGACCGCCGATACGCCTTTTAACGGCGGTCATTAAGGGTACTTAAACCACAGCGCCGTTAATTAACGGCGCTGTGGGAAAAGTGAATAGCACCCCCCAGAGGTGCATTTTCTCTGGGATCTCGGCTACCGGGGGTAGCCGAGACCCCAGAGACCATGAATCGGGTCGGTTTTTACCGACACCGATGTTGCGATTGCCGTTATTAACCCTATAACGGCAATCACAAAAAAAAAAAAAGTTGTGCCATTTAATTTCTCTGTCCTCTGAAGTCATCGGACATCAGAGGACAGAGAAAAAGGGTCCCCGGAACCCCCATGTGGCCCCCGATCCCCTGCATGTGGCCCCCGGGCCCTACATTGTCCCCCGGTGCCGTCGCTATGGAGAAAATGGCGGGCGTATGCTCAGTGTGCCCGCCGCTATGTGCTGGGGGGGATGGGCAATATTCTCTGGGGTCTCGGCTACTGGGGATAGCAGAGACCCCAGAGAACATGATCCGGGTCGGTATTCACCGATCCCGGTGTTGCGATCGCCGCTATACAGCATAACGGCGATCGCAAAAAAAAAAAAAAAAGATTTCTCTCCCCTCTGATGTGATCGCACATCAGAGGGGAGAAAATGAGGGTCCCCAGCTCCCCCGGAACCCCACCTGTACCTGCCGGTGTCCTCCGGCAGGTCCCCCTGGCCTCTGATCCTCCCGGTCTTCTTCCTGGAAAAAAAAATGGTTAGTTACCAGCCCGTCAACGCTATCTGTTGAACGGGCTGGTAAAACTCAAAATGAACCCAGCCTTAAGGTTAGGGTTATAATTAGGGTTATAATTAGGGTTAGGGTTACAATTAGGGTTAGGGTTAAAATTAGGGTTAGGGTTACAATTAGAGTTAGGGTTACAATTAAGGTTAGGGTTACAATTAGGGTTGGAATTAGGGTTGGGATTTAGGTTAGGATTAGGGTTGGGATTAGGGTTAGGGGTGTGTTGGGGTTAGGGTTGGAGCTAGAATTGAGGGATTTCCACTATTTAGGCACATCAGGGGGTCTCCAAACACGACGTGGCGTTCAAAAAGTCAAATGGCGCTCCCTCCCTTCCGAGCCCTGCCGTGCGCCCAAACAGTGGTTTACCCCAACATATGGGGTATCAGCGTACTCAGGACAAATTGCACACCAATTTTTGGGTTCTAATTTCTCCTGTTACCCTTGGGAAAATAAAAAATAGCTGGCTAAAAAAATCATTTTTGAGAAAAAAAATGATTTTTTATTTTCACAGCTCTGCATTTATAAATTTCTGTGAAACACTTGGGGTTCAAAGTGCTCACCACACATCTAGATAAGTTCCTTAAGTGGTCTAGTTTCCAAAATGGGGTCACTTACAGGGGGTTTCCACTGTTTAGACACATCAGGGGTCTCCAAACACGACGTGGCATTCAAAAAGTCAAATGGCGCTCCCTCCCTTCCGAGCCCTGCCGTGCGCCCAAACAGTAGTTTACCCCAACATATGTGGTATCAGCGTACTCAGGACAAATTGCACACCAATTTTGGGGTTCTAATTTCTCCTGTTACCCTTGGGAAAATAAAAAATAGCTGGCTAAAAAAATCATTTTTGAGAAAAAAAATGATTTTTTTATTTTCACAGCTCTGCATTTATAAATTTCTGTGAAACACTTGGGGGTTCAAAGTGCTCACCACACATCTAGATAAGTTCCTTAAGTGGTCTAGTTTCCAAAATGGGTCACTTGCAGGGGGTTTCTACTGTTTAGACACATCAGGGGGTCTCCAAACACAACGTGGCATTCAAAAAGTCAAATGGCGCTCCCTCCCTTCCGAGCCCTGCCGTGCGCCCAAACAGTGGTTTACCCCAACATATGGGGTATCAGCGTACTCAGGACAAATTGCACACCAATTTTTGGGTTCTAATTTCTCCTGTTACCCTTGGGAAAATAAAAAATAGCTGGCTAAAAAAATCATTTTTGAGAAAAAAAATGATTTTTTATTTTCACAGCTCTGCATTTATAAATTTCTGTGAAACACTTGGGGTTCAAAGTGCTCACCACACATCTAGATAAGTTCCTTAAGTGGTCTAGTTTCCAAAATGGGGTCACTTACAGGGGGTTTCCACTGTTTAGACACATCAGGGGGTCTCCAAACACGACGTGGCATTCAAAAAGTCAAATGGCGCTCCCTCCCTTCCGAGCCCTGCCGTGCGCCCAAACAGTAGTTTACCCCAACATATGTGGTATCAGCGTACTCAGGACAAATTGCACACCAATTTTGGGGTTCTAATTTCTCCTGTTACCCTTGGGAAAATAAAAAATAGCTGGCTAAAAAAATCATTTTTGAGAAAAAAAATGATTTTTTATTTTCACAGCTCTGCATTTATAAATTTCTGTGAAACACTTGGGGGTTCAAAGTGCTCACCACACATCTAGATAAGTTCCTTAAGTGGTCTAGTTTCCAAAATGGGGTCACTTGCAGGGGGTTTCCACTGTTTAGACACATCAGGGGGTCTCCAAACACAACGTGGCATTCAAAAAGTCAAATGGCGCTCCCTCCCTTCCGAGCCCTGCCGTGCGCCCAAACAGTAGTTTACCCCAACATATGTGGTATCAGCGTACTCAGGACAAATTGCACACCAATTTTGGGGTTCTAATTTCTCCTGTTACCCTTGGGAAAATAAAAAATAGCTGGCTAAAAAAATCATTTTTGAGAAAAAAAATGATTTTTCATTTTCACGGCTCTGCGTTTATAAATTTCTGTGAAGCACTTGGGGGTTCAAAGTGCTCACCACACATCTAGATAAGCTCCTTCTAGTTTCCAAAATGGTGTCACTTGCAGAGGGTTTCTACTGTTTAGGCACATCAATGGCTCTGCAAACACAACATGACGCCCGCAGAACATTCCATCAAAGTCTGCATTACAAAATGGCGCTCCTTCCCTTCCAAGCACTCCCATACGCCCACATATGGGGTATCAGCGTACTCAGGAAAAATTGCACAACAACTTTTTGGGTCCAATTTCTCCTGTTACCCTTGGGAAAATAAAAATTGGGGACTAAACGATCAGGTTTGTGGAAAAAATATGACTTTTTATTTTCATGCCCGGGAGTTATAAACTTCTGTGAAGCACTTGGGGGTTCAAAGTGCTCAACACACATCTATATAAGTTCCTTAGGGGGTCTAGTTTCCAAAATGGTGTCACTTGTGGGGGGTTTCCACTGTTTAGACACAATAGGGCCTCTACAAACGCGACATGGCGTCCAGCCAATTCTGAGTTGAAAAAGTCAAACGGCGCTCCTTCCCTTCCAAGCTCTGCCATGCACCCAGACAGTGGTTTACCCCCACATATGGGGTATCAGCATGCTCAGGACAAATTGCACAAAAACTTTTGGGTCTTGTTACCCTTGGGAAAATAAAAATTGGGGTGAAAAGATTGTTTTTGTGGAAAAAATATGATTTTTTATTTTCACTGTTCTGTGTTATAAACTTCTGTGAAGCACTTGGAGGTTCAAAGTGCTCAGAACACATCTAGATAAGTTCCTTAGGGGTTCTAGTTTCCAAAATGGGGTCACTTGTGATGGGTTTCCACTGTTTTAGACACATCAGGGCCTCTACAAACGCGACATGGTGTCCAGCCAATTCTGCGTTGAAAAAGTCAAATGTCGCTCCTTCCCTTGCGACCTCTGCCGTGCGCCCAAAAAGTGGTTTACCCCCACATATGGGGTATCGGCTTATTCAGGAGAAATTGCACAACAAATTTTGTGGTTCATTTTTTCTTTTAACAGTTGTAAAAATAAGAAAAATTGGTTCCGAAGTAAAGTTTTTGCAAAAAAAGTTAAATGTTAATTTTTTCCTTCCACATCGCTTCAGTTCCTGTGAAGCACGTAAAGGGTTAATAAACTTCTTGAATGTGGTTTTGAGCACCTTGAGGGGTGCAGTTTTTAGAATGGTGTCACTTTTGGGTATTTTCTATCGTAATGACCCTGAAAGTGACTTCAAATGTGATGTGGTCCCTAAAAAAAAATGGTGTTGTAAAAATGAGAAATCGCTGGTCAACTTTTAGCCCTTATAACTTCGTAACAAAAAAAATTTTGTTCCCAAAATTGTGCTGATGTAAAGTAGACATGTGGGAAATGTTATTTATTAAGAAATTTGTGTGACATATCTCTGATTTAAGGGCATAAAAATTGTTAAATTGTCAAAATTTTCGCCATATTTCCGTTTTTTTCATAAATAAACACAAGTCATATCAAAGAAATTTTACCACTAACGTGAAGTACAATATGTCACGAAAAAACATTCTCAGAATCAGCTGGATTCGTTAAAGCGTTCCAGAGTTATAACCTCATAAATTGACAGTGGTCAGAATTGTAAAAATTGGCCCTGTCATTAAGCTGCAAAATGGCTCTGCCACTAAGGGGTTAAGGAAAAAAAAAGAGCGCTCCTCTAATCTCTCCACATGATCCGCTAACCTCTCACATCTCCTCCCCTCATCAAACACGTCTCCCTATTACCCCGCCCTCATCATACAGCACCACTATCTTAGCCAAAAAAATAACAAAAGCATTAGTGGAAAATGCAATGATTTTCTGAACTGTGACCATTTTTTACCGACTTTGAGTAAAAATGCTCGTGAAAGCGAACACAAATCTGAATGTGCTACGTTTGTGCTGAATTTGAAATTGGTGAACTTTTTACTGACAGGTTCGCTCATCTCTAGTCACTATTCTGGTGTTGAAGAGACTGTGGAGTTTACTTTTATCTTCAAAGTAGGTAACTGAAGGAAGTTAACCATGTCGGCAATTCCATGAGGAGGCAATCATGAGTGATTGTTAATTCAGCCCTACTCTCTGGATTATGGTGTGGGATGGCATAACATTCCCTTCTCATCTTTATTACAGGGACTTCAACAGCGAGGCTTTATATTGATTTGGTGTGGATCAGGTGGTATTGTCATTTTTTTAAGGGTCCTAGGAGCTGATTTTTCAGCACATAGACAACATCAAACCCTGAAGAAGTTAAAAGAAGCCACAGAACATATGTACAACAATGTTGTTTTGGCATTGCTATGCACTATGTTTATTTTATGGGGATCTTTTATGGTGCTTTTTAAGGTGGATTTCAAGCGGAATCTGCCTGTAAAAGACACTGTCTACAAATAGCCATTATTTGTGCATTTTGACACATAAAGTCATGTAAATTTATATCATACGAAATATTTTTAGCTGGCAAGAACAAGAAAAAATCCAGTGCCACAGAGATGCCCAAAAAACAATTAAGTTTTATTCAAAATGTATTTAAAAGTCCATATGCTGAGTACATACAGTGGTGGCCAAAAGTATTGGCACCCCTGCAATTCTGTCAGATAATACTCAGTGTCTTCCTGAAAATGATTGCAATCACAAATTATTTGCTATCTTTATCTTCATTTAATTCGCTTGCAAGGAAAAAACACAAAAGAAAATGAAGCAAAAATCAAATCCTTGATCATTTCACACAAAACTCAAAAAATGGGCCAGACAAAAGTATTGGCACCCTCAGCCTAATACTTGGTTGCACAACCTTTAGCCAAAATAACTGCGAACAACCGCTTCCGGTAACCATCAATGAGTTTCTTACAATGCTCTGCTGGAATTGTAGACCATTCTTCTTTGGCAAACTGCTCCAGGTCCCTGATATTTGAAGGGTGCCTTCTCCAAACTGCCATTTTGAGATCTCTCCACAGGTGTTCTATGGGATTCAGGTCTGGACTCATTGCTGGCCACCTTAGAAGTCTCCAGTGCTTTCTCTCAAACCATTTTATAGTGCTTTTGGAAGTGTGTTTTGGGTCATTGTCATGCTGGAAGACCCATGACCTCTGAGGGAGACCCAGCTTTCTCACACTGGGCCCTACATTATGCTGCAAAATTTGTTGGTAGTCTTCAGACTTCATAAAGCCATGCACACGGTCAAGCAGTCCAGTGCCAGAGGCAGCAAAGCAACCCCAAAACATCAGGGAACCTCCGCCATGTTTGACTGTAGGGACCGTGTTCTTTTCTTTGAGTGCCTCTTTTTTTTCCTGTACACTCTATGTTGATGGTTTTTCCCAAAAAGCTCGACTTTTGTCTCATCTGACCAGAGAACATTCTTCCAAAACGTTTTAGGCTTTCTTTGGTAAGTTTTGGCAAACTCCAGCCTGGCTTTTTATGTCTCGGGGTAAGAAGTGGGGTCTTCCTGGGTATCCTACCATACAGTCCCTTTTCATTCAGACGCCGACGGATAGTATGCGTTGACACTGTTGTACCCTCGGACTGCAGGGCAGCTTGAACTTGTGTTTGGATGTTAGTCAAGGTTCTTTATCCACCATCCGCACAATCTTGCGTTGAAATCTCTTGTCAATTTTTCTTTTCCTTCCACATCTAGGGAGGTTAGTCACAGTGCCATGGGCTTTAAACTTCTTGATGACCCTGCACACGGAAGACACAGGAACATTCAGGTCTTTGGAGATGGACTTGTAGCCTTGAGATTGCTCATGCTTCCTCACAATTTTGTTTTTTAAGTCCTCAGACAGTTCTTTGGTCTTCTTTCTTTTCTCCATGCTCAATGTGGTACACACAAGGACACAGGACAGAGATTGAACCAACTTTAATCCATGTTAACTGGCTGCAAGTGTGATTTAGTTATTACCAACACCTGTTAGGTGCCACAGGTAAGTTACAGGTGCTGGTGATTACACGAATTAGAGAAGCATCACATGATTTTTCAAACAGTGCCAATACTTTTGTCCACCCCCTTTTTTAGGTTTGGTGTGGAATTATATCCAATTTGGCTTTTGGTCAATTCTGTTAGGGGTCGAGTTCCCGCTTCTGCACAAGAGGAATCTCGAGCCGTCCCTGCTGCGGTCTCCCATCCGTCTCCGGCCGCAGTGGACTCTGCTCAGCTTAGATGTCGGTCCCAGCGTCTCGCCCAGTCTAACATTGTGCAGAGGATTACTGCTGCTCCTCCAGGCTCTGCTATTGTAGCCAGTACTGGTTAGCGCCGAGCAGACGTCTTTAGGACAAAGTCCTTGCTTTCCCTTTCTGAGCATGCCCAGAGTAAGATCTCTCATTGGAGATCAGGGGTCACATGCTCAGGTACTGCAGCAGCTCCTATTGGTACGCCAGTAAGATCCTGAAACCACTTGTGTTCTGGAGAAGTTTCCTATTGGTCCTTATCTGGCAGGTCCTGTAGTTGCTACTATAAAAGGGTGGCATGGTCGTGCCGCCATGCGCTAGTATCAATCACATTATGTGCTTTTCCGCCAGGGTGATCTTGCACGCATGTATTAGGGCTCGGCTGAAATAAGCCCCTAGAATACCGGCACCTCCGGTGAGGAGATTGTATGCACGTGTTTAGGGCTCGGCTGAAATAAGCCCCTAGAATACTGGCTTCTCCCTTGAGGAGATTGTCTGATTGCGTTGCTGATTGCGTTGCTACAGACTGCTGTCCGCACAGCAGTTGTCTGTGCATACCAGTGGAGTTAACAGGACACAGTCCATATCTCTGCGTTTCTACCTTAGCGACTCTGTGGCGTAACAGAGTTTGCTTATACCGCCATATAGGACCACAGTGTCCATAGTTGCGACTCTGTGAAGTAACAGAGTTCGCCATTCGGCCATCCTACTAGCAGCAGGCTCTGCCTGCACGGTGGAGCCCGGGCTGCGAACGCACTTATTATATATATTTTGCGCGTTCCGCCAGCCTTAACAAATTCTTTTTGTGTTTTTTTCATTGAAGACAAATTAAATTAAGATAATAATACCAAAGAATTTGTATTTGCAATCATTTTTAGGAAGAAACTGAGTATTATCTGACAGAATTACAGGGGAGCCAATACATTTGGCCACCACTGTAGCCCCAGCGGCTATTCATTACTGTAGAAGACCTTCAACAAAGCCTCACTTACTTTAAGCTATTATAATTTTTAGTATGTGCTGATGTACCAGTTATTACCCATTATTTTTCTTAAGAATTCCAAGATATGTCTGTATCAAATTTATTATTTAGTTTCAAACTTTCATATATAAGATTTAAATTTTTTACAACATTCAGATTTTTTTCATAGTGTTTAATGTTACAAAGTGAAATCTTTTGAAAACTATATGCCTTTAACAAATCCTTACATTGGCTGTGGCATTTTCTTAGTGAACCACTTAATTTTGTTTTTTCACCATTGGTTAGGTATCAGTAATGTATGTTTCTTGTGGTTAGTAAAATGCTTGCCAATTGCCATCTTCCACTGTTCCCAGCTCCATTCCAATCCTCTTCTGCACCATGTGATTGGAGCTGTGACTGCCTGAATCAGTCCAGTAAAAGAAGCAACATGTAAATATTTACAGTATTTTGCAGATAACACATGTATTTCAAATAGGCTTAACCCCTTAACGACCGCCGATACGCCTTTTAACGGCGGTCATTAAGGGTACTTAAACCACATCGCCGTTAATTAACGGCGCTGTGGAAAAAGTGAATAGCGCCCCCCAGAGGAGCATTTTCTCCGGAGTCTCAGCTACCGGGGATAGCCGAGACCCCAGAGAACATGAATCGGGTTGGTTTTTACCGACCCGATGTTGCGGTCGCCGTTATTAACCCTATAACGGCGACCGCAACAACAAAAAAAAAATCTGATGTGCCATTTAATTTCTCTGTCCCCTGATGTCATCGGACATCAGAGGACAGAGAAAAAGGGTCCCCGGGACCCCCTCGTGTCCCCCAATGTTCCCGTTGTGGCCCGCGGGCCCACCTTCCTCCTCCGGTGGGCGCCGCCATCTTGAATGGCGGGCGCATGCTCAGTGCGCCCGCCGCGTTCTGCCGGGGGGTGGGCAATTTTCTCTGGGGTCTCGGCTGCCGAGGGTAGCCGAGACCCCAGAGAACATGATCGGGGTCGTAGTTACCGACCCCGGTGTCGCGATCGCCATTATACTACGTATAATGGCGACCGCAAAAAAAAAAAAATGATTTCTCTCCCCTCTGATGTGATCGCACATCAGAGGGGAGAAAATGAGGGTCCCCCGGTCCCCCAATCGCCCCCCCCTATACTTACCGGTGTCCTCCGTCCTCCTCAAGACCCCAGGAAACCGGCGTCTTCTTCCCGCAAAAAAAAAATGGTGGGCGCATGCGCAGATTCAAAAAAAGTTTCATTCATTCTCACAAAAGTACATTTTGATCACTGTGATAAACTATCACAGTGATCAAAATAAAAAAAACAGTACATAACCCCCCCATTTATCACCCCCTTAGTTAGGGACAAATAATAAAATATAGAAATTATATTTTTTTTCATTTTTCTGTTAGGGTTAGGGTTAAGGCTAGGGTTAGGGTTAGGCTTAGGGTTATAATTAGGGTTAGGGTTATAATTAGGGTTAGGGTTATAGTTAGGGTTAGGGTTATAATTAGGGTTAGGCTGGGTTCACACTGCGTTATGGCAGTCCATTAGACGGACTGCGTTACACCGCGGTATAACACAGTGTAACGCAGTCCGTTAACGCTACCATTCACACCCCATTTGAGGGTGCATCGTGACGAATGCCGTAAAGCGGCATGCGTTCGCGACGTGCCATCATTCAGTGACGGAGCCTCGGACGCGGGCTGCAGCGTCTGGGCTCCGTCACCGCTAGCGCAGATGAATCATCTGCTGATTCCTCTGCGCTAGCGGGTATAGCATAACGCAATCGCGTTATGCTATACCGTTACCAGCCCGTCAATGCTATATGTTGAATGGGCTGGTAAAACGCAAAATTAACCCAGCCTTAGGGTTAGGGTTATAATTAGGGTTAGGGTTACAATTAGGTTTAGGGTTACAATTAGGGTTAGGGTTACAATTAGGGTTAGGGTTACAATTAGGGTTAGGGTTACAATTAGGGTTAGGGTTACAATTAGGGTTGGAATTAGGGTTGGGATTAGGGTTAGGATTAGGGTTAGGGTTGGGATTAGGGTTGGAGCTAGAATTGAGGGGTTTCCACTATTTAGGCACATCAGGGGGTCTCCAAACATGATGTGGCGTTCAAAAAGTCAGATGGCGCTCCCTCCCTTCCGAGCCCTGCCGTGCGCCCAAACAGTGGTTTACCCCAACATATGGGGTATCAGCGCACTCAGGACAAATTGCCCACCAATTTTGGGGTTCTAATTTCTCTTGTTACCCTTGGGAAAATAAAAAATAGCTGGCTAAGAAAATAATTTTTGAGGAAAAAATTTTTTTTTATTTTCACGGTCCTGCGTTTATAAATTTCTGTGAAGCACTTTGGGGTTCAAAGTGCTCACTACACATCTAGATAAGTTCCTTAGGGAGTCTAGTTTCCAAAATGGGGTCACTTGTGGGGTTTTCCACTGTTTAGGCTCATCTGGGGCACTGCAAACGGAACATGACCCCCATCAACGTCTGCATTCCAAAACGATATTACTTCCTTTCCAAGCCCTGCTGTGCGCCAAAACAGTTCCCCCCCCCAATGTTTGGTATCAGCGTACTCAGGACAAATTGGACAACAACTTTTGGGGTCCAATTTCCTTGTGAAAAATCAAAAATTAGGGACTAAAAAATCATTTTTGTGGAAAATTGATTTTTTTTTTCACACCCAGGCGTTATAAACTTTTGTGAAACACTTGAGGGTTCAAAGTGCTTACCACAGATCTAGATAAGTTACTTAGGGGGTCTAGTTTCCAAAATGGGGTCACTTGTGGGGGTTTTCCACTGTTTAGGCACATCTGCGGCACTGCAAACGGAACATGACCCCCATCAGCGTCTGTATTCCAAAGCTTTATTACTTCCTTTCCAAGCCTGCCGTGCGCCCAAACAGTTCCCCCCCCACATATTTGGTATCAGCGTACTCAGGACAAATTGGACAACAACTTTTAGGGTCCAATTTCCTTGTGAAAAATAAAAAATTTGGGACTAAAAAATCATTTTTGTGGAAAATTGTTTTTTTTTTTTTTCACACCCAGGCATTATAAACTTTTGTGAAACACTTGGGGGTTCAAAGTGCTCACAACAGATCTAGATAAGTTCCATAGGGGGTCTAGTTTCCAAAATGGTGTTACTTGTGGGGGTTTCCACTGTTTAGGCTCATCAGGGGCTCTCCAAACGCGACATGGTGTCCAATCTCAATTCCAGCCAATTTTGGTTTGAAAAAGTCAAACGGTGCTGCTTCCATTCCAAGCCCTGCCGTGCACCCAAACAGTGGTCCCCCCCCATATATGGGGTATCAGCATACTCAGGACAAATTGGACAACAACTTTTATGGTCTAATTTCTCCTATTACCCTTGGGAAATAAAAAATTGGGGACTAAACGATCAGGTTTGTGGAAAAAATATGATTTTTTATTTTCACGCCCGGGCGTTATAAACTTCTGTGAAGCACTTGGGGGTTCAAAGTGCTCACCACACATCTAGATAAGTTCCTTAGGGGGTCTAGTTTCCAAAATGGGGTCACTTGTGGGGGGTTTCCACTGTTTAGACACATCAGGGCCTCTACAAATGCGACATGGCGTCCAGCCAATTCCGCGTTGAAAAAGTCAAACGGAGCTCCTTTCCTTGCGACCTCTGCCATGCGCCCAAAAAGTGGTTTACCCCAACATATGGGGTATCGGCATGCTCAGGACAAATTGCACAAAAACTTTTAGGGTCTTGTTACCCTTGGGAAAATAAAAATTGGGGTGAAAAGATCATTTTTGTGGAAAAAATATGATTTTTTATTTTCACGGCTCTACGTTATAAACTTGTGTGAATCACTTGGAGGTTCAAAGTGCTCACCACACATCTAGATAAGTTCCTTAAGGGGTCTAGTTTCCAAAATGGGGTCACTTGGGGGGTTTCCACTGTTTAGACACATCACGGCCTCTACAAATGTGACATGGCTCCAGCCAATTCCGCGTTGAAAAAGTCAAACGGAGCTCCTTTCCTTGCGACCTCTGCCGTGCGCCCAAAAGTGTTTACCCCAACATATGGGGTATGGCATGCTCAGGACAAATTGCACAAAAACTTGTAGGGTCTTGTTACCCTTGGGAAAATAAAAATTGGGGTGAAAAGATCATTTTTGTGGAAAAAATATGATTTTTTATTTTCACGGCTCTACGTTATAAACTTGTGTGAATCACTTGGAGGTTCAAAGTGCTCACCACACATCTAGATAAGTTCTTTAAGGGGTCTAGTTTCCAAAATGGGGTCACTTGTTGGGGGTTTCCACTGTTTAGGCACATCAGGGGCTCTCTAAACGCGACATGGCATCCAGCCAATTCTGCGTTGAAAAAGTCAAACAGCGCTCCTTCCCTTGCGACCTCTGCCGTGCGCCCAAAAAGTGGTTTACCCCCACATATGGGGTATCAGCATGCTCAGGACAAATTGCACAAAAACTTTTGCGGTCTTATTACCCTTGGGAAATTAAAAATTGGGGTGAAAAGATCATTTTTGTGGAAATTTTTTTTTTTTTTTTTTTTTTTTCACGGCTCTACGTTATAAACTTGTGTGAAGCACTTGGAGGTTCAAAGTGCTCACCACACATCTAGATACGTTCCTTAAGGGGTCTTGTTTCCAAAATGGGGTCACTTGTGGGGTGTTTCCACTGTTTAGGCACATCAGGGGCTATCTAAACGCGACATGGCATTCAGCCAATTCTGCGTTGAAAAAGTCAAACGGCGCTCCTTCCTTTGCGACCTCTGCCATGCGCCCAAAAAGTGGTTTACCCCCACATATGGGGTATCGGCGTATTCAGAAGAAATTGCACAAATTTTGTGGTTCATTTTTTCTTTTAACACTTGTGAAAATAAAAAAAAATTGGTTCCGAAGTAAAGCTTTTGCAAAAAAAGTTAAATGTCAATTTTTTCCTTCCACATTGCTTCAGCTCCTGTGAAGCACCTGAAGGGTTAATAAACTTCTTGAATGTGGTTTTGAGCACCTTGAGGGGTGCAGTTTTTAGAATGGTGTCACTTTGGGGTATTTTCTATCATATAGACCCCTCAAAGTGACTTCAAATGTGATGTGGTCCCTAAAAAAAAATGGTGTTGTAAAAATTAGAAATCGCTGGTCAACTTTTCACCCTTATAACTTCGTAACAAAAGAAAATTTTGTTCCCAAAATTGTGCTGATGTAAAGTAGACATGTGGGAAATGTTATTTATTAAGAAATTTGTGTGACATATCTCTCTGATTTAAGGGCATAAAAATTTAAAATTTGAAAATTGCTAAATTTTCAAAATTTTCGCCATATTTCCATTTTTTTCATAAATAAACACAAGTCATATCAAAGAAATTTTACCACTAACATGAAGTACAATATGTCACGAAAAAGCGTTCCAGAGTTCTAACCTCATAAAGTGACAGTGGTCAGAATTGTAAAAATTGGCCCGGTCATTAAGCTGCAAAATGGTTCTGTCACTAAGGGGTTAAAATTATAAATTCACCACATAGATATTAAACCAAAGAAAACAGAGTTTAGAGATCTAACAGAAATAACAGAACTCACCTGTGCGTCTATTGATGTCAAATGTCTCGACTTGTGCAGGAGAAACTTTAGAAAGGTCTAAAAGGTGTGCCATCTTCACCAACCTGGGGTAAGTAAAAAAGGAATTCTACAGTGAAGATATTGACCTCTTGGGCTAGTACAATGAGGTAAACCTTGGTGCAAGGAATTAGAGAGTAGCGAACATCGTCATCTCCCTCCTTATTTGGCAAGCGCTTACCGAAGAAGTTGCATCTGGAACCCGGATACCCGTAAGTGCTCTGATAATCAGGTGTTCGGCACAGCAGCTGCATGTGTCACTGCTGTGTGACAGTCACAACACATGAATAATATCCTATATAGAAAAAAAATACTAGAAGTGATGCAATTCAATGCCTTTATTGAATATTACTCAAATACGCATACAATCCCAATAAAAAATATTCATAAAAAATATATATAAAAAAATATCTATATATATATTAAAAAATTAAAAATTAATAATGACATGTTTTATTAAAATTAGATGGACACAACCAATTCATGTCTAATTATTGATATTGTACCTACTACAATTCCATTTAATAGTGTATTTTGGATGTTCCTCTTAATCGGATGTATGTTAAGCCCAGCCACATCACTCCCTGACGAAGCAACTGCGAAACGTGCGTTGGGGTGGTGTGTGCTGGGGCATTAGTGTGTCATCACTGGTTGGTATTTTCCCCTTTTACTATATACTAATTGTGCACTATTGATGTGGTTTTTTGGTGTGAATATATATTTATTTCAGTACAATTGAGAGTGTTTGACTCTCCACTATATGGGCACTTTATTTTTCACCGGTGATCTATTCAATATATTTTTTATGTTTAACTATTTTGCACTACTATATATGAATTTATTGTTAGTAATATATTTTTTGCATTGAGCACGGTTTCACTTTGAATATAGAGGTGTTAAAACATTTATTTTTTGCACTGATATTCATGAATTTTTTCATTATAAATTAATTATATTACTTTCATATATTTTTTGCTTATGGTCACTTTAGTATTTTAGGGGTATTTTTTCATTTATTTGTTTTTTATATTATTTATATATTTTTTGTTATTTTTTACCAATCAGTCTGACACATGAAGCCCTGCACACACTAATAATGATTTTATTATGTAATGTTTGTCTATTGTGTCTTCAATAAAAATATATATTTTTTTACATTTGAATTGGTTGCGTCCATCTAATTTTAATAAAAAGTGTCGTTATTAATTTTTAATTTTTTAATATATATATATATATATATAGATATTTTTTTACAACACATGAATAGCCTGTTTGTTGGGCTCTCCATTATTGATGAGCGAGTATTCTTGTTGCTCGGGTTTTCCTGAGCATGCTCGGGTGATCTCCGAGTATTTGGCATGCTCGGAGACTTAGTGTTTGTGGACACAGCTGCATGATTTGCGACTGCTAGACAGCCTGAATACATGTGGGGATTGCCTGTTTGTTAGGAATTCCACACATGTATTCAGACTGTCTAGTAGCCGCAAATCATGCAGTTGCCTCGACAAACACTAAATCTCCGAGCACGCCAAAATACTTGGAAAACCAAAGCAACGAATATACTCGCTCATCACTACTCTCCATACATGTGCTGTGACTGTCACACAGCCACGACACATGCATCTGCAGCGCCGAACAGTTGATTATTTGGAGCACTCCAGGTATCTGGGTTCCTGATGCAGCTTCTTTGGTAAGAGCTATAGCTTGCTGAATAAGGAGGGGGTCGATGATGTTCATTCATCTCTACAGGGAATGACCTGTAAGGCCTCTTTCACATTTCCGGCGGGCGCCTGGCGGCGCCCCCGGCATTTTGCCGCAGCGCCGCATCTGAAAATCTGATGCGCAGCATGCGGCTTTTTTCGCATTGACATGCATTAGCGCCGGATGGCGCCGCATGTCAATGCGTTGCATGCGGTTTTGTCCAGATGCGGCGCAAATGTACATTGCGGCGTCCGGAAAAAACGCTGCATGTAACGTTTTTTGTTTTTGCCGGATGGTTTCTGATCTCTCCAAGCATCAGAAACCATCCGGCAAAAAAACGCATTTTGGCCGCCGGAAGTGTGAAAGGTTTTCAGATGCGGCGCTGCGGCAAAATGCCGGGGGCGCCGCCAGGCGCCCGCCGGAAATGTGAAACTAGCCTTACACTCACCATGCCAGGCTCCGTTCTCTTCAACAGCCTGTAGTGAGTAACACTGTGGTCCATACTAAGTGAGTTATACTGTGAGCTCTATTACATGTGTCAAGTGGGTTGTACTATGTACTGAAGCTTATGATGTGTTATAAAGCTTCTTGGACTAAATATAAAACCTATATAACCTTTAAAAGCAAAAGGGTGGTTGTAGTATTTGCAAAAATAAAACAACCTCCCAGAACGAGATTTAAAAGTTGCTCTAAGGGTATATTTCCATGTGTATTCTGTCTCAGAAACTCTCCAGAAAACAAAAAACAGGCAGAAAAAGCTCCACAGAATGAGCATATACTTTTATATGGAAAAATGCCTTGCTGAGCATATGTTCGGTCTTTGGAATGTTTTTTAATTGTTTGAGGAATCGAAAGCCACCAAGTGATTAAAAGAATTCACTTTCCAATCTTCTGGTATTTTCCACTCAGAAAAAGAGCTGTACTTTACAATTCAAGTCAATGAGAAAGCTGAAAAGACATAAGCAGAAAACAAGACTGGAAGAGGCTTCAAGAACTGCTGCAAATAAGCCACAAAAAGTGACCAAACAAATTAAAACGATTGGAAAATGTTGACAACTACAGTGACAGTCTCCACTTGGAAAACTCGGGGGTTACGGCAACCTGAAAAATGCACATGTCCTTCAATGGGTTTATGGCGATAACTTCTTTTAAATGTACTTTTTATTGAAATTTTTGCTAAGTGAAACACAAGATGAACATTTCTCATTGTGATTTCATTGTTGTAAATGCTTAAGAAGATTATATCTTTTTTTATCCATATGTCACACAAGCAACTCACCAAAAGGACATCAAATTCAAAAAACATCACAGAGAAAAGTAGCCTTACTTGCCAACACCAGGTCACAATACCAATGCACAGCAGGATGCAGCAGACCCCACGATAAAGGTGGGGGGCAGCACAGGTGTAAAATACTGATGAAACAGCCACTCACAAGCCTACCATTCATAGATGGGATGGATGCCTAGTATTGTAAGTGCACAGAGATGAGGATTGCATAGGGTGCCAGTCACACAGATAAGTCACACAGTGTGTGGCTTGCAGATAAATAGTGACACCTGTTCCACCCTGACTCTTTTCCATCTCCAACCATTTCGACAGAGCTGATTAAATTTTGTGTGAAAATGCCAAAAGTTGCAAAATGTTGGCGCAACTCACCATTTTGTCAAAAGTTTGCTGCTTATCAATACTTTTACACCAGCTCTCTGTGTCAAAATGCTTTGATGAATAGGCCCCAAGGTGTATTTCAATAAAGGAAAACTGGAGCAATTCAACTTGTCGTAGTGGAACTGTGCCAGGAATAGAGTATTTTGCAATTACAAATCCTTGTTCATGCATTCGGTCCATTCATGATATGTAATTAACCTTAATAACCTTGCATCCAGACTTATTTTGCCTCTGAACTAAGAGGAGTTGTGAGAATACTGCAGTTTTATTTCAGTTGCTTGGATTATGAGTTTTACGTTTTTTTTATCAACAATGGATAGCTACTAGTGTTGAGCATTCCGATACCGCAAGTATCGGGTATCGGCCGATATTCGCGTTATCGGAATTCCGATACTTAATTCCGATACTTTTTCCATATCGTATACCGGAATCGGAAGTTCCCATAATTCTTTGAGAGGCAATGTGATTTTAGTCAGCCAATGAGGAATCCTACGAAGTGTGGGCACATCCTGTAATGCTGCGGTCATCTTAACTAATGGCATGGCTGTGATTGGCTGCTGAAATGATGTCAGAATGCACTATAAAAGGCGCCGCCGCCATTTTAGCGTCACTGTGCTGTGAACTCAGTAAGGGACAGAACGCTACTCTGCTCACTCTGAGGGACAGTTAGATATTGCGATTTTGTGTACTACTGTGCTTGAGGCAGGCTAGTTTACCAACCGCTGTGTAAAGCTTCATTTTGCCAGTGTTGTTTTAACAGCTCTGTGCAAGGTGTGTGTGTGACAGTGCAGGTGACGCTGCAGTTTGCTCTGCATCCACCGCTGTTTGTAGGCATCTGCACGTGTCACTGACTCTTTTTTTTTTTTTTTTTTTTTTATTTTGTGGAATTGGTGCAGCTCCATTATATTAGAAAAAAAAATCAAATCTATTAGTGTGACGTGCTTCCATCCGTATACAATACATTGGTTGCAAACACTATAGAAGTACAGAAAGGAGCTTTTCACAGATTGTGGACAGTTGTGTTTCAGTGTTCACTTCAGTCTGTGTTTTTTACTTTTTTGAGTGCAGATCACGCTCCAGTTACATGTTCAAGCACTGCTGCTTGTACTCTGCTGAGCGTGTCTCAGTGGCTCATCCTTTTCATTTATCTCCAATTGGTTCTGCTACATTCCATTTAAAATAAATCTAATCTATTAGTGTGACGCGCTTCCATCCGTATACAATACATTGGTTGCAAACACTATAGAAGTACAGAAAGGAGCTTTTCACAGATTGTGGACAGTTGTGTTTCAGTGTTCACTTCAGTCTGTGTTTTTTACTTTTTTGAGTGCAGATCACGCTCCAGTTACATGTTCAAGCACTGCTGCTTGTACTCTGCTGAGCGTGTCTCAGTGGCTCATCCTTTTCATTTATCTCCAATTGGTTCTGCTACATTCCATTTAAAATAAATCTAATCTATTAGTGTGACGCGCTTCCATCCGTATACAATACATTGGTTGCAAACACTATAGAAGTACAGAAAGGAGCTTTTCACAGATTGTGGACAGTTGTGTTTCAGTGTTCACTTCAGTCTGTGTTTTTTACTTTTTTGAGTGCAGATCACGCTCCAGTTACATGTTCAAGCACTGCTGCTTGTACTCTGCTGAGCGTGTCTCAGTGGCTCATCCTTTTCATTTATCTCCAATTGGTTCTGCTACATTCCATTTAAAATAAATCTAATCTATTAGTGTGACGCGCTTCCATCCGTATACAATACATTGGTTGCAAACACTATAGAAGTACAGAAAGGAGCTTTTCACAGATTGTGGACAGTTGTGTTTCAGTGTTCACTTCAGTCTGTGTTTTTTACTTTTTTGAGTGCAGATCACGCTCCAGTTACATGTTCAAGCACTGCTGCTTGTACTCTGCTGAGCGTGTCTCAGTGGCTCATCCTTTTCATTTATCTCCAATTGGTTCTGCTACATTCCATTTAAAATAAATCTAATCTATTAGTGTGACGCGCTTCCATCCGTATACAATACATTGGTTGCAAACAATATAGAAGTACACAAACGGGCCTTTCACAGCTACTGAACATGGGTTTTTAATTTTTAACTAAAATATGTATTTTTTCAAATGACACAAATATAAGTAATGTTGAAGAGGAATAGTCCTACATCCATTGTTTGCACAATATTACAGGTGTACATCATGTCCCTTAATCAACAATGTATTATTATATTTACTTGTATGCTTTTATTTAAAAGCCAAGAACACAGAAGGATAACCTTCGCACTGCAGCTGTTGTCAAAGTTCAACCCACATTATGCACTTCCAACATTGCAGCATTTGAGGCATGATGTGAGTTGGATTGGTCAAAGTTATGGAGTGAGAAGGTTCACCATCAGTACCCTATAGCATAAGTATGCTTTTGTGTTAGCATTTGTGTTAGACATGTGGATATCTGCCATAATATGTCACAATTATTTAGTTACAGATTTGTTACCAACACTAATCATTGAATGGTTTTAAATTTGACGTTTCACTTGTTTACAGCTTAGAAATAAGGGTGTAGCCTGATATCTATGTGTAGCACTAGCCACTTTAACATGTCATGTTTTTTTAAACATGTGTAGGTAGGTAGCAGTAATTTTTGCCGGACACACAGCAGGGGAACAGCAGGCGTTACTGAACCCCACTATCACTATAGCTTGTGTATTGGTCTGTGGACACGACACTTCTGAGCAGCAACTGGCAGTGTTGTAGCCCAGGGAGTATAGCTCAGGTGGTAGAAAGATGAACATAACAGGAGACATGGAAAACGTTGTCAACCAGTTAGTTAATCTGAAACCGGACAGGCAAATTCAGGCGAGATCCATGCCTAGTTCATTTTCAGAAAAGTAAGCCGTTCTACATTATCGTAGGATAGTCGCATGCAACGGTCTGTTAGTACACCACCTGCAGCAGTAAAGACGCGCTCCGATAATACACTGCCAGCAGATCAAGCCAGCACCTCCAATGCATACTGGCTAAGCTCTGGCCATGTATCCAGCTTAGAGACACAAAACTTGAATGGGGAAGAGCCATCTGGGAGTACACTGAGAGGGCAAGACATGTAGTCTGTCACCATCTTACGGAAATGTTGCCTCCTGCTGACTGGAGCCGTCTCGGATGGTGTAGACATTGGTGGCGCTGCCACAAAACTTCGACACATTTGGAACATACTGTTCTTGCCCTGTGCAGAGGCGCTGCTTGTGCTCCCTCTTGTTGCAGAGCTGTCTCCACTGCCTCGACGCACAGAGCTGCTTTGTAAATCAGTAGCAGCAGCAGTGCTCTCGGCTGGAATGGAGAACATTATGGATTGCACCAGTGTGTCTTGGTACTTCCGCATTTTACGCTCCCGGTTCAACGGTGTGATGAGGCTTTGTAAGTTGTCCCGGTAGCGAGGGTCTAGGAGGGTGTACACCCAATAATCAGACGTGGTGTGAATGTGTTCGATGCGGCGGTCGTTTCTCAGCCACTGCAGCATGAAATCAACCATGTGCTGCAGACTCCCAACTGGCCAAGAAACGTTGTCCCCTGCAAGAGGCGTCATCTCCGCCTGCTGTGCATCACCCCACCCTTGGTCTACATACTGACTAGAGCATTGTCTACCTCCCTCTGGAGCGATGTCTTCCTCCTCCATTGACTCCTCCTCATCCTCCTCACAAAGTCCTTCAAATACATATAAATTTACAAAATTTAAAACTCAAAATTTAAAACTTTGTATCATAATTCTGTAACATCAGTTTATGGAAACACAATAGCATTACAAAAGGATAGACAAAAAATGTACATTATGTGCTTTGTAAATACATTAAAAGTTTGTAATGGTTATGAAAATATAGACAGCGACTCTGGAGGTTCAATTGTTGATACAGCATGGTACTTTGAAAGTCCTCCAGCCCTTTGTGAGGAACCACGTTGCGCTGACTGTCCAGAAGGTGATGGAATTTGTGACTCCTCATCCTCCTCACAAAGTCCTTCAAATACATATAAATTTACAAAATTTAAAACTCAAAATTTAAAAACTTTGTATCATAATTCTGTAACATCAGTTTATGGAAACACAATAGCATTACAAAAGGATAGACAAAAAATGTACATTATGTGCTTTGTAAATACATTAAAAGTTTGTAATGGTTATGAAAATATAGACAGCGACTCTGGAGGTTCAATTGTTGATACAGCATGGTACTTTGAAAGTCCTCCAGCCCTTTGTGAGGAACCACGTTGCGCTGACTGTCCAGAAGGTGATGGAATTTGTGACTCCTCATCCTCCTCACAAAGTCCTTCAAATACATAAAATTTACAAAATTTAAAACTCAAAATTTAAAAACTTTGTATCATAATTCTGTAACATCAGTTTATGGAAACACAATAGCATTACAAAAGGATAGACAAAAAATGTACATTATGTGCTTTGTAAATACATTAAAAGTTTGTAATGGTTATGAAAATATAGACAGCGACTCTGGAGGTTCAATTGTTGATACAGCATGGTACTTTGAAAGTCCTCCAGCCCTTTGTGAGGAACCACGTTGCGCTGACTGTCCAGAAGGTGATGGAATTTGTGACTCCTCATCCTCCACCTCTTCCAAAACCTCATGCCTTAGTGCTTGCAGTGTTTTTTGAAGCAGGCAGATAAGGGGGACAGTCAGGCTGACTAGTGCATCATCTGCACTCGCCATCCGCGTTGACTCATCAAACGCACGCAAAACGTGGCAGATATCCTTCATAGAGTTATTCGCCACTCATTACACTGGCAGTGGCTGCCCATTCATTATAGGATCCAATTCTAATTACTGGTTCTCACCAACATAGCTCTCCACAGCGCAGCACCCCCCTACATCTCCTCCCTTATTTATATTTATCGGCCTAACCGACTGCTGCACTCTGCAAACGACCTTCGACTAACCTCTGCACTAATCCGTACCTCCCACTCCCAACTCCAAGACTTCACCCGCGCTGCGCCAATCCTCTGGAATGCTCTACCCCAAGAAATTAGGACTATCCGCAATTTGGATGGTTTCAGGCGCTCCCTCAAAACACATTTGTTCACAGTGGCCTATCACATTCACTAATCAAAGTCATTCTATGTGTAATTCTGTGTGTGTAGCCCATTCACTATCTCCATGCATCCCTCACTTCCTTAAAATGGCTGGACCATCATTGTAAAAACACCATTGTATATAAACACCTGTACTTTGTATCTCCCACACCTCATTGTAGATTGTAAGCTTTCACCAGCAGGGGCGGCTGATTTTGCTTTAATTATTGTATTGTTAACGTTGTTACTTATGACTCGTGTTTTGAAACTGTTAAACTGTAAAGCACTGCGGAATATTATGGCGCTATATAAATAAATAATATTATTATTCTTATTATAGAGGCCCACTCAGTAGTGGTGAAGTGTGAACGCCGCAAATTGCGAGTTGACTGCGCCTGATGCAGCTGATACTCCATTACTGTTGGCTGCTGCTCACACAACCGCTCCAACATATGTAACGAGGAATTCCACCTGGTGGGTACGTCACATATAATGCGATGTTCATGAAGGTGAAATCTGCGTTGCAGAGCTGCAATCAGCGATCTGGCCATGCTGGAACGTCGCAAGTGAGCGCACTCTAGGCGGACCTTGTGCAGCAGTGCATCAAGATCCGGATAGTCCCTCAAAAAACTCTGCACGACCAAGTTGAGCACATATGACAGACATGGTATGTGAGTGAGGTTGCCAAGGCCCAGAGCTGACACCAGATTTCGGCCATTGTCACACACTACCAAGCCTGCCTGTAGATTCTCTTCCAAAAACCACACGTCGCTCTCCTGCTTTATGGCATTACAGAGCTCCTGCGCTGTGTGGCTAAGATTCCCCATGGAAATTAATTTCAGGATGGCCTGTTGACATTTGGACACGGCTGTGCTCATATCGGTCGCAACAGGTAAACGTTCACGGGTCCATGTGGAGGTAGACCGTGACGGCTCCTGCAGCGATGATTCTGAGGAACTGGAATAGGAGGAATCAATGTGTACAGACTTGATTCCTGCAATCCTTGGAGTTGGCAGAACACGTACAGCGCCACTCGCAAGATCAGTACCCGGCTGCACAACATTGACCCAATGGGCAGTGAGGGAAAGGTATTGTCCCTGGCCATGGGTGTTAGAACCCTCTTGTTAGGTTTTGTTTCAGTTTGCTGGTCACATGACCTTTTTTCCCTATTTAGTCTGGCTCCGCCCTTCTGGCTTTGCTTGACTTCATTGTATTATCTACTGTTAAGCTAGCCGGGTGCTTAGGTGCCTTAATCTGTGAGTTTTGCTTGATGTTAGGATCACAAAGTATTTATTTTTCTGTTTAATTATCCATGCTACAATTTATGTTAGGAGGTGTCCACCTTTTCTCCCAGTCCCTAGATCTTGTAGGGATTACTCCCTCGCAACTATAGGTCTTCGTTCACACTAGATGAGGACTTTAGCGGGTCTGGTCGCAGGATCAGGTTCCCCGTTACATCGTAGGGATTCAGCTTAGTTGTATTGTAGGGACAGAATTCCCTTCTTTCCTTACTGGTTGTAGCAGATCATAACAATGGGTACTGGTCCACGCATCGGTGGTCAGGTGGACCTTGCTACTGAGGGCTTTTAGTAGCGCATGTTTAATTTTTCCCTCAACATGCTTTTGCAGACCAGGGACGGCTTGCCTGCTGAAATGAAATCGGCTTGGCACATTGTATTGTGGGATTGACAATGATATTCAGTTACGGAAACTGTCTGTCTCCACCAGCCTGAATCACAGCATTTCAAGGGACAGGAGTTTTGCAATGCCAGCATTCAGAGCCTGTGCTCGTGCATGGTTTGCGGAGTATGGCCGTGTTTTATCCCATGCCTGTGCTACCGCTGGCTGTTTTGTGGCCTGGGAGTGTGAGGATGACAGGGAACTTGCTGCTGTGTGTGGAATAACAGTTTGTCTCTGGACAACAGTGGCCGAGGTTCTTCCATGGCGATCCTGTGAGGAAGCATAACCAGCTGTGTGTGAGCTCGATGAAGAGGCTTCAACACAACCTGAAGATGTAGGTGCTGCTGTAGGTTGGCCTACATCTCCAGTGTGTCTTTGTAACTCAACTACGTGCTTTGTCCGCACATGTTTCCACATATTTGTGGTATTGAGGTGACTGACACTTTTAGCTATTTTTAATTTTTGATTACACAGCTTGCATTTCACATAGCAAATATCATGTGCAAGTGTGTGAAAAAAGGACCACGCAGTGCAAGTCCTGGGAGCGCACGTTTTGACTTTTGGAAGACAACTGCTCCGAACAGGTGCCAAACTGGAGGCTACAGGCAACCGAGTCTGCAGCCTAACTCTCCCTCCTGTTTGTACCGTTGGGGCAATGTCTTCCTCTATCTTCCTTCTATCACTAACCATTTCTCTAGGCCTCTCCCAGCTTTCAACCAAAGTACTGGTTCTCACCCACAAAGCTCTCCACAGTGCAGCACCCCTCCTACATCTCCTCCCTCATTTCTATCTATCGGCCTAACCGACTGCTGCGCTCTGCAAACGACTTTCGACTAACCTCTGCACTAATACGTACCTCCCACTCCCGACTCCAAGACTTCTCCTGCTCTACGCCAATCCTCTGGAATGCTGTACCCCAAGAAATTAGGACTATCCACAATTTGCATGGTTTCAGGCGCTCCCTCAAAACACATTTGTTCAGAGCGGCCTATCACATTCACTAATCAAAGTCATTCTATGTATTCTGTGTAAGTGTGTGTGTGTCTCTAGCCCATTCACTATCTCCATCCCTCAGTCCCTTAAGATGGCTGGAACATCATTGTAAATGCACCATTGTATATAAACACCTATACTTTGTATCTCCCCATCTCATTGTACATTGTAAGCTGTCACGAGCAGGGGCGACTTATTTAGCTTAAATTATTGTATTGTTAACGTTGTTACTTATGACTTGTGTTCTGAAACTGCTAAACTGTAAAGCGCTGCGGAATATGATGGCGCTATATAAATAAATATTATTATTATTCCTCTGAGCTGCTCCACCACCTTCCTGTTCTTCATGCCATGTTGGGTATTGGACCTCATCATCTCCACTACCCTCTTCCAACACCTGCTGTTGGGTGGTCTGGCCAGCACCATGCTCAACAGAAACTGGCACCTGGGTCTCATCATCATCATCAGATGCGTTCTGCGGTGTGCTGACCATCGGCACTGTCTCACCCGCCTCTTCAGATTCAGAGAGACACAGCTGTTGCGCATCACTGCATACTCCCTCTTCTTCACATTACAGAATGCTGCTTGGCTGGGCCCCTGTTTGCAAGCCAATAGATTCTGAGAACAGAAGCAGACACTCAGCTGGCTCCTGTACAGAACTCTCTGACTGCCTGGGCAATTTGCCAGGCGGTGAAGAGACAGATGGTTGCCCAACAGTGCTGTGGTCCTGAGAGGAGGTGGAAGCAATTGAAGTCGATGCATTGGCTGAGATCCAAACAACAACGGCTTCAATTTGTTCTTCCCGCAGCAGGGGGGTACTCCGAGCTCCTACAAAAGTGCGCATAAAGGAACGCTCACGGCCCGGGGAAAACTGGTGGATGCTGTGTCACTGGGGCCGCAGCAGCCACAGAATCCCCACGTCCTCTCCCTGAAGAAACTCCACGACCACGTGCCTTACTCCCTGCCTTCTTCATCTTGGTAGATTGATAAAGAAAGTCTGAAAAGTTATAAGGCCTAAGTGTGGTTATTCCGCAGAGACTGCAGTGAACACTGCACACAACTGTTCAGTAGGTGTGAAAGGCCCCTTTGTGTACTTCTATAGTGTTTGCAACCAATGTATTGTATACGGATGGAAGCGCGTCACACTAATAGATTTTATTTATTTGTAATAGAGTGGAGCAGCAACAATTAGAGAAAAATTTCAAGGATGTTCCAGTGACACACGCTCAGCAGACTACAACCAGCAGTGGTTGAAGAACTAACTGGAGCGTGATCTGCACTCCAAAAAGGAAAACCTCAGACTACAGTGAACACTGCACACAACTGTTCACTACCCAACGCGTCTCAGCAGGAAGGCAGTCTGTGCGTCAAAACAAAGGCGCAAGCATACATCCACGTACCCTGTTTATAAAGCTATATAAAAAAAATTATGTAGTAGTGACGCACACTTTATTGAGGTACAGTATTACATCGCCATTCACCATCTGTGGCTATGCAGTCTCATCTATATATACCTTATCTATCCGTTGTCATGCTTGCAAGTCGACAGTCAGGCATAAATAGCAATTTTCACTATGCACTATGCACTTTTTAAAGGTTATGTTTGTTAATAAACATGATTATTGCCACATATTATGAGTATTACATGATGGAAATTGTATAATTTTGTATAAACTGTTTAGTGACATTATTCAGCAAATGTAACATTTTAGTAATGTCACAGATAACTTGTAATGCTGATGATGTTTTGAAGTCAGACATTCATTGTCTATACAATAAAAATGGTGTACATACTGTTACTTATCCATCATTAATGGATTCAGATATGTACTTGTATGCTTTTATGTACAACCGTATAGCAGATTCCTTAACTAATTTATTTTGTGGTTTGCATTGCTGTTCAACATGTTAATGTATGTGTTTATGTTTGTCAATTCTTTATTTATCTAGATATTAGTTTAAATGAAATCATCATCTTATGGTAGTAAAGGTTATCTTTCTCTTGTTTGAAGTATAGACATTTAAAATTGACAGGTAACAAGGAAATTACTTGATCTAGTATTTAAACATCCTCCTTGACCCTGGGCTCCAACACCGCCAGTTGTTGCTCGGAAGTGCTGTTAGCACAGTCAACACTTGCTCCTGTGTTACTGGGGTTCAGTAACGTCAGCTGGTCCTCGGTTGTGCCATTGGCTCTTTTCCTTCTGCTGCCCCTCCGGGTTCCAGTACCGTCAGCTGGTTCTCCGCAGTGCCTTTGGCCTAGGTGCCTCCATCTTGGTATCCGAGTTCCAGCAACGTCTGCTGGTCCTTGGTAGTGCTTTGGAGCACAGGTACCTCCTGCTTAGTAACCGTGTCCCAGTAACGTCAGCTGGTCCTCGGTTGTGCCATTGGCTCTTTTCCTTCTGCTGCCCCTCCGGGTTCCAGTACCGTCAGCTGGTTCTCCGCAGTGCCTTTGGCCTAGGTGCCTCCATCTTGGTATCCGAGTTCCAGCAACGTCTGCTGGTCCTTGGTAGTGCTTTGGAGCACAGGTACCTCCTGCTTAGTAACCGTGTCCCAGTAACATCAGCTGGTACAAGATTGTGCTACAAATACAAGATACGGAACAAGAGACACAAGAACAATAAGCAGAAGATCTAAAAGCAGAAGAACATGAAGTATAAGACCAAAATGAAGAGCAAAATATATGCTCTAAATTCTAAGCAGAAGAAGACTAAGCAGTGTATGGGGGTGAGTCCGTTCCTCCTCGTGGTGCCCCTGGAAAATGCCTGCTGCTGCAGGCTAAACTGAACACGGACAAATACTGTTGTAATTTAAATCTTTTGTGACAGCAAGAACGGAAGGATGAAAAATTCATACTTTGACAGATTACAAGTACAGGATTCTCTGTCACAAATAAGAATATGATGAAGAAGATGAAGCAGAATATGAATAAGAATAATAGTTTAATAAGAAGAATATGAGTAATGTTAACAAAGATGAATAGCAAGAAGTTTAAGAAGAAGATAAAGAAGGTGAAGATGAAGAATAATTTGATGAAAAAGATGATGCTGCAGAAGATTATGAAGGAGAAAGTGTGTGAAAAGTTAAAAAGGTGAAGATGAAGAGCATGGAAGTTGTGTAATATACATATTTGCCAAAATATAAAAAACGTTAACATTGTCAATTTCTTCGTCAATCCGAACATCTTTAAAAAAAAAAATATTTATGCTATTCCATTTGATTGGGTTAAACATCTATGCCTTTAATGTCTCCTCAACCTTCCCCAATACATTCTACATTACTCTTTCTTGTTTTCCTTCATGTACAATTAACCAACAAGGCAAGAATGGGTTTTTTTTAATTTCGATATTTTGTTCCCATAGACTTACATGGGACTTCCGGTATCGATATCGGGTATCGCCGATATTTTAGTGATATCGGCGATACCATTCCGATTCCGATACTTTAGGATATCGGAAAGTATCGCTCAACTCTAATAGCTACTGCTATTAGGTGACAGTAAAATGTCACAGTCAGAAAGAATCGAAAATAACATGAGTCTTGAGCCTTGGCCTATACAGAGCTGGGGAACCACGCTACTGTAGTTCTAATTCATCTTTGAGCTGATATTATCACCTGATTCAATGTCTGGAAATGAATATACTGTAAGATATCGCCATGTATTTTATTGGATGAGGGGCTGATCTCTGTCTCTGTCTTGAAATATGGGTCAGCATCTAATGTTTAAGCGCACACTATTGGCAGGGGGACAAGATACGTTCTATGTAGGTTGACACTGTTTCTTTCACTCTGTGCTGATACGATCTCAGAACTTGAAGTCTTTTGGTACTATAAAAACTATTGAATTAGAGGTAAACTCTGCATTATCTCCTGTAAAAGAAAGCATTCTAAAAGAAGACCCGGTAACAGATGGCATTCAATAGATGGGGGCTGAGTTTGATAAATTAACTTGCGAAATTCTACACAGATAGAATGCCTGCAAACAGTAACTTGAATAGAAATGTTATGTATACTATTATATATAAGAGATTATTCATTTTATAGTATTAAAATAATATATAATGGCAAATAAATGCTTCAGTAAGCACTACTGTAGTGCAAACTAAGAGATATTTGTGGCTTTTTTGAGATTTCAAAATAAATCAAATTGGGCTCTTAAGTAAAATATTACAAATTATGACATACACATAGTCTTGTGTGTCTACCACTTTTCCCACTGTGACATGCTTATGTAGCAAATTGCCTCTTCAGAGAGGAAAGGAACTTGAATTCTAGTGCCACCTTGGAAGCAGCAATCCTAAAAGTCAATATCGATGCTTAAACGAGCCTTGCCACATGAGTCATGTGGCAAGGCTCGTTAAAGGGTCGATATTGACTTTTAACATTTCTACTTGGAATAGCTGGCACTAGAATTCAAGCCTCCTCACACTTACATGCAGGATTGTCACTCTCCACAAGGAGAAACATGACCCCTAAGATCCTTATGCAGTGAACATCACTTCTACGAGTACGGATTCGACACCATCTATGCCTGTCTCGCTACAATGGATGTTAGGACAGTGCACAAGGCTGAGCAAAATGACTAGCAAGAAAACATAGGTCCTTGAAAAAAGCCGGAGAGAGTCCAGCTCGGTCAAATAGGTACTATTAAGGTCTTAGTATGCTGGAAAGTTTATAATTCAGTTTTGTCACTTAGATGGGTCACCACAAGAAATAACAGGAAGATGGAGACACCTGAAACAGAAAATGGGAGGCTGATCAGAATCAATAAAGTACTAGTTACGTATCAGTATAGAGCAAATATAGCCCCTTGTGTAAATAGAAGGGTAATGAAAATGTGTGACCACTGGGCCATTCAATGTCACTAGCAGTGGTGATTATACATGCTTGCTACTGCTCCAATCACACAGAGCACTTTGGGCTTACCATTCTCTAGATCAGTGGGGGTCTTAGCAGACAAACCTCAATAAATCATGAATTTATCGTTTAGCCTGTTTACAGGTGATAAATGTGGTTTATGGGACAATCCGTTTAAATCCCAGAAAATCAATTTAGCTTGTGGAAGATTTGTTCTGAAACCGCTAACATTATTTGGCAGCAATAAGTTGCATGATTTTCCAGTCATTGTGATAAGTGCTTATTTTTCTCGTATATAAACTATTTTATATAATCAGCTACAATTTTGGAACTAATACTTTTCTAGATTTAGTCTCATAGTTTTCCTTAGGTCTAATCACTAATGTGCAAAAGATGCAACTGCTGCACCAGGGAGGACTTTTTTTAGTTTAAAGTGTATCCTCAAGTTTTGAAAGGGGGTAACTATCCAATGCCTGGGGTCTAACCACTGGAACCCTCACTGACACTAAGAACCAGGATTCTATAGAGCCCCATGTGACTCGAGAGGTGGTCAATCATTCAGTCTAATGATCCATTCTTTCTTAATGGGATCGCCATTAATAGCTGAGTCCTGCACTTGACTGGTCTTTGGCAGTACCATAAGAATGAATGGAGTGGCAGACCAGTATGATCGACTAGTACTCCTCCATTCACATAGGGCTCTCGGGATCGTTTAGTGTCACTCAGCGATCAAGAATACTCCTTAAATGTTCCAACATGTAATTAACAAGTGATATACAATGTTATGCTATTATTGTTGGTCTGAAGAGCCTCACTAAATTTGAAAAGTAATATTTTTAATACAATTTTATTAGACTGTACGTTAAATATTTATGTTTTCTTCTGTGGATATGCCCAGAGTGCTTGAGTTTGAGATAAAGAAAAGATCCACTTAAGCATTATTTTACCATCTGGGTGCCTAGATCCAAGATGTGTGGAAATCTCAGTAAATGTCTCTGTAGATGTAGACCTTTAAGAGATGGAACCAAATTTGTGTGAACTTGGACTGGAACTGCAATTGCCCTGAGGCATCCATGTCTGTTTTCTAGCTGCAACATAGAAATCCTGTGTAGGGCACATTGCAAATTTAACATCTTGTTTCAATTCCAGGGCTGGGTTCCTTTCCATCCTCTTATGTCTACCGCATTTTATTGTGAATGATGTTGGCCTGGCATTCCTCTGTGATATAGTCAGCCAAGGATAGACGCAGTTGTGTCTAAGTATTCAGTTAGTGTTGTGTTCAGTTGTCATTTGTTTCTGAGTTTGCCACCTTCCAGTTAATTCAACTGTAATAAACTCTGCAAACTTGTTTGGTTTCTACAGCTTGCATTTACTTCTCCTCAAACCTGTTGATTAGCTCATCATCTGCTGTAAGTATTACAGACTGTCAATAGAGACTGTTCATATTATGCTGCCATCAACTCTGCAAACTCCTGAGAGTTCTGTGACCTGTGTCTACTGCTCCTCAGACCTGTTGTTTATCCCCTAATCTTCTGTAAGCATTACAAACTAATATATAGAGTCTGTTCACATTATTCTGCATGCATTTCTGCAAATACCTGTAGTTCCTACAACATGCATCTATATCCTGGTTCAGATCTGCCTCTGCTCTCCTGCGTTTGTCTACACTTCTGCCTCTGTTGCTCTTGGTGTGATTTGCTTCACTTGTTTGCTTGACATTCAGCATAGCCTATTTTTCAGGTTCTTGCTGTTGAAGCTGCCATCTGGCAAATCCATCCTACTATAGCATTGCCCTCGTTTCATGCGTTAACACAGACTTGTGGTTTAGTGAAAGCACAACATCAGTTGAGTACTAACATGAAGTAGGCCACCAGAGTCCATAGTATTCAGTGGTATAGTAATCATAAGGAGCCACAAAAGCTCTAAGTATTTTCATTCCAAGATATGTAGGGGTGGTGCACACTTTAAGACAATAGCCCCACAGAGTACCACAGTGGTGCAGCACAGCAGGCAGGCTCCATTGCCTTTAGTCACTAGAATTCAATTCAAACTGGTGGGAACTCCTGTGCAGAAAAAATATTGAACCACAGTTAATGAAAACACTGTAAAGCAATGACACTAAATTTAATAAATCTATTTAATAGCAACATGAGTCTTGCATGAGAACCCTTGTTACAAACATTGTATATGCTTTTGATCAGTACCAGATTTACATCTCATATCAGGAGGGTGTTATAGAAAAAAAAGGGCTCTGTTAACATTTTGATCAGTCAGTGTAAATGTAGGCTGAAAGGGCTAGTACCATACAGATTGAAACTGTCACCAGTTAATTACGTGCACTATGGTATTCTATCAGTATATACTCCCATTTGGTGCACAAGTCATGTGCCTATGTGTATCCATGCAGGTAAGAATAATTGCTCAGGGTTACGACCAGATTACAGTTCATTCAATCTGAGAATGCAATCTGATCATTAGTTTCTATAAAATACTTATATGCATATAATGTTGCTATGCTCTGAACAATACTTCCTTGTGCTTCACTTTGCATACATACAACAGTGGGGAAAATAAGTATTTGATACACTGCCTATTTTGCAACTTTTCTTACATACAAAGAATGGAGTGGTCTGTAATTTTTATCATAGGTACACTTCAAATGTGAGAGACAGAATCTAAAATTAAAAAACAGAAAATCACATTGTATGATTTTTAAATAATTAAATGGCATTCTATTCCATGAAATAAGTACTGTATTTGATCACCTACCAAGCAGCAAGAATTCTGGCTCTCACAGACCTGTTAGTTTTTCTTAAGAAGTTCTCCTCCTCTGCACTCATTAACTGTACTAATTGCACCTGTTTGAACTCATTACCTGTATAAAAGACACCTGTCCACACACTCAATCAATCACATTCAAAGATCTTCACCATAGCCAAGACCAAAGATCTGACACCAGGTACAAAATTGTAGCTTTGCACAAGTCTGGGATGGGCTACAGGACAATAGGCAAGCAACTTGGTGATAAGGCAATTGTTGGCATACTTATTAGACAAAGGAAGAAGCACAAGATGACTGTCAATCTTCCTCTGTCTAGGGCTCCATGCAAGATCTCATCTCGTGGGGTAAGGATGATTCTGAGAAAGGTCAGGAATCAGCCCAGAGCTACACGTAAGGTACTAGTCAATGATATGAAGAGAGCTGGGACCACAGTCTCAAGCAATACCATAACACACTACGCTGACATGAATTAAAAATCTTGCAAGGCATTCAAGGCACCCCCTTCTCACACCAGCAAATGCCCAGGCCTGTTTGAAGTTCATCAATGACCATTAGGATGATCCAGAGGAGGCATGGGAGAAGGTCATGTGGCCAGATGAGACCAAAATAGAACTTATTAGTATCAGGTCTACTTGCCGTTTGGAGGAAGAAGAAGGATGTACAACCCCAAGTACACCATCCCAACTGTGAAGCATGGGGCGAAAACTCATATTTTGAGGTTGCTTTTCTGGAAAGGGGACAAGATAACTGCACCGTATTGAAGGGAGGATGAATGGGGTTGTGTATCGCAAGATTTTGGCCAACAATCTCATTCCCTCTTTAAGAGCATTTCACGGTCCAGGAGTGGCCTAGCCAGTCTCCAGACCTGAACCCAATAGAAAATATTTGGAGGGAGCTGAAACTCAATGTTGCCCAGTGACAGCGCAGGTATATATGTAAGAAAACATATAAACTCATAGTAGAGAACACCGTATTATCCTAGTGATATTTACCAGCAGAGCCAAGGGCCAGGGACCCACCACACCCAATGCACGCTTCGCTATGGAAAGCTTCATACAGGATACCTGCTCTTGTCCTATTGTTGGTTGTGCATTATCTATATTTAGTCACTGTATCTCACTTTATAAGTTCATTTGGACTCCCCTTTTTTTATTCTTATCTTTATGTACAAATTATATTACTTATACTTGATATTGCACATGTTTCATCCATCGACTGAGCAGTTATATCATGGTGGTTCACTACCTTTTATGTACATATATTGATGTTATGGTATTAACATATTATTACTTGTATATTGTATAATTGGTTATTTTGTGTACCCCTTCAGTGCCTAATATGACTCCTATTCCCAGGAATACCCACCCCTTTCCTCCTGTACTTGTTTCTCCTCATCCTTTGTCAGTACTTTTATATATTTATTTTTGTGTTTTTACATTAACTAAAATAAAAGTGCTATGCTTTTGGTGTTTTCTATATCCTATTTGCTTTTTGGCTTTGATATATTTGATCAAGGTTCCTTTGGTGTGTGTTTTATTTGGTATATAGTTAAATCATATACAAATGCTTCTCACCAAATTAGAATATCATCAAAAAGTTAATTTATTTCAGTTCTTCAATGCAAAAAGTGAAACTCACATATGATATAGTCATTACAGAGTGATCTATTTCAAGTGTTTATTTCTGTTAATATTGATGATTATGGCTTACAGCCAATGAAAACCCAAAAGTCATTTTCTCAGTAAACTAGAATAATTTACAAAATGCAAAAAAACACCTGCAAAGGCTTCCTAAGCGTTTCAAAAGGTCCCCTAGTCTGTTTCAGTTGGCTCCATAATCATAGGAAAGCCTGCTAACTTGACAGATGTCCAGAAGGCAGTCATTGACACACTCCACAAGTAGAGTAAGCCACAAAAGGTCATTAATAAAGAAGCTGGCTGTTCACAGAGCGCTGTATCCAGGCATGTTAATGGAAAGTTGAGTGGAAGGAAAAAGTGTGGTAAAAATAGGTGCACAAGCAACTGGGATAACAGCAGCCTTGAAAGGATTGTTAAGAAAAGGCCATTCAAAATTTTGGGGGAGATTCACAAGGAGTGGACTGCTGCTGGAGTCATTGGTTCAAGAGCTGCTACACACAGACATATCCAGGACATGGGCTACAAGTGTCGCATTCCTTGTGTCAAGCCACTCATGACCAATATACAATGCCAGAAGCGTCTTACCTGGGCCAAGGAGAAAAATAACTGGACCGTTGCTCAGTGATCCAAGGTGTTGTTTTCAGATGAAAGTAAATTTTGCATTTCATTTGGAAATCATGGTCCCAGAGTCTGGAGGAAGAGTGGAGAGGCACACAATCTAAGCTGCTTGAGGTCTAGTGTGAAATTTCCACAATCAGTGATGGTTTGGGGAGCCATGTCATCTGCTGGTGTAGGTACACTGTGTTTTTATCAAGACCAAAGTCACTGCAGCCACCTACCAGGAAATTTTAGGGCACTTCATGCTTCTGCCGACAAGCTTTTTGGAGATGGAAATTTAATTCTCCAGCAGAACTTGGCACCTGTCCACAATGCCATAAGTACCAATACCTGGTTTAAAAAACCAGTATCACTGTGCTTGATTGGCCGAACACATATAAAGTTATATGCCCCTCTCCTATCCAGTTTCGAAAAACACTTGGCCCCCACTAGTTGATTAAAGAGTTCAGGAATAAGAGATAAGGGGTATAGGTTACGTACAGTAATCTTATTAAGCTCTCTAAAATCCAAACAAGGATGCAAACCTCCATCTCTTTTCTTAATAAAGAAAAATCTCACGGCAACTGGTGAGATAGAGGGTCTTATGTGATCCTGGGGAGATTCTTCTGAATGCACTCTTTCAAGTCATCTCTTTCCAGAAGAGAGAGATTGAACAGACGAGATTTAGGCAATTTGGTCCCTGGATATATTTGATAGCATATAAGTTATGGCTCAGCCTGAAGACACGCCGGCCACACAAAATAGCAACAGAACACAGAATCAAGGGTTCAAATCCAGAACCATGATACACCCGCAGCATGCTGCTATTGTTTTCTCATGCCGAATCGCCATGAGAAAAAAATCACAGATCTGCATGGCCTCATAGTATAACATTGGGCCAAGTGCTATCTGATAAAATGTCAGATAGCACTCGACTGTTTTATACACTAGTGTGTGAGAACTAATAAAGTACACGGTTTTGCAGCTTTGTCTCCTCCTACAGATGATCAATGGACTGGCAATAGTTGGACTATCTAAAGTTAGGCCATCAGCATTCTGATTCCAAAAAATCACTTCAGTTGTTCTAATTAATTAAATATATTAGTTTGCTTGGAAACCTATAGAATAAACAGGATGTTGAAGCACTTTTCCATTAGAATTTCAGAATGCAGGCAAATGAGCTAACAGACTCAGTATTGTGTATTATGGCCTCCAGGCATGGAGAGATTCAGAGTAAAAAATGAATATTTAGTGCCTCTAGATGAATGAGAATGCTGACTGACCTGCTGTAACACCTTTAGTTTCATACGCCATTTAAAATTATTACAGCTGTTCTCATTTGCCTCACAACATGTGTTAATTAACCACTTGGAGCCACAAAAGGAATCATGATGACTGTGTGATACCATGTAACAACAAAGCTGATAGTAATGCATAGCTAAAGTAAAATGAATGGCTGAATAAAGAAAATACAGTATATTCCCTTTATTTATCATGTGTACTACTTATATACCTAATCAATGACAATTAACTGAGATATAAAATAGACACAAACCTCCTAGGTAGGCACAGTATAAGGGTGCGCTCACAATAGAATACAATACAGCCAAGTGCTATGCAATGTTTTATCGGATAGCAGAGATGGGCAGACCCCTGGATGTTCAGGTCCGGCGGATTCAGCCGAACAGTAAAAAAAAGGTTTCGGTTTGGGTACCAGAACAGTACCCGGACCAGAACCTGGACCCCTTTCACTTGAATGGGAGCCCAAACATCCAGTGTTTGCAATGCTCTCTAGTGCATGACAGCACGGCAAACACTGCTTCTGGTAGAGTAAAATCATTACTGCTGGTCAGACAGCCACGGGTCCCACACTGTCAAATGACAGCATGAACCCACAGCTATGATCGAAGGTAAAAAATTTACCTCTGGTCACTGACATCAGCTTTTGCGACTACTATTACCATCAGCCTATGCCTGCTGCCACTAATAACAGTGACAGCAGGCAGCAGCTGATGGGAGTATTCATTAGCCGGCGTCTGCACTCTAAATACATAATTTAAAAAAAACAACATGGGTTCCCTGTATTTTTTGATAACCAGCCAGGTAAATATGATAGCTGGAGGCTGCAACCAAGAATAGAGGTTTCTCTACACTATTTTTTTTAAATTATTTAAATAGATAATTTTAAAAAACGGCGTCGAGTAAGCCTCATTTTTGACAACCAGCCAAGCTAAAGCAGACAGCTGGGGGCTGATATTCTCAGGCTGGTAAGGAGCCATGGATATTGCCTCCCCACAAGCCTAAAAATAGCAGCCCGCAGCCACCCAGAAAAGGCGCATTTATTAAATGATCCAATTCTGGCTCTTATGCTTGACGCTTCCCATTTGCCCTATAGCAGTGGCAAGTGGGGTTCATATTTGTGGGGTTGATGTCACCTTTGTATTGTCTGATGATATCAAGCCCATGGGTTAGTAGTGGAGAGGCATCTATTAAACACCTATCCATTACTAATTCTATAATTATATTGTAAATAAGCACACAACCAGTGGGGACCCCTCTAGTCTTGATAACCAGCCTTGCTAATGCTTACAACTGAGGGTAGAAGCGCCCAGCTGTGAGTTTTGTCTGGCTGGTTATCAAAAATAAAGGGGAAACCACGCCTTTTTTAAAAAATTTAGTTATTTATTTATAGCGCAGGTGCAGGCTGATGCATACTCCCATCAGCCACCTGTTTTCACTGTTATTAGCGGTGTTCGGTGTTTGTCTCCGAACTGTAGGTGTTCTATACGGACGCCGAACTTTACTATTCGAGTTCTCCCATCTTTATGTGATGGCACTCAGCCCAATGTTATACTATGTAAACAAGTGAAGGGGAAAAGAAGCTCACCGTTGATGCAGCCACAATCCTCCCCAAACCATCACACTAGACCTCAAGCAGCGTGGGTTTTCTGTCTCTCCACTCTTCCTCCAGACTCTGGGACCTTGATTTCCAAGGTCTAGTGTGAAGTATCCACAATAAATGATGGTTTTGGAGCCATGTCATCTGCTGGTATAGGTCCACTGTGTTTTATCAAGACCAAAGTCAGTGCAGCCATCTACCAGGAAATTTTAGAGCACTTCATGCTTCCCTTTGCCGACAAGCTTTTTAGAGATGCAAATTTCATTCTCTAGCAGGACTTGGCACTTGTCCATAATGCCAAAAGTACCAATTCCTGGTTTAAAAACAACAGAATCACTGTGCTTGATTGGCCATCAAACTCGCCTGACCTTAGACCCATAGAGAATCTTTGATGATTTTAAAATCATTTTTCAAGCTGGTGTTAAACTTATAAAGTGTTCTAATTTACTGAGATAATGACTTTTGGGTTTTCATTAGCTGTAAGTCATAATCATCAACATTAACAGAAATAAACACTTTAAATAGATAACTCTGTAATTACTCTATATAATATAAGAGTTTCGTATTTTGAATTGAAGAATTTAAATAAACTTTTTGATGATATTCTAATTTTGTGAGATGTACCTGTATGTGTGTGTCACTGACATCTGTATATATAGCTGCATCTCACAAAATTAAAATATCAAAAAGTTAATTTATTTGCCTGGTAAAACTTTAGTATAATTCATTTTTTGCACTGTGCTTAATACTTACTGCTGTGTATTCCTGTGACTGGGGCCTCTGTAGATGCTATCAGGTGGAAAGTGCTATAACATATAGATGTTGCCAGGTCTAATGCCTTTGATGATCTAACCACCCCCTGGTGTGCTGGCCCCAGCTGCCAAATTATCCCAAACCAGCTCCCACAATCCCACTTTCCTGACCCTGTAGTGTGGACTATATATTTAGGAGTAGTCTAAGGGGCGCATGCATTATGGGGGCGCATGCATCCCAGAAGTTAAGCATCACAGAAGACAAGCATCTTGAAAACGGCAGTTATTCATGGCAGTTAATCAGGGCTGGAATCAGGTACCCCACACTTTGCCTTTTTCATTATGTACTTTATCTCTTTCCTCCTGTGTTCCCTTGCCATCCACATTCACCGCCCCATCCCCCCTCCATCACGACTCATACACATCAGCCCCTCCATACTTCCCTCTCCCATGTACAGCTCCCATGCACTCCTCACCTTCCTGAAAAACCTCAGCCCATCTTACCCAAACACATCACAGAAAAAACCTACTTACAATTCCAACAACTACCTGCTCTTTATCTTCCTACTCCTACTGATTTCAGGGGACATCTCCCCCAACCCTGGTCCACCATCCTCCAACCTCAATCCCTACCCTACCTCATACCGAAACCATAATAATCTTATTAATATTACTTGCACTCCCTCATCTCCTTCTTTCAATTGTGCCCTCTGGAATCCACGGTCTGCATGCAACAAGCTATCCTTCCTGCACAACTACTTTCTGAACCACTCTCTTAATCTGTTGGCCCTTACTGAAACCTGGATTCAGGATTCTGACACTGTCTCCCCTGCTGCCATTTCCTATGGTGGTTTACAGTTCTCCCATTCCCCGAGACCCACAAACAGACATGGTGGTGGAGTTGGTATACTCCTGTCCCCACAATGCACTTTCCAGGTCATCCCCCCAATTCCATCACTCTCATTCCCTTCTTTTGAGGTCCACACCATCAGGCTCTTCCATCCGCTCTCCCTCAGAGTAGCGGTCATATATCGGCCCCCAGGCTCACCCACCCAGTTCCTTGACCACTTCTCAGCCTGGCTGCCGCACTTCATGTCCTCAGAACTACCAACCCTTATCCTTGGAGACTTCAACATCCCCATTAACAGCCCTACTTCCACATCTGCATCTCAGCTTCTATCACTAACCACTTCTCTAGGCCTCTCACAGCTTTCAATCTCTGAGACACACAAGGATGGCAACACCCTTGACCTGGTCTTTGTCCGCCTCTGTTCAATCTCCCACCTAAATAACTCACCGCTTCCACTCTCTGACCACAACATTCTCTCCTTCACGCTCACAAATCCTCCACCACCCCAGCGCACTCCTACCTACCAAACATTCAGAAATCTACAAGCCATTAACCCTCAGACACTTTCAGACTCCCTACACTCATCGCTGTCCCCAATCTCCTCTTTTTCCTGTCCTGATCTGGCTGTTCATCACTACAATGACATTCTTAGAAGCACCCTTGACCAAGTAGCACCGCTCACCCTCAGAACCTCCAAACACACAGTAAAACAGCCCTGGCTCACATTGCAAACTCGACTTCTTCAGCGATGCTCTAGGAGTGCTGAACGCCTCTGGAGAAAAACCCGCACACCAGAAGACTTCATCCACTTTAAATTCAATGTTAAGAACTTATAATGCTGCCCTTCACCTCGCCAAACAGACCTACTTCACCACACTGATCTCCTCACTAGCCAACAACCCCAAGAAACTTTTTGACACTTTTCACTCCCTCCTCAGGCCAAAAGCACAAGCCCCTATCACAGACATTTGTGCTGATGACCTGGCCTCCCACTTTATAGAAAAAATAGATACTATCCGTCAGGAAATCTGCTCTCAACCACCAAGTGCTGTGACTCCCATCCCTCCCTGCATTTCCCCTGGCTCACTTTCCACATTTGATCCCATCACAGAAGAAGAAGTCTCCAGACTCCTCTCTTCCTCTCGTCCGACTACATGCACTACCGACCCCATCCCCTCACATCTCCTCCAGTCTCTCTTTCCAGTTGTCACAACTCACCTAACTACAATCTTTAATCTCTCACTCTCCTCTGGCATTTTCCCATCCTCCTTCAAACACTCCATCATTACTCCATTACTAAAGAAACCCGCTCTCGACCCTTCCTGCACAAACAACTACAGACCGGTCTCCAATCTCCCCTTCATCTCTAAACTCTTGGAGCGCCTAGTCTACTCCCGCCTCACCCGTTACCTCTCTACTTACTCCCTCCTAGACCCTTCACAGTCCGGCTTCCGCCCCTACATTCGACTGAAACTGCACTCATCAAAGTGACCAATGACCTTCTTACAGCAAAACGTAACGGCGACCACTCTCTGCTCATTCTACTCGACCTTTCTGCAGCTTTCGACACTGTTGACCACTGTCTCCTACTGTCTAGGCTCCAGTCACTAGGTATTAAGGACACTGTTCTCTCCTGGTTCTCCTCCTATCTTTCGGACCACTCCTTCAGTGTTTTGTTCTCTGGCTCCACGTCATCTCCTCTTCCTCTCACTGTCGGTGTACCCCAGGGCTCAGTCCTTGGCCCCCTTCTCTTCTCTCTCTACACAGCCCCAATTGGACAGACCATCAGCAGATTTGGCTTTCAGTACCATCTTTATGACGATGACACACAACTATACACGTCATCCCCCGACCTTACCCCCGCTGTTCTACAGAACACCACCGACTGTCTGTCCGCAGTCTCCAACATCATGTCCGCTCTCTATCTGAAACTTAACCTCTCCAAGACTGAACTCCTTCTGCTCCCGCCGTCTACTAACCTCCCTAAATCTGACATTTCCCTCTCTGTGGGCGGCACCATAATAACACCCCGGCAGCAGGCTCGCTGTCTGGGTGTTATGTTTGACACCTATCTCTCCTTCACCTCCCATATACAATCTCTTGCCCACTCTTGCCGTCTACACCTAAAGAACATCATAGAATCCGCCCTTTTCTCACCATGGAAACAACAAAAACCCTCACTGTAGCATTGATCCACTCCCGCCTGGACTACTGCAACGCTCTATTACTTGGCCTCCCCATTACTCGACTATCCCCTCTCCAGTCCATCCTTAATGCAGCAGCCAGGGTCATCCATCTGGCTAATCGGTACTCGGACGCGTCCGCTCTTCGCCAGTCCTTACACTGGCTGCCCATTCATTATAGGATCCAATTCAAAGTACTGGTTCTCACCCACAAAGCTCTCCACAGTGCAGCACCCCCCTACATCTCCTCCCTCATTTCTATCTATCGGCCTAACCGACTGCTGCGCTCTGCAAACGACTTTCGACTAACCTCTGCACTAATCCGTACCTCCCACTCCCGACTCCAAGACTTGTCCCGTGCTGCGCCAATCCTCTGGAATGCTCTACCCCAAGAAATTAGGACTATCCACAATTTGCATGGTTTCAGGCGCTCCCTCAAAACACATTTGTTCAGAGTGGCCTATCACATTCACTAACCAAAGTCGTTCTATGTTTAAGTGTGTATGTGTAGCCCATTCACTATCTCCATCCATGCCTCACTCCCTCAAGATGGCTGGACCATCATTGTAAATGCACCATTGTATATACACACCTGTACTTTGTATCTCCCCCCCCTCATTGTAGATTGTAAGCTCTCACGAGCAGGGTCGGCTTATTTTGCTTTAATTATTGTATTGTTAATGTTGTTACCTATGACTTGTGTTTTGAAACTGTTAAACTGTAAAGCGCTGCAGAATATGTTGGCGCTATATAAATAAAGATTATTATTATTATTATTATTATTTCCGTTCTTCTTCTTCTACAAAAATTGAAACTCATATATTATATAGAGTCATTACAAACAGAGTGATCTATTTCATGTGTTTATATCTGTTAATGTTGATGATTATGGCTTACAGCCAGTAAATTAGCATATTTTATAACACCAGCTTGAATAAATGATTTTAAAATCTGAAATTTTGGCCTACTGAAATGTATGTTCAGTAAACAAAACTCAATACTTGGTTGAGGCTCCTTTGGCATCAATTACTGTGTGGAGCCCAGCTGCGTCTGGATTCATATCTCCCAGAAGGGTGCGCAGAAGGAATTCACTACTAGAGGTCACTATATACATTCACACACCTTCACCCATCCCTAAGACCACCAGAGGGAGCTTCGATAGTGATATAAAAGGAGGGTGAAGACAGGAAAGAGAGCTCAGATTTGAGGGACTGCAGCTAAGTCAGCTCAGTCCAGTCAGTCTAAAGGCTGCAATCTGCAGTAAAGTGAAGTTCAGTCAGATTAGAGAGACTGCAGAGCAGTTCAGTTCAGCAAAGTGGAGGCTAGTAAAGTGGAACTGAATCCACTCCAGTCTAGTCAGAGCTGAAATAATCGAGTAGTCTGCAGACAGAGCAGATGAGTGGAGTTTACAGCAAGGGACTCCAGAGCTCAAGTTGAGAGCCAGGAGCGTGCCGACGCTCAGAGAGCGGCGAAGAGGCGGCCCACCAACTGCCTGTGTGTGTAATCGTGTGAGGGCCCGGGTAGGCCGAAGGCGAGTGGAAAGAGAAGTGAAAGAGGCAGAGGAGCCTTTATAGCTCACCTCAACAAGTATTTACCAGGCGCCGGGGTCCGAGCCTATAGGGATCTCCACGACCCATTAGGAGAACACCAGAGCTCCTGGAGGACTACAAGTCCCAGGAGTACCACAGAGCTGATATGTAGCAGGATCAGGAGGATGGAGTCTGGCAGGATCCGCTGTTATGATTTGGTAGCTGAGGAGTGCAGGTAAAAAAGGCAATACACCAGAGCAGTTGGAATCTATGAGATTGCAGTACCCTGACTAACCACCACAACTAGAGGCAGCCGTGGAGCGTTCCTACGTTGGTCCTAAACGCCTCGTCACAGCCTGAGAAACTAACTATACCTAAAGATAGAAAGAGGAAAGCTATCTGCCCCGGAGCAGATCCCCAAAGAACATAGAAAGCCCCCAAACATGTAATGGCGGTTAGACAAGAAGAAATACTGACACAGACAGAAAATAGTATGAGCAAACGTTGGGGCCCAAACTATCTAAATAGAAAAGGATAGGAAGGGCACTTACTGCAATCCCAAAAAACCCTGAAAAGCACCAACTCTACTAATTTCAAAAACACCTGAGATCACACGACCTCTACCACCTAAATTAGTTCTCTGGTGTAACAAAATCAAAACAGCAGCCACTGAAAAAACTGGAAAAAGCAAATGTACAAAACATCAGTGGCTGAACTAAACTGAGAGGGCAAAAGCCCCCGGAGGGGACCCTGAAGGCCCCCACAGAAGTGCAGGACAAAATGCAAAAATCAAGCACAAAAACAAAAAGAAGAAAATGTCTTATCTGTTAGCAGGAGATGCAGACACGACACAGCAGGCTACAAAGGAAACAGGAATCAAGGATTGAGACCAGAACAATTGATCACCGGCAACCCTGATGGGAAGGCGACTCCCTTATATAAGACCAGTCAGTAACACCTGATTCCCAATCCTCACAATCTTCACTGGACAGTCCAGTACCGCTTGTAACACCAGAGGGAGCCTCTGCTCAGAACTCATTTCAAGTCCATTCACAACAATCCGCCATCAGACACCCTGTCCTTTCAGAGAAGGTCCAATCACAAGGTCAGCCAGGTACAAGACGGAGACTAAGTTAGGCCCAGCTACATGCAGGCCAGGACTTCATACAGAAAGGCAAGGAACAGGAGGCCACACACCTACTCAGTGGGAGAATCTGGATGTGCACCCTTCACCCTACAGCGCTCCGGGATGTGCCTGCAACATGTTCAGTAAAGGTACCAAAGTGACTTGTGTGTGTGTCCCTCTTCTTACCCCAAACTGCTGGGTCCCCGTCCATCTTGCATCCCTACAAATCTATCTGCCCTGAAGGACTCAGCCTCACCTGTGGGAGGCTTAACACCTATAGCTGCACAACACCAACCCTTCAGTGGATCTGCACTGCAGCGCTGGTCACCCTGACCAGGTACCACAGGTGGCATCACGAATCCCCATACCAACATTCAACTCCCCTGTAAATATCCCACATTAAAGGTGAGCGCCAGAGCCATGGACTGAGCTGTGTTGCCGTGATATCCCCCATAGAAGTCTATAGGCTCAGATCCGAGTTCCCATTGCTCTGGAGGGCGACTCATCTTAAACTTGGCTTCACAAACAGGATTTCGTGCCCTGCAGCAACGGAGTAATTTGTGCCCGTTGCCACTGGGTACTGTGTGCCTTAATGAAAGACTGTGTATTGTATTGTGGTGAAGATTTCCCGCCATTGCCTGCCATTTACAGCGCTACCGCACGAAAAACTAGTGGGCGTACCTGCAAAAGCGCGCTGAGTCCTGAACACGCCCCCATCGCTGACGCGGCGGCAGGTCCTGCGGAGAGCTTCAGTGAACGCTCTGACGTCAGAGCGCCGGCGACGCAGGTGCTTCTAACAACTGTGCCCTGCGGAGCTGCGGCCTACAGGAGGAGGTAGGCCACGTTTAACTAGGGGGCACAGAGATGTCGCAGCAGCAGGCCGACGGCGCGGCCCAGGCTGACAGCCCCAATGACTTACCCACGGGTGCTGCCGCGCAGGCTGGAAACGCTGGCCCCTCACATGGGCCTGTGGCACCGATAGTACCGCTGACACTGCCATATATGCCCGGAGCAAAGTGGCTTCCCCAGTACAGCGGCAAGCCAGACACCCTGTCAGGGATTAAGCGAAAGACATGCAGCATACTGGACATGTACTCAATGTCAGAGAAACAGAAAGCTGCAGTGGTAGTGGGACAATTGACTGGTGCTGCAGAGAGAGAAGTAGAGTCTTGGTCGGCTGCAGACCAGGAATCAGTGCTCGCAATTTTCTTAAAGTTACAGACTATCTTTGAGGATCGCACTGAGACAGACCTCCGGATGAGGTTTTACCAATGCTCCCAGAAACCAGATGACAACGCCTGCCGACTGCAAGGAGCCCTGCGAACACTCAAACAGGTTAACCCTATGAGTGTCGCCAAAGAGAATAAAATGTTAAAAGAACAATTTGTACGGCGACTGAGGTCCCAAGCTGAAAGCAGGACTGTGCATTGGTGGTCCTTGGATCATCCTGACGCTACCTTTAATGCCCTTAAGGATATAGCTATAAAAGGACTACGACCCCTGGAAACACCCGAGATGGCAACCCAGCGTCACCCGGGTGAGACCACTCTAATGCCCGCAGCATCCACCTTCTCCCCGCTGGTTGCTGAAGCCAAAATGCAGGTGGCGCCCCTACTGAGCTGGACTGTCTACGCTCAGAAGTGCGCCAGCTGACCAAAAACCTGGCCACTGTAATGAGTGCCCTGCAACTGCCAACGGAGGAAGAAGGAGAGATCCTGCTAGCTGACTGCCCAGAGGATGTCCCTTGGATGAACCGGAGGAGAAGGAGGACATCGCCCCACCGGATGAGGACAACGCCACCCCCAGGAAGGACCTGCGACCAGCATCATCCTCGCTGAGAGATCGTCTGTTACCGCTGCCACAGAGAAGGTCACCCAGCACGTCGGTGTCCTTTAAACGAGCAAATCCTGGGTCCGAGGGCCAACACCCGGGAAAAGACTCTTCATGCCCCTCACACTGGAACCGCAGGTTTGTGGAAGACCATACCTGTCCGTCATACTGGACGGGATTGCAATCCTTGCCCTGCTGGACACCGGATCTCAGGTAACCATCATACCTGATGTTCTTTACAATAGATACTGGTCCATGGACGGTCTCCAACCCCCCAGCCCCGACTTTGCAGTATACGCCTCTAATGGCCTCCCTCTTGACTTATTGCGGGCTAAAAACGTAGACGTAAAAGTGGGGAGAGTGGAGCTAAAGGATCAGGGACTTCTTGTAGTGAAGACTGTTAATGAGGAAAATGGGTTGAATGTGGTTTTAGGCACTAACATTATTAGTAACTGTTTGGAGGAGGTTGTGTTTTTACTCCAACAGCTCGCCGATGTTGCCAGACCAAAAAAGGGAGCGATCCAGAAGGAGATCCGGGCCCTGATGTGCCAGCAGCGAGTGAAACTGACCGGTGGTGAGATTGGTAATGTACGGGTAACAGACCCGAACCCCATTGTGATACCCCCAATGAGTGAAATGCTTATTTGGTGTAGAGCAGCAATAGGTCTGAGAGGACAGAACTACCAAGCAGTAGTAGAGCCCCATTGTTCAGAACACAGACCTACACTCTTGACTGCCAGAGGGGTAGTGGAGGTACATAATGGGAGGGTGCCAGTGCATCTTCTCAACTGGGGAGAGGATGAAGTCAAATTACCACGCTATGCCACTGTTGCCAAGTTACATGCTGTAGATAATAACTCCATTCACCCGATGGAGCCTTTAACCTCCCCACAACCAGTGGAGGATAACGGCCCGACCACCAAGGTGGAGGATTGGTGTCAACAGCTCCATGTCGGGACGGACACCACTCCAGCCCACCAGAAACAGGGAGTACATCGAGTAGTTCAGGAGTACGCACAGGTATTCAACAAACACCCACTTGACTTTGGAAAGATAAAAGGGGTCCAACATCACATCCCCACAGGCAATCATCCCCCCATTAAAGAACGGTACAGGCCTATTCCACCAGCACACTACCAGAAAGCCAAGGAGATGTTGCGTGATATGAAGGAAGCAGGGGTGATAAGGGATAGTTTTAGTCCCTGGGCAGCTCCCCTAGTTCTACTCAGGAAAAAGGATTGGAGCATGAGAATGTGTGTAGATTACAGACAAGTAAATCACATTACACATAAAGATGCATACCCTTTACCACGCATTGAGGAATCCTTAGCTGCCTTAAAGACTGCTAATTACTTTTCCACCCTTGACCTCACTAGTGGGTACTGGCAAGTAGCTGTGGCTGAGGAGGATCGGGAGAACACGGCTTTCACCACCCCAATGGGACTCTGTGAGTTCGACAGGAAGCTGTTTGGACTCAGCAGTGCCCCTGGAACGTTCCAGAGAGTGATAGAGAGCTGCCTGGGACATCTCAACTTTGAAACTGTATTACTGTACCTGGACGACGTAATTGTGTACTCCAAGACGTATGAAGATCACTTGAAGCACCTGGCGGAGGTATTCGAGTCACTGTCCAGGTATGGGATGAAACTGAAGCCTTCAAAGTGCCACCTGTTCAAACAAAAGGTACAATATCTGGGACATATTGTCAGCTCAGAAGGAGTAGCGCCAGACCCCGAGAAGGTCACCGCCATCCAGAAATGGCCGGAGCCGAAGAACCTCAAAGAGGTGCGACAGTTCCTGGGACTGACAGGATACTGCCGGAGGTTTGTAAAGGACTACACTAAGAAAGCAGCGCCGCTGCAAGACCTCCTGGTGGGACAGTCTCTCAAGAGCAGAAATTCTCCGTTCAACTGGGGTAAAGAACAGGCTGAGGCATTCAAAGAAATGAAGGAGATCCTGACAGGTGACGAGATCTTAGCCTATCCTGACTACAGCCAACCGTTCCTGCTGTATACGGATGCCAGCAATGAAGGATTGGGAGCTGTCCTTAGTCAGAAGCAAAATGGCCTGGAGAAAGTCATCTCCTATGCAAGCAGGAAGCTCCGCCCGACCGAGAGGAACCTCGAGAACTATAGCAGCTTCAAGTTGGAGTTCCTGGCACTTGTCTGGGCCATCACGGAGAGGTTTAAGCACTACCTAGCCTCCAGCAAGTTCACTGCCTACACTGATAAAAACCCCTTGACGCATCTTGAAACAGCTAAGCTGGGAGCCATGGAACAACGCTGGATGGCTCGGCTGTCAAACTACCAATTCACAATCAAGTACCGAGCGGGCCGCAAGAATGCCAATGCTGATGCCCTGTCCAGGATGCCTCATGGGTCGGACACAGAGGAAGAAGTGGACGAACTGGAAGAGATTGAACTACCTGCCTTTCACAAGAATGGGATGATCCACGAGCAACGAGCCTGCAAGAGGCAGCTTGGTAAGATGCTAAATCCTTTACCTCACCACAGCTGGAAGGAGACTCAGGACAGCGATCCAGTTGTCAGCCGTATCAAGGAGCTGATAACTCAAGAAGGTTCCTCCTTGGAGAAGGATGCGTCTCCACAAGCAAGGCAGCTGTGGAATGAGAGAAGCCGGCTGTTTATCTATTGCGAGAAGCTGTGCCGGAGGTACTCAATCCAAGAACCCACGAGATGGTTTGGCAGATAGTAGTTCCCAGGGCAGACATTCAGATGGTGTTGGAAGCTTACCACGATCAAGCGGGGCACTTTGGCTGGAAGAAGCTGGAGACCCTGTTGAAGTGTCGTTTCCACTGGGTGGGAATGCGCAGCTCCATTGAGAGGTGGTGCCAGAACTGTGGACCCTGTGGCCTCAGAAGAAAAGACTACAGCAGTCAGAAGGCACCCTTACAACCCATCAAGACGACTCGACCCTTGGAGATCGTGGCCCTGGACCATGTCAAGTTGTCACCCAGCCGGTCAGGATACTCCTATGCCCTGACCATGGTGGATCACTACTCCAGGTTCCTGGTGGTCGCCCCTGTCAAAGATCTGACGGCAGAGACAGCAGCAAAGACGTTCCAAGCTATTTCTGCAGACCACATGGATATACTGAGCAGGTGCTAACTGACCAAGGCCCAGCCTTCGAGGCCAAATTGTTCAAAGAGTTCTGCCATCTGTACGGATGTAAGAAGATAAGAACCACACCGTACCACCCCCAAATCAATGGTCTCTGTGAAAAGATGAATCACATCGTCATTGACCTGCTGAAGACTGTACCACTTGAGGAGAGAAATCAGTGGCCAGACCTACTACCTGACCTGGTAGATCTGTACAATCAAACACCTGTGAGTTCCACCAATTGCACCCCAGCTTATCTCATGCGATCAAGACCAGGAAAGTTGCCCATTGATCTGGAGCTTGGTGTTGTGGAACCAGAAGCGGATGTGACTACTGAAGACTGGGACACAAACAGACAGGAACAGTACAGAAAAGTACAGGCCTGCGTTGAAGACAGTCTCACCAGGGTAAGAGACAAACAAGAGGATCACTACAACAAAAGTGCGCCAGCCGAACCTTTCGCACCTGGTGAAGTCGTGCTGAAAAGAAAGAGGAGGATGTACAAACTCGACAATCAATGGGAAAGAGAGCCCTACGTTGTACAGAATTCAAGGTTTGACAACAAGAAAACTTGTATAATTAGTAAAGATGGAGGAAGAACGACTACAACTGTATTCAGAGATCACCTAAAGTTGTGTCCGGATCCGTTAAAGCTTCAAGAGGAAGAACCTGTTGTCAATGAGGAAGAGCGTGATGAAGCAGTCATACATACAGACTTAGGAGATTTCCCCGCGGATTGGCCCCGAATTGGAGAAGCTGTAATCATTCCCGTACTCCATTTCTATCAACAACAAGGAGAACCTCTACATCCAGAGTTGAGTCGGTTGTTGCAGTGGAGTCAGTTCCAGAGGAACGTGTTCCAACAGAATCTTAGGAAGCCGAATCACAGGAAGAAGAGTCCCTTGCTGAGACAGAACCGGATCACCCAGCTGATAGTATACTTGCCAGATCCCTAGAGAGATTAAGGCAGTACTACAACCTACCTGCACGCAGGACAGACAGGTTAACTGACACCTCACATATCACAACACCACGTAGGTCAGTACGCATAACAAGGGGACAATTACCTGTTAGGTACAGAGAGTAAGACCTAAGAAATGTAAATAATTGCCTAGGGTCATTGTACATAAATGTAGATATTGTTGCTTACATTATGTCTTAACCGTCATTTATTAATTTATTTTTCTTTTTGGTTACTAAAACAAGTAAATGGACATTATTTTTGCTTGTTCCTGCTACCCTTTGAGCAGCCTTTTTTCCAAAAGAGACTAGGACTTCTTCGGTTGCTCATTTCCTCATCGCTTTTACTTATGTATATAGTTATATATGTTACCTGTTATGCAACAGGTCAAGATCCTCACCTCCGGAAAGGGAAGAGTTAAATTGTACAATGTTAATGTTCTGTTTTTCTAAAAATGTCTTTCAGCCCGGGAGTGCTGAGTCCTACTAGGGGGGAATGTGGAGCCCAGCTGCGTCTGGATTCATATCTCCCAGAAGGGTGCGCAGAAGGAATTCACCACTAGAGGTCACTATATACATTCACACACCTTCACCCATCCCTAAGACCACCAGAGGGAGCTTCGATAGTGATATAAAAGGAGGGTGAAGACAGGAAAGAGAGCTCAGATTTGAGGGACAGCAGCTCAGTCAGCTCAGTCAGTCAGTCTGAAGGCTGCAGTCTGCAGTAAACTGAAGTTCAGTCAGATTAGAGAGACTGCAGAGCAGTTCAGTTCAGCAAAGTGGAGGCTAGTAAAGTGGAACTGAATCCACTCCAGTCTAGTCAGAGCTGAAATAAGCGAGTAGTCTGCAGACAGAGCAGACGAGTGGAGTTTACAGCAAGGGACTCCAGAGCTCAAGTTGAGAGCCAGGAGCATGCCGACGCTCAGAGGGCGGCGAAGAGGCGGCCCACCAACTGCCCGTGTGTGTAATCGTGTGAGGGCCCGGGTAGGCCGAAGGCGAGTGGAAAGAGAAGTGAAAGAGGCAGAGGAGCCTTTATAGCTCACCTCAACAAGTATTTACCAGGCGCCGGTGTCCGAGCCTATAGGGATCTCCACGACCCATTAGGAGAACACCGGAGTTCCTGGAGGACTACAAGTCCCAGGAGTACCACAGAGCTGATACGTAGCAGGATCAGGAGGACGGAGTCCGGCAGGATCCGCCATCAGAGACCCTGTCCTTTCAAAGAAGGTCCAATCACAAGGTCAGCCAGGTACAAGACGGAGACTAAGTTAGGCCCAGCTACATGCAGGCCAGGACTTCATACAGAAAGGCAAGGAACAGGAGGCCACACACCTACTCAGTGGGAGAATCTGGATGTGCACCCTTCACCCTACAGCGCTCCGGGATGTGCCTGCAACATCTTCAGTAAAGGTACCAAAGTGACTTGTGTGTGTGTCCCTCTTCTTACCCCTAACTGCCGGGTCCCCGTCCGTCCTGCATCCCTACACATCTATCTGCCCTGAAGGACTCAGCCTCACCTGTGGGAGGCTTAACACCTATAGCTGCACAACACCAACCCTTCAGTGGATCTGCACTGCAGCGCTGGTCACCCTGACCAGGTACCACAGGTGGCGTCACGAATCCCCATACCAACATTCAACTCCCCGTAAATATCCCACATTAACCTCTTCCAGACCTGTGACGACACGTAGGCGTCATGAAAGTCGGTGCCAATCCGACCTGTGACGCCTATGTGGCGTCATGAAAGGATCGCGTTCCTGTGGGCCGGGTGACCGGGGTCACTGAAAGGTCACCCGACCCGCAGGCACAAGACCCTTTGTGCTTCACCACAGGGGGTTTGGCTTAACCTCCACGTGGCTACGATCACTCTGATTGGCTGTTTCACTTTTAACAGCCAATCAGAGCGATTTGTAATATTTCACCAATGAAATTTGGTGAAATATTACAATCCAGCCATGGCCGATGCTGCAATAGGATCGGCCATGGCTGGAGACAAAGATCCGACCCTCACCACACCAAGTCACGGTGGCGATCGGCTGCCGCCACCGATAAATGGCGGTGACCGGTCACCGCCGTCACTAAATGCTCCCCTTCTCTTTTTTTAGGTCCCCCCAGGCATTCGATCCCTCCCCCAGGTCTCCGATCCCCCCCCAGGCTTCCGATCCCCCCCCAGTTACCGCCGGAGTCGCCATCTTCCTCCCGGCGTCTCTCCTGCACGGTTCATGGGCGCCGCCATCTTCCAAAATAGCGTGCGCATGCGCAGTGCACCCGCCGAATCTGCCGGCAGATTCAAAAAATGAATGAAAGTACATTTTGATCACTGTGATAGACCCTATCACAGTAATCAAAATAAAAAAAATAGTAAATAACGCCCCCTTCATCACCCCCATAGGTAGGGAACAATAATAAAATAAAAATATTTTTATTTTTCCATTAGGGTTAGAATCAGTTAGGGGTTAGGACTAGGGTTAGGGTTAGGACTAGGGTTAGGGTTAGGACTAGGGTTAGGGTTCATATTGCACTATGGCAGTCCGTTAGACGGATTGCGTTACACTGCGGTATAACGTGGTGTAGCGCAGTCTGTTAATGCTGCCATTCACCCCCATTTGAGGGCGCATTGCAAACGCATGCCATAAAGCGGAATGCGTTCGCGACGTGCCGTCATTCAGTGATGGAGCCTTGGACGCGGGCTGCAGCATCTGGGCTCCGTCACCGCTATCACAGATGAATCATCTGCTGATTCATCTGCGCTAGCGGGTACAGCATGACGCGATCGCGTTATGCTATACCGTTACCAGCCCGTCAACGCTATGTGTTGAACGGGCTGGTAAAACGTAATGTGAACCTAGCCTTAGCATTAGTGTTAGAATTAGGGTTAGGGTTAGAATTAGTGTTACAGTTTGGGTTGGAATTTGGGTTAGGGTTGGAATTAGGGTTAGGGTTGGGATTAGGGTTAGGTTTGTGGTTAGGGTTAGAGTTAGGATTAGTGTTAGGGGTGTTTTGGGGTTAGGGTTGGGATTAGGGTTAGGCTTGTGGTTAGGGTTATGGTTAGGGTTGGGATTAGGGGTGTGTTGGGGTTAGGGTTATGGTTAGGGTTTGGATTAGGGGTGTGTAGGGGTTATTGTTGTGGTTAGGGGTGTGTTGGGATTAGGGTTGGAGTTAGAATTGAGGGGTTTCCACTATTTAGGCACATCAGGGCGTCTCCAAACGCGACATGGCGCCACCATTGATTCCTGCAAATTTTGCATTCAAAAAGTCATATTCCGAGCCCCGACGTGTGCCCAAACAGTGATTTACCCCCACATATGGGGTATCAGCGTACTCAGAAAAAAATTCACAACAACTTTGGGGGTCTAATTTCTTCTGTTACCCTTGGGGAAAAAAAAATTGGGGACTAAAAGATCATGTTTGTAGAAAAAAAAGATTTTTTATTTTCACGGCTCTGCGTTATAAACTTCTGTGAAGAACTTGGAGATTCAAAGTGCTCACCACACTTCTAGAGGAGTTCCTTGGGGGATCTAGTTTCCAAAATGGGGTCACTTGGGGGGTTTCTACTGTTTAGGCACATGATGGGCTCTGCAAACGTAACATGACTCCCGCAGACCAATCCATCAAGTTGGCATTACAAAACGTCACTACTTCCCTTCCGAGCCCCGATGTGTGCCGAAACAGTGGTTCCCCCCACGTATGGGGTACCAGCGTACTCAGGACAAACAGGACAACAACTTTTGGGGTCCAATTTCTCCTGTTACCCTTGTGAAAATAATAAATTGTGGGCTAAAAAATGATTTTTTGAGGAAAAAAAATGATTTTTTATTTTCATGGCTCTGGGTTATAAACTTGTGAAGCAATTGGGGGTTCAAAGTGCTCACTACACATCTAGATAAGTTCCTTGGGTGGTCTAGTTTCCAAAATGGGGTCATTTGGGGGGTTTCCACAGTTTAGGCATATCAGGGGCTCTGCAAACGTAACATGACGCTCGCAGACCATTCAATCAAGTCGGCATTTCAAAACATTACTACTTCCCTTCCGAGCCCCGACGTGTGCCCATACAGTAGTTTTCTCCTACATATGGGATATCAGCGTACTCAGGACAAATTGGACAACAGCTTTTGGGGTCTAATTTCTCCTGTTACCCTTGGGAAAATAAAAAATTGGGGACTAAAAGATCATGTTTGTGGAAAAAATATGATTTTTTTATTTTCATGCCCGGGAGTTATAAACTTCTGTGTAGCCCTTGGGGGTTCAAAGTGCTCACAACACATCTAGATAAGTTCCTTGCGGGGTCTAGTTTCCAAAATGGGGTCATTTGTGGGGAGTTTCTTCTGTTTAGACCATCAGGGACTCTGCAAACGTAACATGACGCCCGCAGACCATTCCTTCAAAGTCGGCATTTCAAAACATCACTACTTCCCTTCCGAGCCCAAACGTGTGCCCGAACAGTGGTTCCACCCCCCACATATGGGGTACCAGTGTACTCAGGACAAACTGTACAACAACTGTTGGGGTCCAATTTCTCCTGTAACCATTGTGAAAATAAAAATAGAGGGCTAAAAAAATGATTTTTTGAGAAAAAAATGATTTTTTGTTTTCACGGCTCTGCGTTATAAACTTCTGTGAAGCACCTGGGGGTTCAAAGTGCTCACTGTGCATCTAGATAAGTTCCTTAGGGGGTCCTGTTGCCCATGTGAAAATGAAAAAACTGAGGCTAAAAGAAAATTTTTGTGAAAAAAAAAGTACTTTCTTTTTTTTACGGATGAATTTGTGAAGCACCTGGGGGTTCAAAGTGCTCACTATGCATCTAGATAAGTTCCTTGGGGGGGTCTAGTTTCAAAAATGGGGTCACTTGTGGGGGAGCTCCAATGTTTAGGCACACAGGGACTCTCCAAATGCGACATGGCAACCGCTAAATATTCCAGCATATTTTCCATTGAAAAAGTCTAATGGCGCTCCTTCCCTTCTGAGCCCTGCTGTGCGCCCAAACAGTGGTTTATGACCACATATGAGGTATCTGTGTACTCAGGAGAAATTGCCCAACAAATTTTAGGATCCATTTTATCCTGTTGCCCATGTAAAAATGAAAAAAATGATGCTAAAAGAAAATTTTTGTTGGAAAAATTAAAATGTCCATTTTTTCCTTCCACGTTGCTTTAGTTCCTGTGAAGCACCTGAAGGGTTAATAATCTTCTTGAATGTAGTTTTGAGTAGATTGAGGGTGCAGTTTTTAGAATGATGTCACTTTTGGGTATTTTCGGCCATATAGAACCCTCAAAGTGACTTCAAATGTGAGGTGGTCCGTAAAAAAAATGGTTTTGTAAATTTTGTTGTAAAAATGAGAAATCGCTGGTCAACTTTTAACCCTTATAACTTCTTAACAAAAAAAAAATTTTGTTTCCAATATTGTGCTGATGTCAAGTAGACATGTGGGAAATGTTATTTATTAACTAATTTGTGTCACATAATTCTCTGATTTAACAGAATAAAAATTCAAAATTTTCAAAATTTTCGCCAAATTTCCATTTTTTTCACAAATAAACGCAAAAATGATCGACCTAAATTTACCACTAACATGAAGCCCAATATGTCACGAAAAAACAGTCTCAGAATCACTAGGATCCATTGAAGCGTTCCTGAGTTATTACCTCATAAAGGGACACTGGTCAGAATTGCAAAAAATGGCCAGGTCTTTAAGGTCAAAATAGGCTGGGTCATGAAGGGGTTAAAGGGTGAGCGCCAGAGCCACGGACTGAGCTGTGTTGCCGTGACATCCCCCATAGAAGTCTATAGGCTGAGATCCGAGTTCCCATTGCTCTGGAGGGTGACTCAACTGCATCAATGCGGCATGGTATGGAGGCGATCAGTCTGTGGCACTGCTGAGGTTTTATGGAATTCCATTAAAATTTTCTATGGGGTTAAGGTCAGAAAAGTGTGCTGGCCAATCAAGCAAAGTGATACTGTTGTTTTTAAACCAGGAATTGGTACTTTTGGCATTTTGGACAGGTGCGAAGTCCTGCTGTAGAATGTAATTTCCATCTCCAATAAGCTTGTCGGCAGAGATGAAGTTCTCTAAAATTTCCTGGTTGACGACGGCGCTGACTTTGGTCTTGATTAAACTCAGTGGACCTACACCAGCAGATGACATGGCTCCCGAAACCATCATTGATTGTGGATACTTCACACTAGACCTTGGAAATCAAAATCCCAGAGTCTGGAGGAAGAGTGGAGAGACAGACAATCCATGTTGTTTAAGGTCCCGACTAGAGTTGAGCAATACTTTCCGATATCCAAAAGTATCGGAATCGGAATGGTATCGCCGATAACATTAAAATATCGGCGATACCCGATACCGATACCGGAAGTCCCATGTAAGTCTATGGGAACAAAATATCGAAATTAAAAAAACCCTATTCTTGCCTTGTTGGTTAATTGTACATGAAGGAAAACAAGAAAGAGTAATGTAGAATGTATTGGGGAAGGTTGAGGAGACATTAAAGGCATAGATGTTTAACCCAATCAAATGGAATAGCATAAAATTTTTTTTTTTAAAGATGTTCGGATTGACGAAGAAATTGACAATGTTGTTAACGTTTTTTCTATTTTGGCAAATATGTATATTACACAACTTCCATGCTCTTCATCTTCACCTTTTTAACTTTTCACACACTTTCTCCTTCATAATCTTCTGCAGCATCATCTTTTTCATCAAATTATTCTTCATCTTCACCTTCTTTATCTTCTTCTTAAACTTCTTGCTATTCATCTTTGTTAACATTACTCATATTCTTCTTATTAAACTATTATTCTTATTCATATTCTGCTTCATCTTCTTCATCATATTCTTATTTGTGACAGAGAATCCTGTACTTGTAATCTGTCAAAGTATGAATTTTTCATCCTTCCGTTCTTGCTGTCACAAAAGATTTAAATTACAACAGTATTTGTCCGTGTTCAGTTTAGCCTGCAGCAGCAGGCATTTTCCAGGGGCACCACGAGGAGGAACAGACTCACCCCCATACACTGCTTAGTCTTCTTCTGCTTAGAATTTAGAGCATATATTTTGCTCTTAATTTTGGTCTTATACTTCATGTTCTTCTGCTTTTAGATCTTCTGCTTATTGTTCTTGTGTCTCTTGTTCTGTATCTTGTATTTGTAGCACAACCTTGTACCAGCTGATGTTACTGGGACACGGTTACTAAGCAGGAGGTACCTGTGCTCCAAAGCACTACCAAGGACCAGCAGACGTTGCTGGAACTCGGATACCGAGATGGAGGCACCTAGGCCAAAGGCACTGTGGAGAACCAGCTGACGGTACTGGAACCCGGAGGGGCAGCAGAAGGAAAAGAGCCAATGGCACAACCGAGGACCAGCTGACGTTACTGGGACACGGTTACTAAGCAGGAGGTACCTGTGCTCCAAAGCACTACCAAGGACCAGCAGACGTTGCTGGAACTCGGATACCGAGATGGAGGCACCTAGGCCAAAGGCACTGCGGAGAACCAGCTGACGGTACTGGAACCCGGAGGGGCAGCAGAAGGAAAAGAGCCAATGGCACAACCGAGGACCAGCTGACGTTACTGAACCCCAGTAACACAGGAGCAAGTGTTGACTGTGCTAACAGCACTTCCGAGCAACAACTGGCGGTGTTGGAGCCCAGGGTCAAGGAGGATGTTTAAATACTAGATCAAGTAATTTCCTTGTTACCTGTCAATTTTAAATGTCTATACTTCAAACAAGAGAAAGATAACCTTTACTACCATAAGATGATGATTTCATTTAAACTAATATCTAGATAAATAAAGAATTGACAAACATAAACACATACATTAACATGTTGAACAGCAATGCAAACCACAAAATAAATTAGTTAAGGAATCTGCTATACGGTTGTACATAAAAGCATACAAGTACATATCTGAATCCATTAATGATGGATAAGTAACAGTATGTACACCATTTTTATTGTATAGGCAATGAATGTCTGACTTCAAAACATCATCAGCATTACAAGTAATCTGTGATATTACTAAAATGTTCCATTTGCTGAATAATGTCACTAAATATTTTATACAAAATTATACAATTTCCATCATGTAATACTCATAATATGTGGCAATAATCATTTTTATTAACAAACATAACCTTTAAAAAGTGCATAGTGCATAGTGAAAATTGCTATTTATGGCTGACTGTCGACTTGGAAGCATGACAACAGATAGATAAGGTATATATAGATGAGAGTGCATAGCCACAGATGGTGAATGCCGATGTAATACTGTACCTCAATAAAGTGTGCGTCACTACTACATAATTTTTTTTATATAGCTTTATAAACAGGGTACATGGATGTATGCTTGTGCCTTTGTTTTGACGCACAGACTGCCTTCCTGCTGAGACGCATTGGGTAGTGATTAGTGAACAGTTGTGTGCAGTGTTCACTGCAGTCTCTGCGGAATAACCACACTTAGACCTTATAACTTTTCAGACTTTCTTTATCAATCTACCAAGATGAAGAAGGCAGGGAGTAAGGCACGTGGTCGTGGAGTTTCTTCAGGGAGAGGACGTGGGGATTCTGTGGCTGCTGCGGCCCCCAGTGACACAGCATCCACCAGTTTTCCCCGTGAGCGTTCCTTTATGCGCACTTTTGTAGGAGCTCGGAGTACCCCCCTGCTGCGGGAAGAACAAATTGAAGCCGTTGTTGTTTGGATGTCAGCCAATGCATCGACTTCAATTGCTTCCACCTCCTCTCAGGACCACAGCACTGTTGGGCAACCATCTGTCTCTTCACCGCCTGGCAAATTGCCCAGGCAGTCAGAGAGTTCTGTACAGGAGCCAGCTGAGTGTCTGCTTCTGTTCTCAGAATCTATTGGCTTGCAAACAGGGGCCCAGCCAAGCAGCATTCTGTAATGTGAAGAGGGAGTATGCAGTGATGCGCAACAGCTGTGTCTCTCTGAATCTGAAGAGGCGGGTGAGACAGTGCCGATGGTCAGCACACCGCAGAACGCATCTGATGATGATGAGACCCAGGTGCCAGTTTCTGTTGAGCATGGTGCTGGCCAGACCACCCAACAGCAGGTGTTGGAAGAGGGTAGTGGAGATGATGAGGTCCAAGACCCAACATGGCATGAGGAACAGGAAGGTGGTGGGAGCAGCTCAGAGGAATAATAATAATATTTATTTATATAGCGCCATCATATTCCGCAGCGCTTTACAGTTTAGCAGTTTCAGAACACAAGTCATAAGTAACAACGTTAACAATACAATAATTTAAGCTAAATAAGTCGCCCCTGCTCGTGACAGCTTACAATGTACAATGAGATGGGGGAGATACAAAGTATAGGTGTTTATATACAATGGTGCATTTACAATGATGTTCCAGCCATCTTAAGGGACTGAGGGATGGAGATAGTGAATGGGCTAGAGACACACACACACTTACACAGAATACATAGAATGACTTTGATTAGTGAATGTGATAGGCCGCTCTGAACAAATGTGTTTGAGGGAGCGCCTGAAACCATGCAAATTGTGGATAGTCCTAATTTCTTGGGGTACAGCATTCCGAGGATTGGCGTAGAGCAGGAGAAGTCTTGGAGTCGGAGTGGGAGGTACGTATTATGTGCAGAGGTTAGTCGAAAGTCGTTTGCAGAGGCAGCAGTCGGTTAGGCCGATAGATAGAAATGAGGGAGGAGATGTAGGAGGGGTGCTGCACTGTGGATAGCTTTGTGGCTGGAACCAGTACTTTGGTTGAAAGCTGGGAGAGCCTAGAGAAATGGTTAGTGATAGAAGGAAGATAGAGGAAGACATTGCCCCAAGCGTACAAACAGGAGGGAGGTTAGGCTGCAGACTCGGTTGCCTGTAGCCTCCAGTTTGGCACCTGTTCGGAGCAGTTTGTCTTCCAAAAGTCAAAACGTGCGCTCCAGGACTTGCACTGCGTGGTCCTTTTTTCACACACTTGCACATGATATTTGCTATGTGAAATGCAAGCTGTGTAATCAAAAATTAAAAATAGCTAAAAGTGTCAGTCACCTCAATACACAAACTTGGAAACATTGGGC
>JARQOD010000001.1:246952988-246974704 GCA_033576555.1 Oophaga sylvatica
CAAGGTCCGCCTAGAGTGCGCTCACTTGCGACGTTCCAGCATGGCCAGATCGCTGATTGCAGCTCTGCAACGCAGATTTCACCTTCATGAACATCGCATCATATGTGACGTACCCACCAGGTGGAATTCCTCGTTACATATGTTGGAGCGGTTGTGTGAGCAGCAGCCAACAGTAATGGAGGATCAGCTGCATCAGGCGCAGTCAACTCGCAATTTGCGCCGTTCACACTTCACCACTACTGAGTGGGCCTCTATAATAAGAATAATACTAATATTATTTATTTATATAGCGCCATAATATTCCGCAGTGCTTTACAGTTTAACAGTTTCAAAACACAAGTCATAAGTAACAACGTTAACAATACAATAATTAAAGCAAAATCAGCCGCCCCTGCTGGTGAAAGCTTACAATCTACAATGAGGTGGTGGAGATACAAAGTACAGGTGTTTATATACAATGGTGTTTTTACAATGATGGTCCAGCCATTTTAAGGGAGTGAGGGATGCATGGAGATAGTGAATGGGCTACACACACAGAATTACACATAGAATGACTTTGATTAGTGAATGTGATAGGCCACTGTGAACAAATGTGTTTTGAGGGAGCGCCTGAAACCATCCAAATTGCGGATAGTCCTAATTTCTTGGGGTAGAGCATTCCAGAGGATTGGCGCAGCGCGGGAGAAGTCTTGGAGTTGGGAGTGGGAGGTACGGATTAGTGCAGAGGTTAGTCGAAGATCGTTTGCAGAGTGCAGCAGTCGGTTAGGCAGATAAATATAAATAAGGGAGGAGATGTAGGGGGGTGCTGCGCTGTGGAGAGCTTTGTTGGTGAGAACCAGTAATTAGAATTGGATCCTATAATGAATGGGCAGCCACTGCCAGTGTAATGAGTGGCGAATAACTCTATGAAGGATATCTGCCACGTTTTGCGTGCGTTTGATGAGTCAACGCGGATGGCGAGTGCAGATGATGCACTAGTCAGCCTGACTGTCCCCCTTATCTGCCTGCTTCAAAAAACACTGCAAGCACTAAGGCATGAGGTTTTGGAAGAGGTGGAGGATGAGGAGTCACAAATTCCATCACCTTCTGGACAGTCAGCGCAACGTGGTTCCTCACAAAGGGCTGGAGGACTTTCAAAGTACCATGCTGTATCAACAATTGAACCTCCAGAGTCGCTGTCTATATTTTCATAACCATTACAAACTTTTAATGTATTTACAAAGCACATAATGTACATTTTTTGTCTATCCTTTTGTAATGCTATTGTGTTTCCATAAACTGATGTTACAGAATTATGATACTAAGTTTTTAAATTTTGAGTTTTAAATTTTGTAAATTTATATGTATTTGAAGGACTTTGTGAGGAGGATGAGGAGGAGTCAATGGAGGAGGAAGACATCGCTCCAGAGGGAGGTAGACAATGCTCTAGTCAGTATGTAGACCAAGGGTGGGGTGATGCACAACAGGCAGAGATGACGCCTCTTGCAGGGGACAACGTTTCTTGGCCAGTTGGGAGTCTGCAGCACATGGTTGATTTCATGCTGCAGTGGCTGAGAAACGACCGCCGCATCGAACACATTCACACCACGTCTGATTATTGGGTGTACACCCTCCTAGACCCTCGCTACCGGGACAACTTACAAAGCCTCATCACACCGTTGAACCGGGAGCGTAAAATGCGGAAGTACCAAGACACACTGGTGCAATCCATAATGTTCTCCATTCCAGCGAGAGCACTGCTGCTGCTACTGCTTTACAAAGCAGCTCTGTGCGTCGAGGCAGTGGAGACAGCTCTGCAACAAGAGGGAGCACAAGCAGCGCCTCTGCACAGGGCAAGAACAGTATGTTCCAAATGTGTCGAAGTTTTGTGGCAGCGCCACCAATGTCTACACCATCCGAGACGGCTCCAGTCAGCAGGAGGCAACATTTCCGTAAGATGGTGACAGACTACATGTCTTGCCCTCTCAGTGTACTCCCAGATGGCTCTTCCCCATTCAAGTTTTGTGTCTCTAAGCTGGATACATGGCCAGAGCTTAGCCAGTATGCATTGGAGGTGCTGGCTTGATCTGCTGCCAGTGTATTATCGGAGCGCGTCTTTACTGCTGCAGGTGGTGTACTAACAGACCGTTGCATGCGACTATCCTCCGATAATGTAGAACGGCTTACTTTTCTGAAAATGAACTAGGCATGGATCTCGCCTGAATTTGCCTGTCCGGTTTCAGATTAACTAACTGGTTGGCAACGTTTTCCATGTCTCCTGTTATGTTCATCTTTCTACCACCTGAGCTATACTCCCTGGGCTACAACACTGCCAGTTGCTGCTCAGAAGTGTCGTGTCCACAGACCAATACACAAGCTATAGTGATAGTGGGGTTCAGTAACGCCTGCTGTTCCCCTGCTGCGTGTCTGACAAAAATTAATGCTGCTAACTCCAAATTAAAGTTCAAATTAAAGTTCAAACATCTCATACTAGGCCTCAGGCTACACCCTCCTTGACCCTGGGCTCAGAAGTGTTGGATGCACAGATCAAAACAATCGATGATGTGTTTGTGGGGTTCAGTAACGCCTGCTGTTCCCCTGCTGTGTGTCCGGCAAAAATTACTGCTACCTAGCTACACATGTTGAAAAAAACATGACATGTTAAAGTGGCTAGTGCTACACATAGATATCAGGCTACACCCTTATTTCTAAGCTGTAAACAAGTGAAACGTCAAATTTAAAACCATTCAATGATTAGTGTTGGTAACAAATCTGTAACTAAATAATTGTGACATATTATGGCAGATATCCACATGTCTAAGACAAATGCTAACACAAAAGCATACTTATGCTATAGGGTACTGATGGTGAACTTTCTCACTCCATAACTTTGACAAATCCAACTCACATCATGCCTCAAATGCTGCAATGTTGGAAGTGCATAATGTGGGTTGAACTTTGACAACAGCTGCAGTGCGAAGGTTATCCTTCTGTGTTCTTGGCTTTTAAATAAAAGCATACAAGTAAATATAATAATACATTGTTGATTAAGGGACATGATGTACACCTGTAATATTGTGCAAACAATGGATGTAGGACTATTCCTCTTCAACATTACTTATATTTGTGTCATTTGAAAAAATACATATTTTAGTTAAAAATTAAAAACCCATGTTCAGTAGCTGTGAAAGGCCCGTTTGTGTACTTCTATATTGTTTGCAACCAATGTATTGTATACGGATGGAAGCGCGTCACACTAATAGATTAGATTTATTTTAAATGGAATGTAGCAGAACCAATTGGAGATAAATGAAAAGGATGAGCCACTGAGACACGCTCAGCAGAGTACAAGCAGCAGTGCTTGAACAAGTAACTGGAGCGTGATGTGCACTCAAAAAAAAAAAAACACAGACTGCAGTGAACACTGAAACACAACTGTCCACAATCTGTGAAAGGCTACTCCTTTGTCTACTTCTATAGTGTTTGCAACCAATGTATTGTATACGGATGGAAGCGCGTCACACTAATAGATTAGATTTATTTTAAATGGAATGTAGCAGAACCAATTGGAGATAAATGAAAAGGATGAGCCACTGAGACACGCTCAGCAGAGTACAAGCAGCAGTGCTTGAACAAGTAACTGGAGCGTGATGTGCACTTAAAAAAAAAAAAAACAGACTGCAGTGAACACTGAAACACAACTGTCCACAATCTGTGAAAGGCTACTCCTTTGTCTACTTCTATAGTGTTTGCAACCAATGTATTGGATACGGATGGAAGCGCGTCACACTAATAGATTAGATTTATTTTAAATGGAATGTAGCAGAACCAATTGGAGATAAATGAAAAGGATGAGCCACTGAGACACGCTCAGCAGAGTACAAGCAGCAGTGCTTGAACAAGTAACTGGAGCTTGATGTGCACTCAAAAAAAAAAAAACACAGACTGCAGTGAACACTGAAACACAACTGTCCACAATCTGTGAAAGGCTACTCCTTTGTCTACTTCTATAGTGTTTGCAACCAATGTATTGGATACGGATGGAAGCGCGTCACACTAATAGATTAGATTTATTTTAAATGGAATGTAGCAGAACCAATTGGAGATAAATGAAAAGGATGAGCCACTGAGACACGCTCAGCAGAGTACAAGCAGCAGTGCTTGAACAAGTAACTGGAGCGTGATATGCACTCAAAAAAAAAAAAAAAACAGACTGAAGTGAACACTGAAACACAACTGTCCACAATCTGTGAAAGGCTACTCCTTTGTCTACTTCTATAGTGTTTGCAACCAATGTATTGGATACGGATGGAAGCGCGTCACACTAATAGATTAGATTTTTTTCAAATATAATGGAGAAGCACCAATTGGAGAAAAATGAAAAGGATGAGGCACTGAGACACGCTCAGCAGAGTACAAGCAGCAGTGCTTGAACAAGTAACTGGAGCGTGATATGCACTCAAAAAAAAAAAAAAACAGACTGAAGTGAACACTGAAACACAACTGTCCACAATCTGTGAAAGGCTACTCCTTTGTCTACTTCTATAGTGTTTGCAACCAATGTATTGGATACGGATGGAAGCCATCACACTATAATTTCTATTGAATGGAGCAGCTAGAATTACACTAAAGAAAAAAAAAAAGAGTCTGTGAGTGACACGTGCAGATGCCTACAGACAGCGTTGGATGCAGAGCAAACTGCAGCGTCACCTGCACTCACACACACCTTGCAGAGCTGTTAAAACAACACTGCAGGCAAAAGGAAGCTTTACACAGCGGTTGGTGCTAGCCTGCCTAAAGCACAGTACACTAAATCGCAATCTCTAACTGTCCCTCAGAGTGAGCAGAGCAGCGTTCTGTCCCTATCTGAATTCACAGCACAGTGACGCTAAAATGGCGGCGGCGCCTTTTATAGTGCATTCTGACATCATTTCAGCAGCCAATCACAGCCATGCCATTAGTTAAGATGACCGCAGCATTACAGGATGTGCCCACACTTCGTAGGATTCCTCATTGGCTGACTAAAATCACATTGCCTCTCAAAGAATTATGGGAACTTCCGATTCCGGTATACGATATTGGAAAAGTATCGGAATTAAGTATCGGAATTCCGATAACGCGAATATCGGCCGATACCCGATACTTGCGGTATCGGAATGCTCAACACTAGTCCCGACAAAGCCTCACTACACAGTATTATGTCCCATAGCCCCCATGTGGAATGATATCCCCACACAGCACCCCTTACACAGTAATATGTCTTAACACAGCACCCATGCAGAATGATGTCCCACACAGACCCCTTACATAGTAATATATGACCACACAGCCCCATGCAGAAATTTGAAACTAGACAAAAGTAGCGTGTATAAGAAGTCATGATCATTGATCACCCAAACAATGGAAACCACAATAAATAAAATAATAATTTTTATTGATGCAAAAAAACACATAGTGCGAACAACAGCTTAAAAACAATTAAAAAAGGCCACAAAGTGGCCAAATGTAACACCACTCAAAATCCATATAAGACCTAAAGCTAACCTCCTCCAATAAGCTGGCAAAAAAGAGGGTATTAATAAGCAAAAAATACCAATAACACATGGAGACCACTGGTTTGTGAGCTAAAAATACAATATCAATTATAACCTGAATATATGCAAAATATGCATGCACCAGTAAATAAATACATACAAACATAAATGAATGAGCAACCAACAAAGTGTGCCTCTGATATTATTAAATAATAACAACCAAAATACTTATCATGAACATTAAATAATGCTGACCAGATGGAAATGTGGCATTTGCAATGCAATATAAAAAGCCATGCGGATGACAAATATCACAATAGTGAAGGAGCAATATTTGAATGAGTAAAGCATAAAAAGATGACATAATAGATGGTACAAAGAGGTGCTCTAATCCAAAATGAAAGAGCTAAAAAGCTACAAACCAGGTGAAAAGATAAGTCCCATAATAATAAGAGTATGGCACAAATGGATCCTCATGCCGGCATGATGGAAAAAGAGGAGGAGGACCCCACGCGTATCGCCACCTGACAGCGTGGCTTCCTCAGGGTAAAGTAGAAGTGGACTGAATGTTACACTGGGCGTCTTAAATATGCACATAAATAAGTATAAATAACTCACACATGAGCCGATATATTGCTTAATGGAGACGGTGTCCGGAAATGAAAGTCTCGCTTGCGCAGTAAGCAGGAAGGGCATAGCTATTGGCAGACATGAGCATGAAGAAAGAAGAATACAGGCACGCGCATCAAGCAGTGGTAACTAAAATGATATCGCGCTTGTGACGTGGCATGTTAACAGAAACAATCAAGGGCCATAAACACGCTGTGTAGTATACACAAAAGACAATGGGTGATCTGAATTCATAGCTACAATGATGTTACGCATGTAAAATAACATAATGAACAAGGTACTCAGAAACAAAGGCAAAATGCTAAATATTATGAATTGAAGACTAGCATAATAATATGCATGCGCAGTGACGTCACAATGAAGCATTTTAAGGGAAAAACCATGCATGCATGGTAAAAAAACAAAACAATAAGCATTATGAATTGATACATGCTAACACATACGCAATAACAACATAGAAGTGGTACTCAAGATAATAACCACGCGTACATGGTAGAAAAACAAAGTGCTAAGCATTATGAATTAGCAATTACAATAAAACGCGTGCGCCGTATCGTCATGAAGGAGGTAACCAATAGAATAAACGCGCATGCATAATGTACAAACAATATGCTGCAATACCTTTAGTCCCAGCGCAGAAAAAGATATCATATATGTGTGTTATGGATGAGGCTAAAATAGCCCACCCCATTTATCGCAGACATCTAAGCATAATAAAGATGACATTCAAATCTGAACAGTAAAAAGAAAAAAAGAACTTTCTGAAAATAAGATGCAGAAATTTGTCCCCACACAGCCCCTTTACACAGTAAGTTGTTTGGACACGGCAAAACATACAGTATATTCATTTTTAGCATTTTTAAGCTAATTTTCAGGCTGTTTTCTGGAATCAGAGTGTGCTGGAAACAAAAATCAAGGCTGATCTACAGAGGCACCACTGCATAGCAATTATCAATCCCCTACTGCTGGCATTGGGGGCAGATACCACAAGGCATATTCAGAAACCTTGAGTAAATAATACCTTGAAACGTCAGAGCTGTTTTGGAGGCTTAAGAGGGATCTACACCATATTAGGCAGATGTTATTGCTGGTGTGGATGATATAAGATTAAAAAGTGATCATAGAATTTTTATTGACTTACAATCAGTAATACCATTAAAGAACAAAACAGTCAGATTCATAGAATCATAGAATCATAGAATCATAGAATGGTAGAGTTGGAAGGGACCTCCTGGGCCTTCTGGTCCAACCCCCTGCTCAAAGCAGGATTCTCTAAATCATCCCAGACAGATGTCTATCCAGCCTCTGTTTGAAGACTTCCATTGAATGAGAACTCACCACCTCTTGTGGCAGCCTGTTCCACTCATTGATCACCCTAACTGTCAAAAAGTTTTTTCTAATATCTAATCTGTGTCTCCTCCCATTCAGTTTCATCCCATTGCTTCTAGTCTTTCCTTGTGCAAATGAGAATAAAGATGATCCTTCTACAATGTGACAGCCCTTGAGATATTTGTAGACAACTATTAAGTCTCCTCTCAGTCTTCTTTTTTGCAAGCTAAACATTCCCAAATCCTGCAATCGTTCCTCATAGGACATGGTTTGCAGACCGGTCACCATTCTGGTGGCTCTTCTCTGAACTTGCTCCAGTTTGTTGATGTCTTTTTTAAAATGTGGTGCCCAAAACTGGACACAGTATTCCAGATGAGGTCTGACCAAAGAGGAGTAGAGGGCAATAATGACCTCACGTGATCTAGACTGTATGCTTCTGTTGATACATCCTAGAATTGCATTTGCCTTTTTTGCTGCTGCATCACACTGTTGACTCATGTTAAGTCTGTGATCAATTAGTATACCCAAGTCTTTTTCACATGTGCTGTTACTTAGCCCTATTCCTCCCATTTTGTATATGCTTTTTTCATTTTTATTGCCCAGATGTAGTACTTTGCATTTTTCCCTGTTAAAATCCATTCTGTTAGTTGCTGCCCACTGCTCCAGTTTATGTATATCTTTTTGAATCCTCTCTCTCTCTTCTCTAGTATTAGCTACCCCTCTAGCTTTGTGTCATCAGCAAATTTGATCAGTTTACCCTCAATTCCTTCATCTAAATCATTGATAAAGATGTTGAACAATACAGGGCCCAAAACAGAGCCTTGTGGTACCCCACTTGAGACATTCTTCCAACTGGATGTGCAGCCATTTACAACCACTCTTTGGGTCCGATCACTAAGCCAGTTATGAATCCACCTAACAGTTGCCTTGTCCATTCCATACTTAGTCATTTTTTCAATAAGGATTGTGTGAGATACTTTGTCAAATGCTTTGCTGAAGTCAAGATATACTATATCTACAGCATTTCCCTGATCCACCCAGTCAGTGATTCTGTCATAGAAGGAAATTAAGTTAGTCTGACATGACTTATTAGTTACAAACCCATGCTGACTCTGTTTAATCACTTCATTCTTATCCAGGTACTTGCATACATGTTCTTTAATAATTTGTTCAAAGATCTTTCCTGGTATAGAAGTCAGACTCACCGGCCTGTAGTTCCCTGGGTCCACCTTCTTCCCCTTTTTGAAGATAGGAACAACATTTGCTCTTCTCCAGTCTTCTGGGACTTCTCCTGTTCTCCAAGAATTTTCAAAGATTATGGACAGTGGTTCAAGAATTTCTTCTGCTATCTCCTTCAGTACCCTGGGGTGTAATTCATCTGGACCTGGAGACTTGAATTCATTTATGTTAGCTAAGTGTTTCCTCACTGTCTTTCTGTTTATAGATATCCTGGATTCTTCTATTCCTTTAATAGGACAGTGAAGATCAGTTGATGTTACATTTCCTTTCTGAGAGAAAACAGATGCAAAATAGGAATTTAAAAGTTCAGCCTTCTCAACATCCTGACTTACCATTTCATCATTTTCATCCTGTAAAAATCCTATAGCATCTTTGACTTTTCTTTTACTTTTAACGTATCCCCAAAATCCTTTTTTGTTGCTTTTGACGTCACTTGCAAGCCTTAATTCATTGTCAGCTTTAGATAATCTGATTTGTGCCCTGCAGGTTCTGCAGATGGCATTATATTCTTCTTTAGATATGCCTTCCTCTTTCCATTTGATAAACATTTCTTTCTTCCTTTTTAGCATGTGTTTAAGTTCTATGTTCATCCATCCTGGTTTCCTTAAATGCTTCCCATTCTTCCCTCTTTTCGGAATTGTTAACGATTGTGCTTTGAGAATCTCATTTTTCAAGATTTTCCATCCTTCCTGGACATTTTTGTCCTTAAGGATATCCAGCCATTGGATCCCTCCAATTCTCTTTCTGAGTTCCTTAAAATCTGCCTTTCTGAAATCTAACCTTGACGTCTGAGTCTTCACAGGTCTTCCTCCTCTTGTTATCCAAAATTCTAAAATAGCATGGTCACTACCTCCTAGAGTCCCAGCCACTCTTACCTCCTCCACCATTTCCTCCCTGTTTATGAGGATTAGATCCAAGGTAGCAGATCCCCTTGTTTTCTCCATTACCTTTTGGAAGATAAAGTTGTCAGCAAGAGAGGATAAGAATTTCCTGGACCTGTTAGTTTTGCCTGAGAGAGATTCCCAACAAATGTCTGGATAGTTGAAATCTCCCATGACCCCTATGTCATATTTTTTGGAGAACTTGGCCATTTGATGCATAAAGAGTTCATCCATATCTTCAGCTTGCACAGGCGGCCTGTAGTAAATGCCTACAATGGTGTCCTTTCCTTTGTTCTGTCCTTGTATTCTTACCCAAACAGTTTCCACAGAACTCCCAGTCTCTGAAGCCTCAATCTCTGTGCAGATATACGCTTTTCTAACATACAATGCAACACCTCCTCCTCGTTTATCAAGTCTGTTTCTTACAAATAAGTTGTATCCTTCTAGCCTTGCATTCCAATCATGTGTATCGTCCCACCAAGTCTCAGTGATTCCAATGACATCATATTTCTTCTCCTGCGTTAGTAGCTCCAGTTCTCCTTGTTTGTTGCCCATGCTTTGTGCATTCGTATAGAAACACTTTAGTTTGTGATTGGTTTCTCTTCCTTCAATATTTTTATTATGTAAATTTTTTTGTCTTTGTTCTTCCCTTCACTTCTAATAGCAGAAATCTCAATAGTATTTGTCAAGTGTATGGCTTTTGCTGGCGTTTTGCTTCCCTTCCCACATTGTTCTAGTTTAAAGCTCTCCTGATGAGTGTAGCAAGGCGACTTCCAAATACATGTTTTCCAGTCTTCGTAAGGTGCACCCCATCTCTAGCAAGTAGTCCATCGTATAGGTAATTCACTCCGTGATCCAGAAATCCAAATCCTTGCTGACGGCACCATCGACGTAGCCAGTTGTTCACCTGCAGAATCTTATTCCACCTCCTTGTTCCATGGCCATCCACTGGGAGGATGGAAGAGAAGACCACCTGCGCTCCCAGTTCTTTCACTTTCTTACCTAAGTTTTCAAAGTCACTGCAGATGGTTTCCAGGTCGTTTCTAGCCGTGTCATTTGTCCCCACATGTATTAGCAGGAATGGGTAGTCATCTTTAGGTCTGAAGAGTCCTGATATCCTGTCAGACACATCTTTAATTTTTGCACCTGGAAGACAGCACATTTCTCTTGAGGTTATATCCGGTCTGCAGATAGCGGCCTCTGTTCCTCTCAACAGGGAATCGCCCATGACAACAACTCTCCGTTTCTTCTTCACAACAGTTTTATTTCTCCATTCAGGAGGACTCTGAGGGCGTACAAGGTTGTTTGTGGGCAAAGTCTTATCCTGATGTATTTCTTCATCGTTCTCCTGTGTAAGAGCCTGGTATTGGTTCCTGAGCAGAATTGGTGCTGACTGCCTCCTTATCCTCCTGCTTCTCTGGGTCACATGCTTCCATTCCTCTGTTTCTTCAGTTGCACTTCGAATTTCTTCTCTTTCTGTACCATGAAGAGATAATTCTGCTCTGTCTAAGAACTCTTCACCTTCCTTAATGGTCTTCAATGTAGATAACCTCTCTTCCAGATTTTGCAACTTTTCCTCCAACAGGGACACAAGCTTGCATTTCTGGCATGTGAAGTTTGGCTTTTCCACTGGTAAGTCTATGAACATGTAGCAAGAAATGCAGCTCACCACATGGCTCCTAGCCTCTTCCATGTTCTTATTGTTCAAGAGATAATCAAGCGGTGAAATATAAGCCAAAACTCGTTTACTGATGTCCTCCTTTCAGCTGCAACAGCCAAAATCCAGTGTTCCTTGAGCTCGCGGAGACTCTTCACTTATCCCAGAAGGCACTGGAATATGCAAAATTATCTCTCGGACTCCTCCCTGGTTTACTGATGTCCTCCTTTCAGCTGCAACAGCCAAATCCAGTGTTCCTTGAGCTCGCGGAGACTCTTCACTTATCCAGAAGGCATGGGAATATGCAAATTATTCCTCGGGACTCCTCCCCTGGTTTACTGATGTCCTCCTTTCAGCTGCAACAGCCAAAATCCAGTGTTCCTTGAGCTCGCGGAGACTCTTCACTTATCCCAGAAGGCACTGGGAATATGCAAATTATCTCCTCGGGACTCCTCCCCTGGTTTACTGATGTCCTCCTTTCAGCTGCAACAGCCAAAATCCAGTGTTCCTTGAGCTCGCGGAGACTCTTCACTTATCCCAGAAGGCACTGGGAATATGCAAATTATCTCCTCGGGACTCCTCCCCTGGTTTACTGATGTCCTCCTTTCAGCTGCAACAGCCAAAATCCAGTGTTCCTTGAGCTCGCGGAGACTCTTCACTTATCCCAGAAGGCACTGGGAATATGCAAATTATCTCCTCGGGACTCCTCCCCTGGTTTACTGATGTCCTCCTTTCAGCTGCAACAGCCAAAATCCAGTGTTCCTTGAGCTCGCGGAGACTCTTCACTTATCCCAGAAGGCACTGGGAATATGCAAATTATCTCCTCGGGACTCCTCCCTATGCTGGTGTATAAGTTGCACATTTTTGTGCAACATGTAGAAGTTTAATAATAAGAGGTAGAGTTGAGCGAAACAGGTCAGTCAGATTCAAAAGTCGTCGACTTTCGCCAAAGTCGGGTTTCGTTGGCCGAAACCCGACCATAGCGTGCAGTCGGCCATGCGGTCGGCAAAACGAGCGCCAAAGTCGAATTTCCCAGAATGCTTTCAGGCGCCTTTTTTCAGCCAATGAGCAAGGACGTACACTGTGGGCAACGAGATGACATGGGCAGCGTCCACCACCATCTTAGAGAAGGGCATTGCAGTGATTGGCTTGCTTGGGGGGCCTCATAGTGTCTATAAAAGCCCTGACCGCCGGCCGCCATTTTACTTCTGCCGATATTAACAGTAGGGAGAGGTTGCTGACGCTGTTTATCAGTAGGGAGAGAGTTAGGGCTGGAAAGAGAAGTTCTTCTATGCTTGTGCTGATAGCAATTGTGCTGTACAGTTAGTGTGCAGTGACAGGGGAGGATTTTCTTGTGTGCAGCAGCGCTGGTTATTAGGCTGCCTGATAGCTGCATTGCTGTGTGTACACTGCTGTGCAGACTGCTTTTTTGCTTTTACACAGCACTAATACTTTTATTCTTTTTTTCTGCACAGTTACCGAGCGTTCATTTTTTCCCACACTGTATAGAGCTGTACACTCCTCACACCTTACCGTGTACAGGCTGATATCACGGACAAATACTTGCTGACTATCTGTGCGTGACTCCCGAAATATATACGGAGATTGAAATTTTTCTCTACACCGTATACATCTGTACGCTTGTGATACAGTACCGTATATCTGCTCTTTGTATTACGGTCAAATCCATACTGAGAGAGCCTCTGTGTGTGACTCTGGAAATATATACGGAGATTGAAATTTTCCCCCACACTGTATACAGCTGTACGCATCTGCTACAGTATCGTATATCTGCTCTTTGTATTATGGTCAAATCCATACTGAGAGAGCGTCCGTGTGTGACTCCGGAAATATATACAGAGATTGAAATTTTCCCCTACACTGTATACAGCTGTACGCTTCTGATACAGTACTGTATATCTGCTCTTTGTATTATGGTCAAATCCATACTGAGAGAGCCTCTGTGTGTGACTCTGGAAATATATACGGAGATTGAAATTTTCCCCCACACTGTATACAGCTGTACGCATCTGCTACAGTATCGTATATCTGCTCTTTGTATTATGGTCAAATCCATACTGAGAGAGCGTCCGTGTGTGACTCCGGAAATATATACAGAGATTGAAATTTTCCCCTACACTGTATACAGCTGTACGCTTCTGATACAGTACTGTATATCTGCTCTTTGTATTATGGTCAAATCCATACTGAGAGAGCCTCTGTGTGTGACTCCGGAAATATATACGGAGATTGAAATTTTCCCCCACACTGTATACAGCTGTACGCATCTGCTACAGTATCGTATATCTGCTCTTTGTATTATGGTCAAATCCATACTGAGAGAGCGTCCGTGTGTGACTCCGGAAATATATACAGAGATTGAAATTTTCCCCTACACTGTATACAGCTGTATGCTTCTGATACAGTACCGTATATCTGCTCTTTGTATTATGGTCAAATCCATACTGAGAGAGCGTCCGTGTGTGACTCCAGAAATATACCAACAACGGAGACCTTCAAGAAGAACCTGAAGACCCACCTGTTCCGACAAGCCTACAACCTGCAATGATCCTCAGTCTACTGAACCATCGCTCTACCCTTTCCTAGTGTATTCTCACCCATCCCTGCAGACTGAGCCCTCGCGGGCAGGGTCCTCTCTCCTTCTGTACTTGTGCGTCCCTTGTCTAGCACATGTTTATTGTACCAGTCTATATTTTTCCCTTTTCATATGTAAAGCGCCATGGAATAAATGGCGCTATATAAATGTATAATACGTAATAATAATAATAATAATATATACGGAGATTGAAATTTTTCTCTACACCATATACATCTGTACGCTTGTGATACAGTACCGTATATCTGCTCTTTGTATTACGGTCAAATCCATACTGAGAGAGCCTCTGTGTGTGACTCTGGAAATATATACGGAGATTGAAATTTTCCCCCACACTGTATACAGCTGTACGCATCTGCTACAGTATCGTATATCTGCTCTTTGTATTATGGTCAAATCCATACTGAGAGAGCGTCCGTGTGTGACTCCGGAAATATATACAGAGATTGAAATTTTCCCCTACACTGTATACAGCTGTACGCTTCTGATACAGTACTGTATATCTGCTCTTTGTATTATGGTCAAATCCATACTGAGAGAGCCTCTGTGTGTGACTCTGGAAATATATACGGAGATTGAAATTTTCCCCCACACTGTATACAGCTGTACGCATCTGCTACAGTATCGTATATCTGCTCTTTGTATTATGGTCAAATCCATACTGATAGAGCGTCCGTGTGTGACTCCGGAAATATATACAGAGATTGAAATTTTCCCCTACACTGTATACAGCTGTACGCTTCTGATACAGTACTGTATATCTGCTCTTTGTATTATGGTTAAATCCATACTGAGAGAGCCTCTGTGTGTGACTCCAGAAATATATACGGAGATTGAAATTTTCCCCCACACTGTATACAGCTGTACGCATCTGCTACAGTATCGTATATCTGCTCTTTGTATTATGGTCAAATCCATACTGAGAGAGCGTCCGTGTGTGACTCCGGAAATATATACAGAGATTGAAATTTTCCCCTACACTGTATACAGCTGTACGCTTCTGATACAGTACTGTATATCTGCTCTTTGTATTATGGTCAAATCCATACTGAGAGAGCCTCTGTGTGTGACTCCGGAAATATATACGGAGATTGAAATTTTCCCCCACACTGTATACAGCTGTACGCATCTGCTACAGTATCGTATATCTGCTCTTTGTATTATGGTCAAATCCATACTGATAGAGCGTCCGTGTGTGACTCCGGAAATATATACAGAGATTGAAATTTTCCCCTACACTGTATACAGCTGTACGCTTCTGATACAGTACTGTATATCTGCTCTTTGTATTATGGTCAAATCCATACTGAGAGAGCCTCTGTGTGTGACTCCGGAAATATATACGGAGATTGAAATTTTCCCCCACACTGTATACAGCTGTACGCATCTGCTACAGTATCGTATATCTGCTCTTTGTATTATGGTCAAATCCATACTGAGAGAGCGTCCGTGTGTGACTCCGGAAATATATACAGAGATTGAAATTTTCCCCTACACTGTATACAGCTGTATGCTTCTGATACAGTACCGTATATCTGCTCTTTGTATTATGGTCAAATCCATACTGAGAGAGCGTCCGTGTGTGACTCCAGAAATATACCAACAACGGAGACCTTCAAGAAGAACCTGAAGACCCACCTGTTCCGACAAGCCTACAACCTGCAATGATCCTCAGTCTACTGAATCATCGCTCTACCCTTTCCTAGTGTATTCTCACCCATCCCTGCAGACTGAGCCCTCGCGGGCAGGGTCCTCTCTCCTTCTGTACTTGTGCGTCCCTTGTCTAGCACATGTTTATTGTACCAGTCTATATTTTTCCCTTTCATATGTAAAGCGCCATGGAATAAATGGCGCTATATAAATGTATAATACGTAATAATAATAATAATAATAATAATATATACGGAGATTGAAATTTTCCTCTACACTGTATATAGCTGTACGCATCTGATACAGTACCGTATATCTGCTCTTTGTATTACGGTCAAATACATACTGAGAGAGCATCTGTGTGTGACTCCGAAAATACATACGAAGATTGAAATTTTCCCATACACTGTATACAGCTGTACGCTTCTGATACAGTAACGTATATCTGCTCTTTGTATTATAGTCAAATCCATACTGAGAGAGCGTCCGTGTGTGACTCCAGAAATATATACGGAGATTGAAATTTTCCCCTACACTGTATAAAGCTGTACGCTTCTGATACAGTACCGTATATCTGCTGGTATTTTTGGTACATTTTCCCAAACATGAGGAAGTATGGTAGAAGAGGCCGCGGACGTGGGTGGGGAGGCCAGCTTTGACTGATGGTGGTGGTGCATCTGCTGGTAGTGTCAAAAGCACAATAGCACCTAAGGCAGGAGATGCTGAGCCTGCGTCATCGTCTGGCTCCAGAAGGCCTAGAAGGCTCCCTTTTCTGGGAGTAGGTACACCGGTTTTAAAGCTGGAGCATCAGGAACAGGTTTTGGCTTACATTGCCGAAACAGCCTTCAGCTCTATCGCCTCCTCTTCTGAAGTTTCAAAAAATGCAAGCACTGAGTCGTCAGTGCAGGCTCCTGGTCAGGAACAACACCTTTCCTTGTGTCCTTCACCCCCACCACAAATGAAGGATGCAGCAGGCCACACTTCAGATTACTCCCTGGAGCTCTTTTCACATACCATGCCTGGGTTATCAAGTGAAATCCTGAATTCCCCAGTCCAAGATGAATATGACATGGAGTGCACTGATGCACAGCCACTGCTATATGATTCTTCTGGTACATTCACCCAGAGCACTGCATTGCCCTCGCAGTCTACTGAGCCAGATTCTGACCCTGATGAAACTCAGGTGCCCCTTCTTGCATACCATACCACCTTACACGGTGACACAGAGGAAGGTGCAGATGAAATTGAAGAGGAGGTGATGGATGACCCAGTTCTTGACCCGGATTGGCATCCATTGGTGGAAGAGGGTATATCTGGCAATAGCTCAGAAGAGGAGGAGGATCCGCAGCAGGCATGGACATCGCAGCTGCGGTTATCTGGCAGGCCAGTAGCAGTCCAAAAACATGTTAAAAAAACAAAAAGGGTTGCAGGACAGCTTGGCCAGATGGTCAAATTAGCATAGCGTGCAAACCCTGAAAATTTAGCCCATAGTAGGATGAGTGCAGTGTGGCACTTTTTTGACCAAAATACGATTGATGAGGCAAAGGTGATCTGTAAGAAGTGCGGAAGGAAAAATCTCCGAAAATTGAATACCAGTTGCATGCTTAGACATTTAAACACCATGCACTTGCAAGCGTGGACAGACTACAAAACCTCACTGGCTTTGAACATCTACATTGCCAAACTGATCTCATTAGAGATGATGCCCTTCCGTTTGGTTGAAAGCGCAGCTTTCCGAGAGCTCATGGCCTACGCTGTCCCACACTATGACCTACCCAGTTGGCACTTCTTTTCTAGAAAAGCCATCCCTGCCCTCCACCTGCAAGTGAAACACCGCATTGTCCATGCACTCAAACAATCATTGAGTGGAAAGGTGCACCTCACAACAGATGTATGGGCCAGTAGGCATGGCCAGGGCCATTACGTGTCCATCACTGCGCACAGTTTAATGTGGTGGATGCAGGGTCCACAGGGGACAGCGGCGGTGGGACAGTGCTGCTTAGCCCACGGTATAGACAACAGTTGGCTGTAGGCATTTGACCCTCCTCCTACTCCAGAAGCGAAAGCTCGTTGACAGAGCGCAGTCACACGAGCACTCCATCCGCAGCTGCCAGTGATGCACATGAGGTGTCCCACTATCGAACAGCTAGTGGCAAGCGTCATCAGTCTGTTTTAAAGATGATGTCTATGGGCAACAACAGACACACCGCAGAGGTACTGGCCGACTACTTGCAGCGAGAAACTTAGTCATGGCTTGAGCCAGGCAAGGTAGTCAGAGCTAACGGCCGTAATTTTGTGGCGGCCATAGCCCTGGCAAAACTCAGACACCTACCTTGCCTGGCTCACACCTTGAACCTGGTGATGCAGTGCTTCCTAAACAATTATCCGGAGTTACCAGCCCTGCTCCATATGGTGCGAAGACTGTTCTCGCACATCCGTCACTCGCCCGTAGACTCCAGTCGTATGCAGATGCTGCAGCGATCGCTCCACCTCCCCAAGCACTGCCTAATCATAGACGTTGCAACAAGGTGGAACTCCGCCATGCACATGGTTTAGAGGCTGCACGAACAGAGGCAGGCTGTAAGGCATTTTTGGGAGGATACACGTGCAGGCAGTTTGAGGGCAGACATCGAGTTGTCGGGTGTGCAGTGATCAAAGCTGAAAGACCTCTGTAAAGTCCTTCAGTGTTTTGAGGAATGCACACGGCTGGTAAGCGCAGACGACGCCATCATAAGCATGAGCATCCCACTTATGTGTCTGCTCATGCAAACTTTGACGCACATTAAGGATCAGGCATCTGCGACGGAGGAGGAGGGGAGCCTTGATGACAGTCAGCCATTGTCTGCTCAGGGAACTGTCCTGGATGAGGTGGAGGAAGAAGAGGAAGAGGAGGAGGATGAGGATGAGGGGGATGATTATTTTGGGCAAGAGGATGCTTCTCAGGGGGCAAGAGAAAATGTTGGCTTGCCAAGGTCATGTGCAGGGTTTGTACGTGACAGGAGGGATGTGGATTTGGCAGAAAGTACTCCTCCACCCACCACTTGCAGTGCATCACTGACACCTGGAACATTGGCCCACATGTGTGATTATATCTTGCGGATCCTAAAAAGGGACCCCTGCATTGCCAAAATTATGAAGGATGATGACTACTGGTTGGCCAGCATCCTCAATCGACGCTATAAAAGCAAATTACATAACATCATGCCACAGGAGAACCTAGAGCTAATTGGCAAACAAACAAGCAACTCTGGTAAACCGTTTGTTAGAGGCATTCCCAGCACACAGCAGTGGTGCAGGTTCTACCACGAGCCGTACTGTGCAACATGAAAGAGGTGTTTGTGGTGCACACAGCCAAAGTGGCGTTGGAGACAGGGGTTTCATGACCATGTTGTAGACTGATTTCTCGAGTACCGCTCACACTACTGTTAATACTGAATCGATTACAGCAGACGGGAGACAGCAGTTGTCAACTATGGTTCAAAATTACCTCTCCTCCCCTATTGATGTTCTCCCTCACAGTTCATTCTCCCTTTGAAAACTGGGCCTGTAAACTTGACACCTGGCCTGAATTGGCACAATATGCCTTATAGGAGCTCGCTTGCCCTGCTGGTAGTGTGCTATCAGAAAATGTCTTCAGTGCTGCTGGATCAATCCTGACAGAAAGAAGGACCCGGCTGTCGACCCAAAATGTTGGTGATCTCACCTTCATTAAAATGAACCATGCCTGGGTTTCAAAGGATTTTGTACCACCTTCCCCTGATGACACATAGGTTGCCAGCAAAATGGCTCGCTTTGTCCTTCTCTTCCTCCAACTTCTCCAATTCCTCCATTTGCAGCTGCTGAATGTCCAGCCTACACCTCAACATATGCCAGTTTTTCCACCTCCCTAACTGGGCTGTTCCTCCCCCAGGGCCGGTGTCAGCACCTGGCGCACCTGGGCAAGTGCCCGGGCCCTGAGCAGGTGGGGGCCCACTCGTGGGCGACGACACTGGCACAGGGCTACTCATAGTACGCCGGTGTCTCTGATGGTGGGGGGGCCCACTCGCCGTCAGAGACACCAGTGTACTATTAGGGGCCCTGTGCCAATGCCGTCGCCCATGAGTGGGCCCCCCCCTGCTTGCTCAGGGCCCCATCACTTGCTATACTTACCTCTCCCTGCTACACCGCTGTGACGTCTTCCGCGTTTCCTGACAGTGACATTCTGGTCAGAGAGCGCGATGATGTCACGTCTGTGCGCCCTCTGCCTGAACAGTCACAGTGCAGAGAACTGGAAGATGGCGATGCTGAGGAGTCCAGAGTACAGCAGTGCCCAGCAACGAGAGGTATTTCAATTTTTTTTAGTGTTTGGAGCAATATATGGGGAGCATTATACACTGGAGAATTATATATGGGGCTCATCATACACTGGAGCATTATAAATGAGGCCATCATACACTGGAGCATCATATACGGGGCCCATTATACACTGGAGCATTATATGGGGCCCATTATATATGGAGCATTATATAGGCCCATCATACACTGAAGCATCATCCATGGGGCCCATCATATACTGGAGCATTATGTGGAGCTCATCATACACTGTATGGAACATTATATGGGACCAATTATGTATGGAGCAATATATGGGGCTCATTATTCTGTATGGCGCACTATGTGGTGCCTATAATACTGTATTGAGGACTATACTGTCTGTTTTTTGAGCTATTGTAGAATTTACATTAGATATCACTCATGTAATGTAAGAAGTGAAGTATTTGGCATTGTACTTTACCTATATTTCTCTGCCGTATCGGAGCTTCATGAATTGTGTTATGTGTTAAAGGGGCCCACTGATACTCTTTGGCCCGGGGCCCATGAAAACCTGGAGCCAGCCCTGCCCCCCCCACAACTTTAGCCAAATAACCCCCAGTTTTCAATGCGCTACTATTATTATAAAGTAAATTAAGGTTGACAAGCTTAAGTAATAAGAATTGATGTCGTTGGCATTGAAATGGGCAATGTAGGTGTGTTTACTGTCCTCCACTCCCTGCCGACTTTTATTCCTCATTGACTTGCATTGGGGTCGGATTTTCGACTCTGACTCGACCTTTTCCGTTAGTCAGCCGACTTCGTTCGACTCGACTTTTGGGCAAGTCGGGTGGTCCGAAACCCGACTCGACCCTCCCAGAGCCAAAGTCGCTCATCTCTAGTAAGAGTCATTGACTAGTGAGGCACATCAAACCTACCATAATGTACACCAGAAAGTGGTGTATATCACAGAATAATTAAACTCCAACCCCTGACTGAAGCACATTTTCTAACTTTTGGTGAAAGAGCAGCCCAAAAGATGCCACCAAATTCATTAGTCTTGCTTTTTTGATGAATTTTCCCCTAAATTGATAGGAGACCATTGATCAAATCCCTTTGTTGGATATTGATATGGCAGATATAGACTCCTCTCTAGAGAATTTCTGTTACTTTTTCATTTTTTTCATTTATACTGTGCATTTTTTAAAAAAAGGCTTAGTGAAATATTACAATTTATAATAAAACTGAAGTATAGCGTCTGCCATTGTCATTGCTCACCCATTGTAGAAAAGCAGACGTGATAGCACTGTTACAATAATTGTAAGTAGGTGAAGGATTATTTAGCTTCCCTTACTTTATTGTTCTTATTGTGTTGAACACACAGTGTTTCTTTTTGTTCAAGCGGCATTGAAATATTAATCATTCATTACCATGTGACCGTGATTATTATACTCAATAGAACAGTATTTATTAAAGGCAAAAGGACTATCAGGCAAAATTTTATGCCAGATGCTCTGTTTGATTAGAGCAAAAACATGAACAATTTCAAGAAAATAAAAGTAAAAGAAAACAGCTTTTATCTCTATATGTCCAAGGTGAAAATAATAAAACATGCAATCACACGTAAGACTTCTTAGTAGACTAGTTACATTTACCTTACAAGTGGCTGCTGATGAAAATCGAATTGAGTGGGAGGTGAATTGATTACACTTAACCCCTGGTCTTGTCCTCAGGCTGGGGTCTCTCACCCTCTACTCTTAACAAGGCATCATCAAGAGTTTAAGACATTGCTGACTGCATACATCATAAAGAGGAATCATACACATAATGGAATAAAGTACATAAATCATGTAGAAAAAAACACATTCTACTTCATTGATCAAATTATGAATGAAGCACATTAATCATAA
>JARQOD010000001.1:246974804-247026085 GCA_033576555.1 Oophaga sylvatica
CCCTGGCCCCCTCCCTTTTTAAAACAAAAAATGTGTTCCACAAGCCCCCCTTTTTACTTAAAAGGTACGTGGCCCATCAACCATCACCTCTCCCTCCTCCTCCAGTGGGGGGTCAATGGTAATTTGGAGTTTCAGTGTCAAACATCATTGACTCACGTCTGAATCGCCGGTCCCTTCAGTACTTGTGCATTGGAAGGGTATGGTCCAGAGGAGAGGACGTGGGTTCCTGCGTCTGACATTAACGCAGATCGTTTGGTGCGGACCTTCCACAGAGCTCACCCGGGCAAACCTGGCCCTGAGGTCCGGAGGCCCCTCGTAGAAGGGGGGGTACTGTCATGTGTGCATCGCCACGAAGATCGTCGCGGTTGCACATTCTGACTTCTCACAGCTGAGTTGCTGTTTCTTTGTGTTTGGCATTTAGGGAGTTAATTCTGTCTGTGCTCAGTTCTGGGACTGGGTGCAGTTTCTCCCGGCTGCAATTAATTATTTGTTGATTGGTTTCCTTTAAATCTCTGGTGGTCTGTTTTGGGAGTTGCCAGTGAAATTCTTCATGCAGACCACAGATAGGATTGTATCTGTATAGACTTAAGTTAAAGAGCTCCTTAGTTGTTTTAAGCTCACCTTGCTTAGAGTTTAAATATCCCAGATCATTATGTTCCTTCTGTGTTTGAGTGTGTAATGCAAGTCTGTGTTTTCTCCAGTCTGTCTTATATTGCTAATCTGTGTATTTAGCAGAGATCAGCCCATATCCTTTGGTGGTAATCAGAATCCTTCTTAGGACTGATTACAGGGTTCAGGGACTGATAGGAGACAGGGTTAGGCTGAGACTTGGACCTCTGAACCATTATCAGATACCTCCAAGGTGAGGGATTAGTTAGGACCCCAGTTTAGGGTCAGGTTAGACCCCCGGGCCTCCTCTTTCCTGTGACCAGTGTATCAAGTCCCAAGATTAATCCTGAGTTCAACGGATATCGTGTCAGGTAATTCTATTCTATACTTACATGCTGATGTTGCAATCTATAATGTTGTATAGAGTGTTGTTTCTTGTAGAATAGTTTACTGACATCGTACACATATCATAAGACCGCGTGACACAAAAGATGAATAGCAAGAAGTTTAAGAAGAAGATAAAGAAGGTGAAGATGAAGATAATTTGATGAAAAAGATGATGCTGCTGAAGATTATGAAGGAGAAAGTGTGGCAAAAGTTAAAAAGGTGAAGAGCATGGAAGTTGTGAAACATACATATTTGCCAAAATAGAAAAAAGGTTAACAACATTGTCAATTTCTTCGTCAATCCGAACGTATTTCCTAAAAAAAAAAATTAATGCTAATCCATTGGATTGGGTTAAACATCTATGCCTTTAATGTCTCCTCAACCTCCCCCAATACATTCTACATTACTCTTTGTTGTTTTCCTTCATGTACAATTAACCAACAAGGCAAGAATGGGTTTTTTTTAATTCCGATATTTTGTTCCCATAGACTTACATTGGATTTCCGGTATCGGTATCTGGTGTCGCCGATATTTTTTGGGTATCGGCGATACCATTCCGTTTCCGATACTTTTGGATATCGGAAAGTATCGCTCAACTCTACTAGTCACAGATGTGTGACATTCCTGGCAACATTTTTCTATGTCTCCTCTCATGCCAATCCAATAGAATCGCCTACAGCCTGTGGCTTCTGTATTTTGTACTCCAAAGTGACCAATCTGATCATGATAGGCAGTGAGGACCATGTCTACATTTCTCCTTGGCATCACAATTTGATGGAGAAGAATAACGGTGATGGGAACGACGCTACTGCGATACATCAAACCTTTCTTTACAAAGAACCGTTTTTGTAGTCTCCACAGATAAAGTAATTGAAGGTTAGCATCGCCTCTGAGAATTGTATCGGGAGGTTTTACCGTGATTTGGAATTCCCACATTTCTGCAATCACTGTACTATCAGTGTGTACTTGTATCCATCTAGTTTCCTGTAGCGGAGAGTCTGGATTGGCTTACTGAGACTAATATATATATGAACCTTTAAAATTACCCCAACACTGAATACAGCTGTACGCTTCGGATACAGCACACTTTGTCAACTTTTAATATTCTGATGTAATCCATACAGAGCCTGTGAGAGTCTTTGTCTGACTCTGGAAATATATACGGATATTTAAAATTACCCCAACGCTATATACAGCTGTACGCTTCTGATACCTTTCCCTTTTTCCACTTTTTATATTATGGTGTAATCCATACTGAGCCTGAGAGAGTTTTTTTCTGTCTCTGGAAATATATACAGATGTTTAAAATTACCCCAACGCTATATAGAGCTGTACGCTTCTGATACCTTTCCCTTTTTCTACTTTTTATATTCTGGTGTAATCCATACTGAGCCTGAGAGAGTCTTTGTCTGACTCTGGAAATATATATGGATATTTAAAATGACAACAACGCTGTATACAGCTCTATGCTTCTGATACAGTACATTTTGTCAACTTTTCAAACTCTGGTGTAATCCATACTGACCCTGTGAGAGTCTTTGTCTGACTCTGGAAATATATATGGATCGCCCACCAGGGCAGTGGGATACTCGGTGCCGGGACGGTGTATTAAAGGGATGTGTCACGGCAGCAGTGACCCGGTTCGTAGCCCTGGGCGTCCAATAAAAGGGGAATATTTTTACAAGGGAAGATAGAGTTTGTAGTAAGGTATTCGTGACACCACCTGTGGTATCTGGTCAGAGATGACCAGCGCTGCGGTGCAGATCCTCTGAGACTGATGGTGTGATGCAGCAGAGTTGGAATAGCTTCCCACAGGTAAAACTTGTTGTAAATGATAATGGTGCTGAGAGATGTAGCAGAGTGGAGTGTGAGTCGCAGGAAGAAACTGAGGAGACAGTCAGTTGCAGTTTCCAAGGCTTTACTCACAGTTCTGTCTGCAGCACAGATGCCCACTTGGTACAGTGCCCTCCAGGTGAGGGGCTCAGCAAACTCCCAGGTAGATTGGGGTATACCTTTCCTGGACTCCCTTTGATATATATATATGTTCCTTTCACTGGCCGTCTCACTGTGCTGATTTCCACGCCTTCCACCTTTCCAGCACCTTCACAAACAGTGTCCCAGATCAGCAGCTGCGAATCCTGTAGGATAACGTCTTATCTCTGCGTTTCCTTGATTCTATATAGCTGCCTCTCCGGCGAAGATGAATGTGGTTATTGACTGTGATCCCTAAAGTTATCACAGAAGTCGGCTTGCTAGCTGAGTCATAAAGTTCTCCACTAGGCTAAGGGGCCGAATTCCCTCTGCGACCTGGTCCCTCTGCAAACAGATCAGGCCCCAGGAATGGATCTCGCTCTGTCCATGTCCCAAGGACCCCTTCTCTCCCTCCAGAAGCTTCTCTCTTTTTATTCTGCTTCTCTCTCCTTCACTTTCCACGTCTGGGACCGAGCTCTTCCAAGCTCAAGTTCCCCTCTGAGTCTGTCTCTAGACTCCTTTCCTCTGCAGCTCCTCCTGACAGGGAGCTGCTTCGCCACACGTCTGTCTCCTTTCACTTCCTCCTCACGTCTCTGTAGACCCTGCTCCTTGATTCCTAAGCTTCACTCCCGTTCCTACTTACTAGCTCCACCCACCCATATACTCTCGACTACCCAGCCTGGATGAGACCATCCTCCCGCAATGTATGTTCAGGGTGCCCGGCTGCTATTGTCTGTGTTGGGTGCAGGTGTTTGAGTCCTGGGTGGTGCTCCCTCCTTACCTGAGAGTGGAGTATCACACCTCTGGGTGAGGTGCAATACCTCTGTGGTGACTGAACCCTCAGGGGCACCAAATATACAGATATTTAAAATTACCCCAACGCTATATAGAGCTGTACGCTTCTGATATATTTCCCTTTTTCTACTTTTTATATTCTCGTGTAATCCATACTGAGCTTGAGAGAGTCAGTGTCTGCCTCCTGAAATATATATATGGAAATGTCCAATGATATAACTGTACTATATATACCTTGAATCTGGTGATACAGTACCCTTTTTGACAGAAAGTCCTCCACCCACCACTCTAAGTGCATCATTGACACCTCAAACATTGGCCCACATGTGTGATTATTTCTTGCGGATCTGCTTTTTATATTCTGCTTTAATCCATACTGAGCCTGTGAGAGTCTTTGTCTGACTCTAGAAATATATACGGATATTTCAAATTACCACAATGCTATATACAGCTGTACGCTTCTGATACATTTCCCTTTTTCGAATTTTTATATTCTCGTGTAATCCATACTGAGCCTGAGAGCGTCAGTGTCTGCCTCCTGAAATATATACGGAGAATTCCAATAATTTAACTATACTATATATACCTGGTATCTGGTGAAACAGTACCCCTTTTTCATCTTTTTATATTATTGTGTAATCCATAATGAGCCTGTGAACGTCTGTCTGTTACTCCGGAAATATATCCGGACATTTAAAAATTAACACAACACTGTATACAGCTGTACGCTTGGGATACATTACCCATTTTCAACTTTGTATATTCTGGTGTAATCCATACAGAGCCTGTGAGCGTCTGTCTGTTACTCCGGAAATAAATATGGAGATTTACAATTACCCCTAGACTGCATACAGCTTTACGCTTGGGATACAGTACCCTTTTTTGCAGAAAGTCGTCCTCCCCCCAACTGTTTTTGCATCATTGACACCTGGAACCTTGGCCCACATGTGTGCTTATTTCATGAGGATCTTTTTATATTCTGGTGTAATCCATACTCAGCCTGTGAGCGTCATTGTCTGACTCCTGAAATATTTACTGAGATTTCCAATAATTTAACTATACTATATATACCTGGTATCTAGTGAAACAGTACCCTTTTTCATCTTTTTATATTCTTGTGTAATCCATACTGAGCCTGTGAGCATCATTGTCTGCCTGCTGAATTACATATGGAGATTTATAATATTTTCACTATACTATATATACCTGGTATCTGGTGAAACAGTACCCATTTTTCATCTTTTTATATTCTGGTGTAATCCATACTGAGCCTGTGAGCGTCATTGTCTGACTCCTGAAATATATACGGAGATTTAAAATATTTTCACCATACTAGATATACCTTGTATCTGGTGAAACAGTACCTTTTTATATTATTGTGTAATACATACTGAGCCTGAGAGCGTCACTGTCTGCCTCCTGAAATATATAGAGATTTCGAATGTTTTGACTATACTATATACAGTCATGGCCAAAAGTTTTGAGAATGACACAAATATTTTATTTTCACATGATCTGCAGCCCTCTGGTTTTTATGTGTGTTTGACAGATGTTTTTATCACAGACAGAAATATAATAATTGCAAACATATGAGTAACAAAAGCTTATATTGACAGTTAGAATGAGTTAATGCAGCAAGTCAATATTTGCAGTGTTGACCCTTCTTCTTCAGGACCTCTGCAATTCTCCCTGGCATGCTCTCAATCAACTTCTGGACCAAATCCTGACTGATAGCAGTCCATTCTTGCACAATCAATGCTTTCATTTTGTCAGAATTTTTAGGTTTTTGTTTGTTCACCCGTCTCTTGATGATTGACCACAAGTTCTCAATGGGATTAAGATCTGGGGAGTTTCCAGGCCATGGACCCAAAATCTCTATGTTTTGTTCCCTGAGCCATTTAGTTATCACCTTTGCTTTATGGCAAGGTGCTCCATCATGCTGGAAAAGGCATTGTTGATTGCCAAACTGCTCTTGGAGGGCTGGGAGAAGTTGCTCTTGGAGGACATTCTGGTACCATTCTTTATTCATGGCTGTGTTTTTAGGCAAGACTGTGAGAGAGCCGATTCCCTTGGCTGAGAAGCAACCCCACACATGAATGGTTTCAGGATGCTTAACAGTTGGCATGAGACAAGAATGGTGGTAGCGCTCACCTTGTCTTCTCCGAATGAGGCGTTTTCCTGATGTCCCAAACAATCGAAAAGGGGATTCATCAGAGAAAGTAACTTTACCCCAGTCCTCAGCAGTCCACTGCTTGTACCTTTTGCAGAATATCAGTCTGTCCATTATGTTTTTCTGGAGAGAAGTGGCTTCTTTGCTGCCCTCCTTGAGACCAGGCCTTGCTCCAAGAGTCTCCGCCTCACAGTGCGTGCAGATGCACTCACACATGCCTGCTGCCATTCATGAGCAAGCTCTGCACTGCTGGTAGCCCGATCCCACAGCTGAAACACTTTTAAGAGACGGTCCTGGCGCTTGCTGGTCTTTCTTGGGCGCCCTGAAGCCTTTTTGGCAACAATGGAACCTCTCTCCTTGAAGTTCTTGATGATGCGATAGATTGTTGACTGAGGTGCAATCTTTCTAGCTGCGATACTCTTCCCTGTTAGGCCATTTTTGCGCATTGCAATGATGACTGCACGTGTTTCTTTAGAGATAACCATGGTTAACAGAAGAGAAACAATGATGCCAAGCAACAGTCTCTTTTTAAAGTGTCCAGTGGTGTCATTCTTACTTAATCATGACAGATTGATCTCCAGCCATGTCCTCATCAACACCCACACCTGTGTTAATGGAGCAATCACTGAAAAGAGGTTAGCTGGTCCTTTTAAGGCTGGGCTGCAATGATGTTGAAATGTGTTTTGGGGGATAAAGTTAATTTTCTAGCCAAATATTGACTTTGCAAGTAATTGCTGTTAAGCTGATCACTCTTTATAACATTCTGGAGTATATGCAAATTGCCATTAGAAAAAGTGAAGCAGTAGACTTTGTAAAAATTAATATTTGTGTCATTCTCAAAACTTTTGGCCATGACTGTATACCTTGTATCTGCGGATACAGTACCCTTTTTCAGCTGTTCAAATCGTGGTCTAATCCATACTGAACCTGTGAGCGTCTGTCTGGTACTCTGTAAATATATACAGAGATTTACAATGACCTCTACCAGCTGTCCGCTTCTGATACACTCCCCTTTTTGCCATAAAGTCCTCCTCCACCCACCACTCTAAGTGCATCATTGACACCTGGAACATTGGCACACATGTGTGATTATTTCTTGCGGATCTTTTGATATTCTTGTGTAATCCATACTTAGCCTTTGAGCGTCAGTCTGCCTCCTGAAATGTATACTGAGCTTTATAATATTTTCACTGCACTATATATACCTTGTATCTGGTGAAACAGTACCCTTTTTCAGCTTTTTATATTATTATGTAATACATACTGAGCCTGAGAGCATCAGTGGCTGCCTCATGAAATATATCAGGAGATTTAGAATGTTTTGACTATACTATATATACAGTACCTGGTATCTGGTGATACAGTACCCCTTTTTATTATTCTATCTATTCTTGTGTAATCCAGACTAAGCCTGTGAGCGTCAGTGTCTGCCTCCTGAAATACATACTGAGATGTACACCACCTCCTCCATGCTTCACGGTGGGAACCAGGCATGTAGAGTCCATCCGTTCACCTGTTCTGCATGCAAAGCAGTAATCAAAGCAAAAGGTGGCTAATTTGAAGGACCTAGAATTTAAGACATATTTTCTGTTGCTTCACACTTTTTTGTAAAGTGTAATGTATAATTCCACATGTGTTACTTCATAGTTTTGATGTCTTCAGTGTGATTCTACAATTTTCATAGTCATGAAAATACAGAAGAATCTTTGAATGAGAAGGTGTGTCCAAACTTTTGGTCTGTACTGTATATGTACCTGGTATCTGCTGATACATTACCCCTTTTACTTCTTATTATGTTCTTGTGTAATCCATACTGAGCCTGTGAGCTTCAGAGTCTGCCTCCTGAAATATATATATATAGATTTATTATATTTTCACTAAACAGGAGCTCGCTTGCCCTGAAAATAGAGTGCTATCATAAAGAGTCTTTGGCTCAAGAAGGCCTGGAAGGCTCCCTTTATGGGAGTAGGTAAACTGCTAATATGGAGATTAAGAAGATTTTCACTATACTATATATACCTGCTACCTGGTGATTCAGTAACCCTTTTTCTTCTTATTATATTCTTGTGTAATCCATACTGAGCCTGTGAATGTCATTGTCTGCCTCATGAAATATATACGGACATTTAGAAGATTTTCACTATAGTACCTTGTATCTGGTGATACAGTACCCCTTTTTTGTCCTACTCTTCCTCGGACTTCTCCAATTAATCCATTTGCAGCTGGTTTACATCTATTATACACTTCAAGATATCACATATTTGCCACATCCCTATCTGGGCTGTCCTCCCCTCCTCCACCCCACAACTTTTAATATTCTTGTGTAATACATAATGAGCCTGAGAGCGTCAGTGGCTGTCTACTGAAATATATATGGAAATTTACAATGTTTTGAGCATACTATATATACATGGTATCTGGTGATACAGTACCCCTTTTTATTATTATTATATTCTGGTGTGATACATACTGAGCTTCTGATAGTCTGTCTGTTACTCCGGAAATATATACAGAGATTTACAATGACCCCTAGACTGTATACAGCTGGACGCTTGTGATACAGTACCTTTTTGGCATAAAGTAATCCTCCACCCAACACTCTAAGTGCATCATTGACACCGGGAACATTGGCCCACATGTGTGATTATTTCTTTTGGATCTGCTTTTTATATTCTTGTGTAATCCATAGTGAGCTTTTGAGCGTCTGTGTCTGCCTCCTGAAATACATACTGAGATTTTGAATATTTTGACTATACTATAAATACCTGGTATCTGCTGATACAGTACCCCTTTTACTTCTTATTATATTCTTGTGTAATCCAGACTGAGCCTATGAGCGTCAGAGTCTGCCTCCTGAAATATATACGGAGATTTATTAGATTTTCACTATACTATATATACCTTGTATATGGTGATACAGTACCCCTTTTTTATCTTGTTATATTATTGTGTAATTCAGACTGCGACTGAGAGCGTCAGTGTCTGCCTCCTCAAATATATACAGACATTTAGAATATTTTTTGGACTATACAGGAGCTCGCTTGACCTGAAAATAGTGTGCTATCATAAAGAGTCTTAGGACTGAAGAAGGGCTGGAAGACTCCCTTAACTGGGAGTAGGTAAACTGCTTTTAAAGCTGGAGCATCAGGAACAGATTTTGGCTTACATTGCCGAAACACCCTCCATCTAGAGGAGTTGGACAAAATAATGTAAACACCTCGAAACGTCAACAAAAGTTAGTTTAATATGGTGTAGGTCCACCTTTTGCGGCGATCTCAGGCTCAATTCTCGGAGGTATGGATTCATACAAGGTGTGAATTTTTTAAAAAGGAATTTTAGCACATTCTTCAGTTAAAACACCCTCCAGTTCTTTGAGCGATGATGGAGGCGGAAATCGACGTCTAAGTTGAATCTCTAAAATAGAACATAAATGCTCTTTAATGTTGAGGTCTGGGGATTGTGGGGGCCAGATGAGATGCTCAACTTCATTAGAATGTTCATCGTGGCATGATTTAACGATTGTAGCTGTATGAATTGGTGCATTATCATCCTGAAAGATGGCGTTCCCTTCCGGGAACAGTGTTTGAACATAGGATGCAATTGGTCAGCCAAAATGACTAAATATTCACGGCTGTTAATTCTTCCATGAAGGGAAATCATTGGCCCAGCAGATCTCCATGAATTAGCATCCCAGATCATCACAGAACCTCCGCCATGTTTTACGTTTGGGAGAAGGCAGTCTGGATGGAATGCTTCTTTCGGCTGTCTCAAAACGTACACTCAGCCGGAGGTCTGAAATAGGGTAAACGATGATTCTTCTGAGAATATCACATGTTTCCATTGGTCGAGGAAACAATTCTGGAGGTTTGTACACCACTGTAAACGCTTGGAAACATTTGTCATTGAGAGCAGCGGTTTTCGAATTGCAGCTCTTCCGTTGAATCCAGATTTTTTCATCTCCCGACGAAGCGTTTTCGTGGAAACTGGTTTCTGTGGGTGTTCATTGAGCTCAGCTGTGATTTTCGGAGCCGTGGTCTTGCGATCCTCTCTCACAATTCGCTTTACTGTCCGACGGTCTCTCTCAGTTAACTTTGACTTTCGGCCGGACCTGTGCTTTACTGCGGACGTTTTTCCTTCTCTTTCTTTTCAAAATTTTTTATTAAATATTTATGAAACTATAAGGGGGGGAGAAGGGGAAAAGGGAAGGGGAAATGCAACAAGGAAAGAAGGGAGCAAGTGGACCTTGCGTCCCAATTTACAGGAAAATAACAGATTAATTTATACAGGCATTACACATATTATCTGACTACAAAGGCAATATTAGAAATAGTAACCATTAATCAAGAAAGACGAAATAATATGGCTTATCTGAATATACTTTTAAGGGAATAAAGGTATCCAGCTGGACCATTTTCGAGAAAATTTGTCTAGGTTGTTATGTATCAGAGCTAGTTTGTGCTCGAAGGCTTTATGGAGGGTCATTCTGTCAATTACAGCTTGGATAATGGGAGGGTCAGGCCTCTTCCAATGGAAGGCAATTAGTTGCCTAACTACTAGAAGAACATGTACCACTAAGGGAATAGAGGCATGAGCAATGCCCTCCGAGTCTAAGGATAAAAGAGCTAGTTGCGGAGATAGAGTAATGGATTTTGCAGGCAAAGTGTCCAGGGCACTGAGTACAGATGGTGCTGGAGTCGGTCGGCCTGAAAGCAATTTGGAATCCCTTTACTTCAGGTGGGATGTGAGGTCTCCTTTCTAGCGCTATTCTCTGAGGCACTGGCTGCTATAAGCTCCGTCCAAGTTCCTCTCTCTGTCTCTTGTCTAGGTAGAACTTCACTCTCATAACACGATACTGTAACCTCCTTCAGGAATTACTCACTTATGGAGTCTCTGGCTCACATGTGCTTCTGCTGTGTAGTAGAGTATTACTTGGGGCAGAGAACCTGCTGTCTCCTGCCCTCTGGATTCTGCTGCTGGAACTTTAGTTTACCCACTCAGCCTCGGACTCCGGGGGTCCAGTTTCTGTGCTCCGACCTGGGGGGGTGAGCTCTCTATAGCCCCTCTTTTCCCCAGCTTGTCTCCACACGTCTCTCCTTTCTTGTCCCTCCAGCCACACTCACTAACTCCTCCCCCAGCCACAATGTTCTCGAGGAGCTCTCCTGAAATCAGGTGTTGGATCTCCCCCTTCGGGTCCGGAGTAGGAAAGGTGTTGTATGCTGTGTTACCTGTTAAAGGGATCCTTCCTTGCTTTCAGGCATGACATCACTCCCCCCTGGAGGGAGGCAAGGTCACTGTGGCAACCAAACTCCTGGGGTCCAACACACTTGCAAGTGTGGATGGACTACAAAACATACAAATCCCCCACCCCAGGGCTGGCGTCAGCACCTGGCGCACCCGGGCAAGTGCCAGTTCCCTGAGCAAGTGTGGGGGGGCCGACTCGTGGGCGACACCACTGGCACTGGGCCCCTCATAGTACAAAAATTTGTCTCTGACGGTGAGATGGGCCCACCCGAAGTCAGACACACCGGCGTACTATGAGGGGCCCTGTGCCAGTGATGTCGCCCACAAATCATCCCCCCTGCCTTCTAAGGGCCCCAGTACTTGCAATACTTACCTCTCCATGCTCCACCGCTGTGACGCTTACGAGTTTCCTGACAGTAACATTCAGGTTACAGAGAGCAATGACGTCATGTCTGTACTCCCTCTGCCTACACAGTCCAACTGCAGAGAGCTGTAAGATGGCGACGCTGAGGAGTCCAGAGTAGAGCAGTGCACAGCGAGGAGAAGTATTTCAATTTTTGCAATGTTTGGAGGAATATATGGGGAGCATTTTACACTGGATCATTGATAATGTGGTCCATTATATATGGAGCTTTGTTTTGGCCCAATAAGAACACTGGAAGTCAGCATTTACGTGGCCAATTACACACTGGAACATTAATAGTGGGGCCCATTATATATGGAGCTTTCTTTTGGCCCATATACACTGGAGCAGCATCCATGGGCCCATTATATACTGGAGTTTTGTAAATGGGGGACATCAGACACTGGAGCAGCATTTACGTGGCCCATTACACACTGGAACATTAATAATTGGGCCCATTATATATGGAGCTTTGTTTTGGCCCATAAGACACTTGGAGCAGCATTTACGTGGCCCATTACACACTGGAACATTAATAATGGGGCCCATTATATATGGAGCTTTCTTTTGGCCCATAAGACACTGGAGCAGCATCCATGAGGCCCATCATATACTGGAGTTTTGTAAATGGGGGACATCAGACACTGGAGCAGCATTTAAGGGGCCCATTACACACTGGAACATTAATAATTGGGCGCATTATATATGAAGCTTTGTTTTGGCCCATAAGACACTGGAGCAGCATTTACGTGGCCCATTACACACTGGAACATTAATAATGGGGCCCATTATATATGGAGCTTTCTTTTGGCCTATAAGACACTGTAGCAGCATCCATGGGGCCCATCATATACTGGAGTATTGTAAATGGGGGACATCAGACACTGGAGCAGCATTTACGTGGCCCATTACACACTGGAACATTAATAATTTGGCCCATTATATATGGAGCTTTGTTTTGGCCCATAAGACACTGGAGCAGCATTTACGTGGCCCATTACACACTGGAACATTAACAATGGGGCCCATTATATATGGAGCTTTCTTTTGGCCCATAAGACACTGGAGCAGCATCCATGGGGCCCATCATATACTGGAGTTTTGTAAATGGGGACATCAGACACTGGAGCAGCATTTACGTGGCCCATTACACACTGGAACATTCATAATTGGGCCAATTATATATGGGCTTTGTTTTGGCCCATAAGAAACTGGAGCAGCATTTACGTGGCCCATTGCACACTGGAACATTAATAATTGGACCCATTATATATGGAGCTTTCTTTTGGCCCATAAGACACTGGAGCAGCATCCATGGGGCCCATCATGAACTGGAGTTTTGTAAATGGGGGACATTAGACACTGGAGCAGCATTTATGTGGCCCATTACACACTGGAACATTAACCCCTTCACACCCAAGGGTGGTTTGCACGTTAATGACCGGGCCAATTTTTACAATTCTGACCACTGTCTCTTTATAAGGTTATAACTCTGGAACGCTTCAACGGATCTTCGCGATTCTGAGATTCTTTTCTCGTGACATATTGTACTTCACGTTAGTGGTAAAATTTCTTCGATATAACTTGCGTTTATTTTTAAAAAAAATGCAAATATGGCGAAAATTTTGAAAATTTTGCAATTTTCAATCTTTGAATTTTTATTCCTTTAAAACAGAGAAATATGTCACACAAAATAGATAACAAAAAACATTTCCCACATGTCTACTTTACATCAGCACAATTTTGGAACCAACATTTTTTTTTGTTAGGAAATTATAAGGGTTAAAAGTTGACCAGCGATTTCTCATTTTTACAACAAAATTTAGTCTTTTTTTAGGGACCACCTCACATTTGAAGTCACTTTGAGGGGTCTATATGGCAGAAAATACCCAAAATTGACACAATTCTAAAAACTGCACCCCTCAAGGTAATCAAAACCACATTCAATAAGTTTATTAACCCTTCAGGTGCTTCACAGGAGCTGAAGCAACGTGGAAGGAAAAAATGAATATTTATCTTTTTAGTCACAAAAATGATCTTTTACAAACTTTTTTTCATTTTCACAAGGGTAAAAGGAGAAAATGGACACATAAAGTTGCTGTGCAATTTCTCCTGAGTACGCCAATACCCCATATGTGGGGAAAACCACTGTTTGGGCACACGGCAGAGCTTGTAAGGGAAGGAGCGCCGTTTGACTTTTTCAAACCAAAATTGGCTGGAATTGAGATTGGATGCCATGTCGCGTTTGGAGAGCCTCTGATGCGCCTAAACAGTGAAAAACCCCCACAAGTGATGCCATTTTGGAAACTAGACCCCCTATGGAACTTATCTAGATCTGTTGTGAGCACTTTGAACCCCCAAGTGTTTCACAAAAGTTTATAATGCCTGGGTGATAAAAAAAAAAAACAATTTTCCACAAAAATGATTTTTTAGTCCCAAATTTTTGATTTTTCCCAAGGAAATTGGACCCCAAAAGTTGTTGTCCAATTTGTACTGAGAACGCTGATACCCCATATGTGGGGGGGGGAACTGATTGGGCGCACGGCAGGGCTTGGAAAGGAAGTAACGTTTTGGAATGCAGACGTTGCAGTGCCCCAGATGTGCCTAAACAGTGGAAACCCCCCACAAGTTATTATTATTATTATTATTATTATTATTATTACACATTTATATAGCGCCATTTATTCCATGGCGCTTTACATATGAAAAGGGACCCCATTTTGGAAACTAGACCCCCTAAGGAACTTATCTAGATCTGTGGTGAGCACTTTGAACCCCTAAGTGCTTCACACAAGTTTATAATGCCCGGGCAAGAAAATAAAAAATCCTATTTTTTCCCACAAAAATTATCTATTAGTCACCAATTTTTATTTTCACAAGGGTAACAGGAGAAATTGAACCACAAAATTTGTTGACCAATTTGTCCTGAGTATGCTGCTACCCCATATGTGGGGGAAAACCACTGTTTGGGCGCACGGCAGAGCTCGGAATGGAAGGAGAACCATTTGACTTTTTCCAACCAAAATTGGCTGGAATTGAGATTGGACGCCATGTTGCATTTGGAGAGCCCCTGATGTGCCTAAACAGTGGAAACCCCCCACAAGTGACCCATTTTGGAAACTAGACCCCTAAGGAACTTATCTAGATCTGTGGTGAGCAATTTGAACCCCCAAGTGCTTCACACAAGTTTATAACGTAGAGCCGTAAAATTAAAAAATCATATTTTTTCCACAAAAATGATCTTTTCACCCCCAAACCACAAAAGTTATTGTGCAATTTGTCCTGAGTATGCTGATACCCCATATGTGGGGGTAAACCACTGTTTGTGTGCATGGCAGAGCTCGGAAGGGAAGGAGCGCCGTTTGACTTTTTCAACGCAGAATTGGCTGGACGCCATGTCGTGTTTGGAGAGCTCCTGAAGTGCTTAAACAGTGGAAATCCCCCACAAATGACACCGTTTTTGAAACTAGACCCCTCAAGGAACTTATCTAGATGTGTGGTGAGAAATTTGAACCCCCAGGTGTTTCACTAAAGTTCATAACGCCCGAGCATGAAAATAAAAAAATCATATTTTTTCCACAAACATGATCTTTTAGTCTCCAACTTTTTATGTTCCTAAGAGTAACAGGAGAAATTGGACCCCAAAAGTTGTTGTCCAATTTGTCCTGAGTACGATGATACCCCATATGTGGGAGAAAACTACTGTATGGGCACACGTCAGAGCTCGGAAGGGAAGTAGTGACGTTTTGGATTGCAGACTTTGATGTAATGGTCTGCGGGCGTCATGTCGCGTTTGGAGAGCCCCTGATGTGCCTAAACAGTGGAAACCCCCCACAAGTGACCCCATTTTGGAAAAAAGACCCCCAAGGAACTTATCTAGATGTGTGGTGAGCACTTTGAACCTGAAGTGCTTCACAGAAGTTTATAACGTACAGCCGTAAAAATAAAAAATCCTTTTTTTTTTACAAAAATGATTTTTTCGCCCCCAATATTTTATTTTCACAAGGGAAACAAGACTCCAAAAGTTATTGTGCAATTTGTCCTGAGTGCGCTGATACCCCATATGTGGGGGGTAAACCACTGTTTGGGTGCATGGCAGAGTTTGGAAGGGAAGGAGCGCCGTTTGACTTTTTCAACGCAGAATTGGCTGGATGCCATGTCGTGTTTGGAGAGCTCCTGATCTGCCTAAACAGTGGAAACCCCCCACAAATGACACCATTTTGGAAACTAGACCCTCAAGGAACTTATCTAGATGTGTGGTGAGCAATTTGAACCCCCAAGTGCTTCACAGAAGTTTATAACGTACAGCCTGTGAGACAGTGAAGGAATATGTGGTGAATGAGGTGTATATTTCACCTAAGTACCTTGCTGACTGGTATGAGCGAAATGTGTGGCTTTGTAAACCTGGTGGTAAAGAAAGGTCACTACACCTGCCATTCAGTACACGCTTGCAGCTCAGACCTGAATCCACTCAGGTGTTGATTAGGAAGCCAGAAGTAGGTGCTTGGGAGCACAGTCAGAGAGCTCATTCAGTCTGGACAAGGGTCCAGGCACAGAAGGTGTCTCCAAGAGTGTGGGAGCTGTCTTTAGCCCGGACACAGGGAGGTGTCCTGGCACAAGGAAGCAGTCTCTAAGAGTGTGAGCTATCTCAGTCTGGGTGCAGGAAGTACCCCGGACACAGGAGTAGTCGCAGTGAGAATACGTGCGAATAGCGACTGAATAGGAGGTGACCTCTCTCAAGTCTGGACATTGGAGTTGCCTTCAGACATAAAGAGGAGTGTCTGTGAAACTCCATACTGGTAACATATATCATATGTGTTGTTTTGGGCACAGACTGGTAGAGTCTGGGTCCCGGATAGAGAGGGCCATCTATCTAAGTGTAATTAGAGGCTAGACAAGCCCAGGTTTTCTGTTTATGATTTGTTTTTATCTGTGTGCTGTGGACTTTAATAAAACTGGTTGCGGCCAGTTTTCACCAAACTGCTGTCTGAATGAACTGTTTCCGTGCCATTCTGTCTACCCAGACAGCGATCCTAGAGCTAAACCCCCCCGGAAAGGCTACAATTGGTGGAGAATGCTGGGGCAGCGCAGGGCCTGGTACAGTTAGTGCTGGAGTGTGCATGCAGCACAGTGGCAAGAGACAGCATTAAAGGTGAAGTCTATTGAAATAGCAACAGAAAAAAAAAGTGTGTGTCAGCAGAAACGTCTGTTTGGAGCAGTCTTGGAGAGACAGTGGCCCTGATAGGGTCTGCAGAGAGAAAATGTATGCACAGCAAAGCTGAACTTGTTGTGAAAATGACTGTGGAATGTGCAGCAGCAAAAGAAAAGTTTGTGGAGCAGTCTTAAAGAGACAGTAGCCCTAATAGACTTTGCAAAGGAAAAAAAAAAAAAAAAAAAAGTGGTTGCACAGCAAGCTGAATTTTCTGTGGAAAAAAGCTGTGTAGTGTGTATGTCTTGAGTGAAGACTGCCGTTGTTAAGACAGAGAAGTCTGACAGCATGGATGACAGCATGGAGGCGCTGTTTGAACAAATGGCACAAGTTAATGTGCAACATAAGACTGCTGTGATTGAGACAGATGAGTCCGGCAGTATGGAGGAACTCGTTGAGTACCTGGTGCAGGCCCAGCGAAGCATGGAGCAGCAGCGCCTGCAGCACCAGCAGCACATGCAGCAGGCCCAGCAGCAATTCCTGCAGCAGCAGGAGAATAACCGGTTATTTGTTGAGCAGATGACAGCACCAAAAAAGGATTTCTGTGCCGCGTCCCGAAGTAATGTTGTGAAGGCACCGGCGTTGTCCGCTATAAAGAAGGCGGTAAGACGGTCCTTGAGAAAAATGACACCTCGTGATGATGTGGAGGTATATCTTACTAGGTTTGAGAGACTGGCAGAGAAGGAGAATCTGCCACTATCTGAATGGGCCATGGCGGTCGTACCCTATCTGATTGGGGAACCCCAAAAAGTCTGGGCTGACCTGAGCAAGCAGGACAGCGAAGACTATGCCAAGTTGAAAGCGGCGATTCTTACCCGGCTGGGTGTTACGGTGACAGCCCGTGCCAGGGGAGTTCGTGACTGGAGATACAGTTGGGAGTCTGCAGTCAGCAGGCCTGATTATGGAGTTGAAAAGGTGATAGTGAACCGCTACACCCGAGCATGTCCTCCTGAGGTACAGCCGTCTAAAGGTCGTCACTTCGGAGTTCCCGGACGCTGAACTCTCGCGGTAAGAGCGTTCCAGCTGTTGGGGACATGGGGTATGCTGATAAGCGGGTTCAGGCCCGAGGGGACATGTGGGTGGGAGAGTGTGATGGACAGTGTTGGAGCTGGCGTGAAATTGCAGCCAACTGTCCAATAGAGGGGGAGCCTATGTGTTGTGATGATGGCAGATCCCTCTCTCTCTGCGCAGAACCTGTGTGTGTGTCCACCTCAGCCGAAGAGACTGGACCACAGGGGTCCCGGTGGTTGTAAGTGACTGCCCAGCACAGGCCCTCTTGGACTCAGAGAGTCCAGTGACTTCCGTATGTGACAGCCTGAGTGATAGGGACTTCATCCCTGATAAGCACCTGAGTGTGGTGTACATCCATGAAGACACCAAAGTCTACCCAGAGACTGCCGTGGACTTGGTCCCCAAACTCGGGGAGGTTTCATATGAAGTGGGGGTAGTGAAGACCCTGGTGCACCCCGTTATATTGGGTAATGACTTTCCCCGGTCTAAGGATCTCTGGGGGAAAAATGTTTCTGATGGACAGTGTGATGAAGCTCCTACTGAGGGTGCGCAGTCCCGAGGGGCGGAACACAATGCTAGTGGGCCGTTAAACTTATGTGATAATGATGATGACCATGATAATATTGATAATGATAATGATGATCATGATAATGATGATGACCATGATGAGGATGCTGATATTGATAATGATGATAATGCTAATCATAATAGTGATGATACTGATGATGACCGTGATAAAGATGACATTTCTTTGCAGGTGATGTTGGGAGACGAGGATGGTGGTTCTCGGGAACCGAGTGTCCCTGACCTGCCTGGCTCCTGTGACAATTTTGGGAGTGAGCCGGTGCGAGACCCCACTCTTAAAACGGCACAGGAGAATGTAATTGTTCTGAATGAGGTTCCCCAAAGCCTGGCTCTGAGGAAAGGTTTCCTCATGCTGCCATGAACAATAACCTATTGTATAGGGACACTGAAGTCCAGGGAGAGGTCGTGAGTCAGCTCCTGGTACCTGAGCTATATGGAAGTATAGTGCTGGGGTTATCACATAGTCACATACTTGAGGGACCACCTGAGGGAAACCAGGGACCAGATGGTGAAGTTAATGTTGTGGATGACATGTTAACTAAGGTTCCAGATCAAGATGTGAATGAGAATGAATTGTATAACCCTGACAGTGAGCCGGATGTGAATGAGAATGAATTGTATAACCCTGACAGTGAGCAGGATGTGAATGAGAATAAATTGTATAACCCTGACAGTGAGCCAGATGTGGCTGAGAAAAGGGGGTCAGACAGGGATAGTGGTGGTGATAGTGAGTCATCTGATGACAATAAAGCAACCAGTGCAAGTGAGGAAGGCATGGTAGCAGAGGAGATTGAGAGTCCTGAGAGGAAGGCTGAGGCTGACCTTGCAGTCGGACGGAGGATGGCATCTGAAGATGTTGTACAGTTGGCCGGTTCCCTGGCGAAGACTAAGGTGAAAGACAGGACTCTGAAACTGAACACAGCACAAGTGGATGCTGTTGAAAATGAGAAGTTATCAATGTATGGTGTGGATCTGCATCAGGCCAAGGACTCTGAAGGTGATGCTGCAGAGGTGGAGAAAGCCATGGAAGTGGTGGACACCAGGCCAGGTGCCTCACCAGAGGCTGATGTCTCAAGTGAAGCTGTGAGGAACAAGACTGAAGATGTGGGGAATGACTCTGCCCCGGAATATGTTTCTGCCGGAGACAGCGGCGTGGACGGTGTACTGTCCGGATCCGTGGCTGCGACTTGCGAAGCTCGGGCCGGAAATTCGGCGCCCGGTGCGCCATCGGAGTTCCCGAGCGACCCAAAGGATCTGGATAAATCCCAAGATGAGATTTTGAGACCTCGGGTTGGCCTTGGTGAGCTCAGGCGCATTTTCATGGAGTCTACACTTGAACCACGTCCCAGTGAGTGGGAGGGGCGATGTGTCGCTCCGTTGCCGCTGCAGATACACGGGAGCTCAGATGGGATGCAGAACGTGGTGGAAAAGAAGACTGATGGTAGGGCTTCTGAGCATGTCCTACCAGAAGAGCCTGAAGAAGGGGCCAAAGACGTAAAGGACGTCCAACAACTACAGGAGAAGATGCGTAGCCATGAGGATCTCCTGGAGAAAGAAGTAAGAGCTCTGAGTCTTATGCAAAGTGAGCCTGTACCAGAAGAGGATAAATTATGTGTACCGACCAAGAAAAACGATCAGCTCCCTCTACAGTGCCAATCGTTTGAACAGTGTGGCTCGGAATGGTCAGAGACCATGACAGAGGCGCTTGGGTTCTGTGAGGTAGAATTTATGAATCAACTGATATTTAAGAAAGTAGATGTGCTAAAGAAAGTTCAGGGGGAATTAGAGAAAACCCCTATACCTCCTGTGACAGTTGGTGACACAGGGTCAGTGCCCCAAAAACAGGAGGTACGAAAGTTTCTGAGGAAGAATCAGCAGAGCTGTTCTGACGTGCCTGGTCGTACTTATCTGGTGAGCCACTATACCGAGACTGAGGCTGGCACTAAAGTCAAGATGAAACAGTGCAGGATACCCGAGGCCCGCAGAGAGTATAGGCCTGGGAGGGTACAGGGTAGTGCGGATGCTTCAGATGAAGAGAAAACTGATGTTGGCTATGACAGTGGTGAGGATGAAGCTGATGAGGGCCATGACTGGTCCAGAGTTCACTGTCTCTGTTGGATTGTTGACCAGCCCTCCGGTCTGGATGACCAGCCCTCCGGTCTGGAGAAGAGGGAGGGGATATGTGAGACAGTGAAGGAATATGTGGTGAATGAGGTGTATATTTCACCTAAGTACCTTGCTGACTGGTATGAGCGAAATGTGTGGCTTTGTAAACCTGGTGGTAAAGAAAGGTCACTACACCTGCCATTCAGTACACGCTTGCAGCTCAGACCTGAATCCACTCAGGTGTTGATTAGGAAGCCAGAAGTAGGTGCTTGGGAGCACAGTCAGAGAGCTCATTCAGTCTGGACAAGGGGTCCAGGCACAGAAGGTGTCTCCAAGAGTGTGGGAGCTGTCTTTAGCCCGGACACAGGGAGGTGTCCTGGCACAAGGAAGCAGTCTCTAAGAGTGTGAGCTATCTCAGTCTGGGTGCAGGAAGTACCCCGGACACAGGAGTAGTCGCAGTGAGAATACGTGCGAATAGCGACTGAATAGGAGGTGACCTCTCTCAAGTCTGGACATTGGAGTTGCCTTCAGACATAAAGAGGAGTGTCTGTGAAACTCCATACTGGTAACATATATCATATGTGTTGTTTTGGGCACAGACTGGTAGAGTCTGGGTCCCGGATAGAGAGGGCCATCTATCTAAGTGTAATTAGAGGCTAGACAAGCCCAGGTTTTCTGTTTATGATTTGTTTTTATCTGTGTGCTGTGGACTTTAATAAAACTGGTTGCGGCCAGTTTTCACCAAACTGCTGTCTGAATGAACTGTTTCCGTGCCATTCGGTCTACCCAGACAGCGATCCTAGAGCTAAACCCCCCCCCCCGGAAAGGCTACAAGCCGTAAAATAAAAAATCTCTTTTTTTTTTTTACAAAAATGATTTTTTCGCCCCCAATATTTTATTTTCACAAGGGTAACAGGAGAAATTGGACCCCAAAAGTTGTTGTCCAATTTGTCCCGAGTATGCTGATACCCAATATGTGGGAGAAAACTACTGTGTGGGCACACGTCGGGGCTCGGAAGGGAAGTAGTGACGTTTTGGATTGCAGACTTTGATGGAATGGTCTGCGGGAGTCATGTCGCATTTGGAGAGCCCCTGAGGTGCCTAAACAGTGGAAACCCCCCACAAGTGACCCCATTTTGGAAAATAGACCCACCCAAGGAACTTATCTAGATATGTGGTGAGCACTTTGAACCCCGAAGTGCTTCACGGAAGTTTATAACTTACAGCCGTAAAAATAAAAAATCTTTCTTTTTTGTTACAAAAATGATTTTTTCGCCCCCAATATTTTATTTTCACAAGGGTAACAGGAGAAATTGGACCCCAAAAGTTGTTGTCCAATTTGTCCTGAGTACACTGATACCCAATATGTGGGAGAAAAACCGGATTACTTACCGGTAATGCTCTTTTAAAGAGCCCACGACAGCACCCACTGAGAGAGGGGATCCGCCCCTAGGAACAGGAAACCTACATAGAGATAAAAGGGGCAGCCCCCCTTGCTGCTCAGTTGGATTACAGAGAATGAGAGGAACCGTCACACAAGTTTTAGTTAATTTGCTCCGTAATACGTTTAAAGTATATATACATATTTACACTGCTAAGTTATGCACAGTCAATATATACAATTAACCCTTCACCCACTTGACTGCACCGTGTGTACTATAACTAAGGGAGGGAAGTGAGTGGGTGCTGTCGTGGACTTTATAAAAGAGCATTACCGGTAAGTAATCCATTTTTTTCTCTTCGTCACGACAGCACCAACTGAGAGATTTTCAGAAACAATCACCTGGGAGGGACCACCATGTCAAGGACTGATCTAACAAACACTAGGTCTGTTGAGGAAGATAGATCTAATCTATAGTGATCATAGAAGGTAGAAAGTGAAGCCCAGGTTGCGGCCTTACATATAAGGTCTATCGGGACATCTGCTCTTTCTGCCCAGGAGGAAGATATGGCCCATGCGGAATGTGCCTTCACGCCCTGCGGTGGGACTTTCCCCTTTGTCACATATGCCAGTGGTATTGCGTCTCTAATCCATCGAGACAGCGTGCTCTTCGTGACTCCTGTACCTTTACGGCTGCCCTGAAAAGAGACAAAGAGAGCCCTGCTCTGCCTCCAGGGTCTAGTCCAGGGCCAGCTCCAGGTTTTTATGGGCCCCGGGCGAAAGAGCCTTAGTGGGCCCCTTTAACACAGACCACGATTCATGATGCACAGATACAGCAGAGAAATATAGGTACAGTACAATGCCAAATACTTCACTTCTTCCATTACATGAGTGATATCTATTGTAAATTGTACAATAGCTCAAAAACCGCCAAATCCTCCAGCGCACAGTACAGACTGGACAGTACAGTCCTCCATACAATATTATGGGCACCACATAGTCTCCCCCTCATCACCCATATAATACCCCATGTAGGATGTCACCCCCCATTCCCCATATAATGCTCCATACAGAATACTGGACCCAAAATAATGCTCCATACAGAATACTGGACCCAATATAATGCTCCATACAGGATACTGGTCCCCATATAATGCTCCATACAGGATACTGGTCCCCATATAATGCTCCATACAAAATATGGAGCTCTCCTCTGCGCTGTTCTGCATTCTGCACTGTAATGGCTCAGGAAAGGGCGCTGTGGAAAGACTTCCCATTATCATCATGATTTCCTCCCCATCATCATCATTGCCTCCCCATCATCATCATCGCCTCCCCCTCATTATCATTGCCTCCCCCTCATCATCATTGCCTCCCCATCATCATCAATGCCTGCCCATCATCATCATCGCCTCCCCATCATCATCATTGCCTCTTCCTCATCATCATTGCCTCCCCATCATCATCATGGCCTCCCCATCATCATCAATGCCTGCCCATCATCATCATGGCCTCCCCATTATTATCAATGCCTGCCCATCATCATCATGGCCTCCCCATTATCATCAATGCCTGCCCATCATCATCATCGCCTCCCCAATATCATCAATGCCTGCCAGTCATCATCATGGCCTCCCCATTATCATCAATGCCTGCCCATTATCAATGCCTGCCCATCATCATCAATGCCTGCCCATCATCATCATCTCCTCCCCATCATCATCAATGCCTGCCCATCATCATCATCTCCTCCCCATCATCATCAATGCCTGCCCATCATCATCATCTCCTCCCCATCATCATCAATGCCTGCCCATCATCATCATCTCCTCCCATCTTCATCAATGTCTGCACATATCATCAATGCCTGCCCATCATCACACACAGACAGCACACAAGCACTCTCTCACATACATACATACATACACACACACACACACACACAAAGCACCGCACTACATACACACAGACACACACACAGACACACACATCTCACCTGTCCGGCGTCAGCGCGCTCTCTGCCACAGCCGGCCGCTGAATGATGACGTCATTCAGCGGCGCTGCTGTGAGAGGAAGCGCCGGCGCCCCCTGGAGCCCGGAGCTGCGGCAGCGGAGGCACGGGAGAGGTAAGTATTGTGCCAGCTGCTGCCGGGGCTCTGAGCAAGCGGAGGGGGCAGTGGCGGCGCTGACACTGCTCTCCTCCGCTAACGGGCGCCGGGGTGCCCGACGGCGAGTGGGCCCCCCGCCTGCTCAGGGCCCCGGCACTTGCCCGGGTGTGTGACGTGTGCTGACGCCGACCCTGGTCTAGTCCTATCCAGATATGCTAAGACGGCCCTTTTGACGTCTAAAGTGTGGAATCTTTCTTCCTATGGTGATGAGGGGTTATCATAAAAGGAAGGAAGATAGATTTCTTGAGGCCTATGAAATTTAGTTGCCACTTTAGGGAGATAGGACGGGTCTGTTTTCAACATTATCTTGTCTGGGAATACAGACAAGAAGGGAGGAGCTATTGATAAGGCCTGGAGATCACTTACTCTTCTTACTGAGACCAATGCCACTAGCAAAATGGTTTTTAATGAGGCATATTTTATTGGTACTGAATGAAGGGGCTCGAATGGACTTTCCGTTAAGGCCTCTAAGACTAAGTTTAAGTCCCAAGATGGCATCTGTGGTATATGGACTAGTTGTGCTCGATGGCAGGCTGAGATAAACCGAGCTACCCATTTATTGCCTGCTACGTCATGACTATATAAGGCTCCTAGAGCTGACACTTGGACTTTAAGTGTATTTACTGATAGACCCAACTCATGCCCCTTTTGCAGAAGTTCTAGGATAGCGGGAATAGGTACTTCACCGGATAGGCGTGCTGAATGAAAGGTTAAAAATTTCTTCCAGACTCTGGCATATATATTAGTTGTGGCCTCTTTCCTGCTATGCAGAAGGGTATTAATTAGTCCGTCTGAAAAACCTCTTAGTTTTAATAGCTGCCTTTCAAGTTCCAAGCCGTGAGGCGCAAGCCTTTGACCTGAGGGTGATAGAAGAGCCCCTGTGAAAGAAGGTCCCAGTCCCAAGGGAGGATACATGGATCTGAGACAGACATAGCCCTCAGCCATGAGAACCACGGCCTCTTGGGCCAGAACGGAGCTATTAAGATTATTCTCGCTCCCTCCTCCCTTATTTTCCGGATGAAGATTGGTAATATCATTGGAGGAAAGGCATTGGCGAAAAGTCCACGGGGTCTGCAAAGCGTCTAGTATATCTGGACTGTCCATCTTGAATAGTGAAGCGAACCTTTCGACCTGCCTGTTTCTCGTGGCAAACAGGTCTATTTCCGGCCTGCCCCACCTGACTGCTATCATGTCGAAGAATCGACGGCTGAGCACCCACTCTCCTTGATGTAGGGTATGGCGACTGAGAAAATCCACCTTGATATTGTCTATCCCTCTGACGTGCAGCGCTGACAGGGACAGGAGATGATTTTCTGCTAACTTCAAAATTTATCCCGCGATAAACATGAGTGCTACCGATCGTGTTCCTCCTTGGTGGTTTAGGTATGCTACAGAGGTGGTGTTGTCCGATAGAATCCTTGTACGAGTTCCTTGCAGCTGCGGAAGAAAGTAACATGTAACATGATATATAGCCTTTAATTCTCTCATATTTGACGAGTCCTCTACCTCTGATCTAGACCACCGTCCCTGCACCATATTCTCTATTAAATGTGCTCCCCATCCTAAGGGACTGGCATCTGTGGTTACTATATTCGAGGGGACCACTACCCAAGGAACCCCTCCCGAGAGATTATTTGATTCTAGCCACCAGGTTAGGGAATTGATCATTTCTGACGGTAGGGATATTATACTCTCTAACTTTCCCTGTAGGCTCTCTTTTTGCAGGATGATTATTTGTAATTTCCTGGTATGAAACTGGGCCCACTGGACTGCCGGAATACATGAGGTCAAAGAGCCCAGCAAGGACATATCTTCTCTTAGGGATATTACAGGATTATCTATTACAAGACGTACTTTATCACGGTTAATTTCTTTGCCTCCGGCAGCAGACATCTCTGACTTACTGAGTTCAGATGAAGACCTAGGAACGTCTGACAGGTTACCGGGTGAAGCCTGGATTTTTCCCAGTTTATCAGCCAACCTAAGTTCTGCAAGGATGAGATTATGTCAGATAGTCTGTGCTCTCACTGCAGATACGAATTCCCCACTATTAAAAGATCATCCAGGTACGGGATTACCAGGGTATCTTTAATTCGCAAATATGACATCACCTCCAGCATTAGTTTGGTGAAGACGCGGGGTGCCATAGATAGTCCGAAGGGCATTGCCGCAAACTGAAGATGACGGATCTGGCCTTCTAATGTGACTGCTACTTGGAGAAAGCGTTGATGCGAGATTTGTATCGGCAGATGATAATACGCATCCTTGAGATCCACGACTGCCATGTAGCATCTGGGAAATAAAAGTTTTATGGCTGACCGTATAGATTCCATTTTGAAGGTTCGGCCCTCAAAAAAGTATTCAGCTTCTTTAAATTGACTATGGTTCTAAATGAACCATCTGGTTTGGATACTAGAAACAAGGGAGAGTAAAAGCCTTTTCCTTTTTGAAGTGCCGGAACCTTCACTAGTACTTTTTTGGATATTAGGCCTTTAATTTCTAATTATAATGACTCTTGTTGAGCCTGGGACTTAAAAGAAGTCAATAGTAAGGAGTCTAGAGGGTTCCGGATAAATTCTAATGCTAGGCCTGATTTAACAATATTAATAGCCCAGGGGTTAGCTGTTATCGTTTCCCAGTGACAGCAGAAGTGTAATAGCCTGCCACCCACCGGTAGGTTGGAACTACCGGAATTTATCTCCTGATCTGAAGGGACGTTTACCGAATAAGTTTCCCTTCGGCTTGAAGTCATTATTCCAGGAGTTCTGAGTTTTAAAGTCTTTCTTCCTGCCAAATGCTGGCTTCCTGAATGCCCTCATGTAGGATGGAACAAATGGATTAGGGAAGCCTTTCTTTCCGCTGCTTTATTTAGGATTTAATCTAACACTGCGCCGAACAGATACTCAGCCTGGCAGGGTATAGCGCAGAGTTTAGACTTTGTCTGTGCGTCCCCCTTCCAGCCATAACGCCCTCCGAGCTGCATTTGTTAATCCCGCTGTTCTTGCTGCTAGGCGGAGAGAGTCTATTGAAGCGTCTGATAAGAAGGCTGCGGCACCTTTAAAGGGATGGAGGATGTAACGACCCTGTCAGCGCCAGCGAACTGCCACGGCTGAGCAGGGTGACTCACCCACACTGTGGAAGGGCCCGGGGTCAGATGCCGCAGGGGAGGCTCAGGCAGACGGGACCAGAGCAGCGTGGTGAGAGTAGCAGTAAGCAAAAGGACCTGCGATCATGTGACCATAAGGGGCGGGGCCTAGCATTCTGCTACTGGAGGTGAGTGCAGGACTCTACAGGGACCCTGGATTAGTGAATAGGGAAACTCAGGTCAGACAAACGGGGGTCATACACGGAGAGGACGGCGCAGTACAGAAGGGGCGAGCAGAGAATAGTCAGAACATAAGCCAGGAGTCATACTTGAGATAGCAACGCAGTACAGGAGGGGTAAACAGAGAATTGTCAGGACAAAGGCAAGGGGTCATACACGAGATAGCAACGTAGTACAGGAGGGGCAGGCAGAACTCGTAACGGGAACAGAACCGAGTCAAAACCAAGCAAGCATAAAGAATCACAAGCACAAAGCACAAGGTCACACACACTCGGCTAAGGGTCAAAGTATAAGCGACAAGGAATGGCCCCACAATGAGGCTATAAGAAGCCTCCCAGAATCCCAGAGTGAGGCCATCCAAATTAACCCTTAACCTACCTTTTCCCACAAACTCAGCAAACCATGACAGTACCCCCCATTCAACGGGGGGCCTCCGGACCCCCAGGCTTATCAGGATGCCGGGCATTGAATGCACGAACCAAAAGATTAGAGTGAACCGTTGTGGCTGGCACCCAAGACCGATCCTCTGGACCATACCCCTTCCAATGTACCAGATGCTGCAAAGATCCCTGAACCCGCCTGGAGTCCACAATGTGTTGTACTTCGAACTCCATATGCCCATCAACCATAACGGGCAAAGGAACGGCGTCTGTATCTTCCCTCACTGACCCCAGGGGTTTAAGTAAGGACCTATGAAATACATTATGGAGTTTCAAAGAGGGAGGGAGGCGAAGGCGATAGGCTACCGGGTTAACCACCTCGATGACTTCGTAAGAGTCAATAAATTTAGGCCCTAGTTTAGCGGAAGGTATTTGGAGACTTATGTTCCGTGTGGAAAGCCAAACCTTATCTCCACATCGCAAAATCTGAACCGAGTCCCTTTTTCTATCCACAAAATGTTTTTACTTTTCCTGAGCCCTGGAAATATTTTGTCGAACTTTTGACCAGAGATTCCGGAGATGACTGATCCCGTCCTCAGCCCCAGGCAACCAGAATCAATACGCGAGAACTCGCCAAAATGAGGATTTATCCCATAATTAATAAAAAATGGTGACCTACCGGTAGACTGGTTTACCCGGTTGTTGAAGGCGAACTCTGCTAATGGTAAGGCCTCAGACCAGTCGCTTTGCAGAGTAGAAGTCAGGCACCGAAGAATTTGTTCAAGCGACTGGTTGGTGCGTTCAGTTTGTCCGTTGGTCTCTGGGTGGTACGCTGAGGAAAAAGACAACGATATCCCCAACTTTTTGCAAAAAACCAGCCAAAACTTAGACACAAATTGCGTCCCTCTATCTGACACAATATTAGTAGGCACCTTGTGTAAACGTACCACCTAAGAAAGGAAATGTCTGGAGAGAGTCTCTGCTGACGGTAAACTTGCCATGGGTACAAAATGTGCTAGTTTAGAAAATCTGTCCACAATTACCCAGATTACAGTATTTCCACGGGAGGATGGCAGATTGGTAATGAAGTCCATGGACAAATGAGTCCACGGTCTTCCCGGAATTGGTAAAGGCGCCAATTCCCCGGCCGGCCGGCAATGAGAGCTCTTAGAACGGGCACATATCCCACATGCAGCAACATGCATCTTAATATCCGAAGTCATTAAAGGCCACCAAAAAAGTCTTGCCACTGCTTCTCGTGTGGCCGCTATACCAGGGTGCGCACTCAATTTCGAATTATGGAACTCCCACAGGAGTTTAGTGCGCAAATGCTGAGGCACGAACAACTTATTTTCAGGTTTGGACCTTGGCGCTAAAGATTGTGCCTCCTCAATCTCCCGCTCCAATTCCGACGACACTTCGGCAATAACAACACTGGGTTGAAGAATGGGGGACGGTGGATCGGGGCGGACAATGGCTCAAAACTACGTGACAGAGCGTCAGCCTTGACGTTTTTAGATCCTGGTCGAAAAGTAATAGAAAACTGAAATCTGGAAAAAAAAGTGACCAACGGGCTTGCCTGGGGGTCAGTCTTTTAGCAGTTTTAATATATTCTAGATTTTTATGGTCCGTGATAACCGTAATAGGGTGAGCCGCCCCCTCCAAAAAGTGTCTCCATTCTTCGAACGCCAATTTGATAGCCAATAGCTCCCTATTGCCTACGTCATAATTTTTTTCAGCGGGAGAAAAATTTTTAGAAAAATAGGCACAAGGCCTGAGATTAGTCAGAGAAGCTGGCCCCTGAGATAACACTGCTCCCACCCCCACCTCAGAAGCATCAACCTCGACCACAAACGGTTTGGAAGGGTCAGGTTGAACCAGGATAGGAGCAGATGTAAAACAGTTTTTTAGCGTTAGAAAAGACTGTTTGGCTAACGGGGACCAGTTCTTGACATCTGCCCCTTTGCGAGTGAGATCAGTAAGGGGTTTAGTTACCTGTGACAAACCTTTAATAAACTTGCGGTAATAATTCGCAAATCCCAAGAAGCGCTGAAGTTCCTTAAGGTCTCGAAGTTGGACCCATTCAACAACAGCCTGCACCTTCTTGGGATCCATGCGAAACCCCTGAGGTGAGATTATCAGCCCTAAAAACGACAACTCTTGAACAAAAAATTAACATTTTTCGAGCTTGACGAACAATTGATTTTCTCTGAGCCTTTGGAGTACAGTCTTTACATGTAACAAATGAGAATGTTTGTCAGCAGAATATATGAGAGTATCATTTAGGTACACAACTACAAAGCGGCCAATGAGGTCCGAGAACACAACATTAATAAAATTTTGAAAAACTGCAGGTGCGTTGGTGAGACCAAATGGCATTACCAAGTTCTCAAACAACCCTTCAGAGGTGAGGAAAGCCATCTTCCATTCATCCCCCTCCCGTATCCTGATTAAATTATAAGCCCACCTAAGGTCAAGTTTTGAAAACCACATGGCCCCAGAAAGCTGATTACAGAGATCCGGAATCAACAGCAGTGGATATGTATTCCTGACCGTGATTTTATTTAGTTCTCGAAAGTCGAGGCAGGGGCGTAGGCCGCCATCTTTTTTCTTAACAAAGAAAAACCCCGCTGCTACCGGGGAAACTGAAGGTCTTATGTGCCCCTTGCGGAGACTCTCAGCAATATATTGTTTCATAGCTAGGCGCTCGGCACCTGATAGGTTAAACAAACGAGCTTTGGGCAATTTGGCTCCAGGAATTAGGTCGATGGCACAGTCAAATGGCCTATGAGGGGGTAACGCCTCAGCCTCACTTTCTGAAAAAACGTCCTCAAAGTCTTTCAGGTACTCCGGAATACCTTCCAGACTGATAGAAGACACAGAAACAGGTTTTGCAATTTTCACACAAAAACAGCTTTATGATAACAGTCGACACATTTAGACCCCCACTTGATAATCTCCCCAATTCCCAGTCAATCACTGGATTGTGGTGTAGAAGCCATGGCATGCCCAAAACCAACCCGGTCGGCAACTTGTCCATAACAAAACACTCAATCTCCTCCATGTGGGAAGAACCAACTTTCAACATAAATTTTTCAGAAACTGAAAGAATCCCCGTTCGGGTCAGAGGAGAAGAGTCAATGGCCACGACTTTTAGTGGGGTATGAAGCCTGACTGTCCCTATCTGTTGCTGGGAAACGACATCAGAGCTGACCAAGTTGAGTGATGAACCACTGTCCACCAGTGCTGTGGAGAAAAAACGATACTTGTCTACCAACAGTTCAACCTTTAGCAAAACCTTAGGGCATGAGGAAGAGTGTACCTGAAGGTCTGGGCAGCCTCCTCGATTACTACCCAGACCTAGTCATTTCCCGCCGCCTTGGATGATGATGGACACGAGGGACAATCTTTTATCCAATGACCGGACTCTCCACAATAAAAGCAGAGCCATTTCTCACGGCGGCGTTTCCTCTCCTTTTCTTTGACCGAAGTAGCGCCAATCTCCATGGGTTCGGGAGCGACACCAGTCTCTTTGTTACCGGAGAATAGGGATGCCTCGGACTGCATGACACCCCTAGCCCGTAGCTTGCGGTCCATAATACACAGCCTGGGTAATGGCGTCCTCCAAGGTGTCAGGTGGAGGGTGAAGGGCCAGGGCATCTTGGAGGCGTTCAGATAAGCCTCTGCGGAATAAGCCCCGAAGGGCTGCATCATCCCATGAGATTTCTGCTGTCCAGCGCCGGAACTCTGCACAAAACCACTCAGCCGAGCGTTTACCCTGGCGCACATTCATCACCATGTCTTCAGCCATATATACGAACCTTCTTCGGGAAGGTTTTCGAAACGCGCGTCGGGGCAGCAGGGACGCCAGGACTATCACAAACAGCCCAAAGGGTAAAAATATATATTTAAGCATATCATTGTAACTTTGGCAAAACTTTGGCAGTCAGTAGGTTCACTGTGGCTGCATTTAGACACCGGTATGATGAGATTGTATATCGCAACATTTTGGAACTAGGGGGTTTTTATGCCTCCAATATGTCTTTGAATAGTGGCATTTCACTAGCAATCCCCCTTTTTCCAGCGCCTCATTCGGAAGCACATGTTGCAAGTGGAGTATATCAGTACCTCCCTGCATTGACAATCATAGTTAATTGCTGTTGCTGTTTTTTGTGATGTCTATGGCCGTATGTTCCTGATTTTTTGTATGCTGTGTCAGTATTACACTAAGATTTTATAACTTTTTCAATAAAAAGATTACTATTTTTGCAAATTTGGTTATCCTATTTCATTTACCAACATATAGGTAAAGGTTTTTGTGAATTATATTATATAAGGATAATTGACCCCATGTAATTATGGGTTTCATTAAAGTTAGGACTGAATTGTGAATTACTGGAGGTGAGTGCAGGACTCTACAGGAACCCTGGATTAGTGAATAGGGAAACTCAGGTCAGACAAACGGGGGTGATACACGGAGAGGACGGCGCAGTACAGAAGGGGCGAGCAGAGAATAGTCAGAACATAAGCCAGGAGTCATACACGAGATAGCAACGCAGTACAGGAGGGGTAAACAGAGAATTGTCAGGACAAAGGCAAGGGGTCATACACGAGATAGCAACGTAGTACAGGAGGGGCAGGCAGAACTCGTAACGGGAACAGAACCAAGTCAAAACCAAGCAAGCATAAAGAATCACAAGCACAAAGCACAAGGTCACACACACTCGGCTAAGGGTCAAAGTATAAGCGACAAGGAATGGCCCCACAATGAGGCTATAAGAAGCCTCCCAGAATCCCAGAGTGAGGCCATCCAAATTAACCCTTAACCTACCTTTTCCCACAAACTCAGCAAACCATGACAGAGGAATGTAGCTTATTCCTGGATAGGCCATATTTTATATTCTCTTCCAGCTGGTCTAACCATATTAACATGGCTCTGCCAGTACACGTGGTCGATATTGCTGGCTTGAATGCCCCTATACACGATTCCCATGATCTTTTGAGCAGTGCATCTGCTTTCCGATCCAGGGGGTCTGATAGAATTCCAGTATCCTCTACTGGTAGAGAGGACCGGCAGGAGGTTGAGGCCACAGCTGCATCTAAGAAGCCAGATCTTCGTCATTAAAGGGGTACCGTCTTTTGGATGCCGCCGGCATAAAGCCTCTCTGCCCCTGCTTCTCCCACTCCTTTTTATCTAAATCCTTTATGGGCAGAATTATTGGGAATACTCGACCTTTTCGTTGGGAGAGACCCGAAAACAATGTCCTGGGGAGTTTTAGGGTCTTTAACGTCTGACAACCCCATAGTGTTCCTCACTGATTTGATCAGGTTATTTATGCTATCAGTTGGAAAACATGTATGTTCTTCCTCCTCCAAGGACATGGATTCCTGTGAAGCCTGTGAATTAAGTTCTCTACTTTCCGAAGAGGATCCTACCCTAGGCGGGGTGGTCTCTCTAAGGGATCTCCTTCCCGTGATACTACTTGCTCCCCCTAGGGCCTGTAGCTCTTCTCTAATCATCAGGCGGATGTCTTCCGTTCTTACTGAACTTTCCTCCTGAAGTATATGGCCAATACAAATCTGACATAATCTTTTAGGATACGTGTCCGGGAGGGGCTGGGAGCATAGGGCACATTCCTTGTGTTTGTATTTCTCCATTTTTTCACCCAAGGACAGATAGAAAGAGGGGGGAAGGGCCATCAGCTTGATAGGTGTGAATTATGACACTCACCCAGTGAAGCTTGCTTGTCAGCATGGTACCGGCTTTGGGGTTGAAGGATCCGGCTGCGGCGTGGAGCGAAACGATTTTCCTTCAGTCCTGTTTGTGGAGCCACTCTGCTTAGAGTGTCCACTTTCACTTTTCCTGCTGCTGCGTGGCACCACCAGCTCATCAGGTGGGTGCGAAACGGGGTCACTTGGGGATGACATCGCTGCACACCGGTATGCCTCTGGCCGGTGCTTTTATGCAGCTTTTCCCCTTTTTTTTCACTTCCGGGTTCTGTGCCCCATGCGCCTTTGCGGCCGCTCTATATCGCGGCGCTTTTCTCTCTCTGGTCTCCTGGAAGTCTGCTATCACTTCCGGGGCCCGCTGAGCTGGATGATGACGTGCGTGCCGCGCGTGTTCCACTCACTGCCAGCCATGTGCGCCGGCCCTGTGCTCCCGGCCGCGTGTCTCCTCCGCCGCCGGAGATTCTCCTGTCTCCCCTACATTACCAGCGAGAGAGGCGGTGGCCTCCAACCTTCATCCATGGTCCGGTATCCAGCATGCTCCCAGCTCCTTACAGGTAGGGCAGCCGTGGTACTTCTGCTTTAGGCAGCGTGTCTCACCCGCACGCTGTATGCGAGCCAGAGCAGGATTGTTCCTGGCCTCGCATCGCCCCCGGGGAATACCTTTTGCCTCATGCCACCTCTTCCCCGTGCGTCTTTATGGCCGGAACGTCATTCAGGTAATTTTTCTTCAGCTCAGGGGGGAGCTGAAACAGAATTCCCCTGATATTTTCACCCCATATTTTTTATTTTCCCAAGGGTAACAGAAGAAAGTGGACCCCAACAGTTATTATGCAATTTGTCCTAAGTACGCTGATGCCCCATATGTGGGGGTAAACTATTGTTTGGGCACATGGCAGAGCTCAGAAGTGAAGGAGCACAGTTTGAATTTTCAATGCAGAATTGGCTGGAATTGAGATCAGATGCCACGTCACATTTGGAGAGCCCCTGATGTGCCTAAACAGTAGAATCCCCCCAATTCTAACTCCAACCCTAACCCCAACACACCCCTAACCCTAGTCCCAACCCTAACCATAACCCTAACCATAAACCTAACCCTAACACACCCCTAACCCAATTCCCAACCCTAACCCTAACTTTAGGCGCCACCCTAAACCTAACTTTAGGCGCAACCCTAAGCCTAACCCTAACCCTAATGGGAAAATGGAAATAAATACATTTTTTTAATTTTATTATTTTTCCCCAACTAAAGGGGTGATAAAGGGGGGGTTTTATTTATTATTTATAGCGAGTTTTTATGATTGGCAGATGTCACGCTAAAAGATGCTTTTTATTGCAAAAAATAGTTTTTGCATCATCACATTTTGAGAGCTATAATTTTTGCATGTTGTGGCCCACAGAGTCATGTGAGGTCTTATTTTTTGCGGTACGAGTTGAAGTTTTTATTGGTACCATTTTTGAGCATGTGACATTTTTTGATCGCTTTTTATTTTGATTTTTGGGTGGTTAGAATGAACAAAAATCAGCAATTCATGAATTTCTTTTGGGGGGGCGTTTATACCGTTCCGCGTGTGGTAAAATTGATAAAGCAGTTTTATTCTTAGGGTTAGTACGATTACAGCGATACCTCATTTATATCTTTTTTTTTATGTTTTGGCGCTTTTATACCATAAAAACCATTTTATATAAAAAATAATTAATTTTGCATCGCTTTATTCTGCGAGCTATATTTACAGGACGAAATGAATTGATTGGGGAATATTTATTTTTTTCTTTTATTTTGGAATTTTTTTTTTACACTTGTTATTTTTATTTTTTTAACTTTTTTACTTTGTCCCAGGGTGGGAAATTGCAGTATAGGGTCAGATCGCTGGTATCACAGTGTGCACAGCACTCTGTGAGACCAGCGATCTCACAGGCAGTGCTGCAGGCTTCCTCAGCGCCTGCTCTCAGCAGGCGCTGAGGAAGCCGCCTCCCTGCAGGACCTGGTGGCCATCTTGGATCCGGAGTCCTGCAGGGAAGAGGCCTTCAGAACAGGGCAGTCACATTGCGCTGTTCTGAGGGCCTCAGGAGAGCATGCAGGGAGCCCCCTCCCTGCGCGATGCTCCCCTGTGCCCCGGTACACCGCGATCATATTTGATCGCGGTGTGCCAGGGGTTAATGTGCCGGGAGCGGTCCGTGACCACTCCTGGCACAAAGTGGCGGGTGTCAGCTGTGATAAACAGCTGACACCCGGCTGCGATCAGCTGCGTTCCCCCCAGCTGATTGCTTCGACGTACTATCCCGTCCATGGTCAGATTGTCACGGGTTTCATGGACGGGATACTACGTCGGATGGCAGAGAGGGGTTAATGATTGGGCCCATTATATATGGAGCTTTGTTTTGGCCCATAAGACACTGGAACAGCATTTACGTGGCCCATTACACACTGGAACATTAATAATTGGGCCCATTATATATGGAGCTTTCTTTTGGCCCATAAGACATGTGGAGCTCATCATATACTGTATGGAACATTATATGGGACCAATTATGTATGGAGCAATATATGGGGCTCATGATTCTGTATGGCAAACTATGTGGTGGTCATAATACTGTATCGAGGAATATAGTGTCCGGTTTTTGACCTATTGTAGATTTTAACATAGATATCAGTCATGTCATTTAAGAAGTGAAGTATTTTTCATTGTACTATATCTATATTTCTGTGCTGTATCGGAGCATCATGAATTGTGGTATGTGTTAAAGGGGCCCACTGACACTGTTTGGCCCAGGGCCCACGAAAACCGGGAGCCATCCCTACCCCCCCACAAGTTGAGCCAAATAACCGCCATTTTTCAATGCGTAACCATTATTACAAAAGAAATTAAGGTTGCCAAGCTTAAGTAACAATGATTGATTTTGCCATTCAAATGGGCACTGTAGGTGTGTTTACTGTCCTCCACTCCCTACCGACTTTGCTTCCCCATTGACTTGCATTGGGTTTCGTGTTTCGGTCGACCCACCGACTTTTTCCGATAGTCGGCCGATTTCGCTTGACCCGACTTTTGCGAAAGTCGGGTTTCATGAAACCCGACTCGACCCGAAAGAAGGGAAAGTCGCTCATCTCTAATAATCACACATGTGGGCCAATGTTCCAGGTGTCAATGATGCACTGCCAGTGGTGGGTGGAGGAGCACTTTCTGCCAAATCCACATCCCTCCAGTCATGCACAAACCCTGTACCTGACCTTGGCAAGCCAGCATTTTCTCTTGCCCCCTGAGAAGCATCCTGCTCCCCAAAATAATCATCCCTCTCATCCTCCTCTTCCTCTTCCTCTTCTTCCTCCACCTCGTCCAGGACAGTTCCCTGAGCAGACAATGCCTGACTGTCATGAAGGCTTCCCTCCTCCTCCTCTTCCTCCGCTGCAGACGCCTGATCATTAATGTGCATCAAAGTTTGCATGAGCAGACGCATAAGTGGGATGCTCATTCTTATGATGGCATCGTCTGCGCTTACAAGCTGTGTGCATTCCTCAAAACACTGAAGGACTTTACAAAGGTCTTTCAGCTTTGACCACTGCACACCCGACAACTCGATGTCTGCCCTCAAACTGCCTGCCCGTGTATCCTCCCACAAATTAATTACAGCCTGCCTCTGTTCGCACAGCCTCTCAACCATGTGCATGGTGGAGTTCCACCTTGTTGCACAATCTATGATTAGGTGGTGCTTGGGGAGGTGGAGCGATCGCTGCAGCCTCTGCATGCGACTGGAGTCAACGGGCGAGCGACGGATGTGCGAGCACAGTCTTCGCACCTTATGGAGCAGGGCTGGTAACTCCGGATAATTATTTATGAAGCACTACACCACCAGGTTCAAGGTGTGAGCCAGGCAAGGTATGTGTCTGAGTTTTGCCAGGGCTATGGCCACTACAAAATTACGTCCGTTATCACTGACTACCTTGCCTGGCTCAAGATGTAGACTGCCCAGCCATGACTCAGTTTCTCGCTGCAAGCAGTCGGCCAGTACCTCCGCGGTGTGTCTGTTGTCGCCCAAAGACATCATCTTTAAAACAGCCTGCTGACGATTACCACTAGCTGATCGATAGTGGGACACCTCGTGTGCAACACTGGCAGCTGCGGATGGAGTGCTCATGCGACTGTGCTCTGTCGACAAACTATTGCTTCTGGAGGCAGAGGGTTGAACGCCAACAGCCAACTGTTACCTATACCATGGGCTAGGCTGCACTGTCCCACCGCCGCTGTCCCCTGTGGACCCTGCATCAACCACATTAACCCAGTGCGCAGTGATGGACACGTAAGGCCCTGGCCATGCCTACTGGACCATGCATCTGTTGTGAGGTGCACCTTTCCACTCACTGATTGTTTGAGTGCATGAACAATGCGGTCTTTCACATGCAGGTGGAGGGCAGGGATGGCTTTTCTACAAAAGAAATGCTGACTGGGTAGGTCATAGTGTGGGACAGCGTAGGCCATGAGCTCTTGGAACGCTGCGCTTTCGACCAAACGGAAGGGCATCATCTCTAATGAGATAAGTTTGGCAATGTAGGCGTTCAAAGCCAGTGAGGTGTTGTAGTCTGTCCACGCTTGCAAGTGCATGGTGTTTAAATGTCTAAACATGCAACTGGTATTCAATTTTCGGAGATTTTTCCCTCGGCTAAAGGTCCTTCCACACTTCTTACAGATAACCTTTGCCTCATCAATAGGATTTTGGTCAAAAAAGTGCCACACTGCACTCTTCCTACTATGGGCTAAATTTTCAGTACGATGTCGAAAACTGCTGCTGTGATGTCGATGACTGCTACCGATCCTTTCTCTTCTGAGCTATTGCCAGCGGCACCCTCTTCCTCCAATGGATGCCAATCTGGGTCAACAACTTGGTCATACATCACCTCCTCTTCAATTTCATCTGCACCTTCCTCTGTGTCACCGTGTAAGGTGTTAGGGTATGCTGGAAGGGTCAGATTCTGTATCAGTAGACTGCGAGGGTAATGCAGTGCTCTGGGTGAATGTACCAGCAGAATCATATAGCAGTGGCTGTGCATCAGTGCACTCCATGTCAGATTCATCTTGTACTGGGGAATTCAGGATTCACTTGATTACCCAGGCATGGTATGTGAAAAGAGCTCCAGGGAGTAATCTGAAGTGTGGCCTGCCGCATCCTTCACTTGTGGTGGGGTGAACGACACAAGGAAAGGTGTTGTTCCTGACCAGGAGCCTGCACTGACGACTCAGTGCTTGCATTTTTTGAAACTTCAGAATAGGAGGTGATAGAGCTGGAGGCTGTTTCGGCAATGTAAGCCAAAACCTGTTCCTGATGCTCCGGCTTTAAAAGCGGTTTACCTACTCCAAGAAAAGGGAGCCTTCCAGGCCTTCTGGAGCCAGACGATGACGCAGGCTCAACACCTCCTGCCTTAGGTGCTATTGTGCTTTTGGCACTACCAGCAGATGCATCACCACCACCACCACCATCAGTCCCAGTCTGCCCCTCCCACCCACATCCGTGGCCTCTTCCACCATACTTTCTCATGTTTGGGAAAATGTACCAAAAATACCAGCAGATATATGGTACTGTATGAGGAGCGTACAGCTGTATACGGTGTAGGGAAAAATTTAAATCTCCGTATATATTTCCTGAGTCACACACAGACGCTCTCTCATTATGGATTTCACCGTAATACAAAGAGCACATATACGGTACTGTCTCAGAAGCATACAGCTGTAAACGGTGTAGGGGAAAATTGCAATCTCCGTATATATTTCCGGAGTCACACACAGACGTTCACTCAGTATGGATTTGACCGTAATACAAAGAGCTGATATATGGTACTGTATGAGGAGCGTACAGCTGTATACGGTATAGGGGAAAATTCCAATCTCTGTATATATTTCCAGAGTCACACACAGACGCTCTCTCAGTATGAATTTCACCGTAATACAAAGAGCAGATATACGGTACTGTCTCAGAAGTGTACAGCTGTATACGGTGTAGGGGAATATATTTCCGGAGTCACACACAGATACTCAGCATGTATTTGTCCGTGATACCAGCCGGTACACGGTAGTGTGTGAGGAGCGTACAGCTCTATGCGGTGTGGGAAAAAATGAACGGTCGGTAACTGTACAGAAAAAAAGAATAAAAGTATTAGTGCTGTGTAAAAAGCAGTCTGCACAGCAGTGTACACACAGCAATACAGCTATCAGGCAGAATAATAACCAGCGCTGCTGCACACAAGAAAATCCTCCCCTGTCACAGCACACTAAATGTACAGCACAATTGCTATCAGTACAAGCACAGAAGAACTTCTCTTTCCAGCCCTAACTCTCTCCTTACTGATAAACAGCGTCAGCAACCTCTCCCTACTGTTAATATTGGCAGAAGTAAAATGGAGGTCGGCGATCAGGGCTTTTATAGACACTATGACGCCCCCCAAAGCAAGCCAATCACTGCAATGTTCTTCTCTAAGATGGTGGTGAACCCTGCTCATGTCATCTCGTTGCCCACAGTGTACGTTCTTGCTCATTGGCTGAAAAAAGGCGCCTGTAAGCATTCTGGGAAATTCGACTTTGGCGCTCGTTTTGCCGACCGCATGGCTGATTGCATGCCAACGAAACCAGACTTTGGCGAAAGTCGGCAACTTTTGTATCTGACCAACCTGTTTCACTCAACTCTAGTAACCAGTGCTTCATGCTGGAAAAAAGTCTGCATCTCTTAAAGCCATGGATTTCGCTCTACGTCCATTGGTCCAATAGTCTTAGAACAAGGCCAGCTCAAGATCTAGTTCAAGTTGCTGACAGAGATCATCAGCGCTGCCACCTTTTTATCCCTGCACCATCTCTTATTTACACATTCACTATGTCAATTACAAATCTTCGCTAGGGGAGAAAAAGTACTTCTCCCCAGCAACTATTCATCAACCTTCCTATCATCCACCATGTCCTGGGCCAAGTTAGCACAACACATGGAGACAGTGTAAAACAGCTGGAAAACTCTTTTCCTGCCAATTAACCTCTTCAGGCTACTTTCACACTTGCGTTTTTTTGCGCAGCGCATCGTGCGCTATCTGACGCATGCACAATGTTCCCCTATCTTTAACATGGCGGGCGCAGGGTCTAGCGCTTGCACGCGTTCATCTGCGTTTAGCGTGCGCTGTGCATTTTCCAGGTGTGCGTCCATACGCGCTAGACGCTACATGTTGCATTTTTTTTATCCGCCAAACCGCTTTAAAAAAACGTGTGCGCATGCTATGCGCAAAAAATAACATTGCAGTCTATGGGTGCACTGGTGTGCGTATGGCTTTACGCTCATCAGCGCTTTTGCGCGAACGCGATTTTGGAGTAAATAATGTCTAACTTGTTTAAACAACCCCCTACACAAGATACATTGTGAGGAGTGTAGATAAAAAGGTGATAGAGACAGAGAGAGATGATAGAGACAGAGATGATAGAGACAGATGATAGAGACAGAGATGATAGAGACAGATGATAGAGACAGATCATAGAGCCAGATGATAGAGACAGAGATGATAGAGACAGAGATCATAGAGACAGAGATGATAGAGACACAGTTGATAGGAATGTGACACGTAGACAACCCATGCGACGAAAAAAACGCAAACACATGCAAAAACGCTTGAAATCACATACAAACGCTGCGTTTTTTGGTCGTAATGCGCACGCTGATGCGACTAAATATCGCAGCGTTTATAAGCGTTTGCATGCGTTTTTTTAATGCGTTTCATGTGCGCACGATGCGCTGCGCAAAAAACGCAAGTGTGAAAGTAGCCTCAGGAGGGGTAATACATGGTGTATAGTACTGCCGTGTGCTCCCTTCCTAGAGGGATCATCATAGCAATATATAACACAATATAAATTATTAATTTAGTCATACTAATTAAGAACAAATCACCTAAGGTGGAAATATTGGTGGATAAATATTTGGGGATGGCCTTTATTAAAATGAAAAGTACAACCAAGATATCAAACTAGTTTTATTTATTCATCTGTAAATCGATAATCATAGAACCATAAAACTTACCAAATGCAGTTTTAGCCCAATAAACTCAAGCCCAAAACCATCAAACCTCTGTCCATTCCTTACCTGGATGGCTAACCTCAACCGGCTATTTTCCCTTCAAGAATGCAAACATGCCCCTTCCCACCAAGGGACAACTCAACCATACCTGCAAATTAAATAAAAACTATAATGCCCAATCTAATATATAAAGCTGAATGTATGTATGTGTGTATGTATGTGGGTATGTTTGTCCGGGATTGGAATCCGCACCGTCGCACTTACGGGCATGAAATTTTGCACGCCTGCACGTCTCGACTCCAAAAGCGTCCTAGGCTATGTTTTGAATCGAAATTTTAACCCCGCGCGTTCCAAATCGCCAAACAATTTTGGCCCTATCTACATAATGGGGAGAAAGCTGAATGCTTGTGTGTATGTCCGGCATAGGAATCTGCATTTACGGGCATGAAATTTTGCACACCCGCACGTCTCGACCCCGGGAGCGTCATAGGCTAGGTTTTGAGTCGAAATTTTAACCCCGTGCATTCCAAATCGGCAAATAATTTTGGCCCGGGATAGGAATCTGCACCGTTGTACTTACGGGCATGAAATTTTGCATGCCCGCACATCTCAACCCCAGGAGCATCATAGGCTATGTGTTGAATGGAAATTTTAACCCCCGCACGTTCCAAATCGCCAAACAATTTTGGCCCTATCTACATAATGGGGAGAAAGCTGAATGCTTGTATACAATAAAAGGGGAAAGGCTGGCACATCAACCTTCTAAATCAACATCAACATGCTGGAATGAAAAACTCCCAATTGACTGCATGAATTTAAAAATACTCTGATTTAAACAATTTCTAATCTTCTCACAAAATCTAAGCTCATTGGATTGTGCCCACAATCACAAATAAATCCAAATAATATCAAATAAATTTTACCACTGAAGTATAGTATGTCATAAAAAAAACATTCAGAGAATCAGTGGGATCCGTTGAAGCGTTCCAGAGTTATTACCTCTGACACTGGTCAGAATTTTGAAGATAGATCTGGTCATTAATAAGCAAACCACCTTGGGATGTAAAGGTGTTAAGATCTTCACTGGCCACCAGACTACCGATATGTGGTGGCACCGATATGAGATATAGCAGAGTCTGAGGGAGGAACTCACCTGCCTTTATTTATACAGTAATTATAATGCAAATATTAGTCATTAATATACAAATGTTACCAAGCATAAAATCATAGCTCAATCAGGAGGTCCCTAACTGTGGTATACCACCTCGCTATGTGTCTTACAGGCCTCAAAATACATGGAAGCAAAGTAGCACCTGTGCCTGGCTGTATTTAAAACCTACATATGGAAAGCTGACTAGATTAAGGTGCATAGATGGGTGAGATTATGTTTCACTCTATGATTATAATGACTATTTTATTTACCCTATTTTAAAATATTTTAATCAGTTCGCAGGACCCAGGACTCCAGCGCTGCAAAGCAACAGTGCTAACAACTGAGCTGCTGTGCTTGATAACAACCAGATGCACGAGTGAGCCACCTACATTACACGTACCACTACTGGTCATTTAGTAACTATAACTGGTATAGCTCATAATCAGAGTCCATCTCAGTATTATAATAAAGAATGTTTGACTGTAGTTGGTTGGATATAGCAGATGACGTCTTCCTTTTCACAGTATAATATATGGGTTTTTACCTTTTCTATTTCTTTTGTTGCAGTCTTGCAGAATTGTGTTTTTACATAATGATTACTGAATTATGGACAGTCTTTAGAAAAGACCAGGTGGCTATAGAAAGAAGAAAAAGGAAAAGCCAAGTGCACTGGTGGACACAGACAGAAAAGGGCCCTTGTGCAAGAACAATACATGGGCCCTTTGCAGCCCAAAAGCTCCTAAAAATGAAAAATGAAAAACAGCACCTGCTTTGGAGGAATAAATGAGCCCCCTCACCTCTTGGGCCCTTGTGCGGCTGCACAGGTTGCACCAATGATATGTCCACCCCTGGCCAAGTGGCTATGACTTGCAGAATTGAACTTTCTACCTACATATTTTATCAGAAGTAGAAAGGCAACTTCCATTCAATAACTGTAATATATCTTAATAAGCAAAAATCTGTTAATTTATTAAACTGCATCATATTCACTATCTCTATACGCCTGCCTATTAAGAACAAAATGTAGTTAATGTCTAGTAAAGAGATTTATTCTATTTTGCCTAGTTTGACTCCTGTAACATGTAAGGGAATAGCAGATTACATATTACTAGCTTGATAATCTAGCAAATTACAGAATCTGGTTTCACCAAATGTTTTGTGTGCACACATGGTGACAGAAGCGTTTGCACATAGCAGATGTGTTTCCATCGTAAAATGATTTCCAGTGGGATTTTCAGTGCATTGAAATCAAAAGCAGAAAATGGAATGCCTGACAATCACAGCAAAACAGGCACACGTAGAAGTCAAAGCATTAGTGTAATGATAAATATATAGCCACACTGTATAGGGCTGCTGTAGACAGAATGAATTTAGTTGTGTACTTAAAACTAGGTCAGTGGCAGGAAAGAAGCTGTGTTTATTGGGAGGTCAAAGTGCAATGAGAAATGACGCAGAAATACTTACAGTATATGTTTTGTGATGTTCCACACGTGTGTGGACGGGGATCACTCGCTTTGCTGGTCTTAGAGGTAAACACTGGCACGCTCAGGGTTAAAACAATAGTCCATTTGGTTTATTACAGCAAACTTGACACAAAATACAGTCTTTCAATAATACTTCTCACTGATCCCGTTCAGCATAACACGGTTTTCAAGACCGCTACCTGTTGGCGTCAGCCACACAGGTTCTCGGAGACCTCTTGTCCCCAGAGGTATCCAGCAAACACCAAACACAGTCTTTATCTCACAAATACTTCTCTCTGATCCCGATCAGCATAACACGGTTTTCAAGACCGTTACCTGTTGGCATCGGCCACACAGGTTCCCGGAGTCCTCTTGTCCCAGAGGCATCCAGCAAACAACAAACACAGTCTTTATCTCACTAATACTACTCTCTGATCCCGATCAGCATAACACGGTTTCAAGACCGCTACCTGTTGGCGTCAGCCACACAGGTTCCCGAAGATCTCTTGTCCCCAGAGGTATCCAGAAAACAATAAACACAGTCTTTATCTCACTAATACTACTCTCTGATCACGATCAGCATAACACGGTTTTCAAGACCGCTACCTGTTGGCGTCAGCCACACAGGTTCCCGGAGATCTCTTCGCCTCAGAGGTATTCAGCAAACATCAAACAGTCTCTTTCTTACCAATACTTCTCACGACTTGAACACATTCTTCATGATCCCGGTCATCTCACCACAGGCTCATGTCTGTCACCTGTTGGCCACGCAGGTTCCCGGATCCCTCAATCTCAGAGGTATCCAATCCACACTTCTCACTTCACTCTGATCCCGATCAGTGTCACCACGGTTTTCAAGACCGTCCATTCCGCTGGCTCAAGCTCGCCAGCCTTGCTTCCTCAGTCTGTGCAACATCCAGCCTGGATGTCAGGGAGCTCTGTCCACGCTGACAGACTCCCAGCACACTCACAGACTCTTCACAGTCTCAGACTCCATACCCTCTCTGAGACTCCCCACACCATGTGCCAAACACTCCCTACATACCTGTAGCCACTCCCACAGGTGAGGTATGGAGCACATGGTCTGGTCACATGTTCATGACTTCATCCCAGGTCCTCAAAACACTCACAACCATCAATGGGCGGTGTATGTGTGGTTAGCCAGTCCCACCTAGCTCTCCAGCTAACCCTGTAAGACTCCCTAGAAAATAAACAGAACTCTTGTAGGACTACAAGTCCCAGAACAACATTCCTGGCTTACAGTGCAGAGGAGCTCTGCGACACATACCTGCCATTCACAACCATGCCGGGGACTGTCTTTCCATCCAAATCCTGTCTCCATGCATATCTTGAGGAGCATATACAGCGCCCCCTAGCTGCAGCATGGGTCACTACATCACAGCTTTTACATGAAAATTCTATATGTTATACTAATAATGGTAAGTTAGGCTACTTTCACACTTGCGTTTTTTGCGCAGCGCATCATGGGCACATGAAACGCATTAAAAAAATGCATGCAAACGCTTATAAACGCTGCGATATTTAGTCGCATCAGCGTGCGCATTATGACAAAAAAACACAGCGTTTGTATGCTATTTCAAGCGTTTTTGCATGCGTTTGCGTTTTTTCGGCGCATGGGTTGTCTACGTGTCACATTTCTATCAACTCTGTCTCTATCATCTCTATCATCTCTGTCTCTATCATCTGTCTCTATCATCTCTATCATCTCTGTCTCTATCATCTCTATCATCTCTGTCTCTACCATCTGTCTATATCATCTCTATCATCTCTGTCTCTATCATCTCTGTCTCTATCATCTCTGTCTCTATCATCTGTCTCTATCATCTCTGTCTCTATCATCTCTGTCTCTATCATCTCTATCATCTCTGTCTCTATCATCTCTGTCTCTATCATCTGTCTCTATCATCTCTGTCTCTATCATCTATCATCTGTCTCTATCATCTCTGTCTCTATCATCTCTGTCTCTATCATCTGTCTCTATCATCTGTCTCTATCATCTTTGTCTCTATCATCTCTGTCTCTATCATCTGTCTCTATCATTTATCATCTGTCTCTATCATCTATCATCTGTCTCTATCATCTCTATCATCTCTGTCTATATCATCTGTCTCTATCATCTCTATCATCTCTGTCTCTATCATCTGTCTCTATCATCTCTATCATCTGTCTCTATCATCTGTCTCTGTCATATGTCTCTATCAACTTTTTATCTACACTCCTCACAAACAATGTATCTTGGGGTGGTTTAAACAAGTGTTTAGACATTATTTACACCAAAATCGCGTGCGCGCAAAAGTGCTGACGAGCGCAAAGCCATGCGCACACCAGCGCACCCATAGACTGCAATGTTATTTTTTGCGCATAGCATGCGCACACGTGCGCACGCATTTTTTTAAAGCGGTTGGGCGGAAAAAAAATGCAACATGTAGCATCTAGCGCGTATGGACGCACACCTGGAAAATGCGCAGCGCACGCCAAACGCAGATGAACGCGTGCAAGCGCTAGACCCTGCACCCGCCATGTTAAAGATAGGAGAACATTGCGCATGCGTCCGATAGCGCACGATGCGCTGCGCGATAAAGCGCAAGTGTGAAAGTAGCCTTATAGATAAAAAAAAGATGCTTCAAGGAGGAAAAAAACCTGAAGTGTCTTCCTCCTGGAAAACTCAGCAGACTTGCTCACAAAAGACACTGGGCACAATTCATCAACTCACTGATGACAGGGTGTGTTGGAACGGAATCACACCTATTAATAAATCAAGTAAGGCACAAAGTGGTGTGTGCTGCTATGTGCGCTCACCGCAAATCTATCTGCAGCCTCTACTGCAGTAAAACTTGTGGAGTAGCGAATGCAGACACACTTCATGAATTTATCTAGCAGGGTCGCCACTCACTGTCTCACCCCTGACCGACATCAGCTCCACCCACTTTGTCAGAGCTATGGGGTTAATGTTGTGAAAATGCCACAATTCTCTTTTTTTTTTGCTACTGAGCTTTGATCAAATACCCAAATTGTGTGAACATACCGTTGCACTTTTTCTTTCCAACCATAAGCCCATCCAGAAAGAAAAACATCTAAAATCTTCCCCTTTTGTTAGGGAAAAAAATCTTCAAGATTACAAATATGGCAACTTAGGATCTGCCACAAGAAAAATATAGTCACTTTTACAGTCTGGAATTTGGTCATCTGTTTTATCATCATGTGTCCAAAATCTCAGCACTATTTGGAAAAAGACTAGGCTAAAAAGCGCAAAAGCGTCTCTATTTTTGATTTTGTTCATTATTTCAGTAAAACATAACATTTTGTCACACCTACCAGGAACAAACTCACCTTCATCTATCTAAAATATCTTTTGTAGTATAAAGGTAACTCAGTAGTTATTATACAACATTAGTGTTGAGCGATACTGCTCGATATCTAAAAATATCGGATCGGAATGGTATCGCCGATATCACTAAATATCGTCGATATCCGATTCCGATACCGGAAGTCCCATGTAAGTCTATGGGAACAAAATATCGCAACAAAAAAAAACCCTTTCTTTCGTTGTAAACACAAAATATACACACATAGAATACATATATATATATATATATATATACATGTCATTGTGACATATATATATCATATATTTATAGTTTATACACTTCTACATAGTAAAATAGACTCTGATTCAATTGCCGGGTAAAGCCGTGACATACCCCATAGAAGTTGACGGGCTCGGTGCCGAGTACCCCAAAACCTCTGGCTCTGTGCGACTCAACTTGGGCGTCACGAACAGGATTCTGTAGCTCGCTATAAGCGAGTCCTGTGTGCCTGAATTGAACTGGTTTTGTGCTTGAGAATTGCTAAAATCATCAGAGAATGTATTTGCCATTTTTCCGCCATATCTGCATCACGACGAGGCACTGGTGAAGAAGAAGGGCGTGCTCTTCGTGGGTGTACACTCACTCAGTGGCGCGAAAACGATGGCCGACCACTCTAAATGTTACTGCAATGTAAGATCGTGCCCCACAGCTCTTCAGTTCCGCCTCCTCATCCTCCTCAGTGTGCGGAAACTAACACGAAGGTCCCGCCTCACTACAAAAGAGGGGCCCTCTCCAGATGCTAATGACACATGTGACTTGGCAGAGATGGCTAATGGACACGAGCAGAAGTGTGAAGGGATGGAGCAGTCAGAGCTCTCCCCCCACGGAAGCGACCCGATCGCCACGGAACCACCGTTGGGCACCCGGCCTGGAAACCCTCCTATGCTGCAAGAAGCGGAGGATACCCTAAGAGGCCTGGCCCGGCACCGGGAGGAGGTCGCCAGGATGGAAGCCAGCTGGCGTGCCCTAAAACTAAACTTGGAGCGGCGCCAATCCCTCTTACCTGAAGTGTCTGTACCGGAAGGTGAGGCACCCGTTCTAGTAGAGGAGTCCGTGTGGGCATCCCAGCCCTTGCAATGTGATCCGGTTGACGTTGTCGCAGTGGAGGCACCCGTTCCTGCAAAAAACGCTGCACCGGCAGCACCCCAGATCCCGCTGTCTGCCCCCGTCGCTGAGACAGAAGAAGCGACACCCGTCCTCATGGAGGAGGCCGCGCAGGCACCAGAGGTCTACCTGTCTGTACCGGAGCCCCGACTGTCATCTGTTCCAGAGCCGGCTGCTTCCTCCGCAGGTGAGCGCCGCCAGGACTGTCGGGCGCCAGGAGAGCTGCCGCAAACCGGACATCGTAAGCTGCAGTTTGATGGTGGAGACATGGAGATGCTGGTGGAGGAGAATTACAACCGGCGTCAGGAGGAAGAGTGGAGACGTTGGGAGCGGGAAGCAGAGCGACAAAGGGAGCAGCGAGAATCCCAAAAGCTTCGGCAACGTAACCTGGAGAAGGATCGGGCAGATAAGGACCGGATGAGAAAAGATAAAGGAACCCTGTGGGAGCTGCGGCGTAAGGGTGCAGTACGGAACTTTAAGTTAAAAGGTGGTTGGGGCTTCATCCAGGAGCCTGGACTTTATTTAGAAGTGTTTGTGACCCGGCGGGACGTGGAGACTCACCTCCCAGAAGGACACCCGGGGAGGGACCTGTTGCCAGGAGACTTGGTGACTTACACCCGACACTGGGGTTACAATGGATGGTACGCCCTAAATGTTACCAGGTGCGACCCCTACTCCCCAGAGTGTCAGGAACCTGTGAGACTCTCGGAGCCTTCAGCCTCCCACATCCAGGCCTCTGCACAAGTGCCCACCCCACGCCGTAAATCTCCCCAGCCTCCCTCAGTGGTCTCCTCAGCAGCCCCAGCTATGGACATGATAACTATAGCTGGCCCGTACCCGGCGCCTGTTAGGCCCCCTGGGGTTCGTTCAGTCCGGGACATAGGGCTCCAGACCCGGAGGGAGATGAAAGAGGTGGCCACACAGACACAGATAGCGGGTCACGACTTGACTGTACAGGCCACACGACGTCATCAGGTCCTGGTGGTCCTTGGTGTCTCGGATGTTTGGCAAGCATCAGAAGAGTACCAGGTGGTACCTGGAACACCCCTGCCAAAGAATTATAAATAACCCGGACAGGGTCCCTGTATGTAAATAGTTAAATTGTTGATGTACCCGGACGGGTGAATGTTCATAAAAAAGTTTTTTTAATTTAATAAAAAAAACAACACAGTTTTCATTACTTTTATTACAGTCTCATCCTGCGACGCCATCGATCTCCTGTAAAAAAATGAAAAAAAAAAACAGCAGTATACCACCTGTCCGACGCAGTCCATAGTAAAGAGTGTCCCACGACGATCCAGCTCTGCTACATCAGAATGACAGGCAGAGCCTGTCATCCCGGCGCAGCACAGCTGATTACCTACTTCCCCGGCGGTGACGTCATCGGACTGGTTTACGGCCGGGATTACCCTGCAGTCACTGCAGTTATCGCGAAAAACTGCATGTGACCGCCAGGGAGAAGATAATGGCGGCCATCAAGCAGTCCAGGACGTGACCGCCGGAGATCTTCTGCCAGGTAAGTGCCGCTGACTCCTGACAGACCCGACCGACGGACACTCACAGTGACAGTGACAAATCCGATTCCGGTATCCGATATGACGAAAATATCGGTACTCGGAATCGAAAGCCCGATACAGCTAATATCGGCCAATACCCGATATTTGCAGTATCGTATCGCTCAACACTATACAACATAGAAGTAATCCAGAGCTTACTATTCCCAGGTCATCAGGGCAGTAATGGTAATAATGCTGTCAGGGACCCAGGCAAATACTGCTTCCAAGCTTAACTATGGGCTTCAACTAACCTACTACCCACAAGTCTTCCTGTATTGTTGTAACAAGGGGACACAGGGGGTTAGTTTTGGCCGAGATATTTAAAGGGACAGTTCACTGGCAGAGTCCACTAAGTACACAGTCAGCGAGCACTGCCCCTGGCCCCTTGTACATACAATGCTGGTTTGTTTTCCCGAGTCACCTTTTTCTTCTGGTCGCAGCAGTCCAGGCGATACAGAGTTCACAGAGGCAACTTTCGTCCAATGGGGAAAAAAATAACTTTTTAATGGATGATGACAAAATAGAAAGAAGTCACGAGTACAATACTGGTTTTCCTGCTCTGTCCTTGTCACACTTTCCAACTGAACCCACAGCAGCTGTAGCAGCCAAAGTTCAGGGGAATTACACGTGCCAGGATAATCCCTTCAGAAGCGAGGACCCTTCCAGAGTCCTGGGGCCCATATTGCAGTCCTTTGCCCTTTTTACTCAGTCATTGGTCCGGGACAACAGACCTCTCCCGTCTGTGGGGTCTGGCAGTGCCCCGTCTGACAAACACATCTGCCCTGGCCAGAGTCACAGGCAGTTCTCCTGAGCAGCAGCTTCCTGTCTCCTAGTGGCTGCAAGCTCAGCCCCCTTTTAACTATTGCCTGTCCCTAACTCTGCACAGAAATTAAAAGGAGAACATACATTATATTACACATAAAACATATGTACAGGAAAGTGCACGGGGAGTCACACAGAAGGAGGAGAGGGCGCAACTGAGGGGACCTGCCACCCCCTTACAGAGTAACAAGGGAACTTTATTTAAGAGACAATGATATGCAAACAAGCTTCACAAAATACTGCTCATCCTTTCTCAAAAAAACTAATGCACAGGCCATAATTAGTACTCTTT
>JARQOD010000001.1:247026185-247070871 GCA_033576555.1 Oophaga sylvatica
CCAAACGCAGATGAACGCGTGCAAGCGCTAGACCCTGCACCCGCCATGTTAAAGATAGGAGAACATTGCGCATGCGTCCGATAGCGCACGATGCGCTGCGCGATAAAGCGCAAGTGTGAAAGTAGCCTTATAGATAAAAAAAAGATGCTTCAAGGAGGAAAAAAACCCTGAAGTGTCTTCCTCCTGGAAAACTCAGCAGACTTGCTCACAAAAGACACTGGGCACAATTCATCAACTCACTGATGACAGGGTGTGTTGGAACGGAATCACACCTATTAATAAATCAAGTAAGGCACAAAGTGGTGTGTGCTGCTATGTGCGCTCACCGCAAATCTATCTGCAGCCTCTACTGCAGTAAAACTTGTGGAGTAGCGAATGCAGACACACTTCATGAATTTATCTAGCAGGGTCGCCACTCACTGTCTCACCCCTGACCGACATCAGCTCCACCCACTTTGTCAGAGCTATGGGGTTAATGTTGTGAAAATGCCACAATTCTCTTTTTTTTTTGCTACTGAGCTTTGATCAAATACCCAAATTGTGTGAACATACCGTTGCACTTTTTCTTTCCAACCATAAGCCCATCCAGAAAGAAAAACATCTAAAATCTTCCCCTTTTGTTAGGGAAAAAAATCTTCAAGATTACAAATATGGCAACTTAGGATCTGCCACAAGAAAAATATAGTCACTTTTACAGTCTGGAATTTGGTCATCTGTTTTATCATCATGTGTCCAAAATCTCAGCACTATTTGGAAAAAGACTAGGCTAAAAAGCGCAAAAGCGTCTCTATTTTTGATTTTGTTCATTATTTCAGTAAAACATAACATTTTGTCACACCTACCAGGAACAAACTCACCTTCATCTATCTAAAATATCTTTTGTAGTATAAAGGTAACTCAGTAGTTATTATACAACATTAGTGTTGAGCGATACTGCTCGATATCTAAAAATATCGGATCGGAATGGTATCGCCGATATCACTAAATATCGTCGATATCCGATTCCGATACCGGAAGTCCCATGTAAGTCTATGGGAACAAAATATCGCAACAAAAAAAACCCTTTCTTTCGTTGTAAACACAAAATATACACACATAGAATACATATATATATATATATATATATACATGTCATTGTGACATATATATATACATATATTTATAGTTTATACACTTCTACATAGTAAAATAGACTCTGATTCAATTGCCGGGTAAAGCCGTGACATACCCCATAGAAGTTGACGGGCTCGGTGCCGAGTACCCCCAAAACCTCTGGCTCTGTGCGACTCAACTTGGGCGTCACGAACAGGATTCTGTAGCTCGCTATAAGCGAGTCCTGTGTGCCTGAATTGAACTGGTTTTGTGCTTGAGAATTGCTAAAATCATCAGAGAATGTATTTGCCATTTTTCCGCCATATCTGCATCACGACGAGGCACTGGTGAAGAAGAAGGGCGTGCTCTTCGTGGGTGTACACTCACTCAGTGGCGCGAAAACGATGGCCGACCACTCTAAATGTTACTGCAATGTAAGATCGTGCCCCACAGCTCTTCAGTTCCGCCTCCTCATCCTCCTCAGTGTGCGGAAACTAACACGAAGGTCCCGCCTCACTACAAAAGAGGGGCCCTCTCCAGATGCTAATGACACATGTGACTTGGCAGAGATGGCTAATGGACACGAGCAGAAGTGTGAAGGGATGGAGCAGTCAGAGCTCTCCCCCCACGGAAGCGACCCGATCGCCACGGAACCACCGTTGGGCACCCGGCCTGGAAACCCTCCTATGCTGCAAGAAGCGGAGGATACCCTAAGAGGCCTGGCCCGGCACCGGGAGGAGGTCGCCAGGATGGAAGCCAGCTGGCGTGCCCTAAAACTAAACTTGGAGCGGCGCCAATCCCTCTTACCTGAAGTGTCTGTACCGGAAGGTGAGGCACCCGTTCTAGTAGAGGAGTCCGTGTGGGCATCCCAGCCCTTGCAATGTGATCCGGTTGACGTTGTCGCAGTGGAGGCACCCGTTCCTGCAAAAAACGCTGCACCGGCAGCACCCCAGATCCCGCTGTCTGCCCCCGTCGCTGAGACAGAAGAAGCGACACCCGTCCTCATGGAGGAGGCCGCGCAGGCACCAGAGGTCTACCTGTCTGTACCGGAGCCCCGACTGTCATCTGTTCCAGAGCCGGCTGCTTCCTCCGCAGGTGAGCGCCGCCAGGACTGTCGGGCGCCAGGAGAGCTGCCGCAAACCGGACATCGTAAGCTGCAGTTTGATGGTGGAGACATGGAGATGCTGGTGGAGGAGAATTACAACCGGCGTCAGGAGGAAGAGTGGAGACGTTGGGAGCGGGAAGCAGAGCGACAAAGGGAGCAGCGAGAATCCCAAAGCTTCGGCAACGTAACCTGGAGAAGGATCGGGCAGATAAGGACCGGATGAGAAAAGATAAAGGAACCCTGTGGGAGCTGCGGCGTAAGGGTGCAGTACGGAACTTTAAGTTAAAAGGTGGTTGGGGCTTCATCCAGGAGCCTGGACTTTATTTAGAAGTGTTTGTGACCCGGCGGGACGTGGAGACTCACCTCCCAGAAGGACACCCGGGGAGGGACCTGTTGCCAGGAGACTTGGTGACTTACACCCGACACTGGGGTTACAATGGATGGTACGCCCTAAATGTTACCAGGTGCGACCCCTACTCCCCAGAGTGTCAGGAACCTGTGAGACTCTCGGAGCCTTCAGCCTCCCACATCCAGGCCTCTGCACAAGTGCCCACCCCACGCCGTAAATCTCCCCAGCCTCCCTCAGTGGTCTCCTCAGCAGCCCCAGCTATGGACATGATAACTATAGCTGGCCCGTACCCGGCGCCTGTTAGGCCCCCTGGGGTTCGTTCAGTCCGGGACATAGGGCTCCAGACCCGGAGGGAGATGAAAGAGGTGGCCACACAGACACAGATAGCGGGTCACGACTTGACTGTACAGGCCACACGACGTCATCAGGTCCTGGTGGTCCTTGGTGTCTCGGATGTTTGGCAAGCATCAGAAGAGTACCAGGTGGTACCTGGAACACCCCTGCCAAAGAATTATAAATAACCCGGACAGGGTCCCTGTATGTAAATAGTTAAATTGTTGATGTACCCGGACGGGTGAATGTTCATAAAAAAGTTTTTTTAATTTAATAAAAAAAACAACACAGTTTTCATTACTTTTATTACAGTCTCATCCTGCGACGCCATCGATCTCCTGTAAAAAAATGAAAAAAAAAAACAGCAGTATACCACCTGTCCGACGCAGTCCATAGTAAAGAGTGTCCCACGACGATCCAGCTCTGCTACATCAGAATGACAGGCAGAGCCTGTCATCCCGGCGCAGCACAGCTGATTACCTACTTCCCCGGCGGTGACGTCATCGGACTGGTTTACGGCCGGGATTACCCTGCAGTCACTGCAGTTATCGCGAAAAACTGCATGTGACCGCCAGGGAGAAGATAATGGCGGCCATCAAGCAGTCCAGGACGTGACCGCCGGAGATCTTCTGCCAGGTAAGTGCCGCTGACTCCTGACAGACCCGACCGACGGACACTCACAGTGACAGTGACAAATCCGATTCCGGTATCCGATATGACGAAAATATCGGTACTCGGAATCGAAAGCCCGATACAGCTAATATCGGCCAATACCCGATATTTGCAGTATCGTATCGCTCAACACTATACAACATAGAAGTAATCCAGAGCTTACTATTCCCAGGTCATCAGGGCAGTAATGGTAATAATGCTGTCAGGGACCCAGGCAAATACTGCTTCCAAGCTTAACTATGGGCTTCAACTAACCTACTACCCACAAGTCTTCCTGTATCGTTGTAACAAGGGGACACAGGGGGTTAGTTTTGGCCGAGATATTTAAAGGGACAGTTCACTGGCAGAGTCCACTAAGTACACAGTCAGCGAGCACTGCCCCTGGCCCCTTGTACATACAATGCTGGTTTGTTTTCCCGAGTCACCTTTTTCTTCTGGTCGCAGCAGTCCAGGCGATACAGAGTTCACAGAGGCAACTTTCGTCCAATGGGGAAAAAAATAACTTTTTAATGGATGATGACAAAATAGAAAGAAGTCACGAGTACAATACTGGTTTTCCTGCTCTGTCCTTGTCACACTTTCCAACTGAACCCACAGCAGCTGTAGCAGCCAAAGTTCAGGGGAATTACACGTGCCAGGATAATCCCTTCAGAAGCGAGGACCCTTCCAGAGTCCTGGGGCCCATATTGCAGTCCTTTGCCCTTTTTACTCAGTCATTGGTCCGGGACAACAGACCTCTCCCGTCTGTGGGGTCTGGCAGTGCCCCGTCTGACAAACACATCTGCCCTGGCCAGAGTCACAGGCAGTTCTCCTGAGCAGCAGCTTCCTGTCTCCTAGTGGCTGCAAGCTCAGCCCCCTTTTAACTATTGCCTGTCCCTAACTCTGCACAGAAATTAAAAGGAGAACATACATTATATTACACATAAAACATATGTACAGGAAAGTGCACGGGGAGTCACACAGAAGGAGGAGAGGGCGCAACTGAGGGGACCTGCCACCCCCTTACAGAGTAACAAGGGAACTTTATTTAAGAGACAATGATATGCAAACAAGCTTCACAAAATACTGCTCATCCTTTCTCAAAAAAACTAATGCACAGGCCATAATTAGTACTCTTTATTCTACATGTACTATTTACTCTTTCATAGATCCACATATACTATACATATACAGTATGAGCATAAGAAAATAGATAAAGATCAAATTACTCTACTTCATTTTATATTTACAAAACCTACAAGAAGCAAAATGAAGGTTTTTAATATTAGACAGCGTAGGACCATCCCGAACAGGGTCACCTTGCCGTTGGTAGGATGGCTATTTTGCTATTTTTTATCAAAATCAGTGTTAATAAGAACCCTATGTTATTTAAATGCATTTTTCTTTTCTGCTTATTTAGTTACAGCAAGGTTTATGTTCATTGTGCTTCTTGTAGGTTTTGTATGCTTTATGACCAATTTGAACATGCGTTTATGTATTTACACCGAGCTCAATTTTTGTGTTTTTTCATTTAAAAATTTAGTGGTTCTTTGCAAAGAATTATAGCCATTCAATAGTGTCCACCAAATATATGCACAACGTAAAAGATGAAGGTACATGGACATTGGGTCAGGTACCCTGATCATTTTCCCAAATGGAGGCTAGATTTTTCTAATGTCAGCTTTAATGAAACATTAGACCTTTTTTTACTTTTGTATATATTGACTTATAGAATTTGTAGATAGATTCACATGTCTCATTCCATCGGGCGAGTAGTCTGTGGCTGATGAATGAGATGGGGAGTAACGCTTCTTCGCTGGCGGTGTCTGCGGCTATTCTTATGTCGCCTAGTGTGACATCATTATTGTGGCATGATGCCCATTGTGTCAGGCTGGTTAAATAAGATCAGTAAATTCACACCAAATCTACTTTCTGTGTATACTTTCTATGTGGATTAGAGGCAGAATGCAAATGTATTATAATCCTATGGAGCTATTTTGGCACATTTTTGAAGAAATATTTACCAAGTAGAAATTTTATGCAAAATGCATATATTTCAATACAACAGTATAACATGTTCTGATCAATGTCATAGCTTGGATCACATTTTCCCTTAGATGTATTGCACTTAGTGCTTTAAGTAGGGAGGGTTTGGAGTTTTGAGATATGTTTCAAATGTAGAACATTATTCATCTAAATACAGTGTGCAATATGATTCTCTATTATTCATTGTATTACATCCCCTGTATATGTGAGTGTGAATAGGAATTGATTAGCAGTGTCAGCACTGACATTGTTATGTCACAATCACAAGATCCCTGGGGCCAATCAGCGCTGGCTTCACTTTCGCCACCTTTCATTTGGATGAAGTGAGAGAGCTGCAGCTCTCACTTCCTCAGTGTGTACAGTATATGATTTGTCTGAAGGCGGAGAGAGTGAAGCCAGCGCTGATTGGCAGCAGAGATCGCTTGACATAGCGATGTTACGTAATTTCCGGGAGAGCTAGAGCTGACACCACTGGAATGATGCCCATGCCGGACATGCATATGAGTGTTGTTATTTTACAAAGAAAGACATGAAGATTAAGAAGGGGTTGCCCGAGTAGTGACAACCCCCTTCAAGCATTTTTGCTGATTTGTCTTTCCTAAATCATTTGGCAGACTTTTGATTGGATAGTGTCTACATTGCAGCAGGTTCCATCAACAAATGCTTCCAAGAAGAGTAATACACTTTCTTTTGTCAGACCAGGTATTCTTGACAGCCTGCAGCATTTTAAAGTTGCTCAAAAGCCTGAGCATATGAACAGTAAGTCAATTTTTCTATTGAAATGAATAGAATTTTTTTTAGCATTTTTGAGCCTTTTTTCTAGTGTTTGTAAAAGTGGACTTGCTGAAAAAACCTAGTAAGAAAAAGGGCAACGTGAACATACCCTAACACTGCTGTGTGACCAAAGTCTTCTGTTTTATCGACTGATCTTCTGTGATTCCTTTGCTGAATGACTGACAGCCTCTTACATGTGTCTTAATTTTGAAAATCTGACAACAGCTTGTTGTGTGCAGTTCTGTGTGCAGCCACTGACAGCACTCTATTTGTTTTCATTCCTAATGATGACATTGAGCAGTCACAATCTGAGCCTGGCGAGGGGTGTATAATTCATTTTAACTCAATTCTGTATCAAGCTGTGTTCTCCCTGTATAATATTCATATTTACTTCAGCTGTAAATTATACATTTACCTTCCTTTATTCTTTTTCTGATTTAGCTGTATGTGATAATTTTCACTCGCTTATGCATTCTCACCTTTATGTCTTTTTGTACTAATTTCAATACAATTTGTTGTGAGAGTTTTTAGTTGTAACCTGCTGATAATTTCCCTTTTTTTCCCCGACACAATATCTCACATTCTCAGTAAGGAATGATATCTATTGTTTTAAAGAAATCTGCAGCTTACCTACAAACAATGATGTTCTGAAAAATATTTTTTTCTCATAATGACAAAACGAAACATAGGCTTACTGATTTCTGATTCTCTGATTCTTCATGGTAGTCTGTGAAGCAGAATGTACTAAAATCAGCCCAAATAATAAGCTTAGTATAAGTTTGAAAAATTATTTTGCCCTGTGGTAGATGTAAGGTAAACTGTAGGAGGTCTTATAAGGAGTAATAGTTTGCAAGAATTACGGTAACTTCCTGTTAAGGGACTGCGGAAAGCACCAAATATATGATGTAGAGAGGTGTGTTCGCAGCCCGGGGTCCACCGTGCAAGCGGAGCCTGCTGCTAGTAAAATGGCGCAAGAAGCGAACTCTGTTATTCCACAGGCCGCTAGAAGGAGTGCCGCAGCGCTATATGGCGATGTGTGCGAACTCACTTAACACAACTGAGTCGCAAAATAAACACGCTAAGGCGCTGTCAAGCGTTGAAAGCGAACCCTGTTACGTCACAGAGCCGCTGAGACAAACTTCTGTGTCCTGTCAGGCACCCAGGTACACAGTGAACAGCTAAGCGAACATAGAACGTGATCATGCGCTAATGTCCTCGCGGGAGTCACCCGCAATCTATGGCGTCTGAATGCCAGGCCCTGAATACGGCAATCAAACTCCTCACAGGTTATGCCGGCAATCTAGGGCATCTAGGACACAAACACTGACCAGCTAGCATACCAAACTCCTCACCGATTAAGTCGGTATTCTAGGGGCTTATTTCAGCCGGGCCCTAACCACACACACGCATGACCACACTGGCGCTAAGCATATAATGATTGATATTAGCGCATGGCGGCCTAGCCATGCTACCCTTTTATAGCAACAGCTACAGGACCTGCCAGAAACAAGGACCAATGAAACTTGTTCCAGAACACCAGTAGTCACAGGACCTTCCTGGCGGACCAATAGGAGCTGCTGCAGTACCTGAGCATGTAAACCCTGATCTCCAATGAGAGATCTCACTCTGGGCATGCTCAGAAGGGGAAAACAAGGACTTTGTCCTAAAGACGTCTGCTCGCCGCTAACCAGTACTGGCCACAATAGCAAGCCTGGAGGAACAGCAGTAATCCTCTGCACACTGTTAGACTGGGCGAGACGCTGGGACTGATGTCTAAGCTGAGCAGGCTCCACTGTGGACGGAGATGAATGGGAGACCGCAGCGGACTGGTTCGAGACTCCCCTTGTGCAGCAGCGGGAACTCAAACCCTAACATTACTCCCCCTCCTAGGGCGCCCCCTTCTCTGGGCCTCGCTGTGTTCAAAGGCAGCAATGAGCTGTGGAGCGTGAACATGCTCGGCAGGCTCCCAAGACCTATCCTAAGGCCCATAGCCCCTCCAGTCCACCAAATAAAACTTTTTGCCCCGTACCACCTTACACCCTACGATGGCGTTCACCTCATGGTCATCCGTATATGAACCCGATGTCCCGGCAGATGACTCAGAAAACCGGGACATGAGCACGGGTTTCAGGAGGGATACGTGAAAAGTGTCGGAGATACCCAGGCGTGGTGGTAGAGCCAAACGGTATACCACAGGGTTAACCTGCTCGAGGACCTTGAAAGGACCCAGGTAGTGGGGTGCCAACTTAGTGGACTCAACTCGCAGCCTAATATTACGGGCGGAGAGCCACACCATGTCCCCAGGAGCAAATGTTGGAGCGGGGCGCCGATGTGCGTCGGCGGAGGACCTCATCCTCTCCTTGGATGCCTTAATGGCATCCTGGGTACGGTCCCAAATGTCCCGTGCCTCCACAGCCCAGTCTGCCACCCTGGAGTCGGCGGAAGACACAGGGATGGGCACCGGAACCCGCGGATGCTGACCGTAGTTTAGGAGGAATGGAGTCTGTCCGGTGGAGTCAGCCACAGCATTGTTTAGTGCAAACTCAGCCCATGGTAGCAAGGATGCCCAGTCATCCTGCCTGGCTGAGACAAAATGTCGTAGATAGGTGACCAAGGTCTGGTTGGCCCTCTCTACCAACCCATTCGTCTCAGGATGGTATGTGTTATGTTTCGGTAGCTGAGGAGTGCAGGTAAAAAGGAAATACACCAGAGCAGTTGGAATCTATGAGATTGCAGTACCCTGACTAACCACCACAACTAGAGGCAGCCGTGGAGCGTTCCTACGTTGGTCCTAGACGCCTCGTCACAGCCTGAGAAACTAACTACACCTAAAGATAGAAATAGGAAAGCTATCTGCCCGGAGCAGAACCCCAAAGATAATAGAAAGCCCCCAAACATGTAATGGCGGTTAGACAAGAGGAAATACTGACACAGAAAGAAAATAGAATGAGCAAACGCTGGGGCCCAAACTATCTAAATAGAAAAGGACAGGAAGGGTACTTACTGCAATCCCAGAAAACCCTGAAAAACACCAACTCTACTAATTTCAAAATCACCTGAGATCACACGACCTCTACCACCTAAATTAGTTCTCTGGTGTAACAAAATCAAAACAGCAGCCACTGAAAAAACTGGAAAAAGCAAAGTACAAAACTCAGTGGCTGAACTAAACAGAGAGGGCAAAAGCCCCCGGAGGGGACCCTGAAGGCCCCCACAGAAGTGCAGGACAAAATGCAAAAATATAGCACAAACACAAAAGGAGAAAATGTCTTATCTGATAGCAGGAGATGCAGACACGACACAGCAGGCTACAAGGGAAACTGGAAAGAAGGATTCAGACCAGAACAATTGATCACCGGCAACCCTGATGGGAAAATGACTCCCTTATATAAGACCAGTCAGTAACACCTGATTCCCAGTCCTCACAATCTTCACTAGTACCGCTTGTAACCACCAGAGGGAGCCTCTGCTCAGAACTCATCTCAAACCCATTCACAACAGTACCCCCCCCTTGAGGAGGGGTCACCGAACCCTCATTTGAGCAACCAGGTCGGTCAGGATGAGTTCTATGATACGCACGGATAAGTCTCCTAGCATGGATGTCCGAAGCAAACACCCAAGAATTGTCTTCCTGACCATAACCTCTCCATTTAACCAAATACTGGAGTCTTCGTCTAGAAAAACGAGAATCCAATATTTTCTCAACCACATACTCCAGATTGCCCTCAACCAAAACAGGGTCAGGAGGCACAGCAGCAGGAACCACTGGCTCAACAAACCTCTTCAACAAGGACTTGTGGAACACGTTATGGATCTTAAATGTCCCTGGAAGAAGCAAACGAAAAGAAACAGGATTAATAATCTCCATGATCTTATAAGGTCCAATGAACCTAGGCTTAAATTTAGGAGATACTACTCTCATAGGAATATTCTTTGAGGACAACCAGACCAAGTCCCCCACTTTAAACCGAGGACCATCAGTCCTATGCCGGTTAGCAAACCGCTGGGCCTTCTCCTGAGAGAGGGACAACCTCTCCACTACCTGGTCCCAAATCTGTTGCATACGCTCAACAACAGAGTCAACACCTGGACAGACAGAAGCTTCCGTCTGTCCTGAAGAAAATCGAGGGTGAAACCCAGAATTACAGAAAAACGGAGACATCAAAGTGGCAGAGCTAGCCCTATTATTAAGAGCAAACTCAGCCAAAGGCAAAAAAGAGACCCAGTCATCCTGATCAGCAGACACAAAGCATCTTAGATAAGTCTCCAATGTCTGGTTTGTTCTCTCAGTTTGACCATTGGTCTGAGGATGAAATGCCGAGGAGAAAGACAATTGAACACCCAGTTTAGAACAAAAAGTCCTCCAAAATCTGGAAACAAACTGGACTCCTCTGTCAGACACAATGTTCTCAGGAATGCCGTGTAAACGAACCACGTGCTGAAGGATCAACGGCACCAATTCAGAGGAGGAAGGCAACTTAGGTAATGGCACAAGATGTATCATTTTGGAAAACCTATCACAAATTACCCAGATGGTGGTCATTCTCTGAGAAACAGGAAGATCGGAAATGAAATCCATAGAGATATGGGTCCATGGTCTCTTGGGCACAGGCAATGGCATCAACAAACCACTAGAGCGAGAGCAAGGCTTGGAGCGAGAGCAAGTCCCGCAGGACTGCACAAATTCCCTGACATCGCGAGACAAGGTAGGCCACCAAAAGGACCGACTAACCAAGTCTCTGGTACCAAAAATTCTGGGATGCCCAGCCAATGCGGAACAATGAATCTCAGACATCACACTCTTTTTCCATTGGTCCGGGACAAACAATTTTCCAACAGGGCAGCGCTCGGGCCTATCCTCCTGACACCCCTCCAGAGCAAGTCTCAAATTGGGCGAGATGGCGGAAAGAACTACACCCTCCTTCAAAATAACAGAAGGATCAGATAACTCAGGAGAGTCCGCAAGGAAACTCCTCGAGAGGGCATCCGCCTTAACATTCTTAGTGCCAGGAAGAAAGGAAACCACAAAATTAAAACGTGTGAAAAACAAGGCCCACCTGGCCTGTCTAGGATTGAGTCGCTTGGCAGATTCCAGATAGACCAGATTCTTATGGTCCGTAAGGACCACCACCTGATGTTTGGCTCCCTCCAGCCAATGTCTCCACTCTTCAAAAGCCCACTTCATGGCCAATAACTCCCGATTACCCACGTCATAATTACGTTCAGTAGGAGAAAATTTTCGAGAGAAAAAGGCACAAGGGTTACTTTTAGAGGTCTCTGGATCTTTTTGGGACAAAACGGCACCTGCCCCAATTTCAGAGGCATCAACCTCCACCTGAAATGGCAGAGAAACATCAGGCTGCCGTAGAACAGGAGCAGAAGTGAATCTCTGCTTAAGTTCCTGAAATGCAGAGACTGCCTCAGGAGGCCAATTCACCACATCAGAACCCTTTCTGGTCAAATCAGTTAATGGTTTAACAATAACCGAGAAATTACCAATAAATTTACGATAAAAATTGGCAAAACCCAAAAATCTCTGAAGAGCCTTTAATGAAGTAGGTTGGACCCAATCACAGATGGCCTGAACCTTGACCGGGTCCATTTCAATAACAGATGGGGACAAAATGAATCCCAGAAATGAGATCTCTGTACGCCAAAAAGACACTTTGATCCCTTCACATACAGAGCATTCTCTCTCAAAATCTGGAATACAGTTCGAACATGTTTCACATGAGAGTCCCAGTCATTAGAAAAAATCAAGATATCATCCAAATAAACAATCAGAAATTTGTCCACAAAATCCCTGAAAATGTCATTCATGAAGGACTGGAAGACGGAAGGAGCATTAGTGAGCCCAAAGGGCATCACTAGGTACTCAAAATGCCCTTCGGGGGTATTGAATGCCGTCTTCCATTCATCCCCGTGCTTAATGCGAATAAGGTTATACGCCCCCCTGAGGTCAAGCTTGGTAAACCAAGTAGCGTTTTTCACCCTGGAAAACAGGTCAGAAATCAAGGGTAACGGGTATTGATATTTCACAGTAATATTGTTCAAGAGACGATAATCAATACACGGCCTTAATGAACCATCTTTTTTGGCCACAAAGAAAAAACCGGCACCTAAGGGTGAAGAGGATGGTCTGATATGACCCTTCTCCAATGATTCCTTGATATAAGACCGCATAGCGTCATGTTCAGGTACAGACAAGTTAAAAAGGCGACCTTTAGGGAATTTACTACCCGGCACTAATTCAATAGCGCAGTCATAGCTCCTATGGGGAGGTAAGGATGCAGATTTACTTTCGCTAAACACATCAGAAAAATCAACAAAAAGTCAGGAACATCCTGAGCCTGGGGGGAGGCAGAAAAAACAGGAGTGTTGGTATTAACACATTGGCAGCCCCAACTGGTTACAGACACAGATTTCCAATCCAAAACAGGATTATGAGACTGTAACCAAGGGAAACCCAGCACGATAATGTCATGCAGATTATATAGAACCAAAAATTTGCAGCACTCCTGGTGATCAGGTTCAACCCTCATTATCACCTGAGTAGAAAACTGGGGTTTATTCTCAGCCAAAGGGGTAGAATCGATCCCCAGTAGAGGAATAGACTTCTGTAGGGGTATCAAGGGAAACCCACAACGTTTAGCAAAATCATAATCCATCAGGTTAATAGCTGCTCCAGAATCAACGAAAGCCTGAGCAGAAAATGAGGACAGAGAGCATATCAGAGTGACAGTTAATAAAAACTTAGTCTGAACACTACCCAAGACAACTGAGCGTGCAAAACGTCTTCCCCGCTTAGGGCAGACGAAATAGCATGAGAGGCATCACCACAGTAGAAACATAACCCATTGCGCTTTCGAAACTCATGACGCTGTGCCCAGACACCACTCTATCACACTGCATGGGTCAGAAGCTGGTCACAAGGCAACACCATCCACGCATACTTCTCCGCTCACGCAAACGTCTGTCAATTTGAATCGCTAATGACATAGAATCATTGAGACCAGAGGGGACAGGGAATCCCACCATAACATCCTTTACATTATCCGACAGACCCTTCCGGAAAAGGGCCGCCAAAGCGTCGTCATTCCATTTGGTCAGGACTGCCCACCTACGGAATCTCTGACAGTACAACTCAGCGTCATCAAGCCCCTGATTTAATGCCAACAAGGCTTTTTCAGCTTGATCAGTGACATTAGGCTCATCGTACAATAACCCCAAAGCCTGAAAAAATGCATCAACATCACTCAAAACAGGATCCCCAGGTATCAGGGAAAAAGCCCAATCCTGAGGATCGCCGCGCAGGAGAGAGATGATAATTTGAACCTGCTGCGCTGCGTTTCCTGAGGACTTAGATTTTAAGGCAAAAAACAATTTACAATTATTTTTGAAATTCTGAAACTTAGCTCGATCCCCTAAAAACAAATCTGGCATGGGAAACCTAGGTTCCACAACAGGCAACCTAGCAAGATATGCAGCAATACTCTGAACCTCAGTGGCAAGCTGATCCACACGGCCAGACAACTGTGCAAACTCCATTGGGAGAAAAGATCCTCCCCAGCACCCAGAGATACAGAGGGAAAAAAAAAAAAATGCAACAAACAGAAAAATATCTCTGACAACTCTGACAACCTTTCTTCCTTCACAATATTTTTTCCCTTCTGTGAGTACCATAATTATTATGGGCCGGTGATACTGTTATGTTTCGGTAGCTGAGGAGTGCAGGTAAAAAAGGAAATACACCAGAGCAGTTGGAATCTATGAGATTGCAGTACCCTGACTAACCACCACAACTAGAGGCAGCCGTGGAGCGTTCCTACGTTGGTCCTAGACGCCTCGTCACAGCCTGAGAAACTAACTACACCTAAAGATAGAAATAGGAAAGCTATCTGCCCCGGAGCAGAACCCCAAAGATAATAGAAAGCCCCCAAACATGTAATGGCGGTTAGACAAGAGGAAATACTGACACAGAAAGAAAATAGAATGAGCAAACGCTGGGGCCCAAACTATCTAAATAGAAAAGGACAGGAAGGGTACTTACTGCAATCCCAGAAAACCCTGAAAAACACCAACTCTACTAATTTCAAAATCACCTGAGATCACACGACCTCTACCACCTAAATTAGTTCTCTGGTGTAACAAAATCAAAACAGCAGCCACTGAAAAAACTGGAAAAAGCAAAAGTACAAAACTCAGTGGCTGAACTAAACAGAGAGGGCAAAAGCCTCTGGAGGGGACCCTGAAGGCCCCCACAGAAGTGCAGGACAAAATGCAAAAATATAGCACAAACACAAAAGGAGAAAATGTCTTATCTGATAGCAGGAGATGCAGACACGACACAGCAGGCTACAAGGGAAACTGGAAAGAAGGATTCAGACCAGAACAATTGATCACCGGCAACCCTGATGGGAAAATGACTCCCTTATATAAGACCAGTCAGTAACACCTGATTCCCAGTCCTCACAATCTTCACTAGTACCGCTTGTAACCACCAGAGGGAGCCTCTGCTCAGAACTCATCTCAAACCCATTCACAACAGGTATGCTGAAGAGAGATTTAACTCAATACTGAGTAGACGACAAAGCTCTCTCCAGAACCGAGACGCAAACTGGGGACCTCGGTCACTGACAATTTTGTCCGGCATGCCGTGTAGACGGAAGATGTGCCTAACGAACAACGCTGCCAGAGCCCGTGCAGAAGGTAAACCGTGGTAGCGGCACCAGATGCACCATTTTGGAAAAATGGTCGGTGATTACCCAAATGATGGAGCAACCCCGAGACTTGGGCAAGCCCACCACAAAGTCCATCCCAACCATCTCCCAGGGCCTGTCTGCCACCGGAAAAGGGTAAAGTAACCCAGCTGGCCGTTGTCGTGGAGACTTATTCTTGGCGCAGGAGACACACGCCCAAACATAGTCCCCAACGTCACTGACCATATGCGGCCACCAGTATGTCCTCGCCAGCAATTCAGATGTCCTCTTTGCCCCAAAGTGTCCACCCACCCTGGACGAATGTGCCCAAGAGAGTACCTCCGGTCGCAAATTGGTAGGCACAAAAGTCTTGCCCGAGGGCACAGACTCTAGCGAAACCGGGGCCACTGTTCTCAGGCTCTCTGTGGGGACAATAAGCCGAGGCTCCTCCACCTCCTCCTCAGAAGACACCACAGAGCGAGAGAGAGCGTCGGCACGAATGTTCTTCTCTCCGAGAGGAAATGCAGTGTGAAATGAAACCGGGAGAAGAACAAGGACCATCTGGCCTGGTGAGAATTAAGCCGCTGGGCTGTCTGAAGATATACCAAATTTTTGTGGTCGGTGAAGACTTGGAAGGGAAAGCGAGCCCCCTCCAATAGATGTCTCCACTAAGAGAAAGCCAATTTCATTGCTAGCAACTCCCTGTCCCCAATGGAATAATTCTTCTCCTCTGTTGTGAAGGTCTTGGAGAAGAAGAAGCAAGGATGCTTTCGACCTTGAGCATCCTTTTGAAAGAGGACTGCTCCAGCACCAACGGATGAGGCATCCACCTCCAATATGAATGGCTTATCAACATCAGGGCGGCGTAGAATGGGAGCGCTAGCAAACTGAGACTTAATTGAGAAGAAAGCCTTGGAGACTTCCTCAGACCACAATTTGGGATTTGCTCCCTTCTTGGTGAGGGCTACCAAGGGAGCTACCAAAGTTGAGAAATGGGGAATGAACTGGCGATAATAATTAATGAACCCCATAAAGCGCTGCACACGCTTTAAGGGAATGGGGTTCTTGCCAGTCCATCACAGCTTGTAATTTGGCAGGATCCATAGCCAATCCCTGGGCTTAGATGATATAGCCCAGGAAAGGTAAAGACTCCTGCTCAAACACGCATTTCTCCAACTTTGCATAAAGGGAATTTGCCCGCAAGAGGTCGAAGACTCTGCAGACATCTTTCCGGTGGGAGTCAATATCTGGAGAGAAGATGAGAATATCATCCAGATAGACCACGACCGAGGTGGAAAGCATATCCCGGAAGATGTCATTAACAAAGTCTTGGAAAACGGCTGGGGCGTTACAGAGCCCGAAGGGCATCACCAGATATTCATAGTGCCCATCCCTGGTATTAAAAGCCGTCTTCCACTCGTCCCCCTCGCGGATGCGAATCAGGTTGTAAGCACCCGCAGGTCTAATTTGGTAAATACCCTTACTCCCCGAAGCCTATCAAAGAGCTCAGAAATTAAAGGCAACGGGTATTTATTCTTAACGGTAATGGCGTTAAGACCCCTGTAATCTATGCAGGGACGTAATTCTCCGTTCTTCTTTTGCACAAAGAAGAACCCTGCCCCAGCAGGTGACACTGACTTCCTAATGAACCCTCTTGCCAGATTTTCCTGAATGTATTGGGACATAGCCTCCGTCTCCGGGAGAGAGAGAGGATAGACCCTTCCCCGGGGAGGTTCTGCTCCAGGCAAGAGGTCAATAGGACAGTCATAGGGGCGGTGAGGCGGAAGAATCTCCGCAGCCTTTTTGGAGAACACGTCTACATAGGACCAATAGCACTTGGGCAGGGAAGTGAGATCTGCGGGTATCCCTGTAGTAGCAACCTGAACACACTCCTCACACATCTACCTCTACAAGACTCACTCCAACCCCGTATCTTCCCAGAGGACCACTCAATATGTGGGGAGTGAAGACGAAGCCAGGGTACTCCCAGCAGAGCCTCATCTATACCCTCAGGAAGGACAAGGAAAGAAATAATCTCCCGATGAGAAGGAGACATAGCTAATGTGAGAGGGATTATCTGATGTGTGATCTGTGAGGGCAGTATGGAGCCATTCACCACTCGAACAGTCACCGGTTTGGTGAGCATCACCTGAGGTATTGTGTGACGGAGAGCAAAAGCAGAGGACATAAAGTTCCCCTCTGCTCCAGAATCCACACAAAGCTCAACTGTTAGAGATTGTCCCTTTAAAGGACAGCTTGGAGGCAAATACTGCTGACTCTAGTGAACCTCCTCCCATGGTCACTAGACGCGAACGTGTACGCGATCGCTGGGGACATCTATTGGCATAATGTCCTGGCTGCTGGCACACTCTACAGATCACGGATACTCGAGTGGTCCGAGACTTAGATTCCACTCGAGAAGTCTCCAGGGTCTCTGGGGAGTCGGACGCCCGAACGGGAAATTCAAGAGGTTTGGCAAAGGAGGGTGCCAGCCGAAACCTCTGCCTACACTGGGTCCGCTCTAACCTCCGCTCATGAAAACGGAGGTCGATGCAGGTAGATATAGAAATGAGTTTCTCCAGTGTGGCAGGAATCTCCCTGGTAGCCAAAGAGTCCTTTACATGGTCTGCCAGTCCTCTCCAGAACACTGGAATAAGAACTTTATCTGGCCACTCTAATTCAGAGGCCAAAGTCCGAAATTGGACTGAGAACTGGCTGACCATGGACAAGCCCTGTGACATTGCCAGCAGTTGGAGTGCAGTATCGTGGGTGACCTGAGGTCCTAAAAAGACCTTTTTCAGAGCCTCCAAAAACCGAGGAGCACTCCGCACCACACGATCGTCTCGCTCCCACAGCGGTGTTGCCCACTCCAACGCTCTGCCCGAGAGTAGTGACAGTACAAAACCCACTTGTGCCCGATCCGTGGGGAAACGTGCAGCCAGAAGCTCGAGCTGTATAGAGCACTGACTCACGAATCCCCGACATTGCTTGCTGTCACCAGCAAACTTGTCAGGAAGCGGGAGGTGGGATAAAGTAGGGGCAGAGGTGGCAGAGGACAAACTGGCTGCAGCCACGCTAGCAGCCTGAACAGCGACTGCGGTAACATCCACAGCTGAGGTTGTGCGCTCAAGAGCCGCCAACCTACCCTCCAGCTGCTGGATGTACTGCCTTAGACGCTGGTCATCCGCCATTTTACTAGCCAGACCCTGGCGCTAATATTATGCTAAGGGTCTGCGGAACGCACCAAATATATGATGTAGAGAGGTGGGTTCGCAGCCCGGGGTCCACCGTGCAAGCGGAGCCTGCTGCTAGTAAAATGGTGCAAGAAGCGAACTCTGTTATCCCGCAGAGTCGCCAAAATAAACGCCGCAACGCGCTGTGGCAATAGGTGCGAACTCTGTTAATCCACAGAGCCACTAGAAGGAGTGCCGCAGCGCTATATGGCGATGTGTGCGAACTCACTTAACACAACTGAGTTGCAAAATAACGACGCTAGGGCGCTGTCTAGCGTTGAAAGCGAACCCTGTTACGTCACAGAGCCGCTGAGACAAACTTCTGTGTCCTGTCAGGCACCCAGGTACACAGTGAACAGCTAAGCGAACATAGAACGTGATCATGCGCTAATGTCCTCGCGGGAGTCACCCGCAATCTATGGCGTCTGAACGCCAGGCCCTGAATACGGCAATCAAACTCCTCACCGGTTATGCCGGCAATCTAGGGCAACTAGGACACCGACCCTGACCAGCTAGCATACCAAACTCCTCACCGATTAAGTCGGTATTCTAGGGGCTTATTTCAGCCGGGCCCTAACCACACACACGCATGACCACACTGGCGCTAAGCATATAATGATTGATATTAGCGCATGGCGGCCCAGCCATGCTACCCTTTTATAGCAACAGCTACAGGACCTGCCAGAAACAAGGACCAATGAAACTTGTTCCAGAACACCAGTAGTCACAGGACCTTCCTGGCGGACCAATAGGAGCTGCTGCAGTACCTGAGCATGTAACCCCTGATCTCCAATGAGAGATCTCACTCTGGGCATGCTCAGAAGGGGAATACAAGGACTTTGTCCTAAAGACGTCTGCTCGCCGCTAACCAGTACTGGCCACAATAGCAGAGCCTGGAGGAACAGCAGTAATCCTCTGCACACTGTTAGACTGGGCAAGATGCTGGGACCGATGTCTAAACTGAGCAGGCTCTACTGCGGACGGAGATGAATGGGAGACCGTAGCGGGACTGGTTCGAGACTCTCCTTGTGCAGCAGCGGGAACTCGAACCCTAACACTTCCTTTACTATCTGTATGTGGCAGGAAAAGAATACATAAACATGAGAAAGATATTGAAAGTATGGTATATAATGGTACTTCTACTGTTTGTTTTTTCTTGGAGAAGTTTTGTGAGGCACAGTTTTTTTTCCATATTTTTCCACATTTTCATCATTATGGTACCATATTTCTTTCATTTGAGTACACTTGCATGTTGAAGCAGTTTAGAAGCACCTGTAGTTTTGGGCTAGCGAGTGTCACTTATAGGAGCCATAGGAAAATATATGAAACATCTACAGTGTATTAAAAAAAATCAATTTGACTTTTGAGGGGGAAAAATTAACATCTGTATGGTTTTGATGAGCATAACACTTTCTATATTCATACACTACCACACAAACTATTTGTGAAATTACAAAGGTATCAAAATCTCTTTAATATTATCTCTCACCTACTTGGTTCACTGATCCCTTCCAACAGCCAGTTTTCACTTTTGCATGTTCAAATATTGCAGTGTCTACCTAAAATAATTGTCTCCAATGTAGCCTGATGGACTTTACAAGTGTAGGAATGTTGGAGCCTTATTCGGCATTAGAGTTGAGCGAAACAGGTCGGTCAGATTCAAAAATCAGCGACTTTCACAATAGCGTGAAGTCGGCCAAGCGGTCATCGACCCGAGCGCCAAAGTCGGTTTTCCCATAATGCTTGCAGGCGCCTTTTCTCAGCCAATGAGCAAGGACGCACACTGTGGGCAACGAGATGACATGGGCAGTGGCCAACACCATCTTAGAGAAGGGCATTGCAGTGATTGGCTTGCTTTGTGTGGCGTCACAGTGGCTATAAAAGCCCTGACCGCCGACCGCCACTTTACTTCTGCCGATCTTAGCGAACGGAGAGATTGCTGCCGCTGGTTCTCAGTAGGGAGAGCGTTAGGCAGGAAAGAAAAGTGATTCTGTGCTTGTGCTGATAGCAATTGTGCTGTACAGTTAGTGAGCAGTGACAGGGGAGGATTTTGTTGTGTGCAGCAGCGCTGGTTATTAGGCTGCCTGCCAGTGACAGGGGAGGATTTTCTTTTGTGCAGCAGCAGAGCTGGTTAATAGGCTGCCTGCTAGCTATATTGCTGTGTGTACACTGCTGTGCAGACTGCTTTTTACACAGCAATAATACTTTTATTCTTTTTTTCTGCACAGTTACCGAGCGTTCATTTTTTCCCACACCGTATAGAGCTGTACGCTCCTCACACACTACCGTGTACAGGCTGGTATCACGGACAAATACATGGTGACTATCTGTGTGTGACTCTGGAAATATATACGGAGATTTTGTCACGCTGTCTAATGATATGTGTACGATGTCAGTTAACTATTCTTACAGAAACAACACTCTATACAACAAATAGTTTAGCAACATCAGCATGTAAATATTGAATAGATTTACCTGACACGATATCCGTTGAACTCAGGGTTAATCTTGAGGTCTTGATACGCTGTCACAGGAAAGAGGAGGACCGGGGTCTAACCTGACCCTAAAACTGGGGTCCTAACTAATCCCTCACCTTGGAGGTACTGATAATGGTTCAGAGGTCCAAGTCTCCAGCCTAACCCTGTCTCCTATCAGTCCCTGAACCCTGTAATCAGTCCTAAGAAGGACCCTGATTACCACCAAAGGGATATGGGCTGATCTCTGCTAAATACACAGATTAGACATATAAGACAGACTGGAGAAAACACAGACTCAACATACACACTCAAACACAGAAGGAACATAAATGGTCTGGGATATAAAACTCTAAGCAAGTTGAGCTTAAAACAGCTAAGGAGCTCTTTAACTTAAGTCTATCCAGATTCAATCCTATCTGTGGTCTGCATGAAGAATTTCACTGGCAATTCCCCAAGCAGACAACCAGGGATTTAAAGGAAACCAATCAACAAATAATCAATTGCAGCCGGGAGAAACTGCACCCAGTCCCAGAACCGAGCACAGACAGAATTAACTCCCTCACTGCCAAACACAAAGAAACAGCAACTCAGCTGTGAGAAGTCAGAATGTGCAACCGCGACGATCTTCGTGGCGATGCACACATGACAGTACCCCCCCTTCTACGAGGGGCCTCCGGACCCTCAGGGCCAGGTCTGCCCGGGTGAGTTCTGTGGAAGGTCCGAACCAAACGATCTGCGTTAATGTCAGACGCAGGAACCCACGTCCTCTCCTCTGGACCATACCCCTTCCAATGCACCAAGTACTGAAGGGACCGGCGATTCAGACGTGAGTCAATGATCTTTGACACTTGAAACTCCAAGTTACCATTGACCACCACTGGAGGAGGAGGTAGTAGTGACGGTATGACTGGTGCCACGTACCTCTTAAGTAATGACTTGTGGAACACATTGTGGATTTTAAACGTAGGAGGGAGGTCCAGACGAAATGCCACAGGATTAATTATGGAACTGATCCTGTACGGCCCGATGAATCTGGGACCCAGTTTCCAGGAGGGCACTTTAAGTTTTATATTCCTGGTAGACAACCATACCAGATCGTTCACATTCAGATCTGGACCAGAAACTCTCCTCCTATCAGCCATACGTTTATAACGGTTCCCCATAGCACTCAGATTATTCAATACACCTCTCCACACTGAAGCAAGTGACGACGAGAAACGCTCCTCCTCAGGAACCCCAGAAGGGCCCCCCCCCATTGAAAGTACAAAACTGGGGATGAAAACCATATGCCCCAAAAAACGGGGATTTACCAGTGGACTCGCTCCGCCTGTTGTTAAGAGCGAACTGTGCCAGAGGCAAGAAAGAAGACCAGTCCTCCTGGTTCTCTGAGACAAAACACCGAAGATAAGTCTCAAGGCTTTGATTCAGACGCTCTGTCTGACCATTGGTCTGCGGATGAAAAGCCGAGGAAAATGACATTTGCATCCCCCGACGTAAACAAACTGCCCTCCAAAATTTAGACACAAACTGAGACCCCCTATCTGACACCACATCAGAAGTCAACCCATGAAGTCTCACAATCTCCCCAATGAACACCTGCGCCAGAGTTTTAGCATTAGGGAGGGCAGGAAGAGCAATGAAATGTGCCATCTTACTGAACCTGTCAACAACCACCAGGATGACAGTTTTCCCTGACGACGGAGGAAGATCCGTAATGAAGTCCATAGACAAATGAGTCCATGGACGCTCCGGAAGTTTCAAGGGTAAGAGGGTCCCAGACGGACGAGTATGCGGGGTCTTAGAGCGAGCACAAACCCCACAGGACGCGACAAAAGTTATAACATCTTTATTAACGTTAGGCCACCAAAACCGGCGAGAAAGGAGATCTAAAGTAGCCTTACTCCCTGGATGTCCTGCTAAAGCAGAATTATGATGTGCCTCAATAACCTTTTGTCTCAACTGATTTGGGACAAACAGTCTCCCTGAAGGTCCTGCAGGGGCGTCCCCCTGAGCCTCTAATACCTCCTCCTCAAGCTCAGAACATACAGCCGACACTACCACCCCCTCCTGAAGGATAGGAATCGGGTCATCCGTTTTCCCGGCCCCTGGGAAACTGCGAGACAAGGCATCAGCCTTAACATTCTTAGACCCAGGGCGATATGTGACGACAAAATTAAACCTGGTAAAAAACAACGACCATCGAGCTTGTCTGGAATTCAGACGCTTAGCAGATTCCAAATACAGCAGGTTTTTGTGATCAGTAATGACGGTGACCGGGTGGACTGCCCCCTCCAAAAAGTGACGCCATTCTTCAAAAGCCAACTTAATGGCCAAAAGTTCCCTATTGCCGATATCATAATTCCTTTCGGCGGACGACAACTTCTTAGAAAAGAAAGCGCACGGATGCCATTTACCAGGGGACAGACCCTGGGACAATATTGCACCCACCCCTACGTCAGACGCGTCCACCTCCACAATGAACGGCTGTGATGCATCTGGTTGGATGAGAACGGGTGCCGAAGCAAAACATTTTTTCAAAGAGGAAAAACCTTGGCAAGCTTTGTCCGACCATTTAGAAAAATCCGTCCCTTTTCTTGTCATGTCAGTGAGAGGTTTGACAACAGATGAGAAATTACAAATAAATTTCCGGTAGTAGTTAGCAAACCCCAGAAAACGCTGCAGAGCCTTAAGATCCTCTGGCTGATCCCATTCAAGCACTGCTCTCACTTTTTCAGGGTCCATACGGAAACCGGAGGCTGACACCAAGAAACCCAAAAACTGAAGTTCCTGTACGGCAAATACACACTTTTCCAGTTAGGCGTATAGTTTATTGTCTTGCAAGATCTGCAACACCTGTCTCACATGCTCCTGGTGAGACACAAGATCTGGCGAGTAAATTAAAATGTCATCCAAATATACGACCACAAACAGCCCCACAAGGTGACGAAAAATGTCATTAACAAAATGTTGGAATACTGCTGGTGCAGTAGTCAGACCAAAAGGCATGACAAGGTTCTCATAATGTCCCTCCGGCGTGTTAAACGCCGTTTTCCACTCATCCCCCTCTTTTATCCTAATCAAATTATACGCCCCCCTGAGATCCAATTTAGAAAACCATTTGGCGCCAACAATTTGATTGAAGAGATCAGGAATAAGAGGGAGAGGATACGGATCTCGAACAGTAATCCGATTAAGTTCGCGGAAATCCAAGCAAGGGCGTAGGCCTCCATCTTTTTTCTTCACAAAGAAGAACCCCGCGGCCACTGGGGAAGATGAAGGTCTAATATGCCCTTTGGCCAGACTTTCCGAAATATAGTCTTTCATAGCCTGCCTCTCAGGACCAGAAAGGTTATATAACCTAGCTTTAGGTAACTTAGCATCAGGAAGTAAATTAATAGAGCAGTCATACACGCGGTGAGGAGGCAACTCCTGACACCCCTCCTCAGAGAACACATCCCCAAAGTCCTCCAAAAAAGGAGGCAATGTACTAGGCACGACCGCACTGATGACTGTGTTCATGCAGTTACTTTTGCAAAACTCACCCCATTGGCTTATCTCTCTGGACTGCCAATTAATCACAGGGTTATGTTTAACCAACCAAGGAAGTCCCAACACAATAGGAGTAGGTAGACCCTCCAACACATAACAAGATAATTGTTCCCTATGTATCGCCCCTACCCGAATGTCAATGTTATGGACCTCATGAACAAAGCTACCTTGGCCGAGAGGCCTGGCGTCAATGGAGAATATAGGGATCGGTTTGGCCAATACACTCAGAGGCATACCTTGAGCCTGAGCAAACTGAGCGTCAACCAGATTAGCCCCGGACCCACTATCAAGAAGAACAGAAAATCTCTCCACTCTCGTACCAACCACCATCTCCACTGGTACAAGGAACTGAGAAGAACTAGCAGACGAAATACATACTCCCAGGTTGTCATCCACCACACAACCTGGGATTAACAGTTTTCCGGCAACTTTTTGCTCAACAAGGCACGGGAGGGACATCCCCCAACAAAATGTCCCTCTTTCCCGCAGAAGAAACACCTTCTAGTCCTGCTGCGTACCGCCAATCCCCCTCTACGAAATGATGTCCCTCCCAACTGCATAGGCTCCTCCGAACAGACAAGGGGAACCTCAACATAAGGGACTTTTGTAGTAGGTGGAGCAACAACCGGGGCGGAGTTACCTCATCCCTCTCCCGAAGCTGTCTATCAGTACGGATAGCTAGGGCCATTGCAGCCTCCAGTGATGGAGGAGAATCATACTGAGCCAAAACGTCCTTTAATTTGTCAGAAAGCCCATGACAAAACTGACTCCTAAGAGCTGGGTCATTCCACTGAGTATCTGTGGCCCATCTACGGAATTCAGAAGCAAATTCCTCCGCCGGACGATCTCCCTGCTGTATCTTACGTAGTTTTGTCTCAGCAAGAGACCCGATCTGGGTCATCATATACCAAACCCAGGGCAGTAAAAAATCGATCTACAGACTGTAGAGCCGGGGATCCCGGAGGAAGGGAGAATGCCCAGGATTGAGGGTCCCCTTGTAGGAGCGAGATAACAATTCCCACTCTCTGCTCTTCACTCCCTGATGATCGAGGCCGAAGCCGAAAATACAATTTACATGCTTCCCGGAAGGTAAAAAATTTGTCTCGCCCACCAGTGAACCTGTCCGGGAGAGCTACTTTAGGTTCAAATCTGGTTTGCTCCGAGGGAGACAAAACTTTGGACTTAATGTCCGTCAGCTCCATGGATAATCCCTGCAACTGCAGAGCCAGCTGGGCTACTGGATCCATGGCAACTGGGGATAATTTTAATGGCCAGTGAAAATGTCACGCTGTCTAATGATATGTGTACGATGTCAGTTAACTATTCTTACAGAAACAACACTCTATACAACAAATAGTTTAGCAACATCAGCATGTAAATATTGAATAGATTTACCTGACACGATATCCGTTGAACTCAGGGTTAATCTTGAGGTCTTGATACGCTGTCACAGGAAAGAGGAGGACCGGGGTCTAACCTGACCCTAAAACTGGGGTCCTAACTAATCCCTCACCTTGGAGGTACTGATAATGGTTCAGAGGTCCAAGTCTCCAGCCTAACCCTGTCTCCTATCAGTCCCTGAACCCTGTAATCAGTCCTAAGAAGGACCCTGATTACCACCAAAGGGATATGGGCTGATCTCTGCTAAATACACAGATTAGACATATAAGACAGACTGGAGAAAACACAGACTCGCATACACACTCAAACACAGAAGGAACATAAATGGTCTGGGATATAAAACTCTAAGCAAGTTGAGCTTAAAACAACTAAGGAGCTCTTTAACTTAAGTCTATCCAGATTCAATCCTATCTGTGGTCTGCATGAAGAATTTCACTGGCAACTCCCCAAGCAGACAACCAGGGATTTAAAGGAAACCAATCAACAAATAATCAATTGCAGCCGGAGAAACTGCACCCAGTCCCAGAACCGAGCACAGACAGAATTAACTCCCTCACTGCCAAACACAAAGAAACAGCAACTCAGCTGTGAGAAGTCAGAATGTGCAACCGCGACGATCTTCGTGGCGATGCACACATGACAGATTTACAATTACCCCTAGACTGTATCCAGCTGTACGCTTGTGATACAGTACCCTTTTTCTGCTTTTTAAATTCTGGTCTAATCCATATTGAGCCTGTGAGCATCTGTGTTTCACTCCGGAAATATATACGGAGATTTAAAATTACCCCAACACTGTATACAGCTGTACGCTTCAGATACAGTACCCTTTTTCTGCTTTTTATATTCTGGTCTAATCCATACTGAGCCTGTGAGCATGTGTGTGTTACTCCGGAAATCTATATGGAGATTTACAATTTACCCCTAAACTATATACACCTGTTATCTTCAGATACAGTACCCTTTTTCAACTTTTTATATTCTGGTCTAATCCATACTGAGCCTGGGAGCGTCTGTGTGTTACTCCGGAAAACTATACGGAGATTTACAATTTACCCCTAAACTATATACACATGTTATCTTCCAATACAGTACCCTTTTTCAGCTTTTTATATTCTGGTCTAATCCATACTGAGTGAGCATCTGTGTGTTACTCCGTCAATATATACGGAGATTTAAAATTACCCCAACACTGTATACAGCTGTACGCTTCAGATACAGCACACTTTTTCTGCTTTTTATATTCTGGTCTAATCCATACTGAGGCTGTGAGCGTCTGTGTGTTACTCCGGAAATCTATACGGAGATTTACAATTTACCCCTAAGCTATATACACCTGTTATCTGCAGATACAGTACCCTTTCTCAGCTTTTTATTTTCTGGTCTAATCCATACTGAGCCTGTGAGCGTCTGTGTGTTACTCCGGAAATCTATACGGAGATTTAAAATTACCCCAACACTGTATACAGCTACGCGCTTCTGATACAGTACCATATATCTGCTGGTATTTTTGGTGCATTTTCCAAAACACGAGAAAGTATGGTGGAAGAGGCTGCGGACGTAGGCGGGGGGCCAGCTGGTACTGATGGTGGTGGTGGTGCATCTGCTGGTAGTGCCAAAAGCACAATAGCACCTAAAGCAGGAGGTGTTGTGCCTGCGTCATCGTCTGGCTCAAGAAGGCCTGGAAGGCTAATTTTTCTGGGAGTAGGTAAACCGCTTTTAAAGCCGGAGCATCAGGAGCAGGTTTTGGCTTACATTGCTGAAACAGCCTACAGCTCTGTCGTCTCCTCTTCTGAAGTTTCAAAAAATTCAACCACTGAGTCCTCAGTGCAGGCCCCTGGTCAGGAACAACAGCTTTCCTTGTGTCCTTCACCCCCACCAAAAGTGAAGGATGCTGCAGGCCACACTTCAGATTACACCATGGAGCTCTTTTCATATACCATGCCTGGGTAATCAAGTCAAATCCTGAATTCCCCGGTCCAAGATGAATCTGACATGGAGTGCACTGATGCATAGCCACTGCTAGATGATTCTGCTGGTACATTGACCCAGAGCACTACATTGCCCTCGCAGTCTACTGAGCCAGAATCTGACCCTGATGAAACTCAGGTGCCCCTCCCCGCATACTATACCACCTTACACGGTGACAGAGAGGAAGGTGCAGATGAAATTGATGAGGAGGTGATGAATGACCCAGTTGTTGCCCCGGATTGGCATCCATTGGGGGAAGAGGGTGCCGCTGGCAATAGCTCAGAAGAGGAGAAGGATCCGCAGCAGGCATCGACATCGCAGCAGCAGTTATCTGGCAGGCCCGTAGCTGTCCAAAAACGTGTTAAAAAAACAAAAAGAGTTGCAGGACAGCTTGGCCAGACGGTCCAATTAGAACAGCGTGCAAGCCCTGAAAATTTATACCATAGTAGGAAGTGTGCAATGTGGCACTTTTTTGACCAAAATCCTATTGATGAGGCAAAGGTTATCTGTAAGAAGTGCGGAAGGACCTTTAGCCGAGGGAAAAATCTCCGAAACTTTAATACCAGTTGCATGCTTAGACATTTAATCACCGTGCACTTGCAAGTGTGGATGGACTACAAAACCTCAGGTAGCACATGTGCACCTGCTCCGAATCAAGGTAGCCAGCAACGCTTCTTTGCTTCCCCCACTGTAAGCCCACTCGTTAGCACACCACTTGCAAGAAATGTTGAGGTGTCGTCGCAAGGCCAAAGCAGTCAGAAAATCATAATGTTTTTGCAACAAAAGACTGAATCTAGGCCATCACCATCACCAACCCCCTCTCAGTCCATATGCAGCTCTCAAGTCCGGCTCACCCTACCAGACAGTCTGAGTAGGACAAGAAAGTACTCATCCTCTCATCCGCATACACTGGCTTTGAACGCCTACATTGCCAAACTGATCTCATTAGAGATGATGCCCTTCCGTTTGGTTGAAAGCGCAGCATTCCGAGAGCTCATGGCCTACGCTGTCCCTTGCTATGACCTACCCAGTCGGCACTTATTTTCTAGAAAAGCCATCCCTGCCCTCCACCTGCATGTGAAAGACCGCATTGTCCGTGCACTCAAACAATCAGTGAGTGGAAAGGTGCACCTCACAACAGATGCATGGTCCAGTAGGCATGGCCAGGGCCTTACGCGTCCATCACTGCGCACTGGGTTAACACTAGGACTACTGGACTCGTGACCCCGCCTAGAACTACTGAAAGGAGTCATTTTGACTCCTTGCTTGTTTTCGTTTATTTTTAGAGTTTCATTTGTGGTTATTTATTAATAATTATATTTTTTGTAATGTATTATTATTGTGAGATCCAACAGTAATGCTTTTGATTGTTTTTTTTCTGCTTTTCTTATTTTTCTACAGAAAATAACAATAATTATAATAGACGTTTTTCAAACATTTTTTTTTATTCAAGTGCACACATATAAACAACAACTGAAGAACAAAAAGCAGAGAAAATGTAGGTGGAGGAGCATAAAAATGAAAATATGGCGCAGAATTCACCTTCTAAACATTTGGTGTTTCGCATTTTAGGCATTGCCTTTGATTTATGGCAGTACATTGCCCACACAAAGACTTACCACAAGTCTTACAATTGCCGACAGATCTATTTTTCTTGCACTTTTCTTTGATCTGGCAAAATTTTGTTTGAACCATCACTTCTGAGCATGTAGAAACTTGGGACGTGGAACCCTTTTCCCTATCTGTGACATAAGGACCACTCAACTCTCTCACAAGCGTTTGCAAAAATGCCTTGCGTGACATTTTTTGGTGGGTTATCTCATTGAATATTATCCATGCATTTATACCCGCAAAGTCTAAGGCATTTTCAAATGCATGAACAGGCCATCTCCTTGTGCATGTTCGTGTGGTATATTTTCGTGCCATCTGATCCACTACATCTACTCCATATTTTGTTTCATTGTAAAACTTTACCGTTTCTGGAGTTTTTTTAGCGGAATCAGACGCAACAACAACATCTGGATGGACGGAACTCAAAATGACAACATTTTTGTTGGGCTTTCCTTGATATACTGTAAGTGTAAAATTGTCTTCATTTCTAAACACTTTAGTGTTGTACAATTCCTCTTTCATGGATTTTATTTCTTTAGGCACTTCTCGCCTTATCTTGTTCAGTGTTCCCACGATGGTTGTTCCTTTGCTTTTTAGCTGTTTAGCTAATTTTACTGAAGTAAAATAATTATCGGTTGTAACATTGCGACCTTTTTTCAAAAACGGGTCCAATAACTTCATTACCACATGGTCAGCTAAACGGTCCTCAGCACGGCGTGTGTCATCTTTGCCTAGATAAGGGAAGCCATTTGCCAGATATTTGCTCTCCTTATCAACAGCTAGCCAATATTTGTGGCCATATTTATCTGGTTTGGAAGGCATGTACTGCGTGAATGGACACCTAGTTTTGCTTGGGAAAAGTTGCTCATCCACCGTTATGTATGGGCCAGGTTTGTAACACGCAATACAATTTTCAATAAACCTGTCCCACACAGTAGAAAATAGAGCAAACTTGTCCGTTTGCAGTCTCTCCGATCGAGTAGATTTCTCATCAAATCTGAGAAACCTCATAATTTCAACAAAGCGGTCCCTAGACATTGTCGCTTTGCAAAACGGTATTCCCCAGTCATTACACCAAATACTGCTAATCGAGTGACGGTTCGTGCCAGATATTCCACGAGCATAGAATATCGCAATGAATGCATCTAGCTCCTCATCAGATAGAGTAAACTGTAAATTATTGTTCCTGCATGCTTCTGCAAGCGTACAGTTCTTTATATGTGTCAATATATATGAATCAAAAATTAGCATAAGATAAGAGCCTAGAGTAAACAAGCTATTTTGTTCAGCATTACACAGTAATACAAGCAGGTAAAACAAGGAAAATGTGAAAAGTTGACATGTAAATTGAACTACATCTATATGAACATCAGGGTAAATAAGACAGAGTGAAAAAATTATGCACAAAACTTTATAGCAACATTTAGTGACAAAAGGACCTCAAAATATAGTAGGGAGTCAAAATGACTCCCTTCAGTAGTTCTTGGTAAATTTTGAAAAAAACGCGCAAATTTTTCACCAAAATTATTTATTCTCACAAAATCTTTTTTCACATCATATTTGAGGAAAAGTCACCGAGTTTCAAGCCGGAATTCTGAAAAATGTAGTCACAGAAGAGAAATAAAAAACGAAAGGAGTCAAAATGACTCCATCAGTAGTTCTAGTGTTAATGTGGTGGATGCAGGGTCAACAGGGGACAGCGGCGGTGGGACAGTGCTGCCTAGCCCACGGTATAGGAAACAGTTGGCAGTAGGCGTTCGACCCTCCTCCAGAAGCGAAAGCTCATCGACAGAGCGCCGTTGCACGAGCACTCCATCCGCAGCTGCCAGTATAGAACACGAGATGTCCCACTATCGAACAGCTAGTGGTAAGTGTCAGCAGGCTGTTTTAAAGATGATGTCTTTGGGCGACAACAGGCACACTGTGGAGGTACTGGGCGACTACTTGCAGCGAGAAACTGAGTCATGACTGGGCAGTCTACATCTTGAGCCAGGCAAGGTAGTCGGTGATAATGGACATCATTTTGTGGCGGCCATAGCCCTGGCAAAACTCAGACACATACCTTGCCTGGCTCACACCATGAACCTGGTGGTGCAGTGCTTCTTAAATAATTATCCGGAGTTAACAGCCCTGCTCCATAAGGTGCGAAGAATGTGCTCGCACATCCGTCGCTCGCCCGTAGACTCCAGTCGCATGCAGAAGCTGCAGTAATCGCTCCACCTTCCCAAGCACCGCCTAATCATAGATGTTGCAACAAGGTGGAACTCCACCATGCACATGGTTGAGAGGCTGTGCGAGCAGAGGCAGGCTGTAATGCATTTGTGGGAGGATACACGGGCAGGCAGTTTGAGGGCAGACATGGAGTTGTCAGGTGTACAGTGGTCAAAACTGAAAGACCTCTGTAAAGTCCTTCAGTGTTTTGAGGAATTCACACGGCTGGTAAGCGCAGATGACGCCATCATAAGCATGAGCATCCCACTTATGCGTCTGCTCATGCAAACTTTGATGCACATTAAGGATCAGGCATCTGCAGCGGAAGAGGAGGAGAAAGAGGAAAGCCTTGATGACAGTCAGCCATTGTCTGCTCAGGGAACTGTCCTGGACGAGGTGGAGGAAGAAGAGGAATAGGAGGAGGAGGAGGATGAGGGGATGATTATTTTGGGGAGGAGGATGCTTCTCAGGGGGCAAGAGAAAATGTTGGCTTGCCAAGGTCAGGTACAGGGTTTGTGCGCGACTGGAGGGATGTGGATTAGACAGAAAGTGCTCCTCCACCCACCACTGGCAGTGCATCATTGACACCTGGAACATTGGCCCACATGTGTGATTATGTCTTGCGGATCCTAAAAAGGGACCCCCGCATTGCCAAAATGATGAAGAATGACGACTACTTGTTGGCCAGCATCATCGATCCACGCTATAAAGGCAAATTACAGAACATCATGCCACAAGAGAACCTAGAGCTAATATTGGAGAACAAACAAGCAACTCTTGTAAACCGTTTGTTAGAGGCATTCCCAGCACACAGCAGCGGTGCAGGTTCTACCACGAGCCGTAGTGGGCCAAATGGAAGAGGTGTTCGTGGTGCACACAGTCGAAGTGACATTGGAGACGGGTTTCATGACCATGTTGTGGACTGATTTCTCAAGTACCGCTCACACGACTGTTAATACTGAATCCATTGCAACAGACAGGAGACAGCAGTTGTCAACTATGGTTCAATATTACCTCTCCTCCCCTATCGATGTTCTCCCTCACAGTTCATTCCCCTTAGGCTACTGGGCCTGTAAACTGGACACCTGACCTGAATTGGCACAATATGCCTTACAGGAGCTCGCTTGCCCTGCTGGTAGTGTGCTATCAGAAAGAGTCTTCAGTGCTGCTGGATCAATCCTGACAGAAAGAAGGACCCAGATGTCGACCCAAAATGTTGATAATCTCACCTTCATTAAAATGAACTATGCCTGGGTTTCAAAGGATTTTGTACCACCTTCCCCTGATGACACATAGGTTGCCAGCAAAATGGCTCGCTTTGTCCTCCTTTCCTCTGACTTCTCCAATTCCTCCATTTGCAGCTGCTGAACGTCCAGCCTACACCTCAACATATGCCAGTTTTTGCACCTCCCTAACTGGGCTGTACCCCCCCAGGGCCTGCGTCACCACCTGGCACACCCGGGCAAGTGTCGGTGCCCTGAGCAGGTGGGGGGCCCACTCATGGGCGACGGCACTGGCACAGGGCCCATAATAGTGTGCTGGTGTCTCTGAAGGTAGGGGGGCCCACTCACCGTCAGAGACACCCTGGCATACTATGAGGGGCCCTGTGCCAGTGCCGTCGCACATGAGTGGGCCCTTTCTGCTTGCTCAGGGCCCCAGCACTTGCAATACTTACCTCTCCCTGCTCCACAGCTGTGACGTCTTCCGCGTTTCCTGACAGTGACAATCAAGTCTTCTAAAATCTAGTAATCACGTTCCTGGTAGCAGTGAGAATATGTCTAAGAAGACCTTTCTTTAATCTAGAAATCGAGGAGCTACACAAGGACAGCAAGGCCACCTCCATTGTGGGTGTAATTTTGGTTAGAGACAGCTTGTTGCAGAGATCAAATTATGCTAACCACAGTTTCTGTATAAGTAGGCAGTGCCACCAAGTGTGTACGAATGAACCTCTATCTTTTAAGCATCTCCAGCACGTATCCGGTATTGTTGAATAAATTAAGTTTAATTCTGATTGGCATCTGTACCACCTCGACAAGATTTTGTAGCTCCTCTCCTGTGATGTCGAACAGAGCGGTGACCTGAATGTGCATCAGCGAATCTTTGTTCTTTCTTCAACTGATAAGGGTCTACCCAAATCAATCTCCCATTTTGAAAAAAATGCTGGGAAATCTCTCGATGGGTCAGGCCTTCTTGGAAGGCTTTGTATAATAAAGAGATAGTGTGATCTATAGAGTTTGTTGATAAACAAAGAGTCTCAAACGGAGATAATATTCAGTATGGATCAGATTGTTTGGAAAATTTAATAATAAACCTCTTTATTTGTTCATAAAAGAACCATGCACCTGTTGGAGGCTCCTTGTCCCGAAAAATGTCCTGGAGAGACCTCATCCCTGTCCTTTTAACATAATCATGGACTATGGGGTATGAAGCTCTATTTTTATGTAGATAAGTGTCTCTTTTCAATCCTGCTGGAAACGATGGATTGTCATATATAGGAGTTAGGGGGCTAGGAGACAAAGAGACTCCCAGCTCTCGACTCACTCTTTTGATAAATGATACCATGATTTTGGTGAGGAAGGGTAAAGGTATAGCCCGTTCTACCGTCGGGGACCAAACAACTATACGAGAGTCATGTCCATTAAGATCATTTTCTAATGTAACCCATTTTTTTTGGTTTTTATTATGAAACAGGTCTAAAATACATATACCAATTGCTGCTTGACTATACATAGCAAAATCTGGCAGACCTATTCCCCTTCTTGCTTCGATCTACTTCACAAAAAGTATGAAATACGTGCTCGTTTTGTGACCAAATTAAATGGGTAATCGCTTTTTTAAGATGGGAGAAAAAGGAGGCAGGTAAATACAAGGGGATTGTTTGGAAATAATATAGGAGACAGGGTAGTAGATCCATTTTAAGAGCGCTTACTCTTCCAAACCAAGATAAAGGTAGTTTATGCCATTTTTTTAGGTCTAACTCAGCTTTATGTAAAGCTGTCTTAAAGTTTGCTTCATAAAGATTAGATACTTTGGCGCTGATTTTTATTCCTAGATAGGTAAGAGAATCTGAACATCACTTAAAGGGAAATGAAGCTGCCTACCTCTCCTCCTCACCTGATTGGATTGAGATATTGAGAATCTCCGATTTGTGGGTATTAATTTTGAAATTGCTCAGATGACCAAATCTATGTAATTCTGAGATAATATTTGGGAGACTCATAGTTGGGGAAGAGACATGCAATAGGACATCATCTGCAAAAAGTGCCACTTTGTGCTCTTCTGATTGGGCTTTTATGCCTCTAATGGAGGGATTATTCCGTATAGCAGTTGCTAGATGTTACATAGTGAGTATATAAAGCAAGGGTGAAAGAGGACAGCCTGGCCTCGTGCCGTTCCTAATTAAAAATGTGTTTGAAAGTGCGCCATTCATTTTAACTTGAGCACTGGGAGATTTTATTATTATTATTATACATTTTTATAGCGCCATTTATTCCATGGCACTTTACATGTGAAAAGGGGCAAATATAGACAAGTACAATAAACGTGAGCAATACAAGGCACACACAAGTACAGAAGGTGAGAGGACCCTGCCCGCAAGGGCTCACAGTCTACAGGGATGGGTGAGGATACACTAGGAGAGGGTAGAGCTGGTCTTCTGGTGGTTCAGTAGACTGAGGATCACTGCAGGTTGTAGGCTTGTCAGAAGAGGTGGGTCTTCAGGTTCTTTTTGAAGGTTTCCATGGTAGGCGAGAGTCTGATGTGTTGGGGTACAGATGAGTACAGGGCAGAAATTCTACGGAGCATAGTTTCTTTTAAGCCAATTCCTTCTAACGTTTGAAATATAAAATCCCAGCCCAGCCTGTCGAAAGCCTTTTCTGCGTCAATCGACAAAACGCACATGGGTTCCTCTTTCTTGACCGCCCCATCAATCAAAGAAATAGTTCGGATGGTGGTATTTAATTTTTTTAAATGTTTGGAGCAATATATGGGAAGCATTATACACTGGAGATTTATATATGGGGCCCATCATACACTTGAGCATCATAGATAGGGCCCATTAGAAACTGTAGCATTATATATGGGGCCCATCATACACTGTAGCATTATAAATGTGGCCCATCATACAATGGAGCATAATCCATGGGGCCCATCAAATACTGGAGCATCATATGGGTCCCATCATACACTGTAGCATTATAAATGTGGCCCATCTTACACTGGAGCATCATCCATGGGGCCCATCATATACTGGAGCATCATATGGGGCCCATCATACACTGTAGCATTATAAATGGGGCCCATCATACACTGGAGCATCAGCCATGGGGCCCATCATATACTGGAGCATCATATGGGGCCCATTATATATGGAGCATTATATAGGCCCATCATACACTGGAGCATCATCCATGGGGCCCATCATATACTAGAGCATCATATAAGTTTCATTATTTATGAGACATCATAGAGAGTATGGAGCATCATATGGAGCACATATGGGGCCTATTCTGTATGGAGCATTGTTTTACTTGTTCTTGGGTAGAATATGGTAGTATCTAACTCTCCAAAAATGTTTACAAAATTTATCAGTATTATATTGCTAATCCTTACAGTATTACGTGCTCTAGGTTAGATTTCTGTGGCATCTAACCCTCCAAAAAATTGTTCAAAATTTATTTATTATATTGTTCATCCAAACAGTATTACATATTCTTGGGTAAATTTTGGTGGTATCTAATCCTCCAAAAAATTGTTCAATTTTTTTTCGGCATTATATTGCTCTTCCATAGAGTACTAAAAAATCTTGGGTACATTTTAGCGGTAAATAACCCTCAAAACAAGTTGTCAAGTTTTTTTTCTATTATCTTGCTTATCCATACATTATTACGTATTCTTGGGTAAATTTCGGTGGTATATATAACACTACAAAAAAGCAGTGAGAAGTTTGTCTGGATTCAATTACTCATACCTAAAGTTTTATGTGCTTTCTATTACATTTCAATGTTATATAAAGCTAAAAAAAAAAATATGATTCAATTACTGATCCCCTGGCAAAAATTATGGAATCACCGGTCTTGGAGGATGTTCATTCAGTTGTTTAATTGTGTTTAAAAAAAGCAGATCACAGACATGGCACAAAACTGAAATCGTTTCAAAAGGCAACTTTCTGGATTTAAGAAACACTAAAAGAAATCAAGAACAAAAAATGTGGCAGTCAGTAATACTGATTTTTTTTATCCAAGCATAGGGGAAAAATTATGAAGTCACTCAATTCTGAGGAAAAAATTATGGAATCACCCTGTAAAATTATGGAATCACCCTGTAAATTTCCATTCCCAAAACTAACACCTGCATCAAATTAGATCTGCTCGTTAGTCTGCATCTTAAAAGGAGCGGTCACACCTTGGAGAGCTGTTGCACCAACTGGACTGACATGAATCATGGCTCCAACAGGAGAGATGTCAATTGAAACAAAGGAGAGCTGTTATCAAACTCTTAAAAGAGGGTAAATCATAACGCAATGTTGCAAAAGATGTTGGTTGTTCATAGTCTGCTGTGTCTAAAATCTGGACCAAATAAAAACAACATGGAAAGCTTGTTAAAGGCAAACATACTGGTAGACCAAGGAAGACATCAAAGTTTTAAGACTGAAAATTTAAAGAAATATGTCTCCAAAACAGGAAATGCACAACAAAAGAAAGGAGGAACGAATGGGTGGAAATTGGAGTCAACGTCTGTGACCGAACTGTAAGAAACCGCCTAAAGGAAATGGGATTTACATAAAGAAAAGCTAAACGAAAGCCATCACTAACACCTAAACAGAAAAAGACAAGGTTACAATGGGCTAAGGAATAGCAATCATGGACTGTGGATGACTGGATGAAAGTCATATTCAGTGATTAATCGAGAATATGCATTGGGCAAGGTGATGATGCTGGAACTTTTGTTTGGTGTCGTTCCAATGAGATTTATAAAGATGACTGCCTGAAGAGAACATGCAAATTTCCACAGTCATTGATGATATGGGGCTGCATGACAGGTAAAGGTACTGGGGAGATGGCTGTCATTACATCTTCAATAAATGCACAAGTTTATGTTGATATTTTGGACACTTATCCATCAATTGAAAGGATGCTTGGGGATGATGAAATCATTTTTAAAGATGATAATGCATTCTTCCATAGAGCAAAAACTGTGAAAAGATTCCTTGAAAAAAGACACATAAGGTCAATGTCTTGGCCTGCAAATAGTCCGGATCTCAATCCAATTGAAAATCTTGGGTGGAAGTTGAAGAAAATGGTCCATGACAAGGCTTCAACCTGCAAAGCTGATCTGGCAACAGAAATCAGAAAGTTGGAGCCAGATTGATGAAGAGTACTGTTTGACACTCATTAAATCCATGCCTCAGAGACTGCAAGCTGTTGTAAAAGCCAGAGGTGGTGCAACAAAATGCTAGTGATGTGTTGGAGAGTTTTTTTGTTTGTTTGTTTTTCATGATTCCATAATTTTTTCCCTCAGAATTGAGTGACTCCAAAATTTTTCCCCTATGCTTGGTTAAAAAAAAAATCACCATTACTGACTACTAGTGTTGAGCGATACTGCTCGATATCTAAAAATATCGGATCGGAATGGTATTGCCGATATCACTAAATATCGTCGATATCCGATTCCGATACCGGAAGTCCAATGTAAGTCTATGGGAACAAAATATCGCAACAAAAAAACCCTTTCTTTCGTTGTAAACACAAAATATACACACATAGAATACATATATATATATATACATGTCATTGTGACATATATATATACATATATTTATAGTTTATACACTTCTACATAGTAAAATAGACTCTGATTCAATTGCCGGGTAAAGCCGTGACATACCCCATAGAAGTCGACGGGCTCGGTGCCGAGTACCCCCAAAACCTCTGGCTCTGTGCGACTCAACTTGGGCATCACGAACAGGATTCTGTAGCTCGCTATAAGCGAGTCCTGTGTGCCTGAATTGAACTGGTTTTGTGCTTGAGAATTGCTAAAATCATCAGAGAATGTATTTGCCATTTTTCTGCCATATCTGCGTCACGACGAGGCACTGGTGAAGAAGAAGGGCGTGCTCTTCGTGGGTGTACACTCACTCAGTGGCGCGAAAACGATGGCCGACCACTCTAAATGTTACTGCAATGTAAGATCATGCCCCACAGCTCTTCAGTTCCGCCTCCTCATCCTCCTCAGTGTGCGGAAACTAACACGAAGGTCCCGCCTCACTACAAAAGAGGGGCCCTCTCCAGATGCTAATGACACATGTGACTTGGCAGAGATGGCTAACGGACACGAGCAGAAGTGTGAAGGGATGGAGCAGTCAGAGCTCTCCCCCCACGGAAGCGACCCGATCGCCACGGAACCACCGTTGGGCACCCGGCCTGGAAACCCTCCTACGCTGCAAGAAGCGGAGGATACCCTAAGAGGCCTGGCCCGGCACCGGGAGGAGGTCGCCAGGATGGAAGCCAGCTGGCGTGCCCTAAAACTAAACTTGGAGCGGCGCCAATCCCTCTTACCTGAAGTGTCTGTACCGGAAGGTGAGGCACCCGTTCTAGTAGAGGAGTCCGTGCGGGCATCCCAGCCCTTGCAAAGTGATCCGGTTGACGTTGTCGCAGTGGAGGCACCCGTTCCTGCAAAAAACGCTGCACCGGCAGCACCCCAGATCCCGCTGTCTGCCCCCGTCGCTGAGACAGAAGAAGCGACACCCGTCCTCATGGAGGAGGCCGCGCAGGCACCAGAGGTCTACCTGTCTGTACCGGAGCCCCGACTGTCATCTGTTCCAGAGCCGGCTGCTTCCTCCGCAGGTGAGCGCCGCCAGGACTGTCGGGCGCCAGGAGAGCTGCCGCAAACCGGACATCGTAAGCTGCAGTTTGATGGTGGAGACATGGAGATGCTGGTGGAGGAGAATTACAACCGGCGTCAGGAGGAAGAGTGGAGACGTTGGGAGCGGGAAGCAGAATGACAAAGGGAGCAGCGAGAATCCCAAAAGCTTCGGCAACGTAACCTGGAGAAGGACCGGGCAGATAAGGACCGGATGAGAAAAGATAAAGGAACCCTGTGGGAGCCGCGGCGTAAGGGTGCAGTACGGAACTTTAAGTTAAAAGGTGGTTGGGGCTTCATCCAGGAGCCTGGACTTTATTTAGAAGTGTTTGTGACCCGGCGGGACGTGGAGACTCACCTCCCAGAAGGACACCCGGGGAGGGACCTGTTGCCAGGAGACTTGGTGACTTACACCCGACACTGGGGTTACAATGGATGGTACGCCCTAAATGTTACCAGGTGCGACCCCTACTCCCCAGAGTGTCAGGAACCTGTGAGACCCTCGGAGCCTTCAGCCTCCCACATCTGGCCTCTGCACAAGTGCCCACCCCACGCCGTAAATCTCCCCAGCCTCCCTCAGTGGTCTCCTCAGCAGCCCCAGCTATGGACATGATAACGATAGCTGGCCCGTACCCGGCGCCTGTTAGGCCCCCTGGGGTACATTCAGTCCGGGACATAGGGCTCCAGACCCGGAGGGAGATGAAAGAGGTGGCCACACAGACACAGATAGCGGGTCACGACTTGACTGTACAGGCCACACGACGTCATCAGGTCCTGGTGGTCCTTGGTGTCTCGGATGTTTGGCAAGCATCAGAAGAGTACCAGGTGGTACCTGGAACACCCCTGCCAAAGAATTATAAATAACCCGGACAGGGTCCCTGTATGTAAATAGTTAAATTGTTGATGTACCCGGACGGGTGAATGTTCATAAAAAAGTTTTTTAATTTAATAAAAAAAACAACACAGTTTTCATTACTTTTATTACAGTCTCATCCTGCGACGCCATCGATCTCCTGTAAAAAAATGAAAAAAAAAAACAGCAGTATACCACCTGTCCGACGCAGTCCATAGTAACGAGTGTCCCACGACGATCCAGCTCTGCTACATCAGAATGACAGGCAGAGCCTGTCATCCCGGCACAGCACAGCTGATTACCTGCTTCCCCGGCGGTGACGTCATCGGACTGGTTTACGGCCGGGATTACCCTGCAGTCACTGCAGTTATCGCAAAAAACTGCATGTGACCGCCAGGGAGAAGATAATGGCGGCCATCAAGCAGTCCAGGACGTGACCGCCGGAGATCTTCTGCAGGTAAGTGCCGCTGACTCTTGACAGACCCGACCGACGGACACTCACAGTGACAGTGACAAATCCGATTCCGGTATCCGATATGACGAAAATATCGGTACTCGGAATCGAAAGCCCGATACAGCTAATATCGGCCGAAACACTATATTTGCAGTATCGTATCGCTCAACACTACTGACTACCACTTTTTTTGTTCTTGATTTATTTTAGTGTTTCTTTAAGCCAGAAAGTTGCCTTTTGAAATGACTTCAGTTTTGTGCCATGTCTGTAATCTGCTTTTTTTAAATGCGTGCTTTCTGTTATGTTTCAGCGTTATATAAAAATTAAAAAAAACCTTGAAAAAATGTTTATGGATTCAATTATTCATCCATATACTGTAACGTGGTTCTTGTTACATTTCCCTGGTATATTAAACTCACAAAAACCCTTCCAAAACTTTTTAGGCATTCAATTAGTGATCCATACACTACAACGTGGTTCTTGTTACATTTTACTGTCAAATTCTAGGGCCTCTTCCTGGTATAATGTCTCAAATCCTGGTATTAATATTCCTCATCCTTGTTCCCTTCTAAGCATAATGTTCTCCATCCTTGGCTTTTGCCTGGTATTATGTCCCCCATCCTGAGCCTCTTCCATTAATCCTGTCTAATATTTTTAACCCTTTTCAGTAATAATGTTCCTCATCTTGGGACCCTTCCAGTAATCCTTTTACAATGTCTTCCATACTGGGGCCCTTCCTGGTATAAAGTCTTTCATTCCTGGTCGAATGTCTCCCCATACTCACATAATGCCCTCAACCTTCAAGTAATAATGTCCCTGTTCTCTGGTTGTTCTTCAACAAATGTTAAAAAAATAAACAATTCTTCTTACCTACCTCAACTCCCACTTGACTTTTGGCATCCTCTCTTATTGCCAGAGCAAAAGCCAGCAAATTACTTCAGCGTACAAGCGATGGGCATCACCTGACATCACTACCATGTGCCGCACATGACAGGGACGCCAAAGGCAAGATTGGTATCTCAATAATTTTACTGACCTGGAGAATTATATTTCCTGGTCATTTTTACTGTCTGATGCACATCATAAGTACCAAACCCCAAAAAACTATTGAAGTATTGAATTGAATTTTTTTTGCAATTTCACTGCAATTGGAGTTGAGATATGGCTTTTGAAGTAAGGGACGGAAACAGTGGTTAAAGAGCACCTGTTATCTGATTTATGATGCCCAAACTATGGCAACATGAATCAGACAGTGGCTGTGCAATTGCTTTTAGATGCCATCTGGGGACTATAAGTCTCAGCTGACTAGACTAAGGCTTGTAACACCACTATTTTCTTGACTGACAGGTACAAACATAAGGAGAGACCAGATGACAGGTTCCCTTTAATTATTTGAGTCCTCTTCTAGTTTCCAAACATTTTCTTGTTTGTTTGGTTTCTTTCATGAAATATGCAAACTATAAATTTCTCCATTAGAGTTTTCAGTTCCAGGAAAACGCAGACATAAAGTAGAATATAGAGCTGGAATGAAAATTGATGTAAATAGATCCCCATAGTACTATTCACACGTTAACTTCTCTGTATTTCAACTCCATTTTGTTATTTAGAACCCAGCATGCTGCTTTTGCGTTTGTGTCTAGGGTATTTTTTTCTGTAGATATTGACCACCCAGTGAACATCAAATAAAATGTTTAAAACCAGTATGAGCTTTGCAGGAAAAATGTACTGTTTTTAATAATGTATAATTTGCTTCATTATCAGTGTATATTTCATTTCCACTTTTCCTAGGCTATTAAATGTAGACAGGGATTTAAATTTGACTCAAGCTTAATACTTTAACTATATACCATCCAAATTCTTGGATATTTTAAGCATCAGTCTAGTAGAAGGCTAATTGTGTAGAGCAGCTAATTAGATTACAACATTCAGTGTTGTAAAACACATTGCAAAATGAACAGGTAAAATTGGGCCAAAAGTATTTGGACAGAATTTTTAGAATTTAGCCTTTAATGAATTTGAAATAAAATCTGTGAAAAGGGAGGAAAATATAAAAAATGGCTGTAATTTCTAAATAGTTGATGCAACATTTCTCTAAGGCCTCATTCAGACATTCGTGATTTTTCATGTATGGAAAAAAGAGTAAGGCCGGCGTCACACACAACGACAAAAAATCGGTCCGTTTTAGACGGTCGATTGTCGGATCAAAATGCAAACATCACACATCCTTCTGGCATCCGATTTTCCTTCAAAGATGCGATTTAGTCGCATGTGTGTGTACCTTGTAACATCCGATTTTCATCCGACTTGCGAGATTTTCTCGCAGGCTTGCAAAACTGACATATAATGGATCCAAAAGAATAGTATTTCAATCACAAAAAAAAGAATAGATATATACACATAGAACACATTATATATATATATATACATGTCATTGTGACATGTACATATACATATATTTATAGTTCCTAGACTTCTACATACTGTTATAGCCGCTAATTCAATTGCCGGCTTCTGTGAAATCACAGAAGCCGACATGAAATGATACATTGTTTCCACACAGTTAACCATGTCATTTCCTGTATTTTGATATTTGTTTAGAACTTACAATTACATGAGTGTATTTGTGCAAAATTTCAGACATGTAGGGGTTAATTAAAGGTGTAATTTCGTTGAAAAAAAATGCGTGGGCTCCCGCTGTATTTTCTCCACCAGACAGACAAAGCAAAGCGAGTGGGGGCAGATAATAACAGCCTAGGGAGGGTACATTTTTTGTGCCCCCCCTGGCTACTAACATCTGCCCCCAGACACCCCAGAAAGGGCAAATCTATAATTAGATTCGCCCTTTCTGGCACTTTGCCCGTCTGTTGTGAATGGGTTTGAGATGAGTTCTGAGCAGAGGCTCCCTCTGGTGGTTACAAGCGGTACTAGTGAAGATTGTGAGGACTGGGAATCAGGTGTTACTGACTGGTCATATATAAGGGAGTCATTTTCCCATCAGGGTTGCCGGTGATCAATTGTTCTGGTCTGAATCCTTCTTTCCAGTTTCCCTTGTAGCCTGCTGTGTCGTGTCTGCATCTCCTGCTTTCAGATAAGACCTTTTCTTCTTTTGTGTTTGTGCTATATTTTTGCATTTTGTCCTGCACTTCTGTGGGGGCCTTCAGGGTCCCCTCCGGGGGCTTTTGCCCTCTCTGTTTAGTTCAGCCACTGAGTTTTGTACTTTTGCTTTTTCCAGTTTTTTCAGTGGCTGCTGTTTTGATTTTGTTACACCAGTAGTGTTGAGCATTCCGATACTGCAAATATCGGGTATCGGCCGATATTAGCTGTATCGGAATTCCGATTCCGAGTTCCGATATTTTCGTCTTATCGGATACCGGAATCGGGATGTCACTGTCACTGTCAGTGTCCGTCGGTCGGGTCTGTCAGGAGTCAGCGGCACTTACCCGGCAGAAGATCTCCGGCGGTCACGTCCTGGACTGCTTCATGGCCGCCATCCTCTTCTCCCCGGCGGTCCACATGCAGTTTCTCGCGATAACTGCAGTGACTGCTGGGTAATCCCGGCCGTAAAGCAGTCAGTCCGATGACGTCACCGCCGGAGAAGCAGGTAATCAGCTGTGCTGCGCCGGGATGTCAGGCTCTGCCTGTCATTGCGATGTAGCAGAGCTGGATCGTCGTGGGACTGTCGTTACTATGGACTGCGTCGGACAGGTGGTATACTGTTGGTTTGTTTTTTTTCTTTTTTTTTCAGGAGATCGATGGCGTCGCAGGAATGAGACTGTAATAAAAAAAATGAAAACTGTGTTGTCTCTTATTTCATTAAAATACTTTTTTCTTGCTTTGTCTTTTTTTTATACATTTAATAACTTTGGGATTAATAATGGATCGGTGTCTTATTGACGCCTCTCCATTATTAACCGGGCTTATTGTCACCGTGCAATCAACGGTGACATTAACCCCTTATTACCCCGCTTGCCACCGCTACAGGGCAAGTGGAAGAGCCGGGTAAAGTGCCACAATTGG
>JARQOD010000001.1:247070971-247162173 GCA_033576555.1 Oophaga sylvatica
GGGGTAGTAGTCCGGTGGCTCTGGCTGACGGGATATTAGGGGTAGTAGTCTGGCGGCTGTGACGGGATGATGTGGGATATTAGTGTAGTATGTCCGGTGGCTACTGGCTGATGGGGATATTAGGGGAGTAGTCCTGGCTGCTGGCTGACGGGATGATGTGGGTATATTAGTAGTAGTTTCGGTGGCTAGGGACTGACTAGGATGTTGTGGGATATTAGGGGATTAGTCCGTGGCTCTGGCTGACGGGATGATGTGGTATTTAGGGGTAGTAGTCGGCGGCTTGCTGATGATGATGTGGGATATTAGGGTATTGTCGGTGGCTTGGCTGACGGGATGATGTGGGATATTAGGGTATAGTCCTGGGGCTTGACGTGGATGATGTGGGATATTAGTGGTAGTTGTCTGGTGGCTATGGCTGACGGGATGATGTGGGATATTAGGGGTAGTAGTCCGGTGGCTTTGACGGGATGATGTGGGATATTAGTAGTCCTGTGGCGCTGGCTGACGGAACGATGTGGGATATTAGGGGTAGTAGTCTGGTAGCTCTGGCTGACGGGATTGTGTGGGATATTATAGTGAATGTGGCTATGGGGAGTGGGAGGGGATCTACTCTCAGCTTTATATATATAATTATTATAATTTGTTATAACTAACCGTAGTTAGTTATTATGCCTGGGCAGCGCCGGGCTCTTCAGCTAGTTTGAAATAAAAACAAAACACTCTTTTCCTTTTTTAAAAAATATACACAGTTATACTCACCAAATGCCTATTCCTTTGAAGCCCTCGTCTACTGTAAAAAAACAAACAACCATGTCTCTCACCCTTTCCATCAATCTGTCCCACTCCATAATCCATGTATAGGGATAAACAGTTTTCATCTTGGATGGTGCCAAGATGCAACCGTCCAGGCTGAGAACCACTGGGAGAATGAGCTGCTGAAAGCAGCATTGGTGACTAGCAGTGATGTCATCGAGGTTACTGCAGGTCACTGATGCTCAGTGAGATGGAGGAATGGTTGGATGGATGAGGGTTAGTTGGATGGATGGATGAGGATTGAATGGATGGATTAGGAATGGATGGATGGTATGATTGCAGGATGAGGAATAGATGGATGAAGGATGGATGATGGGAAGAGGTTTGGATGGAGGAAGGTTTGGATGGAGGGAGTTATGGATGGAAGGAGGTATGGATGGAAGGAGGTATGGATGGATGAGGGATGGATGCATGGATATTTGGAGGGATGGATGAGGGATAGATGGTTGAGGGATGGATGGATGAGGAATGGATGGATGGATGTCTGGAGGGATGGTTGAATGAAGGATGGCTGGAGGGGTGGCTGGATGGAGGGATGGCTGGAATCCACAGTGTCCCACGCTGTAAGCCATCCATGCGAAATGAGCCCTTCAGCATGAACGGTGGCATCATGCGACCATTCAAACTGAGAAGCAAGGAAGAATGAGCTGCAGCGGATTGGGCCCCTGAACTATGATGATCACTGCTACGATACGATACGATTCGATACACTTTATTGATCCTGGGGGGAAATTACAGTATTACAGCAGCAATACAAACAGCAGTACATAAAATATTAGGACACAAATCTTGCACAGGTATACCAACATTACATAATAAATAAATGTGGGTAGTGCAGGTGAATATAAGTCACTAATAATTGGCATTAGTACACCAGCCATCAGTCATTATTTTCTACCACCCTTAGGAAATTATTACACATCCACATAGCAGTAGGTACAAACAATTTCCTGAATTTCCCCTTCTTGCACCTTTGTAGGATTAGATGGTGTTAGGGTTCGAGTTCTCGCTGCTGCACAAGGGGAGTCTCGAACCGGTCCCGCTGCGGTCCCCCATTCATCTCCGGCCGCAGTGGAGCCTACTCAGCAGAGACGTCGGTCCCAGCGTCTTGCCCATTCTAGTACTGTGCAGAGACTTGCTGCTGCCTCTCCTGGATCTGCTATTATAGCCAGTACTGGAGCAGACGTCTTTGGGACGAAGTCCTGCGTTTCCCCTTCTGAGCATGCCCAGGGTAAGATCTCTCATTGGAGATCAGGGGTCACATGTTCAGGTACTGCAGCAGCTCCTATTGGTCCGCCAGGAAGGTCATGTAACTACATGTGTTTGTAACAGTTTCTCATTGGTCCTTGTTTCTGGAAGGTCCTGTAGCTGTTGCTATAAAAGGGTGGCATGGCTGGGCCGCCATGCGCTAATATCAATCATTATATGCTTAGCGCCAGTGTGGTCATGCGTGTGTGTGGTTAGGGCCCGGCTGAAATAAGCCCCTAGAATACCGACTTAATCGGTGAGGAGTTTGGTATGCTAGCTGGTCAGGGTCGGTGTCCTAGATGCCCTAGATGCCCTAGATTGCCGGCATAACCGGTGAGGAGTTTGATTGCCGTATTCAGGGCCTGGCGTTCAGACGCCACAGATTGCGGGTGACTCCCGCGAGGACATTAGCGCATGATCACATTCTATGTTCGCTTAGCTGTTCACTGTGTACCTGGGTGCCTGACAGGACACAGAAGTTTGTCTTAGGGCTCTGTGACGTAACAGGGTTCGCTTTCAACGCTAGACAGCACCCTAGCGTGTTTATTTTGCGACTCAGTTGTGTTAAGTGAGTTTGCACGCATCGCCATATAGCGCTGCGGCACTCCTTCTAGCGGCTCTGTGGATTAACAGAGTGCGCACATATTGCCACAGCGCGTTACGGCGTTTATTTTGGCGACTCTGCGGGATAACAGAGTTTGCTTCTTGCGCCATTTAACTAGCAGCAGGCTCCGCCTGCACGGTGGACCCCGGGCTGCGAACGCACCTCTCCACATCTTATATTTGGTGTGTTCCGCAGACCCTAACATAATATTAGCGCCAGGGTATGGATACTAAAATGGCGGATGAACAGCGTTTACAGCTGTACATCCAGCAGCTGGAGGGTTGGTTGGCGGCTCTTGAGCGCACAACCTCAGCTGTGGATGTTACCGCAGTCGCTGTTCAGGCTGCTAGTGTAGCTGCAGCCAGTTTGTCCTCTGCCACCTCTGTCCCTACATTGTCCCACCTCCCGCTTCCAGACAAGTTTGCTGGTGACAGCAAGCAATGTCGGGGATTCGTAAGTCAGTGCTCCATACACCTCGAGCTTCTGGCTGCATGTTTCCCCATGGATCGGGCACAAGTGGGCTTTGTGATAGCTCTTATGTAGGGCAGAGCGTTGGAGTGGGCAACGCCGCTGTGGGAGCGCGACAACCGTGTGGTGCAGAGCGCGTCTCGTTTTCTGGAGGCTCTGAAAAAGGTTTTTCTAGGACCTCAGGTAACCCACGATACGGCGCTCAAACTGCTGGCAAGTACCCAGGGTTCGGCTTTAGTCAGCCATTTTGCTGTCCAATTTCGGACTCTGGCTCGGAATTAGAGTGGCCAGATAAAGTCCTCATTCCCGTGTTCTGGAGAGGACTGGCGGGTCATGTGAAAGACGCCTTGGCTACCAGGGAGATTCCTGCCACACTGGAGAAGCTTATCGCTATTTCCACCCGCGTCGACCTCAGTTTCCACGAGCGGAGGCTGGAACGTGCCCAGTGTAGGCAGAGTGTCCAGTTGGCTCCTACCTTCGCCAACCCTCTGGAGTCGCCTGTTCAGGCGCCCGACCTTCAGGAGGTTGCTCCTGCAGGATCTAAATCTCGGGTCACTCGTCCATCCCCGATTTGTTATATTTGCCAGGAGCAGGGACATTTTGCCAACCGATGTCCACAGTGGCTGAATAAACGGTCGCGCCCAGTAACCGTAGGAACAGGGTCACTGGACGCCATGAGTTTTGCCCCTAAAGTGCTCCTCAAGGGGATAATTACCCACGGTTCTACCACCCTACCCGTCAAGCTGTGTGTGGATTCTGGGGCAGAGGGGAATTTTATGTCATTCTCCTTTGCTTCTCACCACACCATGCCTTTGGTGTTGCTGGCTGAACCAGTATCGGTTCGGGTGTTGAACGGAGCAATTCTGCCCTCACAAATCACCCATCAGTCTGTCCCACTCACCTTGTCTATGTCTCCTTCCCATCAGGAGAATATATCATTTTTTATCCTCCCTGAGGGTATAGATGAGGTTTTGTTGGGCTTACCCTGGCTCCGCCACCACTCTCCCCATATTGAGTGGTCTTCAGGGAGAATTCTGGGTTGGGGTAATTTATGTAAAGGCAGATGCATTAGGGACAGCGTGCAGGTCAACACCACTGAGATACCCATAGACCTCTCTCCTCTTCCCAAGGTCTATTGGTCTTATGCCGACGTTTTCTCGAAGAAGGCTGCAGAGACTCTTCCGCCTCATCGCCCCTATGAATGTCCTATCGACCTCTTGCCTGGAGCTGAGCCTCCTAGAGGAAGGGTTTATCCCCTCTCTCTTCCTGAGACAGAGGCCATGTCCCAATATATTCAGGAGAACTTGGCAAGGGGATTCATTAGGAAGTCGGTGTCACCAGCAGGAGCGGGGTTCTTCTTTGTGCAGAAGAAGAACGGAGAATTACGTCCGTTCATTGATTATAGGGTTCTCAATGCTATCACCGTGAAAAATAAGTATCCTTTGCCGCTAATCTCTGAGCTCTTTGACAGGCTTCGGGGAGCAAGGGTATTTACTAAGCTAGACCTGCGGGTGCGTATAACCTGATTCGCATCCGTGAGGGGACGAATGGAAGACGGCATTTAACACCAGGGATGGGCATTATGAATATCTGGTAATGCCCTTTGGGCTCTGTAATGCCCCACCTGTCTTCCAAGACTTTGTGAACGACATCTTCCGGGATATGTTGACCACCTCGGTGGTAGTCTATCTGGATGACATTCTCATCTTTTCTCCATATATGGCCTCCCACCGGAGAGATGTCTGCAAGGTCTTTGACCTCTTGCGAGCAAATTCCCTATATGCGAAGTTGGAGAAGTGCATGTTTGAGCAGGAGTCTCTACCTTTCCTGGGCTATATCATCTCCACCCAGGGATTGGCTATGGATCCTACCAAACTACAGGCTGTGATGGATTGGCAAGAACCCCACTCCCTTAAGGTGGTGCAGCGCTTTATGGGGTTCATTAACTACTATCGCCAATTCATTCCCCACTTCTCCACTTTGGTAGCTCCCTTGGTAGCCCTCACCAAGAAGGGAGCTAATCCCAAGTTGTGGTCAGAGGAGGTCACCAAGGCGTTCTCCTCCATCAAGTCGCATTTCGCCAGTGCTCCCATCTTACATCGCCCCGATGTCGATAAACCGTTTATCTTAGAGGTGGATGCCTCTTCTGTTGGTGCTGGAGCAGTCCTTTTTCAAAAGGATGCCCAGGGTCGGAAGCATCCCTGCTTCTTCTTTTCCAAAACCTTTACACCAGCAGAGAGGAATTATTCCTTCGGGACAGGGAGTTACTGGCTATGAAGTTGGCCTTCTCCGAGTGGCGACATCTTCTGGAGGGGGCTCGCTTCCCCTTCCAAGTATTCACGGACCACAACAACTTGGTGTATTTGCAGACAGCCCAGCGGCTAAATTCCCGTCAGGCCAGATGGTCCTTGTTTTTCTCCCGGTTCCATTTCACCCTCCATTTCCTCTCCGTGAGAAGAACATTCGCGCAGATGCTCTATCCCGCTCCGTGGTGTCCTCTGAGGAGGTGGAGGAGGAGCCTCGGCTAATTGTCCCCACAGAAAGCCTAAGAACGGTGGCTCCGGTTTCGCTTGAGTCTGTGCCTCCGGGCAAGACTTTTGTGCCCACCAATTTGCGACCGGAAGTACTCTCTTGGGCACATTCGTCCAGGGTGGGTGGACATTTTGGGGCAAAAAGGACTTCTGAGTTGCTGGCGAGGACATACTGGTGGCCGCAGATGGCCCGTGACGTCAGGGAATACGTTCAGGCGTGCGTCTCCTGCGCCAAGAATAAGTCCCCTTGACAACGGCCAGCTGGGTTACTTTTCCCTTTACCGGTGGCAGACAGGCCTTGGGAGATGGTCGGGATGGATTTTGTGGTGGGCTTACCCAAGTCTCGGGGCTGCACCATCATCTGGGTGATAACCGACCACTTCTCCAAAATGGTGCACTTAGTGCCGTTACCACAGTTACCGTCTGCACGGGCCTTGGTAGCATTATTCATTAGGCATATTTTCCGCCTACACGGTATGCCAGACAAGATTGTCAGTGATCGAGGTCCCCAGTTTGCGTCTCGGTTCTGGAGAGAGCTGTGTCGTTTACTCAGCATTGAGTTGAATCTCTCCTCTGCATACCATCCCAAGACGAATGGGTTGGTAGAGAGGGCCAACCAGACCTTGGTCACATACTTGCGACATTTTGTCTCTGCAAGGCAGGATGACTGGGCATCCTTGCTACCGTGGGCTGAGTTCGCTCTAAATAATGCTGTGGCTGACTCCACCGGACAGACCCCATTCCTCCTGAACTACGGTCAGCATCCTCGGGTACCAGTGCCTATGCCCGTGTCTTCTGCCAATTCCAGGGTGGCAGACTGGCCTGTGGAGGCACGGGACATTTGGGACCGCACTCAGGATGCCATTCAGGCCTCCAAAGAGAGGATGAGGTCTTCGGCCGATGCCCATCGGCGCCCCGCTCCTACATTTGCTCCGGGTGACCTAGTGTGGCTTTCTGCCCGAAACATCAGGCAACGTGTAGAGTCCACCAAGTTGGCACCTCGCTTTTTGGGCCCCTTTAAAGTTCTTGAGCAGGTGAACCCGGTGGTTTACCGCCTAGCCCTTCCGCCTCGCCTTGGTATCACTGACACCTTTCACGTGTCCCTCCTGAAACCCGTGGCCATTTCCCGGTTTTCCGAGTCATCTGCCGGGACGTCGGGTTCATCTACCAACGATCATGAGGTGAACGCCATTGTTGGGTGCAAGGTGGTAGGAGGCAAAAAATTTTATTTGGTGGATTGGAGGGGTTATGGGCCTGAGGATAGGTCCTGGGAGCCTGCCGAGCATGTTCACGCTCCGCAGCTATTCGCTGCCTTTGAGCACAGCGAGGCCCAAAGAAGGGGGGTAATGTTAGGGTTCGAGTTCCCGCTGCTGCACAAGGGAGTCTCGAACCAGTCCCGCTGCGGTCCCCCATTCATCTCCGGCTGCAGTGGAGCCTGCTCAGCAGAGACGTCGGTCCCAGCGTCTTGCCCATTCCAGTACTGTGCAGAGACTTGCTGCTGCTTCTCCTGGATCTGCTATTATAGCCAGTACTGGAGCAGACATCTTTGGGACGAAGTCCTGCGTTTCCCCTTCTGAGCATGCCCAGGGTAAGATCTCTCATTGGAGATCAGGGGTCACATGTTCAGGTACTGCAGCAGCTCCTATTGGTCCGCCAGGAAGGTCATGTAACTACATGTGTTTGTAACAGTTTCTCATTGGTCCTTGTTTCTGGAAGGTCCTTTAGCTGTTGCTATAAAAGGGTGGCATGGCTGGGCCGCCATGCGCTAATATCAATCATTATATGCTTAGCGCCAGTGTGGTCATGCGTGTGTGTGGTTAGGGCCCGGCTGAAATAAGCCCCTAGAATACCGACTTAATCGGTGAGGAGTTTGGTATGCTAGCTGGTCAGGGTCGGTGTCCTAGATGCCCTAGATTACCGGCATAACCGGTGAGGAGTTTGATTGCCGTATTCAGGGCCTGGCGTTCAGACGCCATAGATTGCGGGTGACTCCCGCGAGGACATTAGCGCATGATCACGTTCTATGTTCGCTTAGCTGTTCACTGTGTACCTGGGTGCCTGACAGGACACAGAAGTTTGTCTTAGCGGCTCTGTGACGTAACAGGGTTCGCTTTCAACGCTAGACAGCGCTCTAGCGTGTTTATTTTGTGACTCAGTTGTGTTAAGTGAGTTTGCACGCATCGCCATATAGCGCTGCGGCACTCCTTCTAGCGGCTCTGTGGATTAACAGAGTGCGCACATATTGCCACAGCGCGTTACGGCATTTATTTTGGCGACTCTGCGGGATAACAGAGTTCGCTTCTTGCGCCATTTTACTAGCAGCAGGCTCTGCCTGCACGGTGGACCCCGGGCTGCGAACGCACCTCTCCACATCTTATATTTGGTGCGTTCCGCAGACCCTAACAGACGGCTGCTGAATGTGCTCTTCTGCTACAAGAACAGCTTGTATAGTGGGAGTGTATTATTGTTCATTATAGCCCTACACTTCTTCTGAATTCTATCCTCCAATACCTCCTCAAAAGAGTCCAGATGGAGGCCAACAGCCGCACTTGCATTTTTGATAAGTTTGTTGAGTTTATTAGCATCAGCTACTCGCACACTGCTGCCCCAGCAAATGATAGCAAAATAGGTGGCGCTTGCTACAACGGACTGGTAGAACATCTCCAGCATTTTACTGCACACATTGAACGACCTGAGCTTCCGAAGAAAGCACAGTCTGCTCATTCCCTTCTTGTAAACCTTTTCTGTATGACACCTCCAATTGAGTTTACTGTCAAGGTGAACCCCCAAATATTTGTAGCTTTCAACAATCTCAACCTCCTGGCCAGCAATATTGATTGGTAAGTAATCCTCCTTTTCCTTCTATAACTCACCACCATCTCCTTGGTTTTCTTTTCATTTAGTCCAAGACAGTTAGTCTGACACCAATCCACAAAGTCAGAAACCACCCTTCTATATTTCTCCTCCTCCCGGCCTCCCACAATGCCCCCTACAATCAAGGAGTCATCTGAGAATTTTTGGTGATGACATAAATCAGATTAATACTGAAAGTCAGCTATATACAATGTGAAGAGGAAGGGCGACAGCACTGTACCCTTAGGGGCTCCAACACTGCTCCGTACACTGCCAGATACCACCTCCCCATCCTTACAAACTGCGGCTTGTCTGTCAGGTTGTCATTTATCCAGTTCACCATCCCCTCATCTACCACCATATCAGTCAACTTATTACGTAGTAATGGTGGCTGTAAGGTATTGAAAGCACTTGAGAAGTCAAAAAACATGGTGCGCACTGCAGTTCCATCATTGTCCAAGAACAAATGCATTGTATGTAGCAGAGACACTACAACATCATCCACCCTCAATCTTGCTGGTACGCAAACTGTAGGGGGTCAGTAAAAAACCTCACCCTCGGACACAAATAGGCGAGTATTATTCTCTCCAAGGACTTCATAGCATGTCATGTTAAGGCCACTGGATGATAGTCGTGTAGGGAAGTTGGAAAAATGGTCTTAGGAACCGGCACCAGGCAGGTGGTCTTCCACAGTTCTGGTACCCCCTGTGATTGAAGGCTCCAGTTAAACAGGTGCTGCAAGACAGTACACAGTTGGTTTGCACATGCTCTGAGGACACGTGGGCTGAGGTCATCAGGCCCAGCTGCTTTGCCAGTAACAAGTCTGCTAAACTGTCTTCTCACGTCGCTTTGGGAGACAGTGAAAGCAGGCAGCTTATCCCCCAATTCAATGCTGCAGAACTTTTCCCGGATCCATCCCCCATTCCTGATGACGCTGTGCTTGTGTTGGTGAATCTGTTGAAAAACTCATTAATTTCATTAGCCCAGGGCAGATCCACTTCCCCATTCTCCGGCTTTGCCTTAAACCCAGTTAACTGCTTCATGCCCGACCACACCTCCATGGAATTATTGTGTGACAATTTATTTTCTAATTTAATTCGGAATGCCTCACAGGCATTCTTAATTTTCCCCTTTAAATCCCTTTGTATCAATTTCAGTTTCTTAGTATTATTCATCAAGGAAGAATGAGCTGCAGCGGAGTGGGCCCCTGAACTATGGTGATCACTGCTAGCACAATGAGAAAAAGTCTCATGGTGCAGCAGTGAGGTCACCGCAGTTAACAGTGAGAAATTTCTCCTGATGAACTGAGGTGAGCTCACCGCTGCACCGTGAAACTTTTTCTCACTGTGCGAGTGGTGATCTCACTGAGGTCACCGCAGTTCATTGGACCAGCTGGGAACAGAGCCTCAGTGACCTGCGGTAAACTAGATGGTGTCACCGCTAGCCACTGATCGTGAACTCGCAGCAGCTCATTCCCAAGTGGTTCTCAGCCTGGACAATCGCATCTTGGCATCATCCAGTTTGAAAATTGTTTATCCCCAGACATGGATTATGGCGTGACACAGAATCATGGACAGGTGAGGGAAATGGTTGCTTATTATTTTATGTTTTTTTACAAGAGATGATGACGTAAAATGAAATGGGTGTTAGTTGTGTATAACTGTGCTTGTTATTTTTTTTAAAAAAATGGAAAAGTGTGTTGTTTTATTTCAAATAAGGGACTTTATACTTGCTGTGTGTAATTTACAATGCAACTATAGGATCTTAAAGACACCTATCCATTACTAACATGTGGGCTTGATGTCACTGAACTATACAGTGGTGATATCAACCCTACAAATATGAACCTCACTTGCCACCACAACAGGGCAAGTGGGAAGAGCCGGAGAAAGAGCCAGAATTGATGTATCTAATAGATGCACCTTCTCTGGGTGGCTGCGGGCTGCTATTTTTAGGCCTGGGGGGCCAATATCCATGTCTCCTTACCAGCCTGAGAATACCATCCTGCATCTGTCTGCTTTAGCTTGACAAAAATGGGGGGGATCCCACACTGTTTTTTAAATTATTTATTTAAATAATTTATAAAAACAGCGTGGGGACCCCTCCTTTATTGAAAACTAGCCTTGCTAAAGCTGACAGCTGAGGGTTGCAGTCCCAAGCTGTCAGTTTTTCCTGGTTGTTTATCAAAAATACAGGGAACGCACGCCTTTTTTTAAAAAATTATTTATTTAGAGCGCAGGTGCCGGCTGATGAATACTCCCATCAGCTGCCACCTGTTCTCACTGTTTTAACGACAGCAGGAATAGACTGATGGGAATAGTAGTACTATCAGCAAACGCCAATGACCGGAGGTAAACTTTTTCCCTCCGATCATAGCTGCAGGCTCACACTGTCATTTGACACAATGGGAACGGTGGCTGTCTGACTGACAGTAATGATTTTACAGCCAATCAGAAACTGACAGCATGGAAAACACTGGCTGTTCAGGCCCCCAGTGAATAGGGTCTGGGTTCATGTTCGGCACTTTTCTGTTAACTGAACCCAAACTTTTTTTTAATTGTTTGACCGAACCCGCCAGACCTGAACATACACCATGTTCCAAATTATTGTGAAAATGATATTTTTTTCTGATTTACCTAAGTGGTCGGTGCAAATGACAGTCAGTCTAATAAAAGTCATCACCCATTAGAGTATACATTGAATTTTATTGAAGAAACCTTCCAATGAAAACAGTATAATCTCCAAAATGAATAAAAACTCAAAATGCACTGTTCCAAATTATTAGGCACAGTAGAATTTCTAAACATTTGATATGTTTTAAAGAACTGAAAATGCTCATTTGTGGAATTTGCACCATTAGGAGGTCACATTCACTGAACAAAAAGCAATTTAACTCCAAAACATCCTAACAGGCCAAGTTACATGTTAACATAGGAACCCTTCTTTGATATCACCTTCACAATTCTTGCATCTATTGAACTTGTGAGTTTTTGGAGAGTTTCTGCTTGTATTTCTTTGCATGAAGTCAGAATAGCCTCCCAGAGCTGCTATTTTGATGTGAACTGCCACCCACCCTCATACATCTTTTGCTTGATGATACTCCAAAGGTTCTCTATAGGGTTGAGGTCAGGGGAAGATGCTGGCCACACCATGAATTTATTTCCTTTTATGCCCATAGAAGCCAATGACTCAAGAAGTATTCTTTGCAGCATGAGATGGTGCATTTTCATGCATGAAGATGATTTTGCTCCTGAAGGAACGTTTCTGCTTTTTATACCATAGTTGTCAGTCAGAAACTCTATATTCTTTTCAGAGGTCATTTTCACACCTTCAGGAACCTTAAAGGGCCCTACCAGCTGTTTCCCCATGATTCAAGTCCAAAACATGACTCATCTACCTCCTTGCTGACATCACAGCCTTGTTGGGACATGGTGGCCATCCACCAACCATCCACTGCTCCATCCATCTGGACCATCCAGGGTTGCTCGACACTCATCAGTAAACAAGACTGTTTGAAAATTAGTCTTCATGTACAGTACAGACCAAAAGTTTGGACACACCTTCTCATTTAAAAAATTTTTCTGTATTTTCATGACTATGAAAATTGTAAATTCGCACTGAAAGCATCAAAACTTTGAATTAACACATGTGGAATTATATACTTAACAAAAAAGTGTGTAACAACTGAAATTATGTCTTATATTCTAGGTTCTTCAAAGTAGCCACCTTTTGCTTTGTTGACTGCTTTGCCACTCTTGGAATTCTCTTGATGAGCTTCCAGAGGTAGTCACCGGAAATGGTCTTCCAACAATCTTGAAGGAGTTCCCAGAGATGCTTAGCACTTGTTAGCACTTTTGCCTTCACTCTGCGGTCCAGCTCACCCCAAACCATCTCGATTGGGTTCAGGTCTGGTGACTGTGGAGGCCAGGTCATCTGGCGTAGCACCCCATCACTCTCCTTCTTGGTCAAATAGCCCTTACACAGTGTGTTTGGGGTCATTGTCCTATTGAAAAATAAATGATGGTCCAACTAAACGCAAACCGGATGGAATAGCATGCCGCTGCAAGATGCTGTGGTAGCCATGCTGCTTCAGTATGCCTTCAATTTTGAATAAATATCCAACAGTGTCACCAGCAAAGCACCCCCACACCATCACACCTCCTCCTCCATGCTTCACGGTGGGAACCAGGCATGTAGAGTCCATCGTTCACCTTTTCTGCGTCGCACAAAGACACAGTGGTTGGAACCAAAGATCTCAAATTTGGACTCTTCAGACCAAAGCACAGATTTCCACTGGTCTAATGTCCATTCCTTGTGTTCTTTAGCCCAAACAAGTCTCTTCTGCTTGTTGCCTGTCCTTATCAGTGGTTTCCTAGCAGCTATTTTACCATGAAGGCCTGCTGCACAAAGTCTCCACTTAACAGTTGTTGTAGAGATGTGTCTGCTGCTATAACTCTGTGGGGCATTGACCTGGTCTCTAATCTGAGCTGCTGTAAACCTGCGATTTCTGAGGCTGGTGACTCGGATAAACTTATCCTCAGAAGCAGAGGTGACTCTTGGTCTTCCTTTCCTGGGGTGGTCCTCATGTGAGCCAGTTTCTTTGTAGCGCTTGATGGTTTTTGCAACTTTCAAAGTTTTCCCAATTTTTCGGACTGACTGACCTTCATTTCTTAAAGTAATGATGGCCACTCGTTTTTCTTTACTTAGCTGCTTTTTCTTGCCATAATACAAATTCTAACAGTTTATTCAGTAGGACTATCAGCTGTGTATCCACCAGACTTCTGCACGACACAACTGATGGTCCAATCCCCATTTATAAGGCCAGAAATCCCACTTAATAAACCTGACAGGGCACACCTGTGAAGTGAAAACCATTCCCGGTGACTACCTCTTGAAGCTCATCAAGAGAATGCCAAGAGTGTGCAAAGCAGTCATCAAAGCAAAAGGTGGCTACTTTGAAGAACCTAGAATATGACATAATTTCAATTGTTACACACTATTTTGTTAAGTATATAATTCCACATGTGTTAATTCATAATTTTGATGCCTTCAGTGTGAATTTACAATTTTCATAGTCATGAAAATACAGAAAAATCTTTAAATGAGAATGTGTGTCCAAACTTTTGGTCTGTACTGTATGTCTGGGCCCACTGCAACCATTTCTGCTTGTGAACACTGTTTAGGGGTTGCCAAATAGTAGGTTTATGCACGACAACAAGCCTTTGAATGATCCTACGCCTTGAGGTTCTAGGACTCCAGAGGCATCTGCAGCTTCAAATATCTGTTTACTGGTTTGTAATGGCTTTTTAGCAGCTGCTCTCTTAATCCGATGAACTTGCCTGGCAGAAACATTCCTCACTCTGCCTTTATCAGCACGAACATATCTGTGCTCAGAATCACCCACAAATCTCTTAACAGTACGATGATCACGCTTAAGTTTTCGGGAAATATGTAATGTTTTCATCCCTTTACCAAGGCATTGCACTATTTGATGCTTTTCAGCAGCAGAGAGATCCTTTTTCTTTCCCATGTTACCTGAAAACTCTGGCCTGCTTAATAGTGTGGAACATCCAGTTTTCCTTTTGTTGGGCTCACATGGCAAACTAATTATCACAGGTATATCAGATTGATTTCAGTGATCCAAAGAACTCTGAGACACAATACCATCAATGGGTTTCATTTACAAAAAAAAGAAAAAATGCTATGACACTTAAAACCAATTTGCATAATAATTTGGAATATGGTGTAGAGGGGTCTGCCCATCTCTAATTCTAACAAAAAATTTACATGCTATTATGAAAAAATAAAAACTATATTTTATTCATCTCTACAGTCATTATTCCATACTCAGACTGGAGAAAATATCCTCTTTATTTGTTTCCAAAATTAATTAACTGATTCTTCTCTAAAAAGGGGGTGGAGGTGAATTTCATTTTCCCAAAAAATATTTTGTCAGTGCTATATTCATTGGTGAATTTTTTGGTCTTGCACATTCATTGGGATAAACAATATTGGCCTTGAACTGATACAATAGAATAATATTAATATAATAAATGTGATTTATCTTAAATTTATAAAGGTAATTTACCTTACATTTGAAATATGTTCCAGACAAAGAAGGAAAAATTCTGCAGTTTTTTTAGACTTTATGAGAAATAGCTGCTGCATTTTATTAGATTTGACTTTAATTGGATGTGTAAATTAAAGAAATACAATTCATCAGCAGATTATAGAAAAACACAGCGCTCATTATTTTATTGGAAGAAGTATGACTGTATCTCTTATTTAGCAATAAATGAGTGTTGCAGCCGTATCCTCTGCATGGCCACTAATAGCAGCCTCTACCCCTTTGTAGCCATTAGTGTGCTGCTTGTTTGCAGGACCTTCACAAATGGTCCCCTAAATTGGGGCTGGTTTATGAATTCAAAAGTCATGGTAATTACGCAGCTGTTTGGGAAATGTGTTGGAGTGGTCTAACAGTAACAGCCCCTCCTTTCTCTCCCCTTCTGCTCTCTCACATTCATTACTGTCTAAATGAAAGGACGTGTATACAGTGATTATGAGGTTTCATATGAATCCCCCAAGCCATAAAGAAGAATTTCCTAATTGTCAGCTGGACTGTGCTTGTTTAAAATAATTAGGGTTCAGCAGCTCCGGCAGACCATTTTTTTTTACCTCTGCTCATGCTTTATTAAGATACTATCAGTTTCCTGCTCTTGCTTTTTTTCTTTTTTTCTTTTTGACCCTTCTCTTCTGCCTGTATTAGGGACATAGTGGAAGAAAGGGAAAAGCTCAAAAAAGCGTTAGCTGTAATGAAGACAAAACAACATGTTCGCCTGACGTGTGGCAATCTTATGGACATGGGGAAGACGTTAAACGAGGACAATGAATCTCTGTAACATGAATATAAAAATGACTGCATGCCAATGCATTTTATTATTGTCTTTTTTAAGGGAGATTGTTGAAATCTTTCTTAATTACCATTTATTTCAATGACAGAATCGTAATTTATCATTTAGTTGTAATTTGACATATGTTCACACCTTTGCCATTTCCAATTTCCTCCTCCATTCTAATTGTCTGCTTCACTCGCCTGTCATGCACTCCTCCTGGGATTAATTCAAGCTGTCTGTCTGCACCGAGCTACCAGCACACTCGGGGCTGCGGGGAGCGTGACAGTGTCAATGTGCACACAGTTTATCTGAGGCAATGCCCAGACACCGCTCTCCAGCATCCAGTCTTACCCTATTGTTTGTTGTTTATGCCGTCTCGAAAGTGTGACTTAGCTGTGTATTATTAGCCTTTAATTATTTCTCTGGCTGACACCCATATGAAGACGTAAATTAATTACTGTGTGGTGGCTGGGCAATAATTGGACAACAGGATACTAGATGTATCTATCTATCAGCTATCTAAAAAGTAGAAGCATGGAGGCTGCACCAGCAAAAATGTGGGTGTCAAGCTTCCCTGGCAATTACCGTACTTTCAAAGTATAAGAATAAGGTAATGAAGGCAGCAAATCAATAAACCACTTACCTTTTATTGGCGTGCTGCCTCCATTATTTATTTTTATCTATCTATCTATCTATCCGTCTCTATCTATTGTAGAGATTCAGCTACTGTATATTTTGCATACGATAGCGTTCACACGGACTTGTGGTATCTTTGTCCAAACCAGCAAGTCTGCACCATAAGCAAATGTACAGCCTTCTGGCATAGAGCAGAGACAAAAACATAAATAGTCCATACAATAATATGGCTCATTCATTTAGATATTACTAGTGATGAGCGAGCATGCTCGACACTACTCAGTGCTCGCCCGAGCATCTCACTGCTCGAGATGCTCGGAGCTCGCCGAGTATTTCTGCGGAGGCTTTATTGGGAGCTCGGGTCCCCACACTGCATGTTTGACGCTCTGTAGAGCAGGTTTCCCCAACTCCAGTCCTCAAGGCCCACCAACAGGTCATGTTTTCAGGATTTCCTTAGTATTGCCCAGGTGATAATTGCATGACCTGCACATGCAATAATTCCATCACTTGTGCCATACAAACGAAATCCTGAAAACACGATCTGTTGGTGGGCCTTGAGGACTGGAGTTGGGGAACCCTGCTTTAAAGAGCCAATGAACATGCAGGGATTGTCTGCCACACACTGTAATGCCGCAGCCATGTTGGCTGTGGCATTACAGTGATTGGCTGGCCGCACAGCATCAACAGGTCTAAAGCAGACCGGAAGCCGCCCTGCTCTTCACAATCTGTTCCGGAATCAGGCAGTGTAGGGAGAGTTGCTGCTGATCAAGGGAGAGAAGTGGTTGTTTAGTAGTTAGTGTGGGTATGCCATCTGTAATATACAAATACATCTCAACCAACAATCATTCTGAGGACTAATAAAGGTGCATAGGTATTAGTGCTAGGCAGTGTATGTGGCAGACTGCAGTGCATATATCAAGAGAGTCCATTGCAGTTATGTTTGCTGCTGCTATAACAGATATTTGTAGACATAGCCCCAGGTATCAGGGGCCAGGAATAATTTTTATTTACATCTTAATCCTGATTATTTGCTGAAAAAGCAATCCAGAGAACACTGTTTTTCTGCTTTATTTGCTTGTTTTCACTGCAGAATACAGCCAGATCCTTTCCATATTACAGTGTAAAAATCCAGCTATTTTAAACACGGATCACATCTCAGTGCACTGAAAATTCTGCCATTTCTGGCCTATTGTTAAATTTTGTTGTAGAGTCTTATTTTAGCTATTGACACCAGTTTGCTGAAAAAAAATAGTTACCTACAGGCCAGCTATTTTAAACAGAGGTTTGGCCGTCACACGGAACACATCTCAGTGTACTGAAAATTCTGCCATTTCTGGCCTACTGTTAAATTTTGTTGTAGTGTCTTACATAAGTTACTGATACCAGTTTGCTAAAATAAAAAAATTGTTACCTACAGGCCAGCAATTTTAAACAGGGGTTTTGCTGTCACATGGATCACAGCTCAGTGCGCAGAAAATTCTGCCATTTCTGGCCTACTGTTAAATTTTGTTGCAGTGTCTGTAGTGTGACTAATGGCCACATAATCAATAGGAGGTATGTATCACAGGGAAAGCTAAGCTTTGCAGCAAGAGCTTCTGAAGCAGCAGGAGCTGCAGTAGCACCAGTAGGAACCTCACTGTGAGGAACTGTTGGGGCAAAAGGGGTGGAGCTTTCAAAAGGGGCCACATCGGTTACCTCAGTGGACATGTCTGGAAAACAGCAGTGTTTGTGTTATACCTATTCCAAGTGCGGTATAGACTTCCCGCTTGATGACAGGCCACAGGTGTGTACCGTGATGTTACATCGGGAAGGAGTCTCTGGACGGCTGGACTCAAAGAGTGAGGTGACTCTGATGGGAACTCCTCTCGTTCTCTCTCTGACCAAGAAAAAGGTCAAGGTTTGCTGCATCCATGGGATCACTGTGGACTATACCGTGGACAGAGTGATCATTGATATGTCCAAAAGTGTTGAGTGCTAAGATGGCACTATAACCCCGAACTTGTTGTACCCTTTTGAGAGGGGCCGGGACTTTGTGATCTTTGAAGATGTATGGAAAGTTGATGAAGTGTTGGGTTGCTCAGAGGAGAGACGGAACGGTCATATGGAAGCCCCACTACAGCAGCAAGCTGTGGGGATTCGTGCTAATGGGATGTATAAAGAAGAGGAGGTAGCACCACCTAAGGTCGATAGTCCAGAGTTCCGGGTGACCGGAAGACAGTGTGGGTCTGACCAACTTGGGGACTTAGTTGGGGTGACCAAACGTGTGACCGTGGGAGATGGGGTAGCTCCAGGAAATGGGTCCGACACCTGTTTAAGTGGGGATTTGCTGTTCCAGGTTGACAGGGTGAGTGGGGGAGTGACTCCAATTCAGACTGTGACTCGAACGCAAGGGAAAGAGAGTGCAGAAAGGTGTTGCCGAGTAAAAATGGCACATCTTCATCTCGTCGCTGGGGACGCGGGGGCCACAAAAAGGCGGGACAGGCTACACTCTCTGAGAAGAAGGATAAGGAAGAGACAGGGTCAGGTACAGATCAGGTTACTGTCCTTGACAAGGAGGTCATGTTATCTCTGACAAATCCCAGCACAGAGGAAGGGCTGGAATTAAAACAGATCTGTGGTAGACCCACATCTGCAGTGCCCGGAAAGGGTGAAATGGCTCAGTATAATGAAGGCTCCAGAGTACCTGATGTTGAACAGCTGGAGTTCTCTGAAGTTAACAAGAGTCGAGAGGTACCTAAGAGTGAACGGGCACAGAGCCCATCTAAAAATCTAATTAAAGAAGTGATAGTGCAACCTGTGCTGGCCAAAAGAGAACATGATCACGAAATAGAGCTGATTAAAAAGACTGTGAAAGAGCATGTTGAACAAGAAAGGGTTCTGAGACAAGCGGCTGAACTCAGAGTGGATGAGCTGGAGAAGGAAGTCTCTGAGCTCAGAGATCACCTGTCAGCATGTCATCCATGAACAAGGCCATGTTGGAAGATATGGAGGTGCTCAGAGAAGCATTAAGAAGACTTCTACTGTAGAAGAAGATGGTGGTCGCAGACCTCCAGCAGCATTGCCAGATTGGTAAGGAGGTCGAGCTGCAAATATCCATCTTGGCGAGGTGTCCTGAAGAGGGTGAAGCTCAGGGAGAGCTTACACTAAAAACTGAACCAGACAATCACCAGGTGATGGCAGATGACTTGAAGGAAGTGCGTAATAGAAGTACCTGAAGACATGCGAGAAGCGTGTGCCAGTGAGGATGTGCATGAGGCCTTTAGAAAGGTAATAGAAGCGTGTAGTGGGTACTGGGTTTCAGAGACTCAGCAGTTGGTCATACTGTCGACTAGGGAAGTCACAGAGAAGCGGGTGACTATGTTGAGGGATATGCACCTAGAGTGCCTGCACACGAAACAATGATTCTATCGAGGAATAAGGAAGCCGCTCGACGTCTGGAGCATACGAGGAAAGCTCAAAGTCAGCTGAGCACTGTAGAAGACATCATTCAAGTGCCCAGAGGTCTGGTGAGAAAAGTCATTGGATAATTTGGGAAAGTGATGCAGGAGATTGTGAATAGATCCGGTGTGATGAGAGTGAGGATTCCGGCTAATGATGAAGCCCAGGTCGTGGGTGAAGATGGGATGTTCAATTCCTTATTGTCAGATCCATGGAGAGCCTTGGGAATATCCAGATGCTCCTGGAGTATCGCGTGGCGTACCTGAAAGAGATAGAGAAGCTAAGACTTGAGAGAGGGCAGATCAATAGAGAGCTGCAGGAAAAGGGAAGAAGATGGTCGCCACCTTCAGCTCCTGGTATAGAGAGACAAAGAGGTTCTCTAAAGACTGGAAGTCCTCAAGCTGAAGCTAACAGAGGACATAGAGACAAATCAAAGTACTGCTCTGTGGGCAATAAAGACAATAGGAGAAATGGCCAGCAGAGAGATAACAGACGGGGCCTGATGGAAGAGGTAGTATTAGTGATGCCTCAGTTACCTCAGGACTGAGTGACCTAGGTGGGAGGCCCTGTAGCGGACGTGGTGACAAAGAGTCAGACCAGACAGGAGGGAAGGGAATCGCAACATCATACTGACCCCTGGGGATGCGAGTGGTCTGACAAGGGGGCATCTCTTTCAAAGGAATGTGACGGAGTCGGATGACGGATGTCTACAAAAGGATTCAGTAGCACGGCCTGACTTAGATGGTTTAACTGTCAACGGCGAACGAGAAGAGTCTCTGGTCGGGTTAGAGAAAGAGCCAAGCCCCACAGCTTTAGGCAGAGGAGGGAGGTATGCAGTGTGACTAATGGCCGCATAATCAATGGGGGTATGTTTCACAGGGTTGGCTGCTCCCTGTGATGTAACCCAGAGTATTTTTTCTTTAGTGCATGTAAGCAACTAAGTAGTTCTTGTTCACACTTGGGTCCGGGTTACGGGTAGCTCTGAGAGATGGGAGGTCTGGCTACCCATATACCTCACACAGAGGTGAGAGTGCTCACTGTACTTCTTTCTCCCTAAGTGTGTGTTTGTGAGTTTGAGGACCTGCATGATGTCATGATCATGTGACCCCTAATGTGATGTTACCTCACCTGTGGGTGTGGTTAGAGGCTACCTAATAGAGCCTGTGTGCTTGGCATGGGTTGCAGTGCTGGCTATTCTGAGCCAGAGGAAGGAGGTCTGTGAGATACCTCCGGAGTGGATGGTCTGAAAATCGTGAGTGATACTGACCAGGGTCAGTGAGAAGTGTTTGTGGAATATCTCTGAGGATAAGAGGCATCCGGGAACCTGTGTGGCCAACACCAACAGGTAACGGACAGGAGTCCGTGTTGTGCTGACCAGAGTCAGTGAGAGACTGTGTTCATGCTAGAGAAAGTGTTTGTGGAATACCTCTGAGGAGAAGAGGCATCCTGAAACCTATGTTGCCGACAACAACAGGTAACGGACAGGAGTCCATGTTGTGCTGACCGGTGTCAGTGAGAGACTGTGTTCATGCTAGAGAAAGGGTTTGTAAAATACCTCTGAGGACAAGAGGCATCCGGGAACCTGTGTGGCCGACACCAACAGGTAACGGACAGGAGTCCGAGTTATGCTGACTGGGGTCAGTGAGAGACTGTGTTTATTCTATAAAGCTAAATGTTTACCGAACATTGTACTGGTGGCTGCATGCTATTAGGTCCCTGAGGAGTGGTTTATGCTGTACTTTAATAAACCGAATGGACTTTTTTAACCCTGAGTGTCCCAGCGTATGCCTCAACTACCAGCAAATTGAGTAATCCCCATCCACAGATTATCTGGGAGGTTACATGTCTTATATAAGTTATTGACACCAGTTTGATGAAAAAAATAGCTACCTACAGGCCAGCTATTTTAAACAGGGGTTTGGCCGTCACACGGATCACATCTCAGTGCGCTGAAAATTCTGCCATTTCTGGCCTATTGTTAAATTTTGTTGTAGTGTCTTAAATAAGTTATTGACACCAGTTTGCTGAAAAAAAAAATAGTTACCTACAGGCCGGCTATTTTAAACAGAGGTTTGGCCATCACACGGATCATATCTCAGCCATTTGTAGAGAATGTGGAAAATATTGTCCTTCATTTAAAATGGTCAAGGCGCATGACATTGGATGAGGAACTGGACGTGATGGTGATGGTGCATGCAGAGGCCGAGGCCATTGACAAGCTGAAATTGTGCCACAACAAACACACTTATCTTCTCACCCAACCTTCCTGTCCCAATTACTAGGGGATCGCAACAGCAAACCACTATTGAACCCACAGCAGTGTCAAAGGTTGTTGGTTGGATAGCGGATAATACTTCCAGTCAGTTTGCCACCAAAACCACCACCACCCCTGTCTTCCACATGGTCAAGTCTGAGTAGCTGTGAGTCTGGACTGCATATTCCTCACCCTGATCCTCCTTCCTCCCACCATGCCAAGTGCCCGGAGACAACACATCCCACACTTGGACAATCCGAAGAGCTGGTCCCTTTTTTATTTATAGAATATTTAAGCAGCCACGGTCACACGAAGGCGACAGTGGGAACATGTCATAAGAGGTGGACGATGATGAGACACAATTGCCAGAAAGTCAGGTTGAGGACCAGGGTGCGGAAGTGGAAGACGAGGTGGTGGATGATATAGTAACTGACCCAACATGGCAGGAGGACATGCAGAGTGAGGACAGCAGCACACAAGGGGAGGGAGGTGTTGCACCCCAACAGGCAGGAAGAAGCAGTGTGGTGGCTGCAGACAGAAGTTGGGAAACCGTGTCCCATAACACCAGCACGACTGAAGTTGCCAGTTCAACTGTTCGGTCTTCCCGAGTCTGGTTGTTTATAAAGACTCTGCCAATAACCCCAAAAAGGTCATTTGCACCACCTGCCAGGCCAGCATCAGCGGGGATAGAAAAACTACCAGCCTGACCACCACCAGCATGATCAGGCACATGGCAGCAAAGCACCCGACTTTGTGGGCCGAACCCCAGGGTCCAGGAACAGTATCTGCAGGTGACACCACTGCAACTTCTGCTGTTGTGCGTGCAAGCCAATCCCCTGTCGATGGTGCATGTGACAATGCCTCCTGACCTGCACCTGTCGTTGCACACACTCAACTAGCCCCATCATCAAGCACGTCTACGTCCTTCTCCCAATGCAGCATTCAGTTGTCCATACATCAGTCATTGGAACGCAAGCGCAAATCCGCAGCCAACACCCCACAGGTCATGTTACTAAAATCACACATTTTACGACTGCTCGTGCTCAAAATGTTGCCTTTCAGGCTCGAGGAGACAGAAGCATTCCGCAACCTGATTGCAGTGGCTGTCCCTCGGTTCTCGGTCCCCAGTCACCACTATTTCTCCCAGTGTGCCATCCCGGCATTACACAAGCAAGTGTCCCACATTATTAGCCATGCCCTCAACAATGCTCCTTTTTAATGGGAACATTTTTCAATGAGGTCCTCCTGCACGTCTCTACCAATGGGAATAGTAGTGCCTCCAAATTTTTGGCAGGTCTTGCATTCACTGCATAGGTAAACAGTATGGGAATACCAATTTTCTAATAATGGGAACATTGCTTTCAGGTGGCCCTCCTGCACGTCTGTTTAAAGGGTTATTGGGGTGTGTCTAAATTTGGGGCAGGTGTTGCATTCACTGCATAAGCAAACAGTATGGGAGTACCAACTTCCTAGTAATGGAACAATGATTTCAGGAGGCCCTCTTGTACGGTTCTTCAAAGGGGTATTGGGGTGCATCCAAATTTTGAGCTGCCCTGCCACTCACTGCACACACAACAACAGTATAGAAGACCCACAGTTTAATAATGGTAACAGCAAAGCATTTCCAGCTGAAAGCTCACTTAGAATAGAGAAGGCTGACTGCTGGTCCTTTAAGAATAGTAAAGGCCACCTGATGGCCCTATAAAAATAGGCTTTGTGACTTTTATTGTCCCTCCTTCATAAATGAAACATGATGTGTCTGATGATGTGTCACACACCAGATGGCCAGATAATATTGTAAAATATTAAAATGACATTTCCCAGTGAATGCATTTGTCTTGGTTGAAAGCAATGCTAAAGTTGAAAAACGCATCAAAAATGCTATGTGTGAACATAGCCCAAGGTTTGTTGGAGCTTTTTGTTTTTGGTTATTTATTTTGCCTTATATACAAGTCATTACCCTGTTTGGGTCAGGCGGGTTCAGCCGATCATTTAAAAAATTTCAGTTCGTGTACCACAACAGTACCCAAACTCATCTAAATGGAGGCCCCAAACATTGGTTGTATCATCTGTGTTTGCCAACAGTTGTGACTGGCAGTAAATAGTTACCGCCGGTCACAGGCGTCAGACAGGTGGGGAATATGGTTGTAAATTATTTTTTGTCTTTTACAGGGAACATGGACTTCAGTGGATTAGGCATAAAGGTGAGCATATCTTTGCTTTTTTTTTTTATTTCAAATAAAGGTGTCAGCATCTTTATTTTAATTAAAAGAAACTTATTCTGGTTGTTTTTTTTTACAGTCTAACTATGGGGTTAGTAATGAGGGTCTCTTATAGATGCCTTCCATTTATAACCCATGGGCTTGATGTCAGCTGACAATACAAACCTGACATCAACCCCAAACCTATTACCCCACTTGCCACTGCACCAGGGCAAATGAGAAGAGTCGAGCAAAATGCCAGTATTGGCAAATCTAATAGATGTGCCTTTTCTGGGGCGGCTGTGTGCTGCTATTTTTAGACTTCTTTGCGAGTCTGAAAAACCAGCCCCCAGCTGTCTGCTTTATCTTGAGTGGTTGTCAAAAATGGCGGAGAACCCATGCCATTATTTAAAATGATTTATTTAAATAATTAAAAGAGCCAACGTGGGACCCCTCTATTCTTGATAACCAGCCATGATAAAGCTGACAGGTGGGGGTTGGAGACCGCAGCTGTCGATTTTGCCTGCCCTGGTTATCAAAAATAGAAACCCCATGTCATTTTTTCATTATTTATTTGTTGCACAGGTGCCAGCTGATGCATATTCTCACACTCCCAATAGCCACAGATAATTTTAAGCAGATTAGCGGCTCCATTCCTACACCATAAATTGTAGGCTTTTTGCAGAAGAGAGGTGACATTACAGGTCAGGGACCCAATTTACGAAGGACACCTTGACGTGGTAATCGGGCACACATATATTGGCCAATCTATGCGCTAAGAACCTTCCTTTTTTCATAGCAATTTTTGCAGATACATATTTCATATACAGTCATGACCAAAAGTTTTGAGAATGACACAAATATTATATTTTCACATGATCTGCTGCCCTCTGGTTTTTATGTGTGTTTGACAGATGTTTTTATCACAGACAGAAATATAATTGCAAACATATGAGTAACAAAAGCTTATATTGACAGCTAGAATGAGTTAATGCAGCAAGTCAATATTTGCAGTGTTGACCATTCTTTTTCAGGACCTCTGCAATTCTCCCTGGCATGCTCTCAATCAACTTCTGGACCAAATCCTGACTGATAGCAGTCCATTCTTGCACAATCAATGCTTTCATTTTGTCAGAATTTTTAGGTTTTTGTTTGTCCACCCATCTCTTGATGATTGACCACAAGTTCTCAATGGGATTAAGATCTGGGAGTTTCCAGGCCATGGACCCAAAATCTCTACGTTTTGTTCCCTGAGCCATTTAGTTATCACCTTTGCTTTATGGCAAGGTGCTCCATCATGCTGGAAAAGGCATTGTTGATCGCCAAACTGCTCTTGGAGGGTTGGGAGAAGTTGCTCTTGGAGGACATTCTGGTACCATTCTTTATTCATGGCTGTGTTTTTAGGCAAGACTGTGAGAGAGCCGATTCCCTTGGCTGAGAAGCAACCCCACACATGAATGGTTTCAGGATGCTTAACAGTTGGCATGAGACAAGACTGGTGTTAGCGCTCACCTTGTCTTCTCCGAATGAGGCGTTTTCCTGATGTCCCAAACAATCGAAAAGGGGATTCATCAGAGAAAATAACTTTACCCCAGTCCTCAGCAGTCCACTGCCTGTACCTTTTGCAGAATATCAGTCTGTCCATGATGTTTTTTCTGGAGAGAAGTGGCTTCTTTGCCGCCCTCCTTGAGACCAGGCCTTGCTCCAAGAGTCTCCCCTCACAGTGCGTGCAGATGCACTCACACCTGCCTGCTGCCATTCCTGAGCAAGCTCTGCACTGCTGGTAGCCCGATTCCGCAGCTGAAACACTTTTAAGAGACGGTCCTGGCGCTTGCTGGTCTTTCTTGGGCGCCCTGGAGCCTTTTTGGCAACAATGGAACCTCTCTCCTTGAAGTTCTTGATGATGCGATAGATTGTTGACTGAGGTGCAATCTTTCTAGCTGCGATACTCTTCCCTGTTAGGCCATTTTTGTGCATTACAATGATGACTGCACATGTTTCTTTAGAGATAACCATGGTTAACAGAAGAGAAACAATGATGCCAAGCACCAGCCTCCTTTTAAAGTGTCCAGTGGTGTCATTCTTACTTAATCATGACAGATTGATCTCCAGCCATGTCCTCATCAACACCCACACCTGTGTTAATGGAGCAATCACTGAAAAGAGGTTAGCTGGTCCTTTTAAGGCAGGGCTGCAATGATGTTGAAATGTGTTTTGGGGGATAAAGTTCATTTTCTAGCCAAATATTGACTTTGCAAGTAATTGCTGTTAAGCTGATCACTCTTTATAACATTCTGGAGTATATGCAAATTGCCATTAGAAAAAGTGAAGCAGTAGACTTTGTAAAAATTAATATTTGTGTCATTCTCAAAACTTTTGTCCATGACTGTATACACTATATAGTGCTTTTTTCAATTTTTTCTCCCAATTTCTATGGCAGCAATGCAATTCCTATGTTCTAGAGTAATCACTCTTGGTAAGTTATAATGCAAACCTTAATCTTTTTGACTTTTATGCTTTCTTTGGTTGGCGCCTATTCACATTAGCTTAAATGTGCTGGTCCTTCTTTTTGTCTATTTGTATCATAGCTTTTTGGACATGTGCACTCACACTCCCAATAGCCACAGGTGATTTTAAGCAGATTAGTGGGTCCTTTCCTACCCCATAAATTGTATGCTTTTTTGCCCAAGAGAGGTGACATTACAGGACAGGGACCCAATTTACGAAGGACACATTGACGTGGTAATTGGGCACACATATTGTTAAGGGCCTGTGGAACGCACCTAATAGATATTAAGGAGAGGTGCGTTGTCCAGTTGCGTAAACGTAAGGACTCTGTTATCCCACCAAAGGTAATAATGCGATAGCGTCTCTTACCAGAGCCGTGTACAAGCTGTGTCCTGTAAGACTCAAGGGAACTGACGGGTTGAGCGTAATAGAACCAGCGTAACGAGAGCGTAGGCGTCAGAAGCCGAACCACTCTAACCTAGTCTAATTAGCAGCCACACAGCAACAGAAAGGAACCTGATTGACACAGGGGGAAGGACCAATGGGGAAAGCCTGCTATCAGAACATCAACAGCCACATGACCTTCCTGAAGGACCAATAGGAGTGGCAGCTGTATCTGAGTATGTGACCCCTGATCTCCAATGGGAGATCTTGCTCTGGCACGCTCAGATGAAGCAACAAAGGACTTAGTCCTAAAGACGTCTGCTCGCCGCTGACCAGTACTGGCTACAATAGCAGAACCTGAAGAGGCAGCATCAAGTCTCTGCACAGTATTAGACCGGGCGAGATGCTGGGACTTGGGACTGACTCTTTGCTGAACAGGCTCCACTGCGGCCGAAGATGGATGGGGGACCGCAGCGGGACTGGTTCGAGACTCCCCTTGTGCAGCAGCGGGAACTCGAACCCTAACATTACCCTCCCTCCTAAGGCCCCCGCTTTGGGCCTCGCTGCTCTCAAAGGCAACGATGAGCTGCGGAGCGTGAACATGCTCGGCAGGCTCCCAGGACCTATCCTCAGGCCCATAACCCCTCCAATCCACCAAATAAATTTTTTTTCCTCGTACCACCTTGCACCCAACAATGGCGTTCACCTCATAATCGTCGGCAGATGAACCCGACATCCTGGCAGATGACTCGGAAAACCGGGAAATGGCCACGGGTTTCAGGAGGGACACGTGAAATGTGTCGATGATACCAAGGCGAGGCGGAAGGACTAGGCGGTAAGCCACCGGGTTCACCTGCTCAAGAACTTTAAAGGGACCCAAAGAGCGAGGTGCTAACTTGGTGGACTCTACACGTAGCCTGATGTTTCGGGCAGAGAGCCACACTAGGTCACCTGGAGCAAATGTAGGAGCAGGGCGCCTATGCGCATCGGTCGAAGACCTCATCCTCTCTTTGGAGGCCTGAATGGCATCCTGGGTGCAATCCCAAATGTCCCGCGCTTCCACAGCCCAGTCTGCCACCCTGGAATCGGCGGAAAACACGGGCATGGGCACTGGTACCCGCAGATGCTGACCGTAGTTCAGGAGGAATGGGGTCTGTCCGGTGGAGTCAGCCACAGCATTATTTAGAGCGAACTCAGCCCACGGTAGCAAGGATGCCCAGTCATCCTGCCTGGCAGAGACAAAATGTCGCAAGTATGTGACCAAGGTCTGGTTGGTCCTCTCTACCAACCCATTCCTCTCAGGATGGTATGCAGAGGAGAGATTCAACTCAATGCTGCGTCCAGAACCAAGACGCAAACTGGGGACCTCGATCACTGACAATTTTGTCTGTCATACTGTGTAGGCGGAAAATATGCCTAATGAATAATGCTGCCAAGGCCCATGCAGACGGTAACTGTGGTAACGGCATCAAGTGCACCATTTTTGAGAAGTGGTCGGTTATCACCTAGATGATGGTGCAGCCCCGAGACTTGGGTAAGCCCACCACAAAATCCATCCCAACCATCTCCCAGGGCCTGTCTGCCACCGGTAAAGGGAAAAGTAGCCCAGCTGGCCATTGTCGAGGGGACTTATTCTTGGCGCAGGAGACGCACGCCTGAACGTATTCCCTGACGTCACGGACCATATGTGGCCACCAGTATGTCCTCGCGAGCAACTCACATGTCCTCTTTGCCCCAAAATGTCCAACCACCTTGGATGAGTGTGCCCAAGAGAGTACCTCCGGTCGCAAATTGATGGGCACAAAAGTCTAGCCCGGAGGCACAGACTCAAGCGAAATCGAGTCCACCGTTCTTAGGCTCTCTGTGGGGACAATCAGCCGAGGCTCCTCCTTCACCTCCTCAGAGGACACCACGGAGCGAGACAGAGCATCGGCACAAATGTTCTTCTCCCTGGAGAGAAAATGGAGGGTGAAATGGAACCGGGAGAAGAACAGGGACCATCTGGCCTGACGAGAATTTAGCCGCTGGGCGGTCTGTAAATAGACCAAATTTTTGTGGTCAGTGAACACTTGAAAGGGAAAGCGAGCCCCCTCCAGGAGATATCTCCACTCGGAAAAGGCCAACTTCATGGCTAGCAACTCCCTATCCCCAATGGAATAATTCTTCTCCGCTGGTGTGAAGGTCTTGTAGAAGAAGAAGCAAGGATGTTTACGATCTTGAGCATCCTTTTGAAAAACGACTGCTCCAGCACCAACGGACGAGGCATCTACCTCCAATATAAAAGGCTTATCAACCTCGGGATGATGTAGGGTAGGAGCGCTAGCAAAATGGGACTTGATTGAAGAAAAGGCCTTGGAGACCTCCTCTGACCACAATTTGGGATTGGCTCCCTTCTTGATGAGGGCTACCAAGGGAGCAACCAAAGTAGAGAAGTGGGGAATGAATTGGCGATAGTAATTAATGAACCCCATAAAGTGCTGCAACGCTTTAAGAGAGTGGGGTTCTTGCCAATCCATTACAGCCTGTAATTTGGCAGGATCCATAGCCAATCCCTGAGTGGAGATGATATAGCCCAGGAATGGCAGAGACTCCTGCTCAAACACACACTTCTCCAACTTCGCATATAAGGAATTTGCCCGCAAGAGGTCGAAGACCCTGCAAACATCTCTCCGGTGGGTGTCCATATCTGGAGAAAGATGAGAATGTCATCCAGATAGACTACCACAGAGGTGGCAAGCATGTCCCGGAAGATGTCATTTACGAAATCTTGGAAGTCGGCTGGAGCATTACAGAGCCCGAAGGGCATCACAAGATATTCGTAATGTCCATCTCTGGTATTGAACTCCATCTTCCATTCGTCCCCCTCACGGATGTGGATCAGGTTATAGGCACCACGAAGATCCAGCTTAGTAAATACCCTTGCTCCCCAGAGCCTATCAAAGAGCTCAGATATTAGGGGCAAAGGATATTTGTTCTTAACAGTAATGGCGTTAAGACCCCTATAGTCTATACACGGTCGTAATTCTCCATTCTTCTTCTGCACAAAGAAAAATCCTGCCCCTGCTGGTGACACTGACTTCCTAATAAACCCTCTTGCCAGATTTTTCTGGATGTACTGTGACATGGCCTCCGTCTCAGGAAGAGAGAGAGGATACACTCTTCCCCGAGGGGGCTCGATTCCAGGCAAGAGGTCTATAGGACAGTCATAGGGGCGATGAGGCGGAAGAGTCTCCGCTGCCTTTTTGGAGAATACGTCCGCGTATGACCGATAAACCGTGGGGAGAGAAGCAAGGTCTATGGGAATCTCCGTGGTGGAAACCTGAACGTCCTCTCTGAGACATCTGTCTCTGCAATGATCACCCCAACCCAGTATTCTCACAGAGGACCACTCAATATGGGGAGAGTGGTGGCGAAGCCAGGGTAATCCCAACAAAACCTCATCTATTCTCTCAGGAAGAACAAAAAGGGATATATTCTTCTGATGAGAAGGGGACATAGACAGAGGTAGAGAGACACTCTGGTGGGTGATTTGTGAGGGCAGGATTTCTCCATTCAATACTCTCACCGATATTGGCTCGGCAAGCGTCACCAGCAGTATGGAATGGCGAGAGGCAAAGGAGGAGGACATAAAATTCCCCTCTGCCCCAGAGTCCACACAAAGCTTGGCGGGAAGAGTGGATAAACCTAGAGAGATTAACCCTTTAAGGAGCTCTTTCGGAGCAAAATCACTCGCATCTAATGACCCTGCACCCATGGTCACGGAACATGACCGTTTACTCATTCGCTGGGGACATCGGTTGGCATAATGTCCTGGCTGCTGACACACTCTACAGACCATGGATACTCGAGTGGTCCGAGACTTAGATCCCACTCGAGTAGTCTCCACGGTCTCTGGGGAGTCGGACGCCCGAAGAGAAATTCAAAAGATTTGGCAAAGGTGGGTGCCAGCCGAAACCTCTGCCTACACTGGGTCCTCTCTAACCTCCGCTCGTGAAAACGGAGGTCGATGCAGGTAGATATAGAAATGAGTTTCTCCAGTGTGGCAGGAATCTCCCTGGTAGCCAAAGCGTCCTTTACATGGTCTGCCAGTCCTCTCCAGAACACTGGAATAAGAACTTTATCTGGCCACTCTAATTCTGAGGCCAAAGTCCGAAATTGGACTGAGAACTGGCTGACCATCGACTAGCCCTGTGACATTGCCAGCAGTTGGAGTGCCATATCGTGCGTGACCTGAGACCACACGATCGTCGTGCTCCCACAGCGGCGTTGCCCACTCCAATGCTCTGCCCGACAGAAGAGAGACACAATAAAAGCCACTTGTGCCCGTTCTGTGGGAAACATGTTGCCAGAAGCTCAAGCTGTATAGAGCACTGACTCACGAATCCCCTTACAATGTTTACTGTCACCCGTAAACTTGTCTGGAAGTGGGAGGTGGGATAATGTCGGAGCAGAGGTAGCGGTGGACAAACTGGCTGCAGCTACGCTAGAAGCCTGAACAGCGACTGTGGTAACATCCACAGCTGAGGTTGTGCGTTCAAGGACCGCCAACCTACCCTCCAGCTGCTGGATATACTGCTGTAGGCGCTGGTCATCCGCCATTTTGCTAGCCAGACCCTGGCGCTAGTATTATGTTAAGGGCCTGCGGAATGCACCTAATAGATATTAAGGAGAGGTGTGTTCGCAGCCCGAGGTCCACCGTGCAGGCAGAGCCTACTGCTAGTAAGATGGCTTCAATAGGCAGTATAAGCGAACTTTGTTATCCCGCAGAGTCGCAGATGTAAACTCCGTACCACTATATGGCTGAATAAGCGGTCTCTGTTAACTCACAGAGCCGCTGTATCAAAGACTGCTAAGCGGATTGCAGTCTGTGGTCATGCAATCAGAACCCAAGCAGTAATCTCCTCACCGGAGTAGCCGGTATTTTAATGGCGTTTTCAGCCAAGCCCTGAACACGTGCATACAATCTCCTCACCGGAGGTGCCGGTATTCTAGGGGCTTATTTCAGCCAGACCTAACCACATGCATACATGACCACACTGGTGCAAGCATGTAACAGATTTGATACTAGTGCATGGCCATGAGGTAAGGACAGCCTTTTATAGCAGCCACGAGAAAAAGACCTTCCAGGAAGGACCAATGGGAAGCTGCTTCAGAACATCAACAGCCACAGGACCTTCCTGAAGGACCAATAGGAGTGGCAGCTGTATCTGAGCATGTGACCCCTGATCTCCAATGAGAGATCTTGCTCTGGGCACGCTCAGATGAAGCAACAAAGGACTTAGTCCTAAAGACGTCTGCTTGCCGCTAACCAGTACTGACTACAATAGCAGAACCTGAAGAGGCAGCAGCAAGTCTCTGCACAGTATTAGACAGGGCGAGACGCTGGGACTGACGTCTTTGCTGAGCAGGCTCCACTGTGGCCGGAGATGGATGGGGGGCCGCAGCGGGACTGGTTCGAGACTCCCCTTGTGCAGCAGCGGGAACTAGAACCCTAACACATATATTGGCCAATCTATGTGCTAAGAACCTTCCTTTTTTTATAGCAATTTTTGCATATACATATTTCATATATACACTATATAGCGCTTTTTTAAATTTTTTCTCCCATTTTCTATGGCAGCAGTGCAATTCCTATGCTCTAGAGTAATCATTCTTGGTAAGTTATGGTGCAAACTTTAATCTTTTTGACTTTATGCATATTCTCATCAGTTTGGCCTGCTCTCGCTGCTATCCGCAACAGCAGGCGTGCGATGATGAGAGCAGCTCTCTCATCGGTCAAAGCCTGTTACCAGTGGTAAAAAGGTTACAGCTGCTGGCTCACATGCTGTCATTGGACAGCATGGGAACCGCAGCTCTCTGACTGGCGGTAACGATCTTATTGCTGATTGGAGCCGCCAGTTTTTCTTGCGCCATCACAAGGATGACAGTGTGGGAAACAACATATGCTCGGGGTTCTGAACCCGAACAGTAACAGTTCGTGGTCTGTGCATGGACACTAGGTGTTCGGTATGGAACTTTAGTGTTCCGGTTCGACCATTACTACTGAAGGGCTTGGAACAACCTGAGCATTATTCTCCTTCTTCTCCTGCATCCATCTTAGTGAGGCATGGTTAGATACTAATCTAAATTTCCTTCCAATAGGTAGTCCCTAAGAGCATCTAATGTCAGGCATGATGGCTAGGCATTGTTTTTCCACTAAGGAGTAGTTCTTCTCACATGTGGACAGGTTCCAATTTAGGTACATGACCGTGAGCTCCTCCCTGTTAATCTCCTGGGACAAGACCGTGCCCAGCCCCAAATGCGATGCCATTGTCTAGACTCTAGACAAAAAATTCCCTTGAGAAGTCCTGCTCCATCAACAGTGGCTGTCTGCAGAGGGACAGCTTCAATTCCTGAAAGTTTGCTTCATCTTCCAGGGATCGTTGAGCCATCACTGACTTTGTACTTTTCAGGAGATCCTTCAGAGGGGCTGATATAAGGTCGAAATTAGAGACAAATCTTAAACAGTAACCCATGATACCAAGTACTGCTATGACCTGCTTTTTGAAGAGGATTTGTGGCCAACTTTGAATCACCTCTACCTTATTTATTTGTGATTTTATCTTGCCTCTGCTTAACACATAGCTTAACACATAGCCTAGATACTTGGCTTTCTCCATCTCCATGGCTCACTTCTTTGGGTTGATAGTAAATCCACTTTACTCTGAGCTTCAAGTATAACGTGGACTTTGCTCAGATGACTTACCCAAATCCTGACTGAATATTACAAAAGCAGAGGGAATTCCAGTTACCAGCAAAATGGAGTATTAGAGGGAAAATTTTTTTTTTTTTTTTCCCCTTCTGCATCTGTGTATGAAAAACCTGACTAGATAATATTGGGAATCTCGTAAAATGCCAAACTATTGATTCATTTTGTGCTTATACTCTCTCTTTCTTTTTCAGTGAGAGAGATGAGAATTGTTGTGACTATACACACAGGAAGATATTTTGTGTGCATTTTCCTGATACTATATCCATTTACCATCTGCATAATTCTATACTGGATTGTATATATCGAACCTTATATATGTATTTTTTTTACCCATTTTTGCTGTTGCACAATGTATGTATGCTTTATTTGTATATTATGTGATTTTATACAGACAAGTGTTCGTGATAATTGTGTTAATTGTAGTCTCATCATGATTGTGTGTATTATACCTTATACCTCCTTCCTTTTTGTATAAATTTTGCCTGTGTATGTATTGTTATTTGCTATGACTAAGGACCCGGTGTGGTCTGACACGGCGTAAGCAAGATGTTTTTATGAAACTACAATAAAGGTTAAAGGTTTTTAGTATCAAAGCCTAATTTTCCTCTAATACTCCATTTTTCTGGTGACTGGACTTCCCTCTGCTTTTGTATATGGTTCATTCACCTGGGAGTCGGCTCAGGATCTCCATGTCCGTGCACCACACCTCACTTACTCCAGAGTGACCTCAATTGGATAAATGTCTGGCGAGCTGAAACACTTTTTTCTCTGCTTTTTTAATATTACAAAGTCATCCAGGTAGGCCACTGTGGACTTTTTGTGAGGAGCTAGAATCCAATCCACGGCTCTCGGAAAGCATTGACATATTATTGACATCCATGTGGCATCAAAAAGGCTGACTTATCCTTGAGCTCCCTTGACAGGGGATGTGCCAATAATCCTTTGTGAGGTCACAGGTGGTGATGTACTTAGCTTGTATTAGCCACTCGATGAGCTCATCCACCTGGGGCATTCATCCCTTTGTTCGGTTACTCTACAGTCCTGCTCATCATTATTGGAACCCCTTCATTTTTTTCAAGGACTACAGCATAATCAGAAATAAATTGAAATGTACCATAGTTATATCCTCATAATTTTTTAATTAGTGGTCCAAAGTAATACATCAATAAAACACTGTTTTTCTCCTTAATTGTTGCAATTTCAAAGATGAAACAGAATAAATGGCATGTGCAGCAGTAAAGGCACCCCTAATTAATACTTGATTTCACACCCTTTGGCATTGATGACAGCCTCCAAATGTTTCTTGTAGCCATCTATAAGATTCTTGCACTTCTCAGCTGGTATTTTTCTCTTCCTTTGCAGTTTGTTCAATCTCTTGAATGTTTGCAGAGTTCTTATTCCTAATGGCAAATTTCATCTCACCTCAAAGATTTTCAATGGGATTGAGGTCAGGACTCATTGCTGAACATTTTAAACAGTTCAACTATTTTTTCAACCATTCTTTTGTACTTTTGGATGTCTGCTTTGGATCATAGTATTGCTGGTGGACCCACGATCTTGGAATCAAACCAAGTTTTCTTATACTGGGTAGGACATTTCGCTCTAAAATCTCTTGATAATTCTCAGATTTCATTTCTTTGATTAAATCAAGGCCTTCAGTACCAGACGCAGCAAAGCAACCCTACAGGATTATGGATCCTCCACCATGCTTAACTGTTGGTAGGGTGTTCTTTGCCTTGCGTCGTCTGCAAACAAACTGTTGCTTTGCATTGCCAAAAAACTCTATTTTTATTTTGTCTGTCCACAGAACATTTTCCCAGAAGGATTGTGGTTTGTCAAGGTGCTCTATGGCAAAGATCAGTAATTTCTTTCTAAGTCTGTACTACAGCAATGGTTTCTTCCTCAGCCTTCACCCATAAAGCTCTGCTTGGTTTAGTGTATAACAAAAAAAATGAACTGAAGTAGAATTGAATGACATGCATGATGTAAAAGCATGTTCACACTGGCCATAAAAGCAAGCAAAGCCAAAGGAAAAAAACAAGGTGTGCATATACCCTAATGAAAATAAATGAGTAAAAAAAAAGCAAGTGCATTAAATAATTAACTTAGGGTACTTAGTAAACACTGTTTTGATCAAAAAATTATAAAGCTGTCCCACCACGGCAAGGTGTACCCATTTGGGACAATAACTACACTAACATTAAAACCTACCTAATGTGAATAGTGGCAGAGAGCCTATGGATCCCAAACGGACAGGTCATCTGCATTCTGGGTATCTCCCTGGACAAACAAGCATTGAATTGGAATTGGCAGCGAGTGGATGAACCGACCCGTTACGACTCTCTCCACCATTTGGGCTGGGGAACAAGTTGATGGCTGTAGTCATTTTTGTATCAATAATGCACATATTGATGACTTTAATGAGCGGTACCACGTGACCGCTGAAGGAATGAAGAGCTGCGGCGCCGGTGACAATGGGAGACGCAGGGGTTGCAGAGATGTGCCAGGAGGGGGTGAGTATGATGTAGAGGACGGGGGGTGCCATGCCATATTCACCTGTCCCAGTTCAAACGCTCCGCACCGCTCTGTCCTCGCGTCCCCTTGCTGTGACGTTCAGTGTTGTGTTTTGGTAGCTGAGGAGAGCAGGCAAAAACGGCAATACACCAGAAAGGTTGGAATCTATTGGATTGCAGTACCCTTACTAACCACCACAACTAAAGGCAGCCGTGGAGCGTTCCTACGTTGGTCCTAGATGCCTCTTCACAGCCTGAGAGATTAACTACACCTAAAGATAGAAAGAGGAAAGCTATCTGCCCCGGAGCAGATCCCCAAAGAACAAAGGAAGCCCCAAACATGTAATGGCGGTTAGACAAGAGGAAATTCAGACACAGACAGAAAATAGTATGAGCAAACGCTGGGGCCCAATCTGCCTAGACAGAAAAGGATAGAAAGGATACTCACTGCAATCCAGAAAAACCCTAAAAAATGCCAACGATACTGATTGCAAAAACACCTGAGATCACACGACTTCTGCCACCTAAATCAGTTCTCTGGTGTAACAAAATCAAGCCGCAGCCACTGAAAAAGCTGGAAAAGGCAAATGAACAAATAACAGTGGCTCCAGCGGAACTGAGAGGAGACCAAGCCCCCCGGGGGGGGGACCTGGCTAACCTCACAGAAATGCAGAGAAATATGCAAATGGTAAGCACAAAAACAAAACAGAAAATATCTTATCTGAAAGCAGAAGAGGCAAGACTCAGCCAGCTTCCAAGTGAACCAGGAACCACAGTTGAGACAAGAACAATTGATCACCGGCAACCATGATGGGAGGGAACCTCCCTTATATCAAGCCAGTCTGTGACTCCTGATTGCCAATCCTCATTGAATGGTGCAGTACTGTTTGTAACCACCAGAGGAAGCTTTTGCTCAGAATTCATTTCCAAAACATTCACAACAGTACCCCCCCTTGAGGAGGGGTCACGGAACCCTCATTTGTGCAACCAGGTCGGTCAGTATGAGCTCGTGATACGCACGGATCAGTCTCCTAGCATGGATGTCCGAAGCAAACACCCAAGAATTGTCCTCCTGACCATAACCTCTCCACTTAACCAAATACTGGAGTTTCCGTCTAGAAAAACGAGAATCCAATATTTTCTCAACCACATACTCCAGATTGCCCTCAACCAAAACAGGGTCAGGAGGCACAGCCATAGGAACCACTGGCTCGACAAACCTCTTCAATAAGGACTTGTGGAACACGTTATGGATCTTAAATGTCCCAGGAAGAAGTAAACGAAAGGAAACAGGATTAAGAATCTCCATGATCTTATAAGGTCCAATGAACCTAGGCTTAAACTTAGGAGATGCAACTCTCATAGGGATATTTCTTGAGGACAACCAGACCAAGTCCCCCACTTTAAACCGAGGACCATCAGTCCTATGCCGGTTGGCAAACCGCTGGGCCTTCTCCTGAGAGAGGGACAACCTCTCCACTACCTGGTCCCAAATCTGCTGCATATGATTCACAACAGAGTCAACACCCGGACAGACAGAAGCCTCCGTCTGTCCCAAAGAAAATCGAGGGTGAAACCCAAAATTGCAGAAAAATGGAGATATCAAAGTGGCAGAGCTAGCCCTATTATTAAGAGCAAACTGAGCCAAAGGCAAAAAAGAGACCCAGTCATCTTGATCAGCAGACACAAAGCATCTCAGATAAGTCTCCAATGTCTGGTTTGTTCTCTCAGTTTGTCCATTGGTCTGAGGATGAAAAGCAGAGGAGAAAGACAATTGAACACCAAGTTTAGAACAAAAAGTCTTCCAAAATCTGGAAACAAACGGGACTCCTCTGTCAGACACAATGTTCTCAGGAATGCCATGTAACCGAACCACGTGCTGAAGGAACGAAGGCACCAATTCGGAGGAGGATGGCAACTTAGGTAATGGCACAAGATGTATCATCTTGGAAAAGCTATCACAAATCACCCAGATAACAGTCATTCTCTGAGAAACAGGGAGGTCGGAAATGAAATCCATAGAGATATGGGTCCATGGTCTCTTGGGCACAGGCAATGGCATCAACAAACCACTAGAGCGAGAGCAAGGCTTGGAGCGAGAGAAAGTCCCACAGGACTGCACAAACTCCCTGACGTCACGAGACAAAGTAGGCCACCAAAAGGACCGACTCACCAAGTCTCTGGTACCAAAAATTCCGGGATGACCGGTCAACGTGGAACAATGAATCTCAGACATCACACTCTTTTTCCACCGGTCTGGGACAAACAATTTCCCAATAGGGCAGCGCTGGGGTTTATCCTCCTGACACCCTTCCAGAGCCAGTCTCAAATTGTGCGAAATGGCGGAAAGAACTACACCCTCTTTCAAAATAACAGCAGGATCATATAACTCAGGAAAGTCCGCAAGGAAACTCCTCGAGAGGGCATCCGCCTTAACATTCTTAGTGCCAGGAAGAAAGGAAACCACAAAATTAAAACGTGTGAAAAGCAAGGCCCACCTGGCCTGTCTAGGATTAAGTCGCTTGGCTGATTCCAGATAAACCAGATTCTTATGGTCCGTGAGGACCACCACCTGATGTTTGGCTCCCTCCAGCCAATGTCTCCACTCTTCAAAAGCCCACTTCATGGCCAATAACTCCCAATTACCCACGTCATAATTATGTTCAGTTGGAGAAAATTTTCGAGAGAAAAAGGCACAAGGGTTACTTTTAGAGGTCTCAGGATCTCTTTGGGACAAAACGGCACCTGCCCCAATTTCAGAGGCATCAACCTCCACCTGAAATGGCAGAGAAACATCAGGCTGCCGTAGAACAGGAGCAGAAGTGAATCTCTGCTTAAGTTCCTGAAATGCAGAGACTGCCTCAGGAGGCCAATTCACCACATCAGAACCCTTTTTGGTCAAATCAGTCAATGGTTTAACAATAACAGAGAAATTACCAATAAATTTACGATAAAAATTGGCAAAACCCAAGAATCTCTGAAGAGCCTTTAATGAAGTAGGTTGGACCCAATCACAGATGGCCTGAACCTTGATCGGGTCCATTTCAATAACAGATGGAGACAAAATGAATCCCAGAAATGAGATCCTCTGTACGCCAAAAAGACACTTTGATCCCTTCACATACAGAGCATTCTCTCTCAAAATCTGGAAAACAGTCCGAACATGTTTCACATGAGAGTCCCAGTCATTGGAAAAAATCAAGATATCATCCAAATAAACAATCAGAAATTTATCCACAAAATCCCTGAAAATGTCATTCATGAAGGACTGGAAGACGGAAGGAGCATTAGTGAGCCCAAAGGGCATCACTAGTTACTCAAAATGCCCCTCTGGGGTATTAAACGCCGTCTTCCATTCATCCCCGTGCTTAATGCGAATAAAGTTATACGCCCCCCTGAGGTCAAGCTTGGTAAACCAAGTAGCACTTTTCACCCTGGAAAACAGGTCAGAAATCAAGGGTAACGGATATTGATATTTCACAGTGATCTTGTTCAAGAGACGATAATCAATACACGGCCTTAATGAACCATCCTTTTTGGCCACAAAGAAAAAATCGGCACCCAAGTGTGAAGAGGATGGTCTGATATGACCCTTCTCCAATGACTCCTTGATATAAGTCCGTATAGCGTCATGTTCAGGTACAGACAAGTTAGAAAGGCGACCTTTAGGGAATTTACTACCAGGCACTAATTCAATAGCGCAGTCATAGCTCCTATTGGGGGGCAAGGATGCAGATTTACTTTTGCTAAACACATCAGAAAAATCAGTCAAAAAGTCAGGAACATCCTGAGACTGGGGAGAGGCAGAAAAAACAGGAGTGTTGGCATTAACACATTGGCAGCCCCAACTGGTTACAGACACAGATTTCCAATCCAAAACAGGATTATGAGACTGTAACCAAGGGAAACCTAGTACAATAATGTCATGCAGATTATACAGTATCAAAAATTTGCAACTCTCTTGATGATCAGGTTCAACCCCCATTGTTACCTGAGTAGAAAACTGGGGTTTATTCTCAGCCAAAGGGGTAGAATCAATCCCCAGTAGAGGAATAGACTTCCATAGGGTTATCAAGGGAAACCCACAACGTTTGGCAAAATCAAAATCCATCAGGTTAATAGCTGCTCCCGAATCAACAAAAGCCTGAGCAGAAAATGTGGACAGGGAGCAAATCAGGGTTACAGTCAACAGAAATTTAGTCTGATCACTACCCAAGACAACTGAGCGTGCAAAACGTCTTCCCCTCATAGGGCAGACAGAAATAGCATGAGAGGCGTCACCACAATAGAAACATAACCCATTGCATTTTCGAAACTCATGACGCTGTGCCCCAGAAGCCACTCTATCACACTGCATGGGTTCAGAAGCTGGCTCACAAGGCAACACTATTCCACGCATACCTCTACGCTCACGGAAACGTCTATCAATTTGAATCGCTAATGACATAGAATCATTGAGACCAGAGGGAGCAGGGAAACCCACCATAACATCTTTTACATTCTCTGACAGCCCCTTCTGAAAAGGGCTGCCAAAGCATCATCATTCCATTTGGTCAGCACTGCCCACTTTCGGAATTTCTGACAGTTCAACTCAGCGTCCTCAAGCCCCTGATTTAATGCCAACAAGGTTCTTTCAGCTTGATCAGTGACATTAGGCTCATCGTACAATAACCCCAGAGCCAGAAAAAATGCATCAACATCACTCAAAACAGGGTCCCCAGGTGTCAGGGAAAATGCCCAATCCTGAGGATCGCCGCGCAGGAGAGAGATGACAATTTGAACCTGCTGTGCTGCGTTCCCTGAGGACTTAGGTTTTAAGGCAAAAAACAACTTACAGTTATTTTTGAAATTCAGAAATTTGGCCCGATCTCCGAAAACCAAATCTGGCATGGGAATCCTAGGTTCCACAACCGGCAACCCAGCAAGACAGACAGCAATACTCCGAACGTCAGTGGCAAGCTGATCCACACGGCCAGACAGCTGTGCAAGCTCCATTGAGAGAGAAAAAAAATCTTCCTCAGCACCCAGAGAAAAAGAGGGAAAAAATGCAAGAAACAGAAAAAAAAAAAAAATCTCTGACAACTCTGACAACTTTTTTCTTTCCACACTATTTTTCCCTTCTGTGAGTACCATACAATTTTCAGTTTGGCCGGTGATACTGTTATGTTTAGGTAGCTGAGGAGAGCAGGCAAAAACGGCAATACACCAGAGAGGTTGGAATCTATTGGATTGCAGTACCCTGACTAACCACCACAACTGAAGGCAGCCGTGGAGCGTTCCTACATTGGTCCTAGACGCCTCTTCACAGCCTGAAAGATTAACTACACCTAAAGATAGAAAGAGGAAAGCTATCTGCCCTGGAGCAGTTCCCCAAAGAACGTAGGAAGCCCCCAAACATGTAATGGCGGTTAGACAAGAGGAAATACAGACACAGACAGAAAATAGTATGAGCAAACGCTGGGGCCCAATCTGCCTAGACAGAAAAGGATAGAAAGGATACTCACTGCAATCCAGAAAAACCCTAAAAAATGCCAATGCTACTGACTGCAAAAACACCTGAGATCACACGACTTCTACCACCTAAATCAGTTCTCTGGTGTAACAAAACCAATCCGCAGCCACTGAAAAAACTGGAAAAGGCAAATGAACAAATAACAGTGGCTCCAGCGGAACTGAGAGGAGCCCAAGCCCCCCGGGGGGGGACCTGGCTAACCTCACAGAAATGCAGAGAAATATGCAAATGGTAAGCACAAAAACAAAAACAGAAAATATCTTATCTGAAAGCAGAAGAGGCAAGACTCAGCAAGCTTCCAAGTGAACCAGGAACCACAGTTGAGACAAGAACAATTGATCACCGGCAACCATGATGGGAGGGAACCTCCCTTATATCAAGCCTGTCTGTGACTCCTGATTGCCAATCCTCATTGAATGGTTCAGTACTGTTTGTAACCACCAGAGGGAGCTTCTGCTCAGAATTCATTTCCAAAACATTCACAACAGTTCAGGTCAGAGTGCGCGATGACGTGGTTAGTGCGCGCCGCACCCTCTGCCTGAACATTGACAACCAGAGGACCGACTCGGAAGACACAGCACCGCGTGGCGATGAAACAGGACAGGTGAATATCACAGGTGCCGGGGGCCTGAGCCAGCGGTGACACGACCACCTGTCACCCATAGCGCGCCTGTGTCCCCGCCTGCTCAGGACACCTGCACCTGGCCCCCAGCGACGAGAGGTGAGTATGTCATTTTTTTTATTTTATTTGCAGCAGCAGCATATGGGGGCATATTCTATGGATCATCTTATGGGGCCATAACATTGATGGAGCAGCATATGGTGGCATATTCTATGGGGCATCTTATGGGGCCATAACCGTTATGGAGCAGCATATGGGGTGTATTCTATGGGGCCATAAAATTTATGGAGCAGCATATGGGGGCATATTTTATCGGGCCATAACCATTATGGAGCAGCATATGGGGGCATATTCTATGAGGCATCTTATGGGGCCATAACCGTTATGGAGCAGCATATGGGGGCATATTCTATGGGGCCATAACATTTATGGAGCAGCATATGGGGGCATATTTAAGGGGCCATAACCTTTATGGAGCAGCATATGGGGGCATATTCTATGGGGCATCTTATGGGGCCATAACCGTTATGGAGCAGCATATGGGGGCATATTCTATGGGGCCATAACATTTATGGAGCAGCATATGGGGGCATATTTAAGGGGCCATAACCGTTATGGAGCAGCATATGGGGGCATATTCTATGGGGCATCCTATGGGGCCATAACATTTATGGAGCAGCATATGGGGGCATATTCTATGGGGCATCTTATGGGGCCATAACAATAATGGAGCAACATATGGGGCCTATTCTATGGGGCATCTCATGGGGCCATAACCTTTATGGAGCAGCATATGGGGCATATTATTCTACACTGTGTTCCAAATTATTATGCAAATAATATTTTCTCAGATTTTCCCAAATTACCTATATGAATTGCAGTCATTGTAATTTTCCAGTCAAATAACTATTAGAGTACAATTGAAAGGTTTTTGTACAAACTGCCTATGTTAATAGTATATTTTTTAAAAAATAAAACACTCAAACTGCACTCAAAATGCATGTTCCAAATTATTATGCACAGCAGAGTTTTCAACCTTTTCATTTTAATAAACATCAAAAAAATGGTCATTTTTGAAATTATAAGCATTAGCAGGTTATTACAAACTGAAATCAAACAGTTTTCAACTCAAAACTTTATTCTAGGTGATGTTACATTTGCACATAGCACCCCTTGTTCGAAAAGAGCTTCTGAACTCTCTCGTCCATTGAATTTGTCAGGTTTTGGATGGTTTCTGCTTCAATTGTTTTGCATGAGGACAGAATTCCCTCCCAGAGCTGTTGCTTAGATGTAAACTGCCTCCTGCCATCATAGACACTCCTTTTGATGATGCTCCAGAGGTTCTCAATGGGGTTGAGGTCAGGGGAGCATGGGGGCCACATCATAAGTTTGTCCCCTTTTATGCCCATAGCAGCCAGAGATGCAAATGCGTGCATTATCATGCATGAAAATGATCTTGCTGCAGAATGCACGGTTCTTCTTCTTGAACTATGGCAGGAAGTGCTGTTTGAGAAACTCAACATACACTATGGAGCTCATCTTTACCCTTCAGGGATCCTAAAGGGGTTGACAATCTCTCTCCCCATGATTCCAGCCCAAACATTACTCCACCTCCTCCTTGTTGGCACCGTAGCCGTGTTTTCATGGGGTGTCCATCAACCAGCCATCTGGATCATCGAGCGTTGCACGGCACTCATCGGTGAACAAAACAGTTTTGAAGTCAGTCTTCATGTATTGTTTGGCCCACTGGAGCCGTTTCTGCTTGTGTGCAGTGGATAGAGGAGGTCGACAAGATGTCTTACGCACAGCTGCAAACCTCTGAAGGACCCTGCATCTTGTTGTTCGGGGGACGTTGGAGGCACCAGCAGCTTCAAAAACTTGTCTGCTGCTATGACAAGGCTTTTTTGCCGCTGCTCTTTTAACCTGACGTAATTGCCTGTAGGAAAGAATCCTCAATTTTCCCTTATCAGCACGCACACATGTGTACTGTGAATCAGCTACATACTTCTTGATTGTGCGATGATCACGATGATGTGTCTTGGCAATGTTGATTGTAGTCATGCCTTGACCTAAACACTCCACAATTTGTTGCTTCTCAGCAGCAGACACATCCTTTTTCTTTCCCATTTTGGCAGAAAATGTAGGCTGCTTAATAATGTGGGACAGCCTTCTTAAGTAGTCTTGCCTTTCATTGGACACACCTGCCAAACTAATTAGCACAGGTGTCTGCAATAGCTTACAGCGATATAAAGATTCCTGACACACATCACCATCAATGAGTTTAACTGACAAAAAAATTCTTACCTTATCACTAATAAACAATTTTTGCATAATAATTTGGAACACAGTGTATGGAGCATCTTATGGGGCCATTATTAACCTTTGTGCAGCATTATATGGGGCGTATTTTGTATGGAGGATCTTATGGGGCCATCATGAACTGTATGGAGCATTATATGGGGCTCCTGATTAAATATGGATACTCAAAAACATTTAACCTACTGATGTCTCAATTAATTTTGCTTTTATTGGCATCTATTTTTATTTTTGAAATTTACCAGTAGCTGCTGCAGTTCCCACCCTAGGCTTATACTCAAGTCAATAAGTTTTCCCAATTTTTTGTGGCAAAATTAGGGGAGTCAGCTTATACTCGGGTCGGCTTATACTCGAGTATATACGGTATATATATATATATATATATATATATATATACTGTATTTGTTGGGACTGTCATTGACATTTACCCCATTTTTTAATCACTCATTAATAAATAATTCTACTATTTGTATTGAATTTTGCCACAGTACATTTCCTTTTTTGATTCTCATATCCATTTGGTGCACTCTGGTGGTTTAATTTTTTGCATATATCTGAAAAAATGCTGCCTACTGGAATGCATAATGTTTACTGTACAATTTGGTGGAGGAAAGTTAATGGCTTGGGCTGTTTTAAACTGCCTCGGCTTGGCCATTACACCAAGTAAAGTATTCATTGAATAGTCTATAATTCTCCTTATGCTTACTTAGTACTCTCCACAAGGATAAATGTTCCTACTAAGGCATTTCACATTTGCGTATCGGTGCGCAGCGTTTGATCCGCATAGATCCGCATGTGTTATGCGTACATATCTTTGACATGGTGTACGCAGGGACATGCATTTGCATGCATTCGCATGCGTTTGTGTACACATGTCATTTTGCGGTGTATGGCGAACGCAACATGTTGCATTTTTTGAAGCGTCAAAAAATTTGTCAAGTACGCACAGTCATGCGCATGCTGATGAGTGCATGAAAACAATGCATTACTGTCTATGGGAATGCATTGTACTCAAGGACATGAGCATGGATGTGTTCGATACCCATGCTGACTTCAGACTGCGCATGTATAGGAACTGATTACAGCACCTGGAAATATCGAACACATGCGCATAAACAATGCAAATGCATGCAAAATGTATGCAAATGCATGTACGCGCAGAATTATTTTTGCGTCATGTGTAAGCTGATGCGAATAAAAAACGCTACGTTTGCATGCAGATGATACGTTGCACACACAAACTCTAATGTGAACATAGCTTTAGACCATCCGTCACTGGCCTCGCACCTAGCCTTATCAGACCCTCTGCTTTGCACAGAGGAGAGGCAACACCCCGAAACACGTTTGAAAATAGAGTTATCTTAAATCACATAGCAAGGCTCGTTAAAGTTTAGATATTGACTTTAGGATTGCTACATCTAATAGGTTGTGCTAGAGTTCAAGTCATCTTCATTCAGAAGAGGCTATTTACATAATTCAGTAAAGTGTAATGTTCCTGCTGCAACAAAAACATTGATTAGGTGTCAACATTTTTCAACATAAATTGTACTTGAAGACTATAATTAGCCGAGTGCTGCTACTGCGCATGCGCGGGCGGCGCCATCTTGGAGGAGGAATTTTTTCTTCTTCTCCAGTAAGATGGTGTTGCTGTGCATGCGCAGTAGCAGCTATTGTATCAAATCAGCAGACACGGATAGCAGCTACTGCGCAGGCACCAATTTCAAATTGATTTTTTTTTCTCTAGCTGAATGACCGGAAGAAAAAATTTATTATTGGTACACAAAACATGCGATTTTGCTTTAGAGCAGGTGCCGCGGCTGGCACCTTCCAGCAGAAGGCTTTTTTTTTAAGTATATACAGATATTGATTTTACAAACTAGAGGGTAGGTCACTGAGGGATCAGTGACTTGTCAGCAGTCTGCATTATGAATATCTAATCAGAGCACCATATACCCCAACCCTGCCTTGGGGCACGAAAATCTCATTAACACAAAACTGAAAATAAAAATTAAAAAAAACATAAGAAGGGTTTCAACAACCAGGGTGTCATTTTAATCAGTATAATGGAGCCGACCTGACACAGTGTGTAGGTTAGGCTGCTTTCACATATCAGTTTTTTGCCGTCAGTCACAATCCATTGTTTCGTTGTGAAAAACTGATGCAACTGATCCACTTTTTCAATGGATCCGACCTCAGATCCGTCAAAAAAGTGCATCAGTCGCATCAGTTTTTTCGTCCGTTTCTTCCATTTTTGACGGATTCAAAATTGAAGGCATACTGAACCAGCATGGCTACCACAGCATTTTGCAGCAGCATGCTATTCCATCCGGTTTGCGTTTAGTTGGACCATCATTTATTTTTCAACAGGACAATGACCCCAAACACACCTCCAGGCTGTGTAAGGGCTATTTGCCCAAGAAGGCGAGTGTTGGGGTGCTACACCAGATGACCTGGCCTCCACAGTCACCAGACCTGAACCCAATCAAGATGGTTTAGGGTGAGCTGGACCGCTCACCACTTCAATTTTGAATAAATCCCCAACAGTGTCACCAGCAATGCACACCCACACCATCACACCACCTCCTCCATGCTTCACAGTGGGAACTAGGCATGTAGAGTCCATCCGTGTCACGCTGTCTAATGATATGTGTACGATGTCAGTTAACTATTCTTACAGAAACAACACTCTATACAACAAATAGTTTAGCAACATCAGCATGTAAATATTGAATAGATTTACCTGACACAATATCCGTTGAACTCAGGGTTAATCTTGAGGTCTTGATACGCTGTCACAGGAAAGAGGAGGACCGGGGTCTAACCTGACCCTAAAACTGGGGTCCTAACTAATCCCTCACCTTGGAGGTACTGATAATGGTTCAGAGGTCCAAGTCTCCAGCCTAACTGTCACGCTGTATAGCAGATATATATATGTGATGACAATAATCTATATCAAAAGGGCAACATACTATATAACATGCGCATAGCTATATGATAACATAGATTTACCTGACAGAAAGTCCAGTGGGTCAAAACGGAATCCGTTATACGCTGTCTCCGGCTAGAGGGTGACCGGGGTCTAAGCTGACCCTAACTGGGGTCCTAACTAATCCCTCAACCTGGAGGTACTGTTAAAGGTACAGAGGTCCAGGCCACCAGCGTAAACCCTGTCTCCTATCAATCCCTGCCAACTGTATTCTAGTCCTAAGAAGGACCCTGAATACCACCAAAGGGAATGACCAAGTAACGGTTAATGAACAGAAAGACATACAAGAAAGACAAGAAATAAAGTAAATAAAGTCTTACATACAACACTCACACATAGTAGGAACACCTAAGGTCTCAGAGATAAACTATAAGCTATAAGAGTAAAAACAACTAAGGAGCTCTTAGCTTAAGTATTCTCAGAACCGCTCCAGTCTGCTAAACTATATGAATGCTTTCACCGGCGTCTAACACCCAGACTGGCAGAAATATAAAGGAAACTAATTAGAACATAAACAAAAGCAGCCGGGCGAGGCTGCACCTAGCCTTAGCAAAGAGCTAGGAAAAATTAACTCTCACATCACCAAAAAACAAAGAAACAGAAGCTCAGCTGTGAGAAGTCAGAATGTGCAATCGCGACGATCTTCGTGGCGATGCACCCATGACAGTACCCCCCTTCTACGAGGGGCCTCCGGACCCTCATGACCAGGTCTGTCCGGGTGAGTTGTGTGAAAGGTCCGTCCACGTTATCATTGACCACCACTGAAGGAGGTAGAGGTGACGGTATGACTGGTGCCACATACTTTTTAAGTAATGACTTGTGAAACACATTATGAATTTTAAACGTAGGAGGGAGGTCCAGACGAAATGCCACAGGATTAATTATGGAGCTGATCCTGTACGGCCCGATGAATCTGGGACCCAACCTCCAGGAGGAAACTTTAAGTTTAATATTCCTGGTAGACAACCACACCAGATCATTCACCTTCAGATCTCGACCAGAAACTCTCCCCCTATCAGCCATCCGTTTGTAACGGTTCTCCGTAACCTTCAGTCTTAACTGATCTGGAACTATCAGTCTCCCTGGAAGTCCCACAGGGGCGTCCCCCTGAGCCCCCAATACCTCCCCCTCAAGCTCAGAGCATACAGCTGACACTACAACTCCCTCCTGAGGAATAGGAACCGGATCATCCATCCTCCCGGTCCCTGGGAAAGTACGAGATAAGGCATCAGGAAGCAACTTTATTGAGCAGTCATATGCGCGATGAGGAGGTAACTCTTTACACCCCTCCTCTGAGAACATCTCCCCAAAGTCCTCCAGAAAAGGAGGCAAAGTCCTAGGTACAACCGCACCGATGACCGTGCTCATGCAGTTATTCTTGCAAAATTCACCCCACTGGCTAATCTTTCTGGATTGCCAATCAATCACTGGGTTATGTTTAGCCAACCAAGGAAGTCCCAACACAATAGGAGTAGGTAGACCCTCCAACACATAACAAGACAATTGCTCTTTATGTATTGCCCCTACTCGAAGATCTATGTTATGAACAGCTTGAACCAAGCTACCTTGACCAAGAGGTCTAGAATCAATAGAGAGTATAGGGACCGGTTTGGCCAATACACTCAGTTGCATACCATGCACCTGGGCAAACCGAGCGTCCACAAGATTAGCCCCGGACCCACTATCAAGAAAAACAGAAATCCTCTCAGTTCTAGTACCAATCACCACCTCCGCAGGCACGATAAACTGAGAGGGATTTGGGGACGAAATACAGACTCCCAGGTTAACTCCTTGGGTCAAAGAGGTCCGGGATGGACAACCCCCAACAAATGTCCCTCTCTCCCGCAAAAGAAACACCTTCTAGTCTTGCGGCGCACCGCCGATTCCCTCCTACAAAATGATGTCCCTCCCAACTGCATGGGTTCCTCAGAACAGACCAGGGGAACCTCAGTATAAGGGACTTTAGTAGTAGGTGGAGTCATCATGGGGGGCGGAGTTACCTCGCGTCTTCCCGAAGTCGTCTATCAATGCGAATAGCGAGGGCCATAGCAGCCTCCAGTGATGGAGGAGAATCATACTGAGCCAACACATCTTTTAATTTGTCAGACAACCCTTGACAAAACTGGCTCCTAAGAGCTGGGTCATTCCACTGAGTATCTGTTGCTCATCTACGGAACTCAGAAGAATATTCCTCCGCTGGACGATTTCCTTGCCGTATTTTACGTAACTTTGTTTCAGCAAGGGAAACTCGATCCGGATCATCATATACCAGACCCAGGGCAGAAAAAAATCGATCCACTGACTGGAGATCTGGGGAGCCTGGAGGAATAGAGAACGCCCAAGATTGAGGGTCCCCTTGTAAGAGCGAGATAACAATTCCCACCCTCTGCTCTTCACTCCCAGATGACCGAGGCCGCAGCCGAAAGTACAATTTACATGCCTCCCGGAAAGTAAAAAATTTGTCCCGCCCACCAGTGAACCTGTCCGGGAGAGCAACCTTAGGTTCAGATCTGGCTTGCTCTGGGAGGGACAAAACCTTGGACTTAATGTCTGCAAATTCCATGGACAACCCCTGCAACTGTCGGGCCAGCTGGGCTACTGGATCCATGACAGCTGGGGAGAATCTTTAGTACGAGGGGCCGGTGAAAATGTCACGCTGTATAGCAGATATATATATGTGATGACAATAATCTATATCAAAAGGGCAACATACTATATAACATGCGCATAGCTATATGATAACATAGATTTACCTGACAGAAAGTCCAGTGGGTCAAAACGGAATCCGTTATACGCTGTCTCCGGCTAGAGGGTGACCGGGGTCTAAGCTGACCCTAACTGGGGTCCTAACTAATCCCTCAACCTGGAGGTACTGTTAAAGGTACAGAGGTCCAGGCCACCAGCGTAAACCCTGTCTCCTATCAATCCCTGCCAACTGTATTCTAGTCCTAAGAAGGACCCTGAATACCACCAAAGGGAATGACCAAGTAACGGTTAATGAACAGAAAGACATACAAGAAAGACAAGAAATAAAGTAAATAAAGTCTTACATACAACACTCACACATAGTAGGAACACCTAAGGTCTCAGAGATAAACTATAAGCTATAAGAGTAAAAACAACTAAGGAGCTCTTAGCTTAAGTATTCTCAGAACCGCTCCAGTCTGCTAAACTATATGAATGCTTTCACCGGCGTCTAACACCCAGACTGGCAGAAATATAAAGGAAACTAATTAGAACATAAACAAAAGCAGCCGGGCGAGGCTGCACCTAGCCTTAGCAAAGAGCTAGGAAAAATTAACTCTCACATCACCAAAAAACAAAGAAACAGAAGCTCAGCTGTGAGAAGTCAGAATGTGCAATCGCGACGATCTTCGTGGCGATGCACCCATGACACTAACCCTGTCTCCTATCAGTCCCTGAACCCTGTAATCAGTCCTAAGAAGGACCCTGATTACCACCAAAGGGATATGGGCTGATCTCTGCTAAATACACAGATTAGACATATAAGACAGACTGGAGAAAACACAGACTCGCATACACACTCAAACACAGAAGGAACATAAATGGTCTGGGATATAAAACTCTAAGCAAGTTGAGCTTAAAACAACTAAGGAGCTCTTTAACTTAAGTCTATCCAGATTCAATCCTATCTGTGGTCTGCATGAAGAATTTCACTGGCAACTCCCCAAGCAGACAACCAGGGATTTAAAGGAAACCAATCAGCAAATAATCAATTTCAGTCGGGAAAACTGCACCCAGTCCCAGAACCGAGCACAGACAGAATTAACTCCCTCACTGCCAAACACAAAGAAACAGCAACTCAGCTGTGAGAAGTCAGAATGTGCAACCGCGACGATCTTCGTGGCGATGCACACATGACAGTACCCCCCCTTCTACGAGGGGCCTCCGGACCCTCAGGGCCAGGTCTGCCCGGGTGAGTTCTGTGGAAGGTCCGAACCAAACGATCTGCGTTAATGTCAGACGCAGGAACCCACGTCCTCTCCTCTGGACCATACCCCTTCCAATGCACCAAGTACTGAAGGGACCGGCGATTCAGACGTGAGTCAATGATCTTTGACACTTGAAACTCCAAGTTACCATTGACCACCACTGGAGGAGGAGGTAGAGGTGACGGTATGACTGGTGCCACGTACCTCTTAAGTAATGACTTGTGGAACACATTGTGGATTTTAAACGTAGGAGGGAGGTCCAGACGAAATGCCACAGGATTAATTATGGAACTGATCCTGTATGGCCCGATGAATCTGGGACCCAGTTTCCAGGAGGGCACTTTAAGTTTTATATTCCTGGTAGACAACCATACCAGATCGTTCACATTCAGATCTGGACCAGAAACTCTCCTCCTATCAGCCATACGTTTATAATGGTTCCCCATAGCACTCAGATTATTCAATACACCTCTCCACACTGAAGCAAGTGACGACGAGAAACGCTCCTCCTCAGGAACCCCAGAAGGGCCCCCCCCCATTGAAAGTACAAAACTGGGGATGAAAACCATATGCCCCAAAAAACGGGGATTTACCAGTGGACTCGCTCCGCCTGTTGTTAAGAGCGAACTCTGCCAGAGGCAAGAAAGAAGACCAGTCCTCCTGGTTCTCTGAGACAAAACACCGAAGATAAGTCTCAAGGCTTTGATTCAGACGCTCTGTCTGACCATTGGTCTGCGGATTAAAAGCCGAGGAAAATGACAATTGCATCCCCCGACGTAAACAAAATGCCCTCCAAAATTTAGACACAAACTGAGACCCCCTATCTGACACCACATCAGAAGGCAACCCATGAAGTCTCACAATCTCCCCAATGAACACCTGCGCCAGAGTTTTAGCATTAGGGAGGGCAGGAAGAGCAATGAAATGTGCCATCTTACTGAACCTGTCAACAACCACCAGGATGACAGTTTTCCCTGACGACGGAGGAAGATCCGTAATGAAGTCCATAGACAAATGAGTCCATGGACGCTCCGGAAGTTTCAAGGGTAAGAGGGTCCCAGACGGACGGGTATGCGGGGTCTTAGAGCGAGCACAAACCCCACAGGACGCGACAAAAGTTATTATAACATCTTTATTAACGTTAGGCCACCAAAACCGGCGAGAAAGGAGATCTAAAGTAGCCTTACTCCCTGGATGTCCTGCTAAAGCAGAATTATGATGTGCCTCAATAACCTTTTGTCTCAACTGATTTGGGACAAACAGTCTCCCTGAAGGTCCTGCAGGGGCGTCCCCCTGAGCCTCTAATACCTCCTCCTCAAGCTCAGAACATACAGCCGACACTACCACCCCCTCCTGAAGGATAGGAATCGGGTCATCCGTTTTCCCGGCCCCTGGGAAACTGCGAGACAAGGCATCAGCCTTAACATTCTTAGACCCAGGGCGATATGTGACGACAAAATTAAACCTGGTAAAAAACAACGACCATCGAGCTTGTCTGGAATTCAGACGCTTAGCAGATTCCAAATACAGCAGGTTTTTGTGATCAGTAATGACGGTGACCGGGTGGACTGCCCCCTCCAAAAAGTGACGCCATTCTTCAAAAGCCAGCTTAATGGCCAAAAGTTCCCTATTGCCGATATCATAATTCCTTTCGGCGGACGACAACTTCTTAGAAAAGAAAGCGCACGGATGCCATTTACCAGGGGACGGACCCTGGGACAATATTGCACCCACCCCTACGTCAGACGCGTCCACCTCCACAATGAACGGCTGTGATGCATCTGGTTGGATGAGAACGGGTGCCGAAGCAAAACATTTTTTCAAAGAGGAAAAAGCTTGGCAAGCTTTGTCCGACCATTTAGAAAAATCCGTCCCTTTTCTTGTCATGTCAGTGAGAGGTTTGACAACAGATGAGAAATTACAAATAAATTTCCGGTAGTAGTTAGCAAACCCCAGAAAACGCTGCAGAGCCTTAAGATCCTCTGGCTGATCCCATTCAAGCACTGCTCTCACTTTTTCAGGGTCCATACGGAAACCGGAGGCTGACACCAAGAAACCCAAAAACTGAAGTTCCTGTACGGCAAATACACACTTTTCCAGTTTGGCGTATAGTTTATTGTCTCGCAAGATCTGCAACACCTGTCTCACATGCTCCTGGTGAGACACAAGATCTGGCGAGTAAATTAAAATGTCATCCAAATATACGACCACAAACAGCCCCACAAGGTGACGAAAAATGTCATTAACAAAATGTTGGAATACTGCTGGTGCAGTAGTCAGACCAAAAGGCATGACAAGGTTCTCATAATGTCCCTCCGGCGTGTTAAACGCCGTTTTCCACTCATCCCCCTCTTTTATCCTAATCAAATTGTACGCCCCCCTGAGATCCAATTTAGAAAACCATTTGGCGCCAACAATTTGATTGAAGAGATCAGGAATAAGAGGGAGAGGATACGGATCTCGAACAGTAATCCGATTAAGTTCGTGGAAATCCAAGCAAGGGCGTAGGCCTCCATCTTTTTTCTTCACAAAGAAGAACCCCGCGGCCACTGGGGAAGATGAAGGTCTAATATGCCCTTTGGCCAGACTTTCCGAAATATAGTCTTTCATAGCCTGCCTCTCAGGACCAGAAAGGTTATATAACCTAGCTTTAGGTAACTTAGCATCAGGAAGTAAATTAATAGAGCAGTCATACACGCGATGAGGAGGCAACTCCTGACACCCCTCCTCAGAGAACACAACCCCAAAGTCCTCCAAAAAAGGAGGCAATGTACTAGGCACGACCGCACTGATGACTGTGTTCATGCAGTTACTTTTGCAAAACTCACCCCATTGGCTTATCTCTCTGGACTGCCAATTAATCACAGGGTTATGTTTAACCAACCAAGGAAGTCCCAACACAATAGGAGTAGGTAGACCCTCCAACACATAACAAGATAATTGTTCCCTATGTATCGCCCCTACCCGAATGTCAATGTTATGGACCTCATGAACAAAGCTACCTTGGCCGAGAGGCCTGGCGTCAATGGAGAATATAGGGATCGGTTTGGCCAATACACTCAGAGGCATACCTTGAGCCTGAGCAAACTGAGCGTCAACCAGATTAGCCCCGGACCCACTATCAAGAAGAACAGAAAATCTCTCCACTCTCGTACCAACCACCATCTCCACTGGTACAAGGAACTGAGAAGAACTAGCGGACGAAATACATACTCCCAGGTTGTCATCCACCACACAACCTGGGATTAACAGTTTTCCGGCAACTTTTTGCTCAACAAGGCACGGGAGGGACATCCCCCAACAAAATGTCCCTCTTTCCCGCAGAAGAAACACCTTCTAGTCCTGCTGCGTACCGCCAATCCCCTCCTACGAAATGATGTCCCTCCCAACTGCATAGGCTCCTCCGAACAGACAAGGGGAACCTCAACATAAGGGACTTTTGTAGTAGGTGGAGCAACAACCGGGGGCGGAGTTACCTCACCCCTCTCCCGAAGCCGTCTATCAGTACGGATAGCTAGGGCCATTGCAGCCTCCAGTGATGGAGGAGAATCATACTGAGCCAAAACGTCCTTTAATTTGTCAGAAAGCCCATGACAAAACTGACTCCTAAGAGCTGGGTCATTCCACTGAGTATCTGTGGCCCATCTACGGAACTCAGAAGCAAATTCCTCCGCCGGACGATCTCCCTGCTGTATCTTACGTAATTTTGTCTCAGCAAGAGAGACCCGATCTGGGTCATCATATACCAAACCCAGGGCAGTAAAAAATCGATCTACAGACTGTAGAGCCGGGGATCCCGGAGGAAGGGAGAATGCCCAGGATTGAGGGTCCCCTTGTAGGAGCGAGATAACAATTCCCACTCTCTGCTCTTCACTCCCTGATGATCGAGGCCGAAGCCGAAAATACAATTTACATGCTTCCCGGAAGGTAAAAAATTTGTCTTGCCCACCAGTGAACCTGTCCGGGAGAGCTACTTTAGGTTCAAATCTGGTTTGCTCCGAGGGAGACAAAACTTTGGACTTAATGTCCGTCAGCTCCATGGATAATCCCTGCAACTGCAGAGCCAGCTGGGCTACTGGATCCATGGCAACTGGGGATAATTTTAAAGGCCAGTGAAAATGTCACGCTGTCTAATGATATGTGTACGATGTCAGTTAACTATTCTTACAGAAACAACACTCTATACAACAAATAGTTTAGCAACATCAGCATGTAAATATTGAATAGATTTACCTGACACGATATCCGTTGAACTCAGGGTTAATCTTGAGGTCTTGATACGCTGTCACAGGAAAGAGGAGGACCGGGGTCTAACCTGACCCTAAAACTGGGGTCCTAACTAATCCCTCACCTTGGAGGTACTGATAATGGTTCAGAGGTCCAAGTCTCCAGCCTAACCCTGTCTCCTATCAGTCCCTGAACCCTGTAATCAGTCCTAAGAAGGACCCTGATTACCACCAAAGGGATATGGGCTGATCTCTGCTAAATACACAGATTAGACATATAAGACAGACTGGAGAAAACACAGACTCGCATACACACTCAAACACAGAAGGAACATAAATGGTCTGGGATATAAAACTCTAAGCAAGTTGAGCTTAAAACAACTAAGGAGCTCTTTAACTTAAGTCTATCCAGATTCAATCCTATCTGTGGTCTGCATGAAGAATTTCACTGGCAACTCCCCAAGCAGACAACCAGGGATTTAAAGGAAACCAATCAACAAATAATCAATTGCAGCCGGGAGAAACTGCACCCAGTCCCAGAACCGAGCACAGACAGAATTAACTCCCTCACTGCCAAACACAAAGAAACAGCAACTCAGCTGTGAGAAGTCAGAATGTGCAACCGCGACGATCTTCGTGGCGATGCACACATGACAATCCGTTCACCTTTTCTGCGTGCAAAGCAGTAATCGATGCAAAAGGTGGCTACTTGAAAAACCTAGAATATAAGACATATTTTCAGTTGTTTCAGTAAAGTGTAATGTATAATTCCACATGTGTTAATTAGTGTTGAGCGATACGATAATGCAAATATCGGCTATCGGCCGATATTAGCTCTATCGGCCTTTCGATAATTCGTTTCGATATTTTCGTCTTATCGAATACCGGAATCAGATTTGTCACTGTCACTGTGAGTGTCCGTCGGTCGGGTGTGTCAGGAGTCAGCGGCACTTACCTGGCAGAAGATCTCCGGCGGTCACGTCCTGGACTGCTTGATGGCCGCCATTATCTTCTCCCTGGCGGTCACATGCAGTTTTTTCGCGATAACTGCAGTGACTGCAGGGTAATCCCGGCCGTAAAGCAGTCCGATGACGCCACCGCCGGGGAAGCAGGTAATCAGCTGTGCTGCGCCGGGATGACAGGCTCTGCCTGTCATTCTGATGTAGCAGAGCTGGATCGTCGTGGGACACTCGTTACTATGGACTGCGTCGGTCAGGTGGTATAATTTTTTTTTTTTTTTTTACAGGAGATCGATGGCGTCGCAGGATGAGACTGTAATAAAAGTAATGAAAACTGTGTTTTTTTTTTTTTTATTAAATTAAAAAACTTTTTTATGAACATTCACCCGTCCGGGTACATAAACAATTTAACTATTTACATACAGGGACCCTGTCCGGGTTATTTATAATTCTTTGGCAGGGGTGTTCCAGGTACCACCTGGTACTCTTCTGATGCTTGCCAAACATCCGAGGCACCAAGGACCACCAGGACCTGATGACGTCGTGTGGCCTGTACAGTCAAGTCGTGACCCGCTATCTGGGTCTGTGTGGCCACCTCTTTCATCTCCCTCCGGGTCTGGAACCCTATGTCCCGGACTGAACGAACCCCAGGGGGCCTAACAGGCGCCGGGTACGGGCCAGCTATACTTATCATGTCCATAGCTGGGGCTGCTGAGGAGACCACTGAGGGAGGCTTGGGAGATTTACGGCGTGGGGTGGGCACTTTTGCAGAGGCCTGGATGTGGGAGGCTGAAGGCTCCGAGGGTCTCACAGGTTCCTGACACTCTGGGGAGTAGGGGTCGCACCTGGTAACATTTAGGGCGTACCATCCATTGTAACCCCAGTGTCGGGTGTAAGTCACCAAGTCTCCTGGCAACAGGTCCCTCCCCGGGTGTCCTTCTGGGAGGTGAGCCTCCACGTCCCGCCGGTTCACAAAAACTTCTAAATAAAGTCCAGGCTCCTTGATGAAGCCCCAACCACCTTTCAATTTAAAGCTCCGTATTGCACCCTTACGCCGCGGCTCACACAGGGTTCCTTTATCCTTTCTCATCCGGTCCTTATCTGCCCGGTCCTTCTCCAGGTGACGTTGCCGAAGTTTTTGGGATTCTCGCTGCTCCCTTTGTCGCTCTGCTTCCCGCTCCCAACGTCTCCACTCTTCCTCCTGACGCCGGTTGTAATTCTCCTCCACCAGCTGCTCCATGTCTCCACCATCAAACTGCAGCTTACAGTGTCCGGTTTGCGGCAGCTCTCCTGGCGCCCCCCAGTCCTGGCGGCGCTCACATGTGGAGGAAGCAGCCGGCTCTGGAACAGATGACAGTCGGGGCTCCGGTACAGGCAGGTAGACCTCTGGTGCCTGCGCGGCCTCCTCAATGAGGACGGGTGTCACTTCTTCTGTCTCAGCGACGGGGCAGACAGCGGGATCTGGGGTGCTGCCGGTGCAGAGTTTTTTGCACGAACGGGTGCCTCCACTGCGACAACGTCAACCGGATCACATTGCAAGGACTCCTCCACTAGAACGGGTGCCTCACCTTCCGGTACAGACACTTCAGGTAAGAGGGATTGGCGCCGCTCCAAGTTTAGTTTTAGGGCACGCCAGCTGGCTTCCATCCTGGAGACCTCCTCCCGGTGCCGGGCCAGGTCTATCAGGGTATCCTCCGCTTCTTGCAGCGTAGGAGGGTTTCCAGGCCGGGTGCCCAACGGTGGCTCCGTGGCGATCGGGTCACTTCCGTGGGGGGAGAGCTCTGACTGCTCCATCCCTTCACACTTCTGCTCGTGTCCATTAGCCATCTCTGCCAAGTCACATGTGTCATTAGCATCTGGAGAGGGCCCCTCTTTTGTAGGGAGGCGGGACCTTCGTGTTAGTTTCCGCCCACTGAGGAGGATGAGGAGGCGGAACTGAAGAGCTGTGGGGCACGATCTTACATTGCAGTACCATTTAGAGCCATCGTTTTTGCGTCACTGAGTGAGTGTACACCCATGAAGAGCACGCCCTTCTTCTTCACCAGTGCCTCGTCGTGACGCAGATATGGCGGAAAAATGGCAAATACATTCTCTGATGATTTTAGCAATTCTCAAGCACAAAACCAGTTCAATTCAGGCACACAGGACTCGCTTATAGCGAGCTACAGAATCCTGTTCGTGAAGCCCAAGTTGAGTCGCACAGAGCCAGAGGTTTTGGGGGTACTCGGCACCGAGCCCGTCGACTTCTATGGGGTATGTCACTGCTTCACCCGGCAATTGAATCAGAGTCTATTTTACTATGTAGAAGTGTATAAACTATAAATATATGTATATATATGTCACAATGACATGTATATATATATATATATATATATATATATATATATTCTATGTGTGTATATTTTGTGTTTACAACGAAAGAAAGGGTTTTTTTTGTTGCGATATTTTGTTCCCATAGACTTACATGGGACTTCCGGTATCGTAATCGGATATCGACGATATTTAGTGCTATCGGCGATACAATTTCGATACGATATTTTTAGATATCGAGCAATATCGCTCAACACTAGTGTTAATTCATAGTTTTGATGCCTTCAGTGTGCTTCTACAATTTTCATAGTCATGAAAATACAAAGTGTGTCCAAACTTTTTGTCTGTACTGTATATATATATATATATATATATATATATATGTATATATATATATATATATATACATATATATATATATATATATATTTATAGTTCATAGAGTTCTAAATAGTATAATAGCCACTAAATCAATTACCGGCTTCACTAAAATCATTGCCGAACCCGGCATGATATGTCACATGATTTACATCTAGTAAACCATATCATATCAAAATGATTTATATATATGTCAGTGTTTAATCAATTTAGTATTTTGTGTTAGGCAAAATTTGGAACTCTAGGGGTTAAATTTAAGGCTATAATCACGGAAAAAAATTGCATGTGCTCCCACGCAATTTTCTCTGCCAGAGAGGTAAAGCCAGTGACTGAGGACAGATATTAATAGCCTAGAGAGGGGCCATTGTTTTAGGGTCCTCCCTGGCTACAAACATCTGGCCCTAGCCACCCCAGAAAAGGCACATCTATTAGATGCGCCTTTTCTGTCACTTAGCCTCTCTATTCCCCTTGCCTTTAGTGGTGGCTCATGGGTTAATAACGGGTTAATGTCACCTTGCTATTGAAAGGTGACGTTAATCCGGGTTAATAATGGAGACGTGTCAATAAGACAACTATCCATTATTAATCCTACAGTAGTAAAGGGTTAAAAAACACACACATTCTTTTAATGAAATAATTACACAAAGTTTTTGAACAAATTTATTATTCTGCCAATCAAATTGAATCCCTTTGTTCTCCTGTAAAAAAATAATAAAATAAAAAAACAATAACATTCATACCTCTCCGCTGTTCAGTCAGGTCCCCCGCTGCAATCCATCACAAGGGTTAACTAGTTTACAACAGGGACTGGTGCTGATGCTACCGGCCTGGCTATAAACCACTGCAGAATGAATTAAATCATGTCTGCGCAGGCCCCCCGACTGACCAGAGATGAACTGATTAGCGTGGGAAAGTTGATTGTGACTGATTGCAAAAAACTGATATGTGAAAGGGGCCTTACTGTGCACAATCCTGCTGTCAGGCTCCCTTTAAATCAAAATTGCCTTGAACCTTGCATTTTCAATCAATAGTTTTTTTCATCATTTCTTGTTCACTTATTCCACTTATTCTTCAACAAAGCAGACCCAAAACATTATTGTTGTGACTGATCATTTGATTGTCTTATTGTATTTGTTGCTGTTATTATTGCCAAAATACAATCCCAATTCCAAAAAAGTTGAAACGGTTTGCAAAATGAAAAGAAAACAAGAATGTAATGATTTGGAAATCTCTTATATCCATGTTTTTTTCACTATAGAAGCAGAAAATTAGACATTTTTCCATTTTATTTGAAAAAGTTAACTCATTTAAAAATTTATGGTAGAAATAGATCTAAAAAATGGGACATGATTATCAAAAGGCTAGAAAAGTAAGTGGTACAAATGAAAAACAGCCTGAGGGTCAAATTTGACATAAGTTACATGACTGTGTATAAAAAGAGAATGTTAGAAAGGTAAAGTGTCTTAGACGCAAAGATGGTCAGACGTTCACCATTCAATAATGGCATCTAAAAGTTGTGGAACAATTTCAGAAAAATGTTCCTTAAATTAAAATTGCAAAGACTTTGAAGATCTTACTATCCACAGTACATGATACCACCAAAAATTCTGGTGAAATTGATATGCGCAAGGACAAGGATGATAGTCAATACTTGATGTGTGTCATGTTGGTGGGTGTGAACCCACTGCTTCGTGGATCGGGAAGAGTCTGAAGGGGAGTAACTGAGAGCCCACCTGGTTCTTCACTAGAGCCTCTGATGATGTTGTTAGACTTGAGCCACAGATGGTCACCAGTTACCACTCCAGGACAGACCCGGAACTGCAGGAGCTGACACCATGGAGACAGAACAAAGGTATGGACTCGGAGTTGCAGGTTGGACAAGAACAGGATCACAGCCAGAATGGGTTGGAGCTGGATCAAATGGAGTAGTTTAGGGTCGTCGGACTGACTCATGGTCCAGACAGGACTGGATTGCAGATTCCGACAGGACTAAATCTTGCTATAGTCACTGATTCAGACATATCAGGTTCAGGGATAGGTTTAAGGTACAATCAGGATGGGTTCAGGAAAAGGGACCTGACAATGGACTTAGCAGCTTGAAAACTTACTAAACACTAATGTTGCTCAAGCATCATCCATCAGGTGAAGGTGCTTTAAGTGCTCAGTGCCTCCTAGCCAGTGGCTGGGGACACATCAGGTGCTTGCACACCGTAAGCGTGCTGACAGGAGACCTGCGAGGTGTGTGCAGGCCCTGGCACATAGGAGTTACAGTGAGACCTGGAACTTAGGATGCGGCTGGGCAGCCACAGTGGTGAGTATGTTAGCATCTCTGCCGGGAAAAAGTGGGAGGCAGCGTGCAGGGATGCCATTGTTACAATGTGCAAGATATACAGGGCCTCAGATGGCACTACACTAAAAATAGGCATGAATTGGTTGTGCAAATCACTGCATGAGCTCAGGAATACTTCCAGAAATCACTGTCTGTGAACACAGATCATTGTGCAATCCACAAATGTAAGTGAAAAGAATGTAAAGAAGAAGCCATATATCTACACAATCCAAAAGCCCTGCTACTTTGTCTGGGCCAAAGTTAATTAAAAATGGACTAGGGCAAAATGGAACGCTGTTCTGTGTTCAGATTAGTCAAAATTTGAAATTATTATTATTATTATTATTTATTTATATAGCGACATTAATTCCATTGTGCTGTACATGAGAAGGGGTTACATACAAAGTTATTGATATCGTTTACAGTATACAAATTTACAATGACAAACTGGTACAGAGGGGAGAGAGACCCTGTCCTTGCGGACTTACATTCTACGGGATAATGGGGAAGAAATTCTTTATGTATACAAGGGATGCCATGTCCTGCAGACTCAAGAGGAGAGGGACCATCTAGCTTGTTATCAAGGCACAGTTTAAAAGCCTGTATCTTTGTAATATGATTTTGCATTAGTGCTTATAGCATGGGCAGTTTATACTTCTTGTAAGACAACATCAATAATGTGAATTATATAGAGGTTTTGGAGCAACATATACTCCCATCCAGACAATGTCTAATTGAAAGCCTTTCATATTTCAGCAAAACAATGCTAAATCACATAGTTTGGGTGATGAACTGGCCACCTGGAGTCCAGACTTTTCACTGATAAAAAATCATTTGTAAAATTATGAAATTAAAAATCAAAGAAGACAAAGGACTCTTGAGCAGAATTGGTCTCCTCACTTCCTAGAAGTTTACAGATTATTGTAAAAAGAGCTACACAATGGTAGACATGGCCTATCTTTATTTTTTTGAGATGTCTTGCTGCCATCAATTCATAAATGAGTTGATTTTTAAAATTAAATGGAAATGGAAAGTGGCTAACACTCACCTTCTAATATGGGTGGCAAAAGAGATTTCCAAATCATTACATTCTTGTTTTGGTTACATTTCACACAGCATAAAAATATTTTTGGAATTGGGAATGTACTTCAAAATGGCTCATGAGAGTTTTGCACAAAATCAAAAATGCTCTTTTTTTGTCTCTTACCTTTTTATCACCTCTTTAGAGCAAAAAGTTGCATTATCTGTTAAAATGTTGCTTTAAACACTATTATTATTATTTATTTATATAGCGCCATTAATTCCATGGTGCTGTACATGAGAAGGGGTTACATACGAAGTTATAGATATCGTTTACAGTAAACAAATTTACAATGACAGACTGGTACAGAAGGGAGAGAACCCTGTCCTTGCGGACTTACATTCTACGGGATAATGGGGAAGAAACAGGAGGTCGGAGGTGCGGCAGCTCTGGTGGTGGTGGCGGCGAGGCAGCAGCTCTGGTGGTGGCGGCGTGGCGGCAGCTCTGGTGGTGGCGGCAGCTCTGGTGGTGGCGGCGAGGCGGCAGCTAGGGTGGTGGCAGCGAGGCGGCAGCTCGGGTGGTGGCGGCGAGGCGGAAGCTCAGGTAGTGGCGGCGAGGTGGAATGGTTATTGCAGGCTGTAGGCTTTCCTACTAGTGCACACCCTTATCATCTCCTGCCTCGACTACTGCAACCTCCTACTGTCTGGCCTCCCCTCTAGCACTCTGGCACCACTCTAGTCCATCCTACACTCTGCTGCCCGACTAATCCACCTGTCTCCCCGATATTCCCCAGCCTCCCCCCTATGCCAGGCCCTTCACTGGCTTCCTATTGCCCAGAGGCTTCAGTTCAAAACCCTAACCATGACATACAAAGCCATCCACAACCTTTCTCCTCCATACATCTGTGACATGGTCTCCCGCTACCTACCCACACGCAACCTTCGATCCTCTCAAGATCTCCTTCTCGACTCCCCCCTCATCTCTTCTTCCCACAACCGCATACAAGACTTCTCTCGGGCTTCCCCATACTCTGGAACTCCCTGCCGCAAAACATCAGACTTTCACCAACAACGGAAACCTTCAAGAAGAACCTGAAGACCCACCTGTTCCGACAAGCCTACACTCTACAATGATCCTCAGTCTACTGAACCATCGCACGACCAGCTCTACCCTTTCCTAGTGTATCCTCACCCATCCCTGTAGACTGTGAGCCCTCGCGGGCAGGGTCCTCTCTCCTTCTGTACTTGTGTGTCCCTTGTCTAGCACACGTTTATTGTACCTGTCTATATTTTCCCTTTTCATATGTAAAGCGCCATGGAATAAATGGCGCTATATAAATGTCTAATAATAATAATAATAAAGAGATGGGTTTTCAGGTTCCGTCTGAAGGATCCAATGGTGGTGGATAATCGTACATGTTGAGGCATGGAATTCCAGAGGATGGGGATAATTGGGAGAAATCTTGGAGGCGGTTGTGTGAGGAACGAATAAGTGTGGAGGATAGTAGGAGGTCTTGGGAGGATCGAAGATTACGTGAAGGAAGATATTGGGAGATTAGTTCAGAGATATAGGGAGGGGACAGGCTGTGGACTGCTTTGTAGGTCAGTGTTAGTAGTTTGAACTGGATTCGTTGGGGGGAATTGGGAGCCAGTGGAGGGATTTGCAGAGGGGAAAAGCAGGGGAGTAGCGAGGGGAGAGGTGGATTAGTCGGGCAGCAGAGTTGAGGACAGACTGGAGCGGTGCAAGAGAGTTGATGGGGAGGCCACAGAGGAGGGTGTTGCAATAATCAAGGCGGGAGATGATGAGGGCATGCACAAGAGTTTTAGTAGATTGAGGGCTGAGGAAGGGACGGATTCTGGAAATGTTTTTAAGTTGGAGGCGACAGGAGGCGGCAAGAGTTTGAATGTGTGGTTTGAAGGACAGGGCAGAGTCGAGAGTTACTTCGAGGCAGCGGATTTCAGGTGCGGGAGAGATCATGATGCCATTTACCATAATAGATAGATCGGGTAGGGAAGATATGTGAGATGGAGGAAAGATGATGAGTTCGGTTTTGTCTACATTGAGTTTTAGGAAGCGAGAGGTGAAGAAGGAGGATATGGCTGATAGACACTCCAGGATTCTGGACAGCAGAGAGGTGACATCTGGGCCAGAGAGGTAGATCTGAGTGTCATCCGCATACAGGTGGTACTGGAAGCCATGGGACTTTATGAGTTGTCCTAGGCCAAGGGTATAGATAGAAAAAAGTAGGGGCCCCAGGACAGAGCCTTGAGGGACTCCAACAGAGAGAGGGCGGGATGAGGATGCAGTGTGGGAGTGAGAGGCGCTAAATGTGCGGTCGGAAAGGTAAGTGGCGATCCAGGACAGGGCAAGGTCTTTGATGCCAGGGGAAGAAAGAATCTGTAGCATTAGGCAGTGGTCGACTGTGTCGAAGGCAGAGGACAGGTCAAGGAGGAGGAGGATGGAGAACTGTCTGTTAGCTTTGGCTGTGAGTAAGTCATTAGTAATTTTGGTCAGGGCAGTTTCAGTGGAGTGGTGGGGGTGGAAGCCAGATTGGAGGTTGTCAAGGAGAAAGTTAGATGAGAGGTGGGAGGAAAGTTGAGCATGGACATGCTGCTCAAGGAGTTTGGAAGCAAACGGGAGCAATGATATTGGGCGATAGCTGGGCACAGTAGTTGGGTCAAGGTTTGTTTTTTGAGGATGGGTGTGATGGTGGCATTTTTGAAGGCAGAGGGAAAGGTACCAGAAGATAGCGATAGGTTGAAGAGATGGGTTAGGGCTGGGATGAGCGTGTTAGTGAGGTTGGGAGCAGGTGGGAAGGGATGGGGTCAAGTGCACAGGTGATGAGGTGTGATTTGAAAAGGAGATGAGTAAGCTCTCCTTCAGTGATGTTGGAGAGGGAGGTTATTAGGGAAGGGCAGAGGTCTGGTATATGGAGTGGTTGGGGTGGTGGAACAGCAAAGGTTTGCCTTGTTTGGTCCATCTTATTTTTGAAGTAGGTGGCAAAGTCCTCGGCAGAGATGAGGGGAGTTGGAGATGGCAGTGGTGGGCAGAGGAGAGAGTTGAATGTGCTGAACAGTTGTTTTAGGTTGTAGGATAATGAAGATACAAGTTTGTGAAATAGGTCTGTTTAGCAGAGGTGAGGGCTATTTTGAAGGCAAATGTAGCTTGTTTGAAAGCAGTGAAGTCGTCTGGCAGGCGTGTTTTCTTCCAATGCCGCTCCGCGACCCTGGATGATTGTTGAAGTTTTTTGGTGAGATTGTTGTGCCAGGGTTGCCTATTGATTTGTCACACTTTGCCATGTGTGAGAGGGGCGACTGAGTCTATGGCAGATGTGAGGGTGGTGTTATAGAAAGCGGTGGTGCTGTCTGTGTCGTGGAGTGAAGATATGGAGGACAGAGGTAGAAGAGAGTCTGAGAGTCTGTGAATGTCTAGGTGTGCGGGGTTTCTGCGAGGATGTGCCAGTGGCTGGACATAGGGGGCAGGTGAAGAGGACAGGGATGAGAAAGTGAGTAGGTGGTGGTCTGATAGGGCAAGGGGAGAGATTGTGAGATTAGATAGGGAACAGAGGCGGGTGAAGATGAGGTCTAATGTATGTCTGTCTGTGTGGGTGGCTGTGGAGGACCACTGAGTAAGTCCAAAGGATGAAGTAAGTGACAGGAGTTTGGAGGCTGCTGGCTGGTGGGTGTCAATAGGGATATTAAAGTCACCCATGATGATGGTGGGGATGTCAGCAGAGAGAAAGTGAAGAAGCCAGCTGGAGAATTGGTCAATGAAGGCAGTGGCTGAGCCCGGTGGTCGGTATATGACGACCATTTGGAGATTAGAGAGAGAGTAGATACAGACCGAGTGGACCTCAAAGGAAGGGAGGATGAGGGAGGGTGGGGGTTGGATAGGGTTGAAGGAGCAGTTATTAGAAAGAAGGAAACCCACGACTCCACCATGTCTGTTGCCAGAGCGAGGAGTGTGGGTGAAGTGGAGGCCACCGTAACTCAGTGTAGCAGTGGAGGCTGTGTCAGGGGGCATCAGCCAGGTCTCAGTGAGGGCCAGGAAGGAGAGGTTGCAGGAAGTAAAGAGATCATGGATCATGTGGAGCTTGTTGCAGACGGAGTGAGTGTTCCAGAGTGCTCCAGAGAAAGCTGGGGGGTAGGGGTCAGTGGCACTGGTTTTAAGTATGAGGGATTGCGGTAGTTTCTTTTACTGTGAGAAGTATAGGGGTGAGGATTAGTGGGATGTATGAGGCATTGGGGGCCAAGATTGGGGGATATGTCGCCAGCAGTGAGAAGAAGCAGAAAAAGGGAAAGCAGATGGGTGAAGGAGAGTGACCGGCTTACGTTATATTTTAGTGGGAGTGGTCTGAGGTTAAGAAGCAGGTCTGCAGATGAGGCGATGTAGGGGGGTAAGAGAGAGGGGGAGATAGTTATTTGGTTCGAGCTTGCAGGGGTTTGGGGATAACGAAGGAGAGTAAAGATTAGAGGAGTAAAAACGGTGAGGGCAAATGTGAGCATGGTTAAAGAGCAGGGTAAAAGAAAGGCAAGTAAAATTAGAAGACAGTAAATATTCTTACCTTCTGACCGATTTCTGGACTATTTCTGGATATATTTCTGATGTAACACTTCAAAGATGTCACACTTAAAATGATGTCACATCTGACCAAGGTCATATCTGACCTGCTCCATTTAACTTATACCATTCAAATGTCCAAGAAATGAAGCCAGGTGAGAGAAAGAGAGAGGAGTAGAAAGGAGCAGGAGGACAGTTCACAGCAGGGAGCAATTAACTGATTGCAGTTAATAGAACATTTGCCTAGCATCAAGGCTGAAGAAACACAGATTAAGATGGAGGGATAGGCCTAGGAATGAGGATCACAGACATATCAATATGTATTCGGTAATCTGAAGTATGCTACATGGAATTAAAATCAGGGAAAAAGCAGCATCGTACCAGTTAAAACAGAAAAAGAGGAGTACATAGGATTCTGGGATGCAGTGGGTATTCTGGATAGAGAGATGGTTCAGACGTAACAGTTAAAGCAGAAAAAGAGGAGTATATAGGATTCTGGGGTGCAGTGGGTATTCTGGATAGAAAGATGGTTCAGACGTACCAGTTAAAACAGAAAAAGAGGAGTACATAGGATTCTGGGGTGCAGTGGGTATTCTGGATAGAGAGATGGTTCAGACGTACCAGTTAAAGCAGAAAAGGAGGAGTACATAGGATTCTGGGGTGCAGTGGGTATTCTGGATAGAGAGATGGTTCAGACTACCAGTTAAAGCAGAAAAAGAGGAGTACATAGGATTCTGGGGTGCAGTGGGTATTCTGGATAGAAAGATGGTTCAGACATACCAGTTAAAACAAAAAAGAGGAGTACATAGGATTCTGGGGTGCAGTGGGTATTCTGGATAGAGAGATGGTTCAGACGTACCAGTTAAAACAGAAAAAGAGGAGTAGATAGGATTCTGGGGTGCAGTGGGTATTCTGGATAGAGAGATGGTTCAGACGTTCCAGTTAAAACAGAAAAAAGAGGAGTACATAGGATTCTGGTGTGCAGTGGGTATTCTGGATAGAGAGATGGTTCAGACGTTCCAATTAAAACAGAAAAAGAGGAGTACATAGGATTCTGAGGTGCAGTGGGTATTCTGGATAGAGAGATGGTTCAGATGTACCAGTTAAAACAGAAGAGAAGTACATAGGATTCTGAGGTGCAGTGGGTATTCTGGATAGAGAGATGGTTCAGACGTACCTGTGGATGAAAGTAGATGGATCTGGACATGACAGCATGAAGGGGAATATACCATGCGCCATCATTCTGGATATATTTCTGATGTAACACTTCAAAGATGTCACACTTAAAATGATGTCACATATGACCAAGGCATATCTGACCTGCTCCATTCAACTTATACCATTCAAAATTCACTAACTTATACCATTCCAAAACACTAACATTTTTGCATCAATTTCTGGCATACTTAAAAGAAAACTCAAGGAGGAACTGGTGAACTTTTATGGAAAAAAAGACTAACTAGTAGAAAATAAATTGCTCATAGATTGTAAGCTTGCGAGCAGGGCCCTCATTCCTCTTGGTATCTACTTTGATCTGTGTTTATTATTATGCTGTAATGTCTATTGTCTGTACAAGTCCCCTCTATAATGTAAAGTGCTGCGGAATATGTTGGCACTATAGAAATAAAATTATTATTATTATTATTATTATTAAATGAGGTGCAACTTAAAAGAAGAATTTGGGAAAAGAAAAAGCAGCCTTAAAACAGGAAAAAATAGACAAAAATAGGTGCAAATGCAGTAATGAATCAAGCACTATATTTCCTATTCAGTGAAAGTGTCAAGTATTTATCAGCGCTAGAAAGTTTGTGTTTGGCCTTTGAATCACATATGATTCAAATACCTATGATTTAAACTAATTTGTCCACAACATTCTCTTTTAGTTGTTCACTACCCAATCTTTGCCTTTCACTGTTTCTATTGCTCATTTAAATCTTGCTTTGTCCTTGCTGTGCTGTCAGTCAGCATCCTAGAGTTATCTTTTTACCACTGTAACTGACATTGGTCTTTAGCATTGTATTATAAATGCTGTCAACTCAGGGTCTGCTATTGGTTTCTTAAAGGACTTACATATTGATGACCTATCACTGGGATAGATCATCAATATTAGATCGGTGGGGGTGGAGGGTATTGAATCCCCACCAATCATATTGATGATCTATCCATGGGATTAATCATCAATATGTACAGTAAGTCCCAGTCAACCCCTTTAAACTGATTCTGTCTCTGGGAAAGACAGTAGATGACATTTTTACAGATTATGTTTTTATCTTAACAGTTTCATGGAAAACTAATGTGTATATAAGCCATCATATCTCAAGGGGCCATTTAAATCAGACTTAAACAGGAGTACTGGTATACTGCATTCACTGAAGTTAAAGAAAGGACAATTAAAAGCATTTCACTTAATTTTCAATAAAAACCGTGTGCACATAGAGAATAACACCATTTCTGGCCATTAAATGTCTTATAGCCTGCATTTTACCAATTTTCTCCTCTAGAGGCACTGTCTGAAAGATTACTTTTGTCTCAGAACTGGTAGAAGGAGATTAGCTGCTTTGATGTGTTTCACACACATCACAGCACACATAGAGAGATTCCTGCTCTACATTCCTTACAGTAGTTAACACACAAGCAGAGTCAGCAGCATTGAGATTAAAGAGCAGCACTGACCAGTGTAGCTGTGACTCCAGCTGTGGAGTAAGGTCAAAGACTAGATAATGAGTTTATGAGGTTGGGGGTAGAGGACAGGAAAAGTGTCTCATAAGTGGAGAAAAAAAAACAAATTTCTCTAATAAGATATATTGCAAAGATTTTTTTAATTGCCTGTATTATTCAGTTTTTCAATGTCTATTGAAAGTACAGTTCATATTTAATTACCTTATGAATGGAAAAGTATTGCACTGTCATCAAGCATGGGTTTTGTCTCTGGAAAACTGAAACCTTCAGTTTGGGGAGGTGTATTCATCAAACAAATGACCCTTATGGAAAAATTTTCACTTTGTAGGAGAGTTTGTAATGTCCATGCATTGGCTACTAATTCAAAAATTTAGTTCTTGAATTAATATACGCTTTTCTAAAATTTAACAAGAGCATGTACTATAAATTTACATGCTCTCTATTTACGCAGTTCTCTGAAATCATGATTATGGAAATAAAAATGAATGTAACCTGTTAACACATACAGTGAAGGAAATAATTATTTGATCCCTTGCTGATTTGGTAAGATTACCCACTGACAAAGACATGAACAGTCTATAATTTTAAGGGTAAGTTAATTTTAACATTGAGGCATAGAATATCAAAAATAAAATCCAGAAAATCACATTGTTTAAATGATATAAATTTTAATTTTGTAGTGAGAAATAAGTATTTGATCCCCTACCAACCATTAAGAGTTCTGGCTACTACTAACCAGTTAGACGCTCCTAATCAACTCGTTACCTGCATTAAAGACAGCTGTCTTACATAGTTTCCTTTATAAAAAAGACTCCTGTCCAGAGACTCAATCAGTCAGACTCTAACCTCTACAACATGGGCAAGACCAAAGAGATTTATAAGGTTGTCAGGACAAGATCATTGACCTGCACAAAGCTGGAATGGGCTACAAAACCATAAGTAAGATGCTGGGTGAGAAGGAGACAATTGTTGGTGCAATAGTAAGAAAGTGGAAAAAAGACAAAATGACTGTAAATCGACAGCGATCTGGTGCACCACGAAAAACCTCACCTCGTGGGGTATCCTTGATCATGAGGAAGGTGAGAGATCAGCCTAAAACTACATGGGGAACTTGTTAATGATCTCAAGGCAGCGGAGACCAAAGTCACAAAGAAAACCATTGGTATCACATTACGCTGTAAAGGTTTAAAATCCTTCAGTGCCCGCAAGGTCTTCCTGCTCAAGTAGGCACATGTGCAGTGATTGGGAGAAGGTGTTGTGGTCAGATGAGACAAAAATTGAGCTCTTTAACAATATTTGGAGGAAGAGAAATGCTGCATATGACCCTAAGAATACCGTCCCCACTGTCAAGCATGGAGGTGAAAACATTATGTTTTGCGGTTGTTTCTCTGGTAAGGGCACAGGACTACTTCACTGCATCAATGGGAGAATGGATGGAGCCATGTACCATGAATTCCTGAGTGACAACCTCTTTCCCTCCACCAGGACATTAAAAATGGGTTGTGGCTGGGTTTCCCAGCAAGACAATGACCCAAAACATACAGGCAAGGCAACACAGGAGTGGCTCAAAAAGAAGCACATTAAGCTCATGGAGGGGCCCAGCCAGTCTCCAGACCTTAATCTCAAAGAAAACTTATGGAGTGAGTTAAAGCTCCAAGTTGCCAAGCATCAGCCTCAAAATCTTAATGATTTAGAGATGAAACCTGGATTCAGGATTCTGACACGGTCTCCCCTGCTGCCATTTCCTATGGTGGCTTACAGTTCTCCCATTCCCCGAGATCCACAAACAGACATGGTGGTGGAGTTGGCATACTCCTGTCCCCACAATGCACTTTCCAGGTCATCCCCCCAATTCCATCACTCTTATTCCCTTCTTTTGAGGTCCACACCATCAGGCTCTTCCATCCCCTCTCCCTCAGAGTAGCGGTCATATATCGGCCACCCAGTTCCTTGACAACTTCTCAGCCTGGCTGCCGCACTTCATGTCCTCAGAACTACCAACCCTTATCCTTGGAGACTTCAACATCCCCATTAACAGTCCTACTTCCACATCTGCATCTCAGCTTCTATCACTAACCACTTCTCTAGGCCTCTCACAGCTTTCAACCTCTGAGACACACAAGGATGGTAACACCCTTGACCTGGTCTTTGTCCGCCTCTGTTCAGTCTCCCACCTAAATATCTCACCGCTTCCACTCTCTGACCACAACATTCTCTCCTTCACCCTCACAAATCCTCGACCACCCCAGCGCACTCCTACCTACCACACATTCAGAAATCTACAAGCCATTAACCCTCAGACACTTTCAGACTCCCTACACTCATCGCTGTCCCCAATCTCCTCTTTTTCTTGTCCTAATCTGGCTGTTCAGCACTACAATAACACTCTTAGAAGCACCCTTGACCAAGTAGCACCGCTCACCCTCAGAACTTCCAAACACACAGTAAAACAGCCCTGGCTCACATCGCAAACTCACCTTCTCCAGCGATGCTCTAGGAGTGCTGAACGCCTTTGGAGAAAAACCCGCACACCAGAAGACTTCATCCACTTTAAATTCATGTTAAGAACTTATAATGCAGCCATTCACCTCGCCAAACAGACCTATTTCACCACCCTGATCTCCTCACTAGCCAACAACCCAAGAAACTTTTTGACACTTTTCACTCCCTCCTCAGGCCAAAAGTACAAGCCCCTATCACAGACATTTGTGCTGATGACCTGGCCTCCCACTTTATAGAAAAAATAGATACTATCTGCTCTCAACCACCAAGTACTGTGACTCCCATCCCTCCCTGCATTTCCCCTGGCTCAATTTCCACATTTGATCCCATCACAGAAGAAGTCTCCAGACTCCTCTCTTCCTCTCGTCCGACTACATGCACCACCGACCCCATTCCCTCACACCTCCTCCAGTCTCTCTCTCCAGTTGTCACAACTCACCTAACTACAATCTTCAATCTCTCACTCTCCTCTGGCATTTTCCCATCCTCCTTCAAACACTCCATCATTACTCCATTACTAAAGAAGCCCGCTCTTGACCCTTCCTGCAAAAACAACTACAGACCGGTCTCCAATCTCCCCTTCATCTCCAAACTTTTGGAGCGCCTAGTCTACTCCCGCCTCACCCGTTACCTCTCCACTCACTCCCTCCTAGACCCTTCACAGTCCGGCTTCCGACCCCTACATTCGATTGAAACTGCACTGATCAAAGTAACCAATGACCTTCTGACAGCAAAACGTAACGGTGACCACTCTCTGCTCATTCTTCTTGACCTTTCTGCAGCTTTCGACACGGATGATCACCGTCTCCTACTGTCTAGGCTCCACTCACTAGGTATTAAGGACACTGTTCTCTCCTGGTTCTCCTCCTATCTTTCTGACCGCTCCTTCAGTGTTTCATTCTCTGGCTCCACGTCATCTCCTCTTCCTTTCACTGTCGGTGTACCCCAGGGCTCAGTCCTTGGCCCCCTTCTATTCTCTCTCTACACGGCCCCAATTGGACAGACCATCAGCAGATACGGCTTTCAGTACCATCTTTATGCTGATGACACACAATTATACACGTCATCCCCCGACCTTACCCCCGCTGTACTACAGAACACCACCGACTGTCTGTCCGCAGTCTCCAACATCATGTCTGCTCTCTATCTGAAACTTAACCTCTCCAAAACTGAACTTCTTCTGCTCCCGCCGTCTACTAACCTCCCTAAATCTGACATCTCCGTGGGGGCACCATAATAACACCCCGCAGCAGGCTCGCTGTCTGGGTGTTATGTTTGACACCAATCTCTCCTTCACCTCCCATATACAATCTCTTGCCCGCTCTTGCCGCCTACACCTAAAGAACATCTCTAGAATCCGCCCTTTTCTCACCATGGAAACAACAAAAACCCTCACTGTAGCATTGATCCACTCCCGCCTGGACTACTGCAACGCTCTATTACTTGGCCTACCCATTACTCGACTATCCCCTCTTCAGTCTATCCTTAATACAGCAGCCAGGGTCATCCATCTGGCTAATCGGTACTCGGACGCGTCCGCTCTTCGTCAGTCCTTACACTGGCTGCCCATTCATTATAGGATCAAATTCAAAGTACTGGTTCTCACCCACAAAGCTCTCCACAGTGCAGCACCCCCCTACATCTCCTCCCTCATTTCTATCTATCGGCCTAACCGACTGCTGCGCTCTGCAAACGACTTTCGTCTAACCTCTGCACTAATCCGTACCTCCACTCCCGACTCCAAGACTTCTCCCGCGCTGCGCCAATCTCTGGAATGCTCTACCCCAAGAAATTAGGACTATCCACAATTTGCATGGTTTCAGGCGCTCCCTCAAAACACATCTGTTCAGAGCGGCCTATCACATTCACTAATCAAAGTCATTCTCTGTGTAAGTGTGTGTGTGTGTGTAGCCCATTCACTATCTCCATCCATCCTCACTCCCTCAAGATGGCTGGACCATCATTGTAAATGCACCATTGTATATACACACCTGTACTTTGTATCTCCCCCACCTCATTGTAGATTGTAAGCTCTCACGAGCAGGGTCGTCTTATTTTGCTTTAATTATTGTATTGTTAATGTTGTTACTTATGACTTGTGTTTTGAAACTGTTAAACTGTAAAGTGCTGCGGAATATGATGGCGCTATATAAATAAAGATTATTATTATTATTATTATTATTATTAGATGATCTACAAAGAAGAGTGGACCAAATTTCCTCCTGACATATGTGCAAACCCCATCATCAACTACAAAAATCATCTGACTACTGTGCTTGACAACAAGGGTTTTGCCGCCAAGTATTAAGTCTTGCTTGCCAGAGGGATCAAATACTTATTTCTCACTGCAAAATGCAAATAAATTTATATAACTTATACAATATGATTCTGGATTTTATTTTTGATATTCTAACTTTCAATGTTAAAATTAACCTACCCTTAAAATTATAGACTGTTCATGTCTTTGTTAGTGGGCAAACTTACAAAATCAGCAAGGGATCAAATACTTATTTCCCTCACTGTAACTGCTGTATAGACAAGCTCTGTTTAGCACATGGAGAGCTGTGCGGCCCTCCAAAGAAATGACTACCCACACCATTACTGACCCACTGCTGAACCAATTATGCTAGAGGATGTTGCAGGCAGCAGAACGTTCTCCACAGAGTCTACACAAGGGATCAAATACTTATTTCCCTCACTGTAACTGCTGTATAGACAAGCTCTGTTTAGCACATGGAGAGCTGTGCGGCCCTCCAAAGAAATGACTACCCACACCATTACTGACCCACTGCTGAACCAATTATGCTAGAGGATGTTGCAGGCAGAAGCACGTTCTCCACAGAGTCTACAGACTCTGTCACGTCTATAACATGTACTCGGTGTGAACTTGCTTTCATCCAAGAAGAGCACAGGGTGCCAATGTCGAATTTGCCCATCGTGTTCTCTGGTAAATGCCAACCAACCTGCACAGTGTTGGGCTGTAAGAACAACACCCACTTGTGGACATCTGCCCCTCATAACAGCATCATTGAGTCTGTTTCTGTTTTTAATGAGACACATGAATTTTAGTGGCTTGCTGGAGCTCATTTTTCAGGGCTCTGGTACTGCTCCTCTTATTCCTCCTTGCACAGGTGCTGCTGGGCTGTTGCCCTCCTACGACCACCTCCACATCTCCTGGTGTATTGGCCTGTCTCCTGGTATTTTCGCCATGCTCTGGACACTGTGCTGACCTACACAGTTACCTTTCTTGACACAGCTCGCATTGATGTGCCATCCTGGATGAGCTGCACCTTCTGAGCAACTTCTGTGGGTTGTAGACACCGCCTCATGCTACTGTGCAATACCTCTATGGGTGAGAGCAATGAAAAAGTGCAAAAGTGACCAAAACAACACCCAAAAAGGATGAGAATAGAGAAATGGTCTGTGGTCACTCCTATATATGTCTTGCTAATTGCCTAACATTTCTACCTGTTGTTTTTGCCATTTGCACAACAGCAAGAGAAATTGATTCACAATTGGTATTTCTTCATAACTGAACAGGTAGATTTCACAGAAGTGTGATTGATTTGGAGTTAGATTGTGTTGTTTAAATATTCCCTTTATTTTTTTGAGCAGTGTATAATATTATATAACATTTTGAATTATTTTTATAGCATTTATTTAATGGTAGGTAAAGATGGTGACCAATGTGGACTTGAGCCTGGGATTATTCTGATAACTTGGACAACATACTGCAACTATCTCCTATGATGTACAGCCATAGGATAAGCTTCATAGGAACACAAATATGGTGACATGCATAGCAATCAATCATTCAGCACCTCATTGGACAGACATAACAAGGGGGATAAAACAACTTGAATGTTGTTTTCAATAATTTGTAAGAGTGTGGCAGAAACAGTCAGATGCCTTCCCTCTTTAAAGATGACTAGATATGGATAAACCCAAACAGTAAAGTTTGGCGTCCGTACCGAACACCTACTTTTCAGGCACGGACACCGAACTTACTGTAGACTTCAACAGGAAGTACGTGTTACTGTTCGGGTTCAGCCCATGAACATCGGGTGTTTGTCGCGCTGTCCTGTGCATGACAGTTCAGCAAACATTGCTTCTGATCTGTAGTAAAATTATTACCGCCAGTCAGACAGCCACGGTTCCCACGCTGTCCAATGACAGCAGCCCATGCTGTCAAATGACTTAGCCCACGCCTGCTGCCGCTAATAACAGCAAGAGCAGGAGCGGCTGATGGGAGTATTCATCAGCCTGTGCCTGCACTCTAAATAAATATTTAAAAAAAAACGGTGTGGATTCCCCTGTATTTTTGATAACCAACCAGTAAAACTGACAGCTGGTGGATGCAACCCTCAGCTGTCAGTGTTAGCAAAGTTGGCTATCAAGAATAGAGGGGTACCCATGCTGTTTTTTTTCAATTATTTATTTATAGATGGGGTCTCCCCCATTTTTGACAGCCAGCCTTGCTAAACCAGACAGCTTGGGGACAGTACTCTCAACTGGTAAGGGACCATTGATATTAGCACTACCCAGCCTAAAAACTATCTATTAGATGCACCAATTCAGAAGCTTTGCCTGGCTCTTCCCACTTGCCCTGTAGCAAGTGTGATTCATATTTGTGGGGTTCATGTCATCTTTGTATTGTACAGTAACATCAAGCCCATGACTTAGTAATGGAAAGGCATCTATAAGACATCTATCCATTGCTAATCCTATAGTTGTATTGTAAATAAACACACAGCCAGAATAAATTCGTTTAAATGAAAGAATGACACAGACTTTAATGATTCTAAATTAAACCATACTCACGTCATCACCCATTCCATTGAAGCTGTCTCCTGTACTAAAACAAAAATAAAAAACAACCATATTTTCAACACGGCCGGTGCCATCTTAGCGGAGACAATTTTTTTTTTAAGGTGGCGCCCCCATGCCTGGGCAGTTGCATCTATCAGCGATCCGATGGATGCTACTGCATAGGCACCAGCAGTGCCATCTGGGAGGAAGACATTTTTTTACATTTCTAGCAAGATGGTGCAACCAGCACCTGCATAGTAGCATCTATCGCAGGGGTGGGGAACCTCAGGCCCCAGGGCCATTTACGGCCCTCAATGACCTTTTATCCGGCCCCCGGGCAGATTCTCAGGGACCGCAGTGCTTTGGCAGGGAGCTGTATTTTGATTGCCTGCAGCTCATTAATTTCTTCTTGATCTGTGAGCACACACACACAGTGTTCACTACTGAACACTGAAGGGCATGCAATGCAAGATTACGCCTTGAGACCAGTGCCAGAGTCAGGATGTACTTTGTGGGCGGAGTTTGTATGGCCCTCGAAGGATGGTATAAATATCCAAATGGCCCTTGGCAGAAAAAAGATTCCCCACCCCTGATCTATCGGATCGCCGATAGCTGCTACTGTGCAGGCGTGTCCGGCACCATTTTGAGACAGATTTTTTTCTTAATTTATTTATAGCATCAATTAAAAGAGTTAAATGCACATAATACATGCGGTCATGCTGCAGTGCAGGCGCCGCCGCCGCAGGTGACTGCCTGCTGAAGGTGATTTTTTTTTAAATATGTATATTCATTATGTAAAACAGTATATTCATTATGTAAAACAGGGTGCAGGTCATGGAGTGTTCAGTGACCTGTCAGAAGCCATACAGATGAATAGCTAAGCAGAGCAGCAGATGCAGACCCCCCACAACTCTGCCCCGGAGCACGAGCATATTATTAACTCAAAACTAAAAATAAAGATTAAACAACAACCACAAGATGGATTTCATCAACAAAGGTATCATTTTAATCAGTATAATGGCACCAACCTGACACTGTCTGTAGGTTAATCAGCACAATCATGCTGAAAGGTTCCCTTAAAGCAAAGTTGGACTGATTAAGCAGAACCGATCTGGTTTATGGGGGGGCTGTTCCTGGATGTGGAAGCAAGGAGACAGCAGAGGCCTGTGGCTGAACCGTGAGTATATTACAGCATACAAATAGCACATGGGAATCGGACACCCTTTATCTGTAGGGTGTTAGGATGTGGGGGCGCATCAGCCCCTCACCCATGACTACTGCTCTGTGCACTTTTCAAGTTGACAGTGGCATTCATGTGGTCAATTGGCATCAATTAGCTACTAGCTCTGGTCGCTTCTATTAGGATGAAGTACTGGACTTATAACACAGCTGAATATCGTCGAGTATTGAGCCTGATCTATACATCCACACCCAACATACATGGTGGATAATGGTAAGGGGTTAAACATAATTTAATCATTAGTAATTTTAATACTTTTATTGGTTTTACCAGTGTTACTATTTTTAGATGTGTCAGAACCAGAAATGAGGTGACTTTTTGGTGGGACTCCGGTTCTGTGTCTAGGTCAGTGGTACCTGGCGATAGAAAGGAGACCCACAGATTTCTTACCTTCTGGCTACCACAGAATGGCATTTGATTTGTCAGGATGCAATGTCATCTGTGTGTTACTTCCCAGATTTGACATCATACTAGCCCTGGCTAATCAACAGTTGTGCTGGGAATTCCAAAAGGTAAGAGATTTGCAGGTCTCCTGTCTAGACTCCAGGTACTGGATGCTGAAGCAGTTTTGTGGCTTGATCCACTCATATGTAGTGGATCAATGTAACATTCCATTCTAGTATGTCATCATGGCTCTTAATAAATGAGTCATGGTGCTAACTAAAAGCTAGAGTACTTTGGTACTGAATGATCTCTTCCTAGGATATTTCAGTATCTAAAAATAGTCAACCATGAAAAAACTGTTAATATCCTCAATTGGTCTAATAAGTTAATACTGCTACTGCCTGATCTAGAATATTTCTAAATTAAACTAATACTATACTATATTTATCTTGTAACTGTTAATACATTTTTTTTCTTAAAATATGATGGATGATATACAACCTTCCACTATCCAAAAGTTATATGAGTGTCCAAATCATATTAATAGCAAAGGACACCTTGATGATCAATAAGCAATTCCAGATAATGGACTAAGAACATACTGTATAGCTAAAAATCTTTGGACAAAACAGGACCCTTTCAGTCTAGCATTATACAGAGTACGAAATACTAAATATATCATTCAAACAGTTCAAAGGCCTTTCTCATTTTCTGTAAATAAACCTTAATTACTATACTATGAATATTTATTCAACTACAGTATATGTTATAGTTTCCATTTTTTATTCCAGTCCCTCACCATTTTCAAAATGCTTTCTTGACGTCAGAGATTTGTAACATTTGTTGTCTATATCCAAAGAATACAAATCTATCCTGATCATGCCCTACTCAGTTTTGATGCTCTGAAAATAGTTAGAGTAGTAATAATAAATTCTTCAGGCCTTAACCCCTTCACCCCTGAGCTTGTTTTCACCTTCATAACCTCACCAAATTTTACAGTTCTGACCAGTGTCATTTTATGTGGTAAATCAAAACATTTCCCGCATGACTACTTTACATCAGAACAATATTTTAAACATATTTTTTTTAGGAAGTTATAAGGGTTAAAAGTTGACCAGCGAGTTCAAATTTTTCCAACAAAATTTACAAAACCACTAGACCACAAGCAGCTTAGATTGTTTGCCTTTCCACTCTTCCTCCAGACTCTGGGACATTGATTTCCAAGGTCTAGTGTGAAGTTTCCACAATCAGTGATGGTTTGGGGAGCCATGTCATCTGCTGATGTATGCCCACTGTGTTTTATCAAGACCAAAGTCAGCACTGCTGTCTACCAGGAAATTTTGGAGCACTTCTTGCTTCCCTCTGCCTACAAGCTTTTTGGAGATGGAAATTTAATTCTCCAGCAGGACTTGGTACCTGGTCACACTGCCAAAAGTACCAATACCTGGTTTAAAAACAACCGTATCACTGTGCTTGATTGGCCAGCAAACTCGCCTGACCTTAACTCCATAGAGAATCTATGGGATATTGTCAAGAGGAAGATGAGAGACACCAGACCCAACAATGCAGATGAGCTGAAGGCTGCTATCAATACAACCTGGGCTTCCATAACACCTCAGCAGTGCCACAGGCTGATCGCCTCCATGCCATGCCGCATTGATGCAATAATTGATGCAAAAAGAGCCCAGACCAAGTTATTGGGTGCATTTACCGAACATACAAATCAGTAGGCAAACATGCATATTTAAAAATCATTTTTTCAAGCTGGTGTTATGAAGTATTCTAATTTACTGAGATAATGACTTTTGGGGTTTCATTGGCTGTAAGCCATAATCATCAACATTAACAGAAATAAACACTTGAAATACATCAATCTGTTTGTAATGACTCTATATGATATATGAGTTTCACTTTTTGCATTGAAAAGCTGAAATAAATTAACATTTTGATGATATTCTAATTTTGTGAGATGCATCTGTAGATATACAGTACAGACGAAAGTTTGGACACACCTTCTCATTCAAAGATTTTTCTGTATTTTCATGACTATGAAAATTGGACATTCACACTGAAGGCATCAAAACTATGAATTAACACATGTGGAATTATAAACTTAACAAAAAAGTGTGAAACAACTGAAAATATGTCTTAAATTCTAGGTTTTTCAAAGTAGTCACCTTTTGCTTTAATGACTGCTTTGCACACTCTGGCATTCTCTTGATGAGCTTCAAGAGGTGTCACTGGAAATGGTCTTGCAACAATCTTGAAGGAGTTCCCAGAAATGCTTAGCACTTGTTGGCCCTTCTGCCTTCACTCTGCAGTCCAGTTCACCCCAAACCATCTCAATTGGGTTCAGGTCTGGTGACTGTGGAGGCCAGGTCATCTGGCGTAGCACCCCATCACTCTCCTTCTTGGTCAAATAGCACTTACAAAGCCTGGAGGTGTGTTTGGGGTCATTGTCCTGTTGAAAAATAAATGATGGTCCAACTAAACGCAATCCGGATGGAATAGCATGCCGCTGCAAGATGCTGTGGTAGCCATGCTGGTTCAGTATGCCTTCAATTTTTAATAAATCCCCAACAGTGTCACCAGCAAAGCACCCCCACACCATCACACCTCCTCCTCCATGCTTCTCGGTGGGAACCAGGCGTGTAGAGTCCTATCCGTTCACCTTTTCTGCGTCGCACAAAGACATGGTGGTTGGAACCAAAGATCTCAAATTTGGACTCATCAGACCAAAGCACAGATTTCCACTGGTCTAATGTCCATTCCTTGTGTTCTTTAGCCCAAACAAGTCTCTTCTGCTTGTTGCCTGTCCTTAGCAGTGGTTTCCTAGCAGCTATTTTACCATGAAGGCCTGCTGCACAAAGTCTCCTCTTAACAGTTGTTGTAGAGATGTGCCTGCTGCTAGAACTCTGTGTGGCATTGACCTGGTCTCTAATCTGAGCTCCTGTAAACCTGCGATTTCTGAGGCTGGTGACTCAGATAAACATCCTCAGAAGCAGAGGTGACTCTTGGTCTTCCTTTCCTGGGGCGGTCCTCATGTGAGCCAGTTTCTTTGTAGCGCTTGATGGTTTTTGCAACTGCACTTGGGAACACTTTCAAAGTTTTCCCAATTTTTCGGACTAACTGACCTTCATTTCTTAAAGTAATGATGGCCATTCGTTTTTCTTTACTTAGCTGCTTTTTTCTTGCCATAATACGAATTCTAACAGTCTATTCAATAAAACTATCAGCTGTGTATCCACCAGACTTCTGCACAACACAACTGATGGTCCAAACCCCATTTATAAGGCCAGAAATCCCACTTATTAAACCTGACAGGGCACACCAGTGAAGTGAAAACCATTCCCGGTGACTACCTCTTGGAGCTCATCAAGAGAATGCCATGAGTGTGCAAAGTAGTCATCAAAGCAAAAGGTGGCTACTTTGAAGAACCTAGAATATAAGACATAACGTATTTTTTGGACCATAAGACGCACTTTTTTCCCCAAAAATTTTGGGGGAAAATGGGGGTGTGTCTTATGGTCCCAACATACCGGAAAGTTCAGTGGCGGCGGCGCTCCCAATGCAGCTTGGCTGTGATGCGGTGGTGGTGTCCGGGAAGCAGCGGGCCTCTGGGCTGCGTGGGGGGCTCCGCCGGCATCTCGTCCCAGCCGGAAGAGCCCCCCCGCAGCTGCGGTGCCGTGCCTCCGGTGGTGGTCCCGATCCAAGGTGCGGTGGTGGTGTTCGGGCAGCAAGCGGGCCTTTGGGCTGCGTGGGGGGCTCCACCGGCATCTCGTCCCAGCCGGAAAGCCCCCCCGCAGCTGCGACGCGGTGCCGGCATGAGGAATGGCCGCCTGGGGCCTCCGGCAAGATGGCCGCCGCATACTCTCGTTCAAATCTCGGCAACGAGATCTTGTCCGGCTGGGACGAGATGCCGGCGGAGCCCCCCACGCAGCCCAGAGGCCCGCTGATGCCCGGACACCACCACCGCATGCAGCCAAGCTGCATTGGGAGCGCCGCCGCCACCACCGGATTTGTGAGTATATGGCCACCCTGGCCACCCCACAGAACACAGCCACCCCACAGAACACAGCCACCCCACATAACACAGCCACCCCACAGTGCCCAACCACCCCACACAGTGGTAAGCTAAATTCGGACTGTAAGACAGACCCCCATTTGACACATTATTTTTTTTTCCCAATTTTCCTTCTGAAAATTTGGGGTGCGTCTTATGGTCCGGTGCGTCTTATAGTCCGAAAAATACGGTAATTTCAGTTGTTGCACACTTTTTTGTTAAATATATAATTCCACATGTGTTAATTCATAGTTTTGATGCTTTCAATGTGAATTTACAATTTTCATAGTCATGAAAATACAGAAAAATCTGGAAATGAGAATGTGTGTCCAAACTTTTGGTCTGTACTGTATATACATATATATATATATATATATATATATATATATACAATATATATATATACATATACTTTTTTCATCTTTTACATTTTAAAAATTACAAAAAGGAAAATAGGCCTATGCAAAAGTTTGAGCTCCCTTGGAGATTTGTGTGCTCAGATAAAATTGACCAAGGTTTCAGACCTTACTTAGCCTGTTAGGGTTATGGCTTGTTCACTATCATCATTAGGAAAGGCCAGGTGATGCAAATTTCTCAGCTGGGAATAGCAGTTAACAGGAACACTCGAGGTTAAGATAAGGTCTCTAAGACCAAGCAGAATTTCTTTGAGAGCTGCTCTTAGGATTACTAGAGAGGCAAATTAGAACCCTGCTTGACTGCAAAAGACCTTCAGAAAGATTTAGCAGACTCTGGAGTTGTGGTACTTTTTTACTGTTTAGAGACATTTGCACAAATATAGCCTTCATGAAAAAGTCATCAGAAGAAAACCTCTCCTGGGTCCTAACAAGAAAATTGAGTTTCAGAATTATGCAAAAGAACATCTAAACAAACCTGATGAACTTTTGAAAAAGTTCTGTGGACTGATGAAGTTAAAATAGAACTCATTGGCCACATTGATCAAAGGTATGTGTGGAGGAAAAAGGTCACAGAATTTCAGGAAAAGAACATCTCACCAACTATTAAGCATGGGGGTGGATCAATCATACTTTCGGGTTGTGTTCGCCAATGGCTTGGAGAACATTTCACAGGTAGAAGAAAGAATGGATTCAATGAAATTTAAACAAATTCTTGATGCAAACATAACACCATCTGTAAAAAATATGACGCTATGGGGAAAATATGTGTAAGTGGGTTAAGAACTGGCTCATGGATAGGAAACAAAGGGTGGTTATTAATGGAGCACACTCAGACTGGGTCACGGTTAGCAGTGGGGTACCACAAGGGTCAGTATTGGGGCCGCTTCTCTTTAACATATTTATTAATGATCTTGTAGGGGGCATACAGAGTAGTATTTCAATATTTGCAGATGACACTAAACTCTGCAGGGTAATAAATACAGAGGAGGACAATTTTATATTACAGGAGGATTTATGTAAACTAGAAACTTGGGCTGATAGATGGCAAATGAGCTTTAATGGGGATAAATGTAAGGTCATGCACTTGGGTAGAACAAACAAGATGTATAATTATGTGCTTAATTGTAAAACACTGGGCAAAACTGTCGCTGAAAAAGACCTGGGTGTATGGGTGGACGACAAACTCACATTCAGTGGCCAGTGTCAGGCAGCTGCTGCAAAGGCAAATAAAATAATGGGATGCATTAGATTTCAGGAAGGCAGATTTTTAGGGACTCAGAAAGAGAATCAGAGGGATCCAATGGCTGGATATCCTTCAGGACAAAAATGGCCAGGAAGGATGGGAAATCTTGAAAAATGAGATTCTCAAAGCTCAATCATTAACAATTCCGAAAAGAGGGGATTATAGGAAGTATTTAGCTGGGGCTGTCTCACTTGGTCTGTGTGTTTTGCAAGGTGAGGAAGCCTTGCATGTAGAGATGAGCGACATTGCCTTTTTTAGGGTCGAATCGGGTTTCATGAAACCCGACTTTCTCAAAAGTCGAGTCGAACGAAATCGGCCGACTATCGGAAAAGTCGGAGGTCCGACTGAAACATGAAACCCAATGCAAGTGAATGGGAAGCAAAGTCGGTAGGGAGTGGAGGACAGTAAACACAACTACAGTGGCCATTTCAATGCCAACGACATCAATTCTTATTACTTAAGCTTGACAACCTTAATTTACTTTATAATAATAGTTACGCATTGAAAACTGGGGGTTTATTTGGCTTAACTTGTGGGGGGGGTAGGGATGGCTCGTGGTTTTTGTGGGCCCCGGCCAAACAGTGTCAGTGGGCCCCTTTTACACATACCACAATTCATGATGCTCCGATACGGCACAGAAATATAGATATAGTACAATGACAAATACTTCACTTCTTACATTACATGACTGATATCTATTTTAAATTCTACAATAGCTCAAAAACTGGACAGTAGAGTTGAGCGATACTTTCCGATATCCTAAAGTATCGGAATCGGAATGGTATCGCCGATATCGCTAAAATATCGGCGATACCCGATACCGATACCGGAAGTCCCATGTAAGTCTATGGGAACAAAATATCGCAACTAAAAAAAACCCATTCTTTCCTTGTAAACACTAAATATACACACATAGAATACATATATATATATAATATACATGTCATTGTGACATATATATATACATATATGTATAGTTTATACACTTCTACATAGTAAAATATCCTCTCATTCAATTGCCGGGTAAAGCCGGCTTCAGTGAAAAGACAGAAGCACCCGACATGAAATGACACTTGGTGTACATAGGGTTAACCATGTCTTTTCATGTCGTTTGCTATCTGATTTGCACAAACAATTAAATCAGACTATGTGTGCAAAATTTCACACCTGTAGGGGTTAATTAAAGGTGTAAATTCGTTGTAAAAAAAAACGGACTTTTTTGCTACGAATTTACACCTTTAATTAACCCCTACAGGTGTGAAATTTTGCACACATAGTCTGATTTAATTGTTTGTGCAAATTAGGCTGGAGTCACACACAACCACAAAAAATCGGTCCGTTTTAGACGGTCGACAATCGGATCAAAATAAAAACATCACACATCCTTCTGGCATCCGATTTTCCTTCAAAGATGCGATTTAATCGCATGTGTGTGTACCTTGTAACATCCGATTTTCATCCGACTTGCGAAATTTTCTCGCAGGCTTGCAAAACTGACATATAATGGATCCAAAAGAATAGTATTTAAATGCCAAAAGAAAGAATAGATATATACACATAGAGCACATATATATATATATATATATGTCATTGTGACATATATATATACATATATTTATAATTCTTACACTTCTACATACTGTTATAGCCGCTAATTCAATTGCCGGCTTCAGTGAAATCACAGAAGCCGACATGAAATGATACATTGTTTCCACACATTTAACCATGTAATTTCATGTATTTTTATATATGTTTGAAACATACAATTACATGAGTATATGTGTGCTAAATTTCAGACATGTAGGGGTTAATTAAAGGTGTAAATTCGTTGAAAAAAAATGCGTGGGCTCCCGCTGTATTTTCTCCACCAGACAGACAAAGCAAGCGAGTGGGGGCAGATAATAATAGCCTAGGGAGGGTACATTTTTTTTGTGCCCCCCCTGGCTACTAACATCTGACCCCAGACACCCCAGAAAGGGCAAATCTATAATTAGATTCGCCCTTTCTGGCACTTTGCCCGTCTATTCCCATTGCCCTGTAGCGGTGGCGAATGGGTTAATAAGGGGTTAAAATGACCTTGCAATTGAAAGGTCACTTTAAGCCAGGTTAATAATTGATAGCTGTCAATTAGACAACTATCAATTATTAATCCTATTGTATGAAAGAAAAATCAAACACACACAGTTTAATAAAAAATAAGTTTAATTAAATAATCACACAGTTTTTGACCATATTTTATTTTCCTGCTAAAACCATTTCCTGTAATAAAAATAAAATAAAAAAGCAAAATTATACTTACCAATCCGATGTACAGTCAGGTCCCACGGTGTAATCCATCAGAAAGGGTTAACAGGTTACAGGTCGCAGAGAGCTAATAATGCTGTCTCAGACCTGTATTCCCTGAATGAATAACTTCCTCTCCCAGCGAAAGTAGAGGAATAGATTCATGAATGGAGCTTAATTGATTTATTGGCAATTTAACTGTAGTGACCTGACCTAAAGGGAAAGTGGACACAATCAATTAAGCTTCATTCATGAAACACATCCTCTCCTGTCGCCAGGAGAGGAACTTATTCATTCATGAGCTTTGAGCTGAGCATGCAGGATTACTTGCACTGCTTGGCTCAAAGCTAGTTAACCCTTTGTGAAGGATTACAGCGTGGGACATGACAGATTGGCGGAATAGGTAAGAATAATGTTGTTTTATTTCTTTTTCTTTATTTTAGGAGATCAATGGCTTCGCACGGATTAAGTGTAAAATAAAATATGGTCAAAAAAATGTGTTTTTATTTCATTAAAATTATTTATTCTTAAAGTGTGTGTGTTTTTTTATTTACTTCAATAGGATTAATAATTGATAGTTGTCTAATTGACAGCTATCAATTATTAACCTGCCTTAAGGTCACCTTTCAATAGCAAGGTGACAGTAAGGTGAGATTAACCCATTCGCCACCGCTACAGGGCAATGGGAATAGACGGGCAAAGTGCCAGAAAGGGCGAATCTAATTATAGATTTGCCCTTTCTGGGGTGTCTGGGGGCAGATGTTAGTAGCCAGGGGGGCACAAAAAAAATGCACCCTCCCTGGGCTATTATTATCTGCCCCCACTCGCTTTGCTTTGTCTGTCTGGTGGAGAAAATACAGCGGGAGCCCACGCATTTTTTTTCAACGAATTTACACCTTTAATTAACCCCTACATGTCTGAAATTTTGCACAAATACACTCATTTAATTGTAAGTTTCAAACATATATAAAAATACATGAAATTACATGGTTAAATGTGTGGAAACAATGTATCATTTCATGTCGGCTTCTGTGATTTCACAAAACCCGGCAATTGAATTAGCGGCTATTACAGTATGTAGAAGTCTAGGAACTATAAATATATGTATATATACATGTCACAATGACATGTATATATATATATATATATATATATACATGTGTTCTATGTGTATATATCTATTCTTTCTAGTCTTTATTAAAGCTGTCAGTGTGATTTTTACAGTATAGCCGTGGATGAATTGCCGGCTTTTCTAAAGGACACCGATGCGATTTCATCGCAAGTCACACAGTGTGGTCCGTTTGTAATCAGATTTTTCATCGCTCCCATAGACTTGCATTGGCGATAGTCGACCCACAATCGGTGACAATCGCAGCATGCTGCGATTGTACACGGACGTTTAAAACGGACCACAAAAAATCTGATACTGGGAGCTGCTCCATAGATTAACATAGGGCAGACTGCAATGCGATATTTCATCGCATTGCAGTCGTCCGATTTTGTCTCCAGTGTGACTCCGGCCTTAGATAGCAAAGGACATGAAAATACATGGTTAACCCTATGTACACCAAGTGTCATTTCATGTCGGGTCACCCGACATGAAATGACACTTGGTGTACATAGAGTTAACCATGTCTTTTCATGTCCTTTGCTATCTAATTTGCACAAACAATAAAATCAGACTATGTGTGCAAAATTTCACACCTGTAGGGGTTAATTAAAGGTGTAAATTCGTTGAAAAAAAACGACTTTTTTGCTACGAATTTACACCTTTAATTAACCCCTACAGTGTGAAATTTTGCACACATAGTCTGATTTAATTGTTTGTGCAAATTAGATAGCAAAGGACATGAAAAGACATGGTTAACCCTATGTACACCAATGTCATTTCATGTCGGGTTTTCTGCATTTCACAAAACCCGGGCAATTGAATTAGCGGCTATTATACTATGTAGAAGTGTATGAACTACAAATATAAATATATATATATATATGTGTCACAAATTCAATGACATGTATATATATATATATATGAGGTGAAAAAATTGCTGAAAAAAAATGCTTGGGCTCCCGCCCTATTTTCGCAACCAGACAGACAAAGCCAGTGAGTGGGGGCAGATAATAATAGCCCAGAGAGGGACCATTATTTTTGCCCCCCCCCCCGGCTACTAACATCTGCCCCCAGACACCCCAGGAAAGACAAATCTATAATTAGATTCGCCCTTTCTGGCACTTTGCCCGTCTTTTTCCCATTGCCCTGTAGCGGTGGCGAATGGGTTAATATGGGGTTAAAGCCACCTTGCTATTGAAAGGTGACCTTAAGCCAGGTTAATAATTGAGAGCTGTCAATTAGACAACTATCAATTATTAATCCTTTTGCATGAAATAAAAATAAAAACACACACACTTTAATTAAAAATCATTTTAATGAAATAAAGACACATGTTTTTGACCATCTTTTATTTTACTGCAAAAACCATTTCCTGTAATAAAAATAAAATAAAAAAGCAAAATTATTCTTACCTATCCCATGCACATTCAGGTCCCACGGTGTAATCCTTCAGAAAGGGTTAATGTTTACTGCAGGAACCGCAGCTAATGCTGCAGCCTCACAGTAAACCCCAAATGAATGAGTTCCTCTCCTGCCTGACAGGAGAGTAAAGGCTGGGTGTCACATAACGATACACCAGCGATCCCGACAACGATTGCACTTGTCAGGATCGCTGGTGTATCGCTAAAATGATCGCTGCTGAGCTGCCAAACAGGCAGCTCAGGCAGCAATCTGGGACAGCGACACTGCGGGTAACATCGCTTAAGGGCCCGTCCACATAGCGATACCCGCTACCGTGATCGCTGCTGAGTCACTAGTTTTTGTGACGCAGCAGCGAGCTCACCAGCGATATCGCTGTGTGTGACATTCAGCGACGATCAGCCCCCTGCCGGTATCGCTGAACGTCGCAGAAATGTCAGGACCTTTTTTTGATCGCTGGTTTCCCTCTGACAGGCACGCATCGCTGCGTGTGACAGGGGGAGACCAGCGATCCGCTGGTAACCAAGGTACACAGCGGGTTTCTAGGCACAGCCCCGCGCCTGGAAACCCGCTGTGTACCTTGGTTACCACGGATCGCTGGTCTCCCGCCTGCACACGCAGCGATGTGTGCCTGTCAGCGGGAAACCAGCGATCAAAGGTCCTGACTTTCAGCGACGATCAGCGATACCCGGCAGGTGGGCTGATCGTCGCTGAATGTCACACACAGCGATATCGCTGGTGACTCGCTGCTGGCGTCACAAAACTAGTGACTCAGCAGCGATCTCGGTAGCGATATCGCTATGTGAGACGGCCCTTAAGTGGAAAGCTTAATTGATTGCTTTCCACTTTCACTTCAGGTCAGCCAGGGACACAATCAGTACGTCAGAGGGAAAATGATTAACAAAAATAGGGGTTCCCTTCGAAAAAAAAATGGCGTGGGGTCCCCCTATTTTTGTTAACCACCAGATGAAGCAGACCGCTGAGGCCTGGATTTTCAGGCTGTTAAGGAGCCAAGATCCATGGACCTTGCCAGCCTGATAATACCAGGCCACAGCAGTCTGCATATCTTGGCTGATTAACAAAAATAGGGGATCCCCTCGAAAAAAAATTGGCGTGGGGTCCCCCCTATTTTGTTAACCAGCCAGATGAAGCAGACCGCTGAGGCCTGGATTTTCAGGCTGTTTAAGGAGCCAAGATCCATGGACCTTGCCAGCCTGATAATACCAGGCCACAGCAGTCTGCATATCTTGGCTGATTAACAAAAATAGGGATCCCCTCGAAAAAAATTGGCGTGGGGTCCCCCCTATTTTTGTTAACCAGCCAGATGAAGCAGACCGCAGAGGCCTGGATTTTCAGGCTGTTAAGGAGCCAAGATCCATGGACCTTGCCAGCCTGATAATACCAGGCCACACAGTCTGCATATCTTGGCTGATAACAAAAATAGGGGATCCTCTCGAAAAAAAATTGGCGTGGGGTCCCCCCTATTTTTGTTAACCAGCCAGATGAAGCAGACCCGCTGAGGCCTGTTTTTCAGGCTGGTAAGGATCCAATATCCATGACCTTGCAAGCCTGATAAACCAGGCCACAGCAGTCTGCTTAGCTTGGCTGGTTAACAAAAAAGGGATCCCCTCGAAAAAAAAAACGGCGTGGGGATCCCCCCTATTTTTGTTAACCAGCCAAGTAAAATGCAGACTGCTGCGGCCTGGTATTAAAAGACTGTCAAGGCCCATGGATTTTGGCCCTCAACAGCCTGATAATACCAGGCTACAGCAGCCCCACATTTGGC
>JARQOD010000001.1:247162273-247242578 GCA_033576555.1 Oophaga sylvatica
GTGTTTAGCGAAAGTAAATCTGCATCCTTGCCCCCCCATAGGAGCTATGACTGCGCTATTGAATTAGTGCCTGGTAGTAAATTCCCTAAAGGTCGCCTTTTTAACTTGTCTGTACCTGAACATGACGCTATGCGGTCTTATATCAAGGAGTCATTGGAGAAGGGTCATATCAGACCATCCTCTTCACCCTTGGGTGCCGGTTTTTTCTTTGTGGCCAAAAAGGATGGTTCACTAAGGCCGTGTATTGATTATCGTCTCTTGAACAATATCACTGTGAAATATCAATATCCGTTACCCTTGATTTCTGACCTGTTTTCCAGGGTGAAAAGTGCTACTTGGTTTACCAAGCTTGACCGCAGGGGGGCGTATAACCTTATTCGCATTAAGCACGGGGATGAATGGAAGACGGCGTTTAATACCCCAGAGGGGCATTTTGAGTACCTAGTGATGCCCTTTGGGCTCACTAATGCTCCTTCCGTCTTCCAGTCCTTCATGAATGACATTTTCAGGGATTTTGTGGATAAATTTCTGATTGTTTATTTGGATGATATCTTGATTTTTTCCAATGACTGGGACTCTCATGTGAAACATGTTCGACTGTGTTCCAGATTTTGAGAGAGAATTCTCTGTATGTGAAGGGATCAAAGTGTCTTTTTGGCGTACAGAGGATCTCATTTCTGGGATTCATTTTGTCTCCATCTGTTATTGAAATGGACCCGGTCAAGGTTCAGGCCATCTGTGATTGGGTCCAACCTACTTCATTAAAGGCTCTTCAGAAATTCTTGGGTTTTGCCAATTTTTATCGTAAATTTATTGGTAATTTCTCTGTTATTGTTAAACCATTGACTGATTTGACCAAAAAGGGTTCTGATGTGGTGAATTGGCCTCCTGAGGCAGTCTCTGCGTTTCAGGAACTTAAACAGAGATTCACTTCTGCTCCTGTTCTACGGCAGCCTGATGTTTCTCTGCCATTTCAGGTGGAGGTTGATGCCTCTGAAATTGGGGCAGGTGCCGTTTTGTCCCAAAGAGATCCTGAGACCTCTAAAAGTAACCCTTGTGCTTTTTTCTCTCGAAAATTTTCTCCAACGGAACGTAATTATGACGTGGGTAATCGGGAGTTATTGGCCATGAAGTGGGCTTTTAACGAGTGGAGACTTTGGCTGGAGAGAGCCAAACATCAGGTGGTGGTCCTCACGGACCATAAGAATCTGGTTTATCTGGAATCAGCCAAGCGACTTAATCCTAGACAGGCCAGGTGGGCCTTGTTTTTCACACGTTTTAATTTTGTGGTTTCCTTTTTTCCTGGCACTAAGAATGTTAAGGCGGATGCCCTCTCGAGGAGTTTCCTTGCGGACTCTCCTGAGTTATCTGATCCTGCTGTTAGTTTGAAAGAGGGTGTAGTTCTTTCCGCCATCTCGCCCAATTTGAGAAGGCTCTGGAGGGGTGTCAGGAGGATAAACCCGAGCGCTGCCCTGTTGGGAAATTGTTTGTCCCAGACCAGTGGAAGAAGAGTGTGATGTCTGAGATTCATTGTTCCGAGTTGGCCGGTCATCCCGGAATTTTTGGTACCAGAGACTTGGTGAGTCGGTCCTTTTGGTGGCCTACTTTGTCTCGTGACGTCAGGGAGTTTGTGCAGTCCTGTAGGACTTGCTCTCGCTCCAAGCCTTGCTCTCGCTCTAGTGGTTTGTTGATGCCATTGCCTGTGCCCAATAGACCATGGACCAATATCTCTATGGATTTTATTTCCGACCTCCCTGTTTCTCAGAGAATGACGTTATCTGGGTGATTTGTGATAGGTTTTCCAAGATGTACATCTTGTGCCATTACCTAAGTTGCCTTCCTCCTCCGAATTGGTGCCTTTGTTCCTTCAGCACGTGGTTCGGTTACACGGCATTCCTGAGAACATTGTGTCTGACAGAGGAGTCCAGTTTGTTTCCAGATTTTGGAGGACTTTTTGTTCTAAACTTGGTGTTCAATTGTCCTTCTCCTCTGCTTTTCATCCTCAGACCAATGGACAAACTGAGAGAACAAACCAGACATTGGAGACTTATCTGAGATGCTTTGTGTCTGCTGATCAAGATGACTGGGTCTCTTTTTTGCCTTTGGCTGAGTTTGCTCTCAATAATAGGGCAAGCTTTGCCACTTTGATGTCTCCATTTTTCTGCAATTTTGGGTTTCACCCTCGATTTTCTTCGGGACAGACGGAGGCTTCTGTCTGTCCGGGTGTTGACTCTGTTGTGGAGCGTATGCAGCAGATTTGGGACCAGGTAGTGGAGAGGTTGTCCCTCTCTCAGGAGAAGGCTCAGCGGTTTGCCAACCGGCATAGGACTGATGGTCCTCGGTTTAAAGTGGGGGACTTGGTCTGGTTGTCCTCAAGAAATATCCCTATGAGAGTTGCATCTCCTAAGTTTAAGCCTAGGTTCATTGGACCTTATAAGATCATGGAGATTCTTAATCCTGTTTCCTTTCGTTTACTTCTTCCAGGGACATTTAAGATTCATAACGTGTTCCACAAGTCCTTATTGAAGAGGTTTGTCGAGCCAGTGGTTTCTATGGCTGCGCCTCCTGACCCTGTTTTGGTTGCGGGCAATCTGGAGTATGTGTTTGAGAAAATATTGGATTCTTGTTTTTCTAGACGGAAACTCCAGTATTTGGTTAAGTGGAGAGGTTATGGTCTGGAGGACAATTCTTGGGTGTTTGCTTCGGACATCCATGCTAGGAGACTGATCCGTGCGTATCACAGAGTTCATCCTGACCAACCTGGTTGCACAAATGAGGGTTTGGTGACCCCTCCTCAAGGGGGGGGTACTGTTATGAATGGTTTTGAAATGAATTCTGAGCAGAAGCTCCTCTGGTGGTTACAAACAGTACTGAACCATTCAATGAGGATTGGCAATCAGGAATTACAGACTGGCTGGATATAAAGGAGGTTTCCCCCCATCGTGGTTGCCGGTGATCAATTGTTCCTGTCTCTACATTGTTTCCTGGTTCACTTGGAAGCTTGCTGAGTCTTGCCTCTTCTCCTGCTCTCAAATAAGATATTTTCTGTTTTTTGTTTTTGTGCTTGCCATTTGCATTTTTCTCTGCATTTCTGTGAGGTTGGCCAGGTTCCCCTCCCGGGGGGCTTGGGCCCCTCTGGTTCCTCTGGGGCCACTGTTGTTTGTTCATTTGCCTTTTCCAGTTTTTTCAGTGGCTGCGGCTGAGTTTTGTTACACCAGAGAACTAATTTAGGTGGTAGAGGTCGTGTGATCTCAGGTGTTTTTGCAATTAGTAGTGTTGGCTTTTTTTTAGGGTTTTTTGGATTGCAGTAAGTAACCTTCCTATCCGTTTCTGTCTAGGCAGATTGGGCCCAACGTTTGCTCATACTATTTTCTGTCTGTGTCTGTATTTCCTCTTGTCTAACGCCATTACATGTTTGGGGGCTTCCTATGTTCTTTGGGGATCTGCTCCGGGTCAGATAGCTTTCCTCTTTCTATCTTTAGGTGTAGTTATCCTCTCAGGCTGTGACGAGGCGTCTAGGACCAACGTAGGAACGCTCCACGGCTGCCTTTAGTTGTGGTGGTTAGTCAGGGTACTGCAATCCAGTAGATTCCAACCTCTCTGGTGTATTGCCGTTTTTGCCTGCTCTCCTCAGCTACCAAAACATAACAGTAATCGGTCTCTCCTGCTGGAGCGGGGTTCTTCTTCGTCCAGAAGAAAGGGGGTGACCTGCGTCCGTGTATTGATTACAGGGGATTAAACGCAATTACCATCAAAAACAAATATTTCTGATTTCTGATTGCTTGACAGGCTTCGACGGGCTAAAATTTTCACAAAGTTAGACCTGCGTGGGGCCTATAACCTCATACGAACCCGTGAGGGCGACGAGTGGAAGACGGCCTTTAATACTCGTGATCACCACTATGAGTGCTTCGCAATGCTCCCGCAATCTTTCAGGAATACGTCAACGATATCTTTCGAGATTTGATACTGTCCTCCATGGTAGTATATCTTGACAGAGTATATCTTCGCAGAGTTTTTGAACGTCTGCGTGCAAATTCTCTGTATTGCAAGCTGGAGAAATGCCAGTTCGAACAAGAGTCATTACCATTCTTGGGGTACATTGTGTCCAGTAAGGGCTTGGCCATGGATCCCCAAAAATTGGTAGCCGTACAGAATTGGCAAGAGCCCCATTCTCTGAAGGCGGTACAGAGCTTCATGGGCTTCATCAATGATTATCGGCAATTTATAACACATTTTTCTACTCTGGTCGCTCCTTTGGCCGCGCTAACCAAGAAAGGTGCCAACCCAAAGAACTGGTATAAAGAGACATCTGAGGCTTTCCGGGAGATTAAGTCTTATTTCTCAAAAGCTCCCGTCCTACATCGGCCAGATGTCAATAAGCCATTCTGTCTGGAGGTCGACGATTCTTCTGTAGGAGCAGGTGCTGTTCTGTCCCAAAAGAATGGACAGGGTAGGAGGAGACCGTGTTTCTTCTTCTCCAAGACCTTTTCTCCAGCAGAGAGGAATTATACTATTGGGGATAAAGAGTTACTCGCAATAAAATTGTCTTTTGTTGAAGGGAGGCATCTTTTGGAGGGCGCTAAACATCTACTTGTGGTGTATTCCGACCATAAAAACCTCTCATACCTGCAGACGGCGCAGCGTCTCAACCCAAGGCAGGCCCGATTCAACTTTACTATCAATTTTCTAAAAGGGGAGAAGAATCCTCGGGCAGATGCTCTATCCAGGTCAATGGATACGATGGAGGACGATGACGAGCCCAGACTTATTGTTCCTCCTGAGAGTAAGCGAACGGTGGCACCGGTGACTTTAGACCAGGTTCCACCCAGGAAGACGTTTGTTCCTCCGAACCTACAGAATGAGGTGCTCTCGTGGGCACATGCCTCTAAGGTCGGAGGTCATTTTGGAATCAAACGCACCACTGAGTTCCTCCAACGCTCGTATTGGTGGTCTCGGTTGTCCCAGGGCGTTAAAGAATACATCCAAGCATGCATCTCCTGCGCGAGAAATAAATCCTCTCACCAGAGACCGGTGGGTCTTCTACATCCGTTACCCGTGGCGGATAGACCTTGGAAGCTGATTGGGATGGATTTCGTGGTTGAGTTACCGAAGTCCCGGGGTAATACGACCATATGGGTGGTTTCGGACCATTTTTCTAAAATGGTTCACCTGGTACCACTTCCTAGGGTTCCTTCTTCCCGGGTTCTGGCATCACTATTTATTCGCCACATTTTCCGTCTGCACGGGATGCCTGATAGGATTGTCTGTGATCGAGGTCCTCAGTTCACCTCTCGGTTCTGGAGAGAATTATGTAATCTGTGTAGTATTGAACTGAACCTCTCTACTGCCTATCACCCGGAGACCAACGGCCTGGTGGAACACACTAATCAGACGCTAGTGACATACTTGCATCATTTCGTTTCTGCCAATCATAACAATTGGGCAACTTTGCTTCCATGGGCAGAGTTTGCTCTAAATAATGCAGTGGCGGATTCCACAGGTCAGACTCCTTTCCTGTTGTACAATGGTCAGCACCCACGGGTGCCAGTTCCTATGCCAGTTAACTCTGAGGAGCCTGGGGTCAGAGATTGGGCTATAGAGGCGCGGGACGTCTGGGATCAGACGCAGGAAGCGTTATTTGCCTCCAAAAATCGGATGAGACAGTCGGCTGACACTCATCGTCGTCCAGCTCCCGTTTTCTCTCCGGGCGACAGGGTCTGGCTCGCGGCTCGCAATATTAGGGGTCGCGGGGAATCGGCTAAATTCACCCCTCGGTTTATTGGTCCTTTTAAAGTTCTGGCCCAAGTAAATCCCGTGGTGTATCGTCTACAATTGCCTCGGCACTTGAGGATACATGACACATTCCATTTATCACTCCTGAAACCCGTTCACCTGACGAAATTCTCGGAAGCTCAGCAAGCCTCTCACACCGGGGGTGAAGATTTCGAGGTAGAGGTGATTGTGGGGTCTAAGGTGGTGCGCGGCAAAAAATTTTATTTAGTACACTGGAGGGATCACGGTTCTGAGGATCGCACTTGGGAGCCCGTGGACCATATTCATGCCCCCTGCTCATTGAGGAATAAGAGCGTCAAGTGGGGGGATAACGTTAGGCATCGGGCGACGGCGAGATCTGAACCTGGATCCGAGAAGTCTGTGGTCTCCCATCCAGTCACGGCAGGTGCTGCTCAGCTTCACCGTCGATTCCCAATGCCTAGCCAGCACCCAAGAGGCAGAAATAGTTACTTTGGTCTTTGTTCGTAGTAGCCTTAAACCTAGGTTACGGAACAAGAAAAGGCTGTTGCAAGCCTAAGTCCAGAAATGCCTGCACTGAGCATGTCCGTGATATGGCGAGCCTGGATTGGTGCATAGTGTCAGCTGATGCTCTGACCTGGCATCGCCTGATTGGTCACGGATGACGTCATCGGTGATGCGATAGATGAGATGGCTGGGGGCGGAGCTTAGCCCTTATATAGCTTGTCTGTCCGCGGCGCAGTCAGTTCATACTAAAATAGGCAGTGCTCATGTGTGGACGTACCAGAATCTGGGCTCCATGTGCTCTCTAGCTTTGCTCTCCGGGACCTTGTCAGAGTACACTCGGCTTAGTAGCTCAGGTCCTTCAGGCAGGTTCAGCTTATGCCAGGCAGGTAGCCAATGTCGCAGTCCTGCTAAGAGTATAGTGTAGCTATACACCCTGAGAAGACTGCGGGGCGTGTATCCTGGGCATCACCTGCCAGTTGAACAGATAAGCTTGCTCAGTCCGGTCTCACACCGGCTGACAGCACGCAGGCATTGCCACCAGCTGAACATTGAAGCTGCGCAGTCCTGACGTAACCCGGTTGGCAGCACGCAGGCATCGCCATCAGCTGAATATTGAAGTTGGTCAGTCCGGTCGCACACCGGCTGGCAGCACGTACGCCTGGCATGAGTCCCATGCACTACCTAATACCTGGCAAGTGGCTTCTGTGCTGTTAACAGGGCTACGTTTACACCAGTCATCAGCACTTCTCCCGTAAAGTTAACGGAGATAGGGCAAATGCTATATCTTGCTCAATGTGAAGTTCACAGGCAAGATCCTTATATTTAGTTGTCAGTTATTACCCTCCTAATCCAAGGTGTTCGGCAGCAGTGAACATAAACTGCGTCGTGGACGCCGGGTTTGGGTGCAAACCATTACATAATAACGTTGTTGCAACCGAGCTCATAACAGAGCGTCTGTGTGTGACTCTGGAAATATATACGGAGATTTAAATTTTCCCCTACACTGTATACAGCTGTACGCTTCTGATACAGTACCATATTTCTGCTGTTTTTATTATGGTCAAATCCATACTGAGTGAGCGTCTGTGTGTGACTCCGGAAATATATACGGAGATTTAAATTTTCCCCTATACTGTAAACAGCTGTCCGCTTAAAATACAGTAAGTATTTCTGCTGTTTTTATTACGGTCAAATCCATACTGAGTGAGCATCTGTGTGTGACTCCGGAAACATATACGGAGATTTAAATTTTCCCCTACACCGTATACAGCTGTCCGCTTCTGATACAGTACTGTATTTCTGCTGTTTTTTATTATGGTCAAATCCATACTGAGTGAGCGTCTGTGTGTGACTCCGGAAATATATACGGAGATGTACATTTTCCCCTACACCGTATACAGCTGTACGCTTCTGATACAGTACCATATATCTGCTGGTATTTTTGGTACATTTTCCCAAACATGAGGAAGTATGGTGGAAGAGGCTACGGACGTGGGGGGGGACCAGCTGGTACTGATGGTGGTGGTGGTGCATCTGCTGGTAGTGCCAAAAGCACAATAGCAAATAAGGCAGGAGGTGTTGAGGTGTTGCGTCATCGTCTGGCTCCAGAACACCTGGAAGGCTCCCTTTTCTGGGAGTAGGTAAACAGCTTTTAAAGCCGGAGCACAGGAGCAGGTTTTGGCTTACATTGCCGAAACAGCTTCCAGCTCCATCGCCTCCTCTTCTAAAGTTTCAAAAAATGCAAGCACTGAGTCGTCAGTGCAGGTTCCTGGTCAGGAACGACACCTTTCCTTGTGTCCTTCACCCCCACCAAAAGTGAAGGATGCAGCAGGCCACACTTCAGATTACTCCCTGGAGCTCTTTTCACATACCATGCCTGGGTTATCAAGTGAAATCCTAAATTCCCCAGTCCAAGATGAATATAACATGGAGTGCACTGATGTACAGCCACTGCTATATAATTCTGCTGGTACATTCACCCAGAGCACTGCATTGCCCTCGCAGTCTACTGAGCCAGATTCTGACACTGATGAAACTCAGGTGCCCCTTCCCGCATACTATACCTCTTACACGATGACACAGAGGAAGGTGCAGATGCAATTGAAAAGGAGGTGATGGATGACCCAGTTGTTGACCCGGATTGGCATCCATTGGGGAAGAGGGTGCCGCTGGCAATAGCTCAGAAGAGGAGGAGGATCCGCAGCTGGCATCGACATCGCAGCTGCGGTTATCTGGCAGGCCCGTAGCAGTCCAAAACCGTGTTAAAAAAACAAAAAGAGTTGCAGGACAGCTTGGCCAGACGGTCAAATTAGCACAGCGTGCAAGCCCTGAAAATTTATCCCAAAGTAGAAAGAGTGCAGTTTGGCACTTTTTTGACCAAAATCCTATTGATGAGGCAAGGTTATCTGTAAGAAGTGTGGAAGGACCTTTAGCCGAGGGAAAAATCTCCGAAATTTGAATACGAGTTGCATTCTTGGACATTTAAACACCATGCGCTTGCAAGCGTGGACGGACTACAAAACCTCAGGTAGCACACGTGCACCTGCTCCGACTGAAGGTAGCCAGCAATGCTACATCGCTTCCCCCACTGTAAGCCCACCGGTTAGCAAACCACCAGGAAGAAATGTTGAGGTGTCATCGCAAGGCCAAAGCAGTCAGGGAATCACAATGTTTTTGCAATGAAAGACTGATTCAAGGCCATCACCACCAGCACTACCATCACCATCACCAACCCCCTCTCAGTCCGCCATGTCCACCGCTAGTTCCCCCATATGCAGCTCTCAAGTCCAGCTCACCCTAGCAGACACTCTGAGTAGGACAAGAAAGTACTCATCCTCTCATCCGCGTACACTGGCTTTGGACGCCTACATTGCCAAACTGATCTCATTAGAGATGATGCCCTTCCGTTTGGTTGAAAACGCAGCGTTCCGAGAGCTCATGGCCTACGCTGTCCCACGCTATGACCTACCCAGTTGGCACTTCTTTTCTAGAAAAGCCATCCCTGCCCACCACCTGCATGTGAAAGACCACATTGTCCATGCACTCAAACATAAAGAAAGTAGATTCACCGCACACTATATTTGATGATCATGCAAAAAGATTTATTAACAATTTCCAATCCAAGAAGATAAGTGTCAGTGCCGTATCAATAATATATACAGTATACAGATACCCAACGTTTCGACCCTCCCGGGTCTTACTCATGGGTTACTAGAGGAAATAAGTAAAGAAAACAAAGTGTGAGACAAATATATATACAGTGATGAAAGAAATCGTATTAATCTAATATATACAAATATTAAGTACAAGAATATACAGAAAATATATACAGAAAATCTTGAACGGAAAATATTAAGATAATCGGCTATGTAAAATATATAAGTACTAAAGCCAGACATTGAGGAAATAGCCAGGGTCTGAAAGGGGCAAAATAATTTTCATAAATATTGGAGACTCTAGAAAATTGCTTTACAATGATAAAAATGTAGTAGCACAGTAGTACACAGAACAAAAAGGATTAAATGTTTTTTTTTACCTTAGTAACATGAGTAGTGTTGAGCGATACGATACTGCAAATATCGGCTATCGGCCGATATTAGCTGTATCGGCCTTTCGATAATTCGTTTCGATATTTTCGTCATATCGAATACCGGAATCGGATTTGTCACTGTCACTGTCTGTGTCCGTCGGTCGGGTCTGTCACTGTCAGTGTCCGTCGGTCGGGTCTGTCAGGAGTCAGCGGCACTTACCTGGCAGAAGATCTCCGGCAGTCACGGCCTGGACTGCTTCATGGCCGCCATCCTCTTCTCCCCGGCGGTCACATGCAGTTTCTCACGATAACTGCAGTGACTGCTGGGTAATCCCGGCCGTAAAGCAGTCAGTCCGATGACGTCACCGCCGGGGAAGCAGGTAATCAGCTGTGCTGCGCCGGGATGACAGGCTCTGCCTGTCATTGCGATGTAGCAGAGCTGGATCGTCGTGGGACTGTCGTTACTATGGACTGCGTCGGACAGGTGGTATACTGTTGGTTTTTTTTTTTCTTTTTTACAGGAGATCGATGGCGTCGCAGGAATGAGAGTACAATAAAAGAAATGAAAACTGTGTTGTCTCTTTTATTTCATTAAAATACTTTTTTCTTGCTTTGTCTTTTTTTTATGCATTTAATAACTTTGGGATTAATAATGGATCGGTGTCTTATTGACGCCTCTCCATTATTAACCGGGCTTATTGTCACCGTGCAATCAACGGTGACATTAACCCCTTATTACCCCGCTTGCCACCGCTACAGGGCAAGTGGAAAGAGCCGGGTAAAGTGCCACAATTGGCACATCTTTTGATGCGCCAAATGTGGGGCTGCTGTAGCCTGGTATTATCAGGCTGTTGAGGGCCAAAATCCATGGGCCTTGACAGTCTTTTAATACCAGCCGCAGCAGTCTGCATTTTACTTGGCTGGTTAACAAAAATAGGGGGACCCCTACGCCGTTTTTTTTTTCGAGGGGATCCCCTATTTTTGTTAACCAGCCAAGCTAAGCAGACTGCTGTGGCCTGGTATTATCAGGCTTGCAAGTCCATGGATATTGGATCCTTACCAGCCTGAAAAACCAGGCCTCAGCGGTCTGCTTCATCTGGCTGGTTAACAAAAATAGGGGGGACCCCACGCCAATTTTTTTCGAGGGGATCCCCTATTTTTGTTAATCAGCCAAGATATGCAGACTGCTGTGGCCTGGTATTATCAGGCTGGCAAGGTCCATGGATCTTGGCTCCTTAACAGCCTGAAAATCCAGGCCTCAGCGGTCTGCTTCATCTGGCTGGTTAACAAAAATAGGGGGGACCCCACACCAATTTTTTTCGAGGGGATCCCCTATTTTTGTTAACCAGTTCCCTCTGACGTCACTGATTGTGTCCCTGGCTGACCTGAAGTGAAAGTGGAAAGCAATCAATTAAGCTTTCCACTTCCTCTCCTGTCAGCCAGGAGAGGAACTCATTCATTTGGGGGTTTACTGTGAGGCTGCAGCATTAGCTGCGTCCCTGCAGTAAACATTAACCCTTTCTGAAGGATTACACCGTGGGACCTGACTGTACATCGGATTGGTAAGAATAATTTTGCTTTATTATTTTATTTTTATTACAGGAAATGGTTTTAGCAGGAAAATAAAATATGGTCAAAAACTGTGTGATTATTTCATTAAACTTCTTTTTTATTAAAGTGTGTGTGTTTGATTTTTCTTTCATACAATAGGATTAATAATTGATAGTTGTCTAATTGACAGCTCTCAATTATTAACCTGGCTTAAAGTGACCTTTCAATTGCAAGGTCATTTTAACCCCTTATTAACCCATTCGCCACCGCTACAGGGCAATGGGAATAGACGGGCAAAGTGCCAGAAAGGGCAAATCTAATTAGAGATTTGCCCTTTCTGGGGTGTCTGGGGGCAGATGTTAGTAGCCGGGGGGGGCAAAAATAATGGTCCCTCTCTGGGCTATTATTATCTGCCCCCACTCACTGGCTTTGTCTGTCTGGTTGCGAAAATAGGGCGGGAGCCCACGCATTTTTTTTCAGCAATTTTACACCTCATATATATATATATATACATGTCATTAAATTTGTGACACATATAATATATATATTTATATTTATAGTTCATACACTTCTACATAGTATAATAGCCGCTAATTCAATTGCCTGCTTTTGTGAAAATGCAGAACCCGACATGAAATGACACTTGGTTTACATAGAGTTAACCATGTCTTTTCATGTAGTTTGATATCTGATTTGCACAAACAATTACATGAGTGTAAGTGTGCAAAATTTCACACCTGTAGGGGTTAATTAAAGGTGTAAATTCGTAGCAAAAAAGTCAGTTTTTTTTACAACGAATTTACACCTTTAATTAACCCCTACAGGTGTGAAATTTTGCACACTTACACTCATGTAATTGTTTGTGCAAATCAGATTGCAAACGACATGAAAAGACATGGTTAACCCTATGTACACCAAGTGTCATTTCATGTCGGGTGCTTCTGTCTTTTCACAGAAGCCGGCTTTACCTGGCAATTGAATCAGAGGATATTTTACTATGTAGAAGTGTATAAACTATACATATATGTATATATATGTCACAATGACATGTATATATATATATATATATATATGTATTCTATGTGTGTATATTTAGTGTTTACAAGGAAATAAAGGGTTTTTTTAGTTGCGATATTTTGTTCCCATAGACTTACATTGGACTTCCGGTATCGGAATCGGATATCGACGATATTTAGTGATATCGGCGATACCATTTCGATACGATATTTTTAGATATCGAGCAGTATCGCTCAACACTAAACATGAGTGTAACAGAGAACTGGCACTTAATGACGGTATTAGGCTCCTTATTAAACCCCTTATGGCACAATAGATGCTGTAAGTAATATCGAGATAAAATGATTAATAGTGAAGAAAGTGAAAGCTCTGTTCTTAGTCACCCTATTGGAAATTAGATATTTACCTGTATAGAATAAGAGGTAAGATAAGGTTTGTCCTGAAAATGGTCTAAAGGTACTGCCACACTACACAATCCCGCTAGCGATCTCGTTAGCGTCGCATACTAATGAGATCGCTAGCGGGATTGTTTCTATATCGCTAGTAGCTACCTAACTTAGCGATGTCGTTAAGGACGCTATCGCGGTTAGCGATCTCCTTAACGACTTTAGCGGTACAAAAGTACCGCTAAATCGCTAAGAAAAGGTGCTACACTTAGCGATTATACTTACCCAGCGGGAGCGCCGGCGATAAAATAGGGTCCGGAACGATTCCAGCGACGAGCGAGATCACAGCAGGATCTCAGCAGGAAGCTCGTCGCTGGTAGATGCCGCACACAACAACATCGCTAACGGGATCGCTAAATAGTGACGTTTTTTAGCGATCCCGTTAGCGATGTTGTTTAGTGTGGCATACCCTTAAGCGTGCCCTAGGTGGAATGTCAGTGGCCTATTTGTAAGATATGATATGCTTAAAAGGGGTTTTAATCCACAGGGGAGTAATAGATAAAATTAAGCAGATATATGTAAAAGTAAGAAATACCTTTGACACTTAGAAAATTGAGGTATAGGCGGCGCTTCAGCGTCCTGCCCTGTCAGATTACTGTCCTGTATAGAGGAGCATAGAATAAATGTAACGGTCTGCAGTAATCAGATATGAGGTGGCCAACAGGACGCCCAAAACATACCTTGGAATGTTGTTGCACTGGTGTACAGACGGCGCTCCCGCGCCCTGCCTTATCAGCTGGGTAACCAGGTGCTGTTAGAAAGCTCAGGGTTTTTTTTATATGTAGCGCCATATATCGCCCGGCCGGATGTGCGTCATCCGGACCGGAAGTGACGTGTCGCACATTGCTTGCGCATGCGCAATCGCATTCTCGATCGCCATGTTATTGGTGGGCAGAGAAGTACCATTGTATCATGTGACCAGTTTAATTGCGCAACCGCGATAGCGGCAGCAAGCGCCATGTTATTGGTGGTTTGAAAGAGCTGAGAGATAAGGACGCAAATGCATTAGTGTATAATATAAATGAATAAATGGGGATAAATAAGAGGGAGTAAGACTAGAGGGAATGTGATATGTAAATATAAAAACAAATAAAGAGAAGGGAGGTAACCTGTGGAAGATTATGGGAGCAGAGTAGTAGCTTTTCAATGGAGATTGCTATTGTAAGCAAGATTAGCAGTAAGATTGAACATGAAAATAAAAGTTGAAAGAATAAAATGAAATTAAAAATAAAAATAAAAAATAATAAAAATAAAGAAGAATATAATGGGAACGTCAAAAGATGTAATTTAATGGAAAAAATAAAAATAGAAATAATGAATAAAAAATAATGAAAAATAATAGATAAAAAATAAAAATAAAAAATAAAAATTAAAAATAAAATTGAGAGGAAAAAATAAGAAGGGGAGAAGGAGAAAGTATAATGAAAAATAATGTAAATAAAAATTGAAGAATGAAAATAAAAATCAAAATAAAAAATAAATAAAAAATAATAAATATAAAAAAATAATTAAAAATAAAAATTAATGTATAAAATTTTTTTTGGAAAAAATGAAAAAATGAAAAAATAAATGAAAAACAAAAAAATAAAAAATGAAAATTTCTGAGTGACTTACCGATTCAAGAAGAAAGAAAGAAATCAGCGTGTCTGAAAAAAATGGTATAAAGTTAGAATGAATTATACAAGCCAATCCATCTCCCTATTAAGGCCTCTCGGTGATAGTGTACCCAGTTTATGGATCCAGTAACTTTCTCTTAGTTTTAACAGTCTCACACGATTACCTCCTCTTCTAGGTTTTGGTATATGTTCAATAACCTGATACTTCAATTGGGCCACAGTATGTTTGCATTTGGAAAAATGTTCAGGTAACGGTAACCAGGTTTTACCACAGCGAATCGTCGATTTGTGGCTTGCAATTCTGTCCTTCACGTGCTGAGTAGTCTCACCCACGTACAAGAGACCACAAGGGCATTTAATAACATATATGACGAAGTTGGAATTACATGTATGGTATCCACGAATGGGGAAAGATTTTCCTGTACGTGGGTGAGTAACAGTGTCAGGCTTAATGATGTTGGAACAAGACGCACAATTTAGACATGGAAAAGTGCCTTGACGGCGTGTGGCAAGTTGGCTCTGAGTTGAAGTAGGACGAGAGCTCCCAATGTCAGCACGTACCAATTTATCCTTAATGTTTGGTGCCCTCCTGTTACACATCAATGTGGGTACCTTGAATGCTTCAATGGAGGGATATGACCTAGACAATAATGACCAATGTTTTCGTATAATGTAGTGTACTTTTGACATCAACGGATGGTACGTGTGGACAAAGGGTACTCTTTCAGTTTTAGTTGGAATTGGATCAGTAGGCGGGGGATTTAGAATGCGAGATTTTTCTAGTTCTAGGAGCCTGCATTGCCAAACTGATCTCATTAGAGATGATGCCCTTACTCTTGGTTGAAAGCGCAGCGTTCAGAGAGCTCATGGCCTACGCTGTCCCATGCTATGACCTACCCAGTCGGCACTGCTTTTTTAGAAAAGCCATCCCTGCCCTCCACCTGCATGTGAAAGACGGCTTTGTCCATGCACTCAAACAATCAGTGAGTGGAAAGGTGCACCTCACAACAGATGCATGGGCCAGTAGGCATGGCCAGGGCTGTTACGTGTCCATCACTGCGCACTGGGTTAATGTGGTGAATGCAGGGTCCACAGGGGACAGCGGCGGTGGGACAGTGTTGCTTAGCCCACGGTATAGGCAACAGTTGGCTGTAGGTGTTCAACCCTCCTCCCACACGTCCTCCTCCAGAAGCGAAAGCTCGTCGACAGAGCGCAGTCGCATGAGCACTCCATCCACAGCTGCCAGTGTTGCACACGAAGTGTCCCACTATCGAACAGCTAGTGGTAAGTGTCAGCAGGCTGTTTTAAAGATGATGTCTTTGGGCGACAACAGACACATCGCGGAGGTACTGGCTGACTACTTGCAGCGAGAAACTGAGTCATGGCTGGGCAGTCTACACTCGTGGCCAAAAGTTTTGGGAAAGACGCAAATATTAATTTTTACAAAGTCTACTGCTTCACTTTTTCTAATGGCAATTTGCATATACTCCAGAATGTTATAAAGAGTGATCAGCTTAACAGCAATTACTTGCAAAGTCAATATTTGGCTAGAAAATGAACTTTATCCCCCAAAACACATTTCAACATCATTGCAGCCCTGCCTTAAAAGGACTAGCTAACCTCTTTTCAGTGATTGCTCCATTAACACAGGTGTGGGTGTTGATGAGGACATGGCTGGAGAACAATCTGTCATGATTAAGTAAGAATGACACCACTGGACACTTTAAAAGGAGGCTGGTGCTTGGCATCATTGTTTCTCTTCTGTTAACCATGGTTATCTCTAAAGAAACACGTGCAGTCATCATTGCAATGCACAAAAATGGCCTAACAGGGAAGAGTATCGCAGCTAGAAAGATTGCACCTCAGTCAACAATCTATCGCATCATCAAGAACTTCAAGGAGAGAGGTTCCATTGTTGCCAAAAAGGCTCCAGGGCGCCCAAGAAAGACCAGCAAGCGCCAGGACCATCTCTTAAAAGTGTTTCAGCTGCGGGATCGGGCTACCAGCAGTGCAGAGCTTGCTCAGGAATGGCAGCAGGCAGGTGTGAGTACATCTGCACGCACTGTGAGGCGGAGACTCTTGGAGCAAGGCCTGGTCTCAAGGAGGGCAGCAAAGAAGCCACTTCTCTCCAGAAAAAACATCATGGACAGACTGATATTCTGCAAAAGGTACAGGCAGTGGACTGCTGAGGACTGGGGTAAAGTTATTTTCTCTGATGAATCCCCTTTTCGATTGTTTGGGACATCAGGAAAACGCCTCATTCGGAGAAGACAAGGTGAGCGCTACCACCAGTCTTGTCTCATGCCAACTGTTAAGCATCCTGAAACCATTCATGTGTGGGGTTGCTTCTCATCCAAGGGAATCGGCTCTCTCACAGTCTTGCCTAAAAACACAGCCATGAATAAAGAATGGTACCAGAATGTCCTCCAAGAGCAACTTCTCCCAACCCTCCAAGAGCAGTTTGGCGATCAACAATGCATATGAAGGTCTTACCATAGGAGTCCAACAGCGCTGTGTAGTAGAAAAGTGCTATATAGTAGAGCAAATTGCTGGGGAAAGTCGGTAGTTAGTCGGCCGATTTCTTTCTACTCAACTTTTGGTAAAGTCGGATGGTCCGAAACCCGACTCGACCCTCCCGGAGGCAAAGTCGCTCATCTCTAATTGCGATTGCTATCCGATTGCAATGCGATTTCAACATGAGCTTTTACATACAGCAATTCTCTGTCATTTACACATCGGTTTCAAAGGAAATATTTTTCAAAACACACACACATTCATATATATATATATATATATATTATATATATAATACATAATTAGATAGATTGCTCAGTGTCTACTGTATGACAGACTGAATGGACACATCAGTCTGTCATACAGTAGACACTGAGTAATCTATCTATTTATCATGCATCCATGCAGCCTGCCATCTAGATGTAGCAGACCTGGACCCGTTGTGGGACTAATGGATTAAAAGCATCTCTGCAGAAAGGTGAGGAATATTTTTTTACTTTTTTTACCTCTTTTGCAGATGACGAGCACATTGGGAGAATGGGTGATGTCATATGTATGGTTTAATTAAGAATATTAAAGGAGTCTGTGCCGTTCTTTCAATTAAAGGACTTTTTTTGGGTGTCTGTGTTTTCTTATAATGTGACTATGGAGTTAGTAATGGGGGTGTCTTATTGAAGCCTCTCCTTTACTAACGTTGGGGCTTGATGTCACCTGACAATACAAAGGTGACATCAACCCCCCAACTGTCACCCCACCTGCCACCGCTACAAGGTAAGTGAGAAGAGCGAGGCTAAGTGCCAGAATTGGCACATCTTAGAGATGCGCCTTTTCTGGGGAGGCTAAGAGCTGATGTTTTTAGCCGGGGGGTGGCTAGTATCCATGGCATCTTCCTAGGTTATTAATATCAGCCCGCAGCTGTCTGGATAGCCTTTGCTGGTTATTAATTATAGGGAGACCCCACGTAGATTTTTGGGGGGTCCCCCATTTTAATAGACAGAAAAGACTAAGTATACAGTTGTGAGCTGACATTAATAGCCTGGTAAGCTATTTCCTCTGCTGGTTACAAAAAATTGCACAGGAGCCCACGCCATTTTTTTACGAAAAATAATCTTTTATTAATTAAATAAATGTACAGCATTTTGCACACACACTGTACTAATTGTATTTGTCACGGACATCTATATATCTACCTATTCTATTTGTATTTACTGTATGTAATCCATCTCCTCTATCCTGTGGGCTCCTGTAGTGATTTTACAGAACACGGCAGATGAATTGCCAGCTTTTCATTTATCTATCTATCATGCAATATAAGTACATATACAGTGGGTATGGAAAGTATTCAGACACCTTTAAATGTTTCACTCTTTGTTTCATTGCAGCTATTTGGTAAATTCTAAAAAGTTCATTTTTTTTCTCATTAATGTACACTCTGCACCCCTTCTTGACTGAAAAAAAACAGAAATGTAGAAATTTTTGCAAATTTATTAAGAAAAACTGAAATATCACATGGTCATAAGTATTCAGACCTTTTGCTCAGTATTAAGTAGAAGCACCCTTTTGAGCTAGTACAGCCATGAGTCTTCTTAGGAATGAAGCAACAAGTTTTTCACACCTGGATTTGGGGATCCTCTGCCATTCTTCCTTGCAGATCCTCTCCAGTTCTGTCAAATTGGATGGTGAACGTTGGTAGAAAACCATTTTAATGTCTTTCCAGAAATGCTCAATAGGGTTTAGGTCAGGGCTCTGGCTGGGCCACTCAAGAATGATCACAGAGTTGTTCTGAAACCACTTCTTTGTTATTTTAGCTGTGTGCTTAGGGTCATTGTCTTATTGGAAGGTGAATCTTTGGACAAGTCTGAGGTCAAGAGCACTCTGGAAGAGGTTTTCATCCAGGATATCTCTGTACTTGGCCGAATTCATGTTTCCTTCAATTGCAACCAGTCATCCTGTCCTGCAGCTGAAAAACACACCCTTAGCATGATGCTGCCACTACATGTTTCACTGTTGGGATTATATTGGGCAGGTGATGAGCAGTAACTGCTTTTCTCCACACATACCGCTTAGAATTATCACCAAAAAGATCTATTTTTGTCTCATCAGACCAGAGAATCTTATTTCTCATAGTCTGGGAGTCCGTCATGTGTTTTTCTAGCAAACTCTATACAGGTTTTCATATGTCTGACACTGACGAGATAATAATACAGAAAACCTAGCACACTCGATTCCGTGCGATAGAAGATTTTAATGTGCAATACATACTGTATGTATTGCACATTAAAATCTTCTATCGCACGGAATCGAGTGTGCCCGGTTTTCTGCATTATATTTCACGGTTTGGGAACCTACCAGAGGCATCTCAACCACTGGCTGTGCTAGCTGTTTCTTTTATGATATTGAGGAGAGGCTTCTGTCGGGCCACTCTGCCCTCAAGGCCTGACTGGTGGAGGTCTGCAGTCATAGTTGACTTTGTGGAACTTCTCTCTTCCCATCTCCCTACTGCATCTGTGGAGCTCAGCCACAGTGATCTTGGGGTTCTTCTTTACCTCTCCCACCAAGGTTTTTCTCCCACGATTGCTCAGTTTGACGACCAGGTCTAGAAAGACTTCTGCTGGTCCCAAACTTCTTCCATTAAAGGATTATGGAGGACACTGTGCTCTTAGGAACCTTGAGTACTGTAGAAATTCTATAATAACCTTGGCCAGATATGTGCCTTGCCACAATTTGCCTCTGAGCTCCTTACCTAGTTCCTTTGACCTCATGATTCTCATTTGGTCTGACATGCACTGTGAGTTGTGAGGTCTTAAGGGTATGCCACACTGAACAATGTCGCTAACGGGATCGCTAAAAAACGTCACTATTTAGCGATCCCGTTAGCGATGTTGTTCAGTGCGGCATCTGCCAGCGACGAGCTTCCTGCTGTGATCTCGCTCGTCGCTGGAATCGTTCCGGACCCTATTTTTCGTCGGCGCTCCCGCTGGGTAAGTATATATCGCTAGTGTGGCACCTTTTCTTAGCGATTAAGCGGTACTTTTGTACCGCTAAAGTCGTTAAGAAGATCGCTAACGGCGATAGCGTCGTTAACTATATCGCTAAATGTGGCCGCACTTAGCGATATAGAAACAATCCCGCTAGCGATCGCATTAGTATGCGTCGTTATCGTGATCGCTAGCGGGATTGTTTAGTGTGGCAGTACCTTTATATAGACAGGTATGTGACTTTTCAAATCAAGTGCTATCAGTTTAATTAAACACAGCTGGACTCCAGTGAAGGAGTAGAATCATCTCAAGGAGGATCACAAGGAAATGGACAGCATGTGACTTAAATATGAGTGTCTGAGCAAAGGGTCTGAATACTTATGACCATGTGATATTTCAGTTTTTCTTTTTTAATAAATTTGCAAATATTTCTACATTTCTGTTTTTTTTAGTCAAAATGGGGTGCAGAGTATACATTAATGAGCAAAAATGAACTTTTTTGAATTCACCAAATGGCTGCAATGAAACCAAAATTTACAGGGGTCTGAATATTTTCCGTGCCCACTTTATATATGTGGGTGTCACTGACATCTATATATCTATGTATTCTCTATGTATATATCTATTCTATCTATTCTATTCTAACCTGTCAGTGTGATTTTACTGCATGTGGCACATGAATTGCCAGCTTTTCAAAGGACATTGGTGTATAAAAGTCAGACAGCACTCGCATGGTCTTAGTGCTGTGCGATTTTTTTTTTCTCACACCCATAGGTTTGCATTGGTAAGTCTTGACCGAGTCTCAGTGACAATCGCAGCATGCTGCGATTTTACACGCACGCTGAATACACCCGAGAAAATAAACGGTGATGTGAGCTGTCCATAGATTAACACTAGGCAAAATGCTATGCAATATTTTCTCGCATACCACTAGTCCATGTTCTATGGTAGTGTGACTCCAGTCTTATGTTATAGTTTTTCACGATTAAAGTTAGGAAAGGCCAATTGATGCAATTTGCCAGCATTAAGAAAAAACAGTCTCCTCCACCCTTGTGCAAAAAACACCAGGCATGGGTTCTTCTAAGCAGTTGTCTAGCACTCTGAAAATGAAAAATGTGGAGGTTCACAAAGCCAGAGAAGGCTATAAGGAGATAGCAAAGCTTTTTCAAGCTGCCATTTCCTTAGTTTGAAATGTTATTAAGCAAAAGTAGGTTACAGTAACAGTGGAGGTGAAGGTAAAATCTGGAAGATCAAGCAACATTTTCAATGAAAGCTGCTCATAGGATTGCTACAGAGGCAAATTAGAGCCCCTGCTTGACTAAAATAAAACCTTCAAAAAAGATTTAGCAGACTCTAGAGTTGTGGTACATTGCTCTACTGTTCAGAGACACCTACACAAATATGGCCTTCATGAACAAGTCATCAGAAGAAAGCGTCCCCTGCATCCTTACCATAAAATTCAACATCAGATGTATGCAAAAGAAGATTTTAACGTGCCTAATCCATTGTGTAAACAAGTCCTGTGAACTGATGAGATTAAAATTGAACTCTTTGGCCAGAGAGTCATATCACAAAAAAATAGATAAATAACATTTCCCACATGTCTACTTTACATCAGCACAAATTTGAAAACATATTTTTTTTGTTTGGAAGTTATAAGGGTTAAAAGTTGACCAGTGGTTTCTAATCTTTGCATCAAAATTTGCAAAACCATTTTTTAGGAACCATCTCACATTTGAAGTGACTTTGTGGAGTCTATATGACAGAAAATACCCAAAAGTGACACCATTCTAAAGACTGCACCCTCAAGGAACTTAAAAGCACATTCAAGAAGTTTATTAACCCTTCAGGTGCTTCACAGGAATTAGTGAAATGTGGAAGGAAAAAATAAACATTTACTTTTCTTTCACAAAAATCTTCCTTTAGACCTAATTTTTTTTTACTTTAACAGGGGTAACAGGAAAAATGGACCAAACAATTTGTTGTGCAATTTCTCCTGAGCATGTCAATACCCCATATGTGTTGGTAAACTACTGTTTGGGCACACAGCAGGGCTTGGAAAGGAAGAAGCACCATTTCACTTATTGAATGTAAAATTTGCTGGCATAATTACAGACGCCATGTCATGTTTGCAGAGAACTAATGTGACTAAACAGCGGAAATCCCCCACAAGTGAACTCATTTTGGAAACTAGACCACTTATGGAACTTCTAGATGTGTACTGAGCACCTTGAACCCATAGGTGCTTCGCAGAAGTTTATAACGTAGCGCCATGAAAATAAAAAAAATCACATTATTCACAGATAAATCTTTTTTAGCTCCAATAAATACCCAATATGTGGGGGTATACCATTGTTTGGGCGCACGGCAGGGCTTCGAAGGGAAGGATCGCCTTTTGACGTTTTGAATGTAAAATTTGCTAGAATAATTAGCGTATGCCATGTCGCGTTTGGAAAGCCTCTGATGAGCCTAAACCAGGAGTGGGGAACCTCAGGCCCCAGGGCCATTTACGGCCCTCGATGACCTTTTTATTATTATTATTATTACCTTTTATCCGGCCCGTGGGCGGATTCTCCGGGACCGCTGTGCTTTGGCAACGGAGCTGTATTTTGATTGCCAACAGCTCATTAATTTCTTCTTGCTCTGTAAGTACACATGTAGTGTTCACTACTGAACACTGAAGGGCATGCAATGAAAGATTACGTCCTGACACCAGTGCCAGAGTCAGGATGTACTTTGTTGGCGGAGTTTGTATGGCCCTCGAAGGATGGTATAAATATCCAAATGGCCCTTGGCAGAAAAAATATTCTCCACCCCTGGCCTAAACAGTGGAAATCCCCAACAAGTGACACCATTTTGGAAACTGGGCCCCTTGGGGAGCTTATCAAGATGAGTATTGAGCACCTTCAACCCCCACCCTCTTCACAGAAGTTTTCACGTTAAGCCGTAAAAAAAAAAAAATATCACATTTTTTCACAAAAATTTTTTTTAGCCCCAAATTTTTTTTATTTTCACCAGGATAATAAGAGAAAATGGACGCCAACATTTGATGCTCAAGTTATCCTGATATCACCAAAACCCCATATGTGGTCGAAAGCTACTTTTGAGGCACAGTGTAAAGCTCAGATTGGAAGTAGCGCCATATTACAGTGCAGATTTTGCTGCACCTGTTTGAGGGTGCCATGTTACATTGTCAGAGCCCCAGAGGTGCCAGAACAGCAGAACTCCCATAAGTGACCCCATTTTGCATACTAAACGTTTCAATGAATTAATCTAGGGGGCAGTCATTATATTGACACCACAAGTGTGTGAGAGACTTTCATACCACTGGGCAGTGAAGAAAAAATAATTTACATTTCTACCACCAAGATTGTATGTTATCCCCAAGTTTTACATTTTCATACTGGGAAATGGGTAAAAATGTCACCAAAATTTGTCCCACAATTTCTGCTGAATGTAGAAATGCCCCATATGTGGATGTACAGTACTTCTTAGCCATACGGATAAATGTGTGACGAACCTTACTTCAATCTTTGGGAGGCAAAATTAAAAAATGAACAGCGTGGGAAGAATTGGTTTTATTTTTTTTTATGACATTCCCCATGCGGTATAAGTAATTAGGCGACTTTATTCTTTGAGTCGGTGCGATTACAGCGATATCAGATTTATATTGGGTTTTAATGTTTGGCTGCTGTCACACACAAAAGGATACTTTTTATTGCGAAAACCAGTTTTTGCATCACAATATTTAGACAGCTATAATTTTTCTTTATTTTGGCTGACAGTGTCACGTGAGGGCTTCTTTTTGCGGGATGAGCTTGTTTTTATTGGTAACATTTTCGGGCACATGACATTTTTTGATCGCTTGTTATTTTGATTTTTGGGAGACCGAATGAACAAAAATCAGAAATTCAGGAATAGCTTTTTGCTTTGTGTTTTTTATACTGTTCTGTTTGTGGTAAAGTTGATAAGGCAGCTTTGTTCTTCGGGTCAGTACGATTACAGCGATACCCAATTTATAACATTTTTTTATGTTTTGGCTCTTGCACATAATAAAAACTATTTTATAGAAAAATAATTATTTTTACATCGCTTTATTCTGAGAACTTTAACTTTTTTACTTTTCTGCTGATGGAGATGTTTGACAGCTTTTTTTTTGTGGTACCTTAAGGGGTGTAGTTTTTAGAATCGTGTCATTTTTGGGTATTTGCTGTCATATAGGCCTCTCAAAGTCACTTCAAATGTTAGATGGTCCCTAAAAAAAATTGTTTTTCCCAAATTTTGTTGTAAAAATGAGAATTCCCTGGTCAACTTTTAACCCTTATAACTTCCTAAAAAAAAATGATGCTTCCAAAATCATGCTACAGTAAAGTAGATTTGTGGTAAATGTTATTTATTAACTATTTTGTGCAATATGACTATCTGATTTAAGGGCACAAAAATTAAAATTTGAAAATTGCAAAATTTTTGCTAAATTTCAGTATTTTAACAAATAAACACAAGTCATATAAAATAAATTTTACCACTATCATAAAGTACAATATGCCAAACAATCTCAGAATAAGCTGGATCCGTTGAAGCCTTCTAGAGTTATGACCTCATAAAGTGACAGTGGTCAGAATTGTAAAAGTTGGCCTGATTAGGAAGGTGAAAACAAGCTTTGGGGTTAAGGGATTAATTTTTTTTACTTTTTCACATTGTCACAGGATGGGACATTACTTAATAGCATCAGATTGCTGATCAGATGCTCTGCAATGCTTCTGCACTGCAGAGAATCACATCAGCGTCTGACAGGCAGGGTCCTGCTCTGAACAGGCACAGAAACGCCAACTTCCCTGAAGGACCCCATGGCCATGCAGCTGGGAATCTCCATGGGGACCATTAGGACAACGCAAACGCATCACGTTGTCCTGATGGAAGCACGCAAGGAGCCCACTCCCTGTGCGATGACCCTCTATGTCGCTGTCACTACTTACAGTGGCATCAGAGGGATTAAATGCCCAAGATCGCTGCTAGCACTCATCGTGGGCATTGCTGTGGGGTGTGAGCTCTCACATAGAGCTGACAACTGCACTCTATCGCCACGGTGCACAGAGTGAGGCTGCATGATCGCTGTGCCGGCCCGTACATATAATTACAATTTTGTTTCTGGTGTTTGGAGTGTGACTGCTTGAGGTTGTGGACAGGTGCCATTACTACAAGTAATGAGTGGAGGACAGAGGAGCCTCTTAAAGAAGAAGTTACAGGTCTGTGAGAGCCAGAAATCTTGCATGTTTTTAGGTGACCAAATACTTATTTTCCACCATAATTTGCAAAATAAATGTTACCAAATCAGACAATGTGATTTTCAGAATTTGTTTTCTTATTTTGACTCTCATAGTTGTGGTCTACCTATGATGTCAATTACAGGCCTCTCTCATCTTTTTAAGTGGGAGAACTTGCACAGTTGGTGGTTGACTAAATTCTTTTTTCCCTACTGTATAGTTAGTAGACACTAGGGAAGATACAGTAAGGGTATGTGCAGATGATCTGGCACTGGCAGCGCTTTGGACACAGCGCATGTTGCTGTTTATTGAACGCAGGTGAATCTGCATGTTTTCACTGAACCGTGTGGATTCACCACGTCCAATACATTGTATGGGTGAAATTTCTCTTGCGGAGATGTGAGTCTCTGCAAGAAAAATTGGCATTCTGCGGTCTGTTAAGAGTCACCGCATGTCTGTCTCTGCGAGTGAGGCATCTATGCCCGCATATATGCTTTAACAGCTGGAGCGCTGCGGGTTGAACACTGTGTACTTGTGCAGTTTATTGATCGTGTGCACATAACGTAAAATGGTTTGGGAATATCCCACATACTGCAAGAGGTTATAGCTAACAAAAAAGGAAAGCACTTCTTGAATGCCTAGTCAGTAGTGAGGGAATACATTCAGCACTATTTGTTACTCGCATGAATAGTACTCTATTTGGGCTATTCATTACTAGACGAGTAATTTGCTATTCACCTCTGTATATTATAGTGACTTCCCAGCACGTTTGGTGCTTTATTTGCAGCCAATGAACATGCTACACATGCATGTGATTGCCTGGCCTTACAGCATCCTAGGGTATATTTAATCAATGCCAGCGCCATCTTGCGCACATACAATTAGAAACAGCGTAGTGCGAGCACAGTGTGAGCGTAGGGAGAGTGAAAGCAGTCTACAGTATAGGGAGAGTTTGTGATTACAAAAGCTCTTTTAAGAGCTGCTGAGAGTTAAAATTAATTCTCTGTTAGGTGGAAATAGCGTAGTGTGAGACAGTGAGAGTATGTGTATTGAATGGGGTGTATATTTCACCTAGGTACTTTGCTGACTGGTATAAGGGAAATGTGTGGCTGTGTAGACCTAGTGGTAGAGAAAGGTCACTACACCTTACATTCAGTACACACTTGCAGCTCAGACCTGAAACCACTCAGGTGTTAATTAGGAGACCAGAAGTAGGTGTCTGCGAACACAGACAGAGAGCTCGCTTAGTCTGGACAAGGAGTCCAGGCACAAGAAGGAGTCTCCAGGAGTATGAGCTGTCTCAGTCTGGGTGCTCGATGTACCCCGGACACAGGAGTAGTCTCTGTGAGAATCCATGCGGATAGCTGCTGAATAGGAGGGGAGCTCTCTCAAGTCTGGACGTTGGATATGCCTTCAGACACAAAGAGGAGACTCTGTGAAACTCCATGCTGGTAAATGCTGAACATATGTGTTGTTTTGGGGACAGGCTGTTAGAGTCTGGTCCCGGATAGAGAGGGAAATCTATCTAAGTGTAGTAAGTGGCTGGACAAGCCCAGGGCTTATGTTTATGATTTGGTTTTGCTTATGTTCTGTTTGCTGTGGACTTTAATAAAACTGGTTGCGGCCAGTTTTTACCAGAACTGCTGTCTGTGAATGAACTGTTTCCGTGCCACTCCGTCTACCCGGATGGCGATCCCAGAGCTATATCCCCTGAAAAGCTTACAATTGGTGCTAGAATGTGCGGGCAGCACAGTGGCTTAGAGACAGCAATAAAGGAGAAAAGTCTGTTGAAGCAGCAGCAGAAAAAAAAAAGTGTGTCAGAAAAAACGTCTGTTGGAGCAGTCTTAAAGAGACAGTGGCCCTAATAGAGTTTGCAGAGGGAAAAAAAAAAAAAGTGTCTGCACAGCAAAGCTGAAATTGCTGTGGAGGGGACTGTGGAGTGTGTATGTCTTGAGTGAAGACTGCCGTTGTTAAGACAGAGAAGTCTGACAGTATGGATGACAGCCTGGAGAGGTTGAATAAACAAATGGCGCAAGTTAATGTGCAACATAAGACTGCCGTTGTTGAGACAGAGAAGTCTGACAGCATGGATGACAGTATGAAGGAGCTCATTAAGTACATGGAGCGGCAGCGCCTGCAGCACCTGCAGAGCATGCAGCGGGCCCAGCAGAGGTGGCAGCAGCAGCTACAGGAGACTCACCGGTTGTTTTTTGAGCAGGTTGCAGCACTACAAAAGACTTGCAGCGCATCGTCCCAAAGTAATGTTGCAAAGTCACCTGCATTGTCCGCTGTAAAGAAGGCGGTAAGACGGACACTGAAAAAGATTACGCCTCGTGACGATGTGGAGGCATATCTCACTATGTTTGAGGGACTGGCAGAGAAGGAGAATCTGCCACTATCTGAATGGGCCATGATGGTCGCACCCTATCTGACTGGAGAACCCAAAGGGCCTATGCTGACCTGAGCGAGCAGGACAGCAGAGACTATGCCAAGCTGAAAGCGGAGATTCTTGCCCGGCTGGGTGTTACGGTGGCAGTCCGTGCCAGAGGAGTCCATGACTGGAGATGCAGTTGGGAGTCTGCCGTCGGCAACCCTGCTCATGGGGGCAAGAGGGTGATAGTGGACCGCTACACCCGCGCACGTCCTCCTGAGGTACAGCCGGAGGTCGGACAACGAGACCACCAGGACGCCACTCGTCTGGTCAGCCTGAGGGAGAGGGCCTCCGCTACCAATGGCTGCCTCCGTGACCAGCCGTCTGAGAGGTCGTCACTTCAGAGTTCCTGGACGCCGAACTCTCCCGGTAAGAGCGTTCCAGCTGTTGGGGACATGGGGTGTGCTGATAAGCGGGTTCAGGCCCGAGGGGACATATGGGTGGGAAAGTGTGATGGACAGTGTTGGAGATGTCGTGAAATTGCAGCCAACTGTCCAATAGAGGGGGAGCCTATGTGTTGTGATGTTGGCGGATCCCTTTCTCCCTGCGCAGAGCCTGTGTGTGTGTCCACCTCAGCCGAAGAGACTGGACCACAGGTGTCCCCGGTGGTTGTAAATGACTGCCCAGCACAGGCCCTCTTGGACTCGGAGAGTCCAGTGACTTCCGTGTGTGACAGCCTGATTGATAGGGACTTCATCCCTGATAAACACCTGAGTGTGGTGTGCGTCCATGGAGACACCAAAGTCTACCCAGAGACTGTCGTGGACTTGGTCCCCAAACTCGGGGAGGTTTCATATGAAGTGGAGGTAGTGAAGAACCTGGTGCACCCCGTCATATTGGGTAATGACTTTCCCCGGTCTAAGGATCTCTGGGGGAAAAATGTTTCTGATGGACAGTGTGATGAAGCTCCTACTGAGGGTGCGCAGTCCCGAGGGGCGGAACACAATGCTAGTGGGCGTTAAACTTATGTGATAATAATGATGATGATCATGATAATGATAGTGATGATGATGATAATGATAATGATGATGATGATCATGATAATGATGATGACCATGATAATGATGCTGATAATGATAATGATCATGATAGTGATGATGATACTGATCATAATCATGATATTGATAATGATGATGACTGTGATAGAGATGAAATTCCTTTGCAGGTGATGGTGGGAGACGAGGATGGTGGTTCTCGGGAACCGAGTGTCTCTGACTTACCTGTGTCCTGTGACAATTTTGAGAGTAAACAATGGCGAGACCCCACTCTTAAAACGGCACAGGAAAATATAATTGTTCTAAATGAGGTTTCCCAAGAGCCTGACTCTGAGGAGAGGTTTCCTCATGTTGCCATAAACACTAACCTGTTGTATAGGGACAATGAAGTCCAGGGAGAGGTCGTGAGCCAGCTCCTAGTACCTGAGCTATATAGAAGTATAGTGCTGGGGTTGTCACATAGTCACATACTTGAGGGACCAGATGGTGAAGTTAATGTTGTGGATGACATGTTAACTAAGGTTCCAGATCAGGATGTGAATGAGAATGAATTGTATACCCCTGAAAGTGAGCAAGATGAGAATGAGAATGAATTGTATAACCTGAAAGTGAGCCGGATGTGGCTGAGAAAAAGGGGTCAGACAGGGATAGTGGTAGTGATAGTGAATCATCTGATGACAATAAAGCAACCAGTGCAAATGATGAAGGCATGGTAGCAGAGGAGGTTGAGAGTCCTGAGAAGAAAGCTGATGCTGACCTTACAGCCGGACAGAAGATGGCATCTGAAGATGTTTTACAGTTGGCCGGTTCCCTGGCGAAGACTAAGGTGAAAGGAGGAGAGCTGAGCTTTGAAGGCAGGACTCTGAGACTGAACACAGCACAAGTGGAGGCTGTTGGAAGTGGGAAGTTGTCGACGTGTGGTGAGCTCAAGCGCACTTTCATGGAGTCTACATCGGAGCCACGTCCCAACAAATGGGAAAAGCGATGTGTCACTCCGTTGCCGCTGCAGACACACGGGAGCTCAGATGGGATGCAGAACGTGGTGGAAGAGAAGAATCCGGCGGGTTCTGAGTATACAGATGCAGCTATCAAGGAGAACTTGAAAGCCGGAATAAATGGAGATATTGGAGACCATAATGATGTGACTGAAGAGGTAGAATGTAAGACTGACGGTAGGGCTTCTGAGCATGTTCTACCAGAAGAGCCTGAAGAAGGGGTCGAAGACATAAAAGACGTCCAACAGGTACCAGATGAATTGATGACTTCTCAGAAAAAACTCCAAACTGTGATGAAGGAGTGTGATGAAAGCCATGAGCATCTTCGTGAGAAGGTCAATGAAGTAAAAGGAAGGATACAGGGAATCTCTTCGTTGCAAGAGCAAATGCTGCTCAATAAGTCTAAGGCTCTATATAAGAATGCTGTTGTCACGGTAGAACATTACAATTCAGCTGGAGACTTAGCGGATGAATTATGTGTACTGCAAAGGAAAAACGATCAGCTCCTTCTACAGTCCCAATCATTTGAACAGTGTAGCTTAAAATTGTCAGAGACCATGGCAGAGGAGCTTAAGGTCTGTGAAATAGACTTTATGAGTCAACCGATATTCAAGAAAATAGATGTGCTAAAGAGGGTTCAAGGGGAACTAGAGAAAAGTGAAAAACCCCCTATACCTTCTGTGATAGTTGGTGACACATGGTCAGTGCACCAAGGACAGGAGGTACGTGAGTTTCTGAGGAGGAGTCAGCAGAAGTGTTCTGATGTGCCGGGTCGTACTTCTCTGGCCAGGCACTATATCGAAACTGAGCCCGGCCCTAAGGTCAAGATCAAACCGTGCAGGATACCCGAGGCCCGCAGAGAGCATAGGCCTGGGAGGGTACAGGGTAGTGCGGATGCTTCAGATGAAGAGAAAGCTGATGTTGGCTATGGCTCAGGTGAAGATACAGATGACAGTAGTGAAGATGAAGCTGATGAGGGCCATGACTGGTCCAGAGTTCACTGTCTCTTTTGGATTGTTGACCAGCCCTCCGGTCTGGATGACCAGCCCTCGGTCTGGAGAAGAGGGGGGGATATGTGAGACAGTGAGAGTATGTGTATTGAATGGGGTGTATATTTCACCTAGGTACTTTGCTGACTGGAATAAGGGAAATGTGTGGCTTTGTAGACCTAGTGGTAGAGAAAGGTCACTACACCTTACATTCAGTACACACTTGCAGCTCAGGCCTGAAACCACTCAGGTGTTAATTAGGAGACCAGAAGTAGGTGTCTGCGAACACAGACAGAGAGCTCGCTTAGTCTGGACAAGGAGTCCAGGCACAAGAAGGAGTCTCCAGGAGTATGAGCTGTCTCAGTCTGGGTGCTCGATGTACCCCGGACACAGGAGTAGTCTCTGTGAGAATCCATGCGGATAGCTGCTGAATAGGAGGGGAGCTCTCTCAAGTCTGGACGTTGGATATGCCTTCAGACACAAAGAGGAGACTCTGTGAAACTCCATGCTGGTAAATGCTGAACATATGTGTTGTTTTGGGGACAGGCTGTTAGAGTCTGGTCCCGGATAGAGAGGGAAATCTATCTAAGTGTAGTAAGTGGCTGGACAAGCCCAGGGCTTATGTTTATGATTTGGTTTTGCTTATGTTCTGTTTGCTGTGGACTTTAATAAAACTGGTTGCGGCCAGTTTTTACCAGAACTGCTGTCTGTGAATGAACTGTTTCCGTGCCACTCCGTCTACCCGGACGGCGATCCCAGAGCTATATCCCTGAAAAGCTTACAGTAGGTAGAGATTTAATATGAGGGAGAGTGAAAGGTAGACACCTGGGTGTTATCATTGCAAGTACATGCTGCAGATGTGTTGTATATTGTAGGAACATACTTTTGGGATTAGAGAGAGAGAGGCAGTGTTTCATCCAGTACCATAATATACAAAACAGCTCTTTATTGAGCCAAGTAATATTACTCACTACCAGCCTATACTAAACAAATTTTTTTGAGCAACATAATATTCCTGCGTACCAGCATATGCTAAACTGCTTTTTACACCTAAATAATTTTCCCCAAGACCAACATATACTGAACAACTTTTTTAAAAGCTAATTGCTAAATAATATTCCTCGCCTAGCTAATATTTATCTAGCAGTTGAGCAACTGGTGCAAGAACAGGAAGAGATTCGTAAACGTCACTATTTACCAGTAATTTCCCTGAGTCTGCTGTTGTCGTGTGTCATAAAGACGATATAAAAAAAAATGTATTGGTTAAATAAATAGCTTATATTTATCTATCAGTTGTGCGACTGGCTCACAGCCTGCTGAGATACGCAAATGTGACTATTTACTTGGAATTTTCTGGGTCTGCTGTTAGCGTGTGTAATAAAGCTGATATCTGAAAAATAATCACATATTGCTAGATGCAGGGAATTTGCACATAACACATCAGGAATTTTTTCTCATAATGCATTCAACATGGGAAAGGGTGACTTTAAGGAATGGAGACGTGGATGTGGCGGTACTCGTCAAGGCTGTTTGACCGATCAGAAGGTGACAGTATTTCGTTCTAGCTTCCTGTCAAAATTTTGTCAGCGTGCTACACCACTGTTAAACTCAGATAAGTGTGAGGATGTTGTGGGTTTGATGGCAGACAAAGGATTCAGTGTGTTGACAACCAGCACCACCAAGTCTTCCAAACGGTCCAGTCTCAGTAGCCAAGAGGCTGGGCCTCAGAATCCTTAACCTGGTCCTCCTTCCTCTCCCGATCAAGAGTACCAGGAGACATATCACCCAATGCTGATCACTCTGAAGAACTGTTTACTTTCCCTTGTAATTTGTCAGGCTTCTCAACGTGCACAAATAAAGAGGGTCATGAGGAGATGGGGTGCAGTGATGCCAAAACATTTGAGCACCCATGGCCAGGAGAAAACCACGTTGGGAAAGGTCAATTCATGTCTGAAGAGGTGGAGGATAATCATAAGACACAGTTACCATCAGGTCAGCCTAAAATTGCAATGGAAGGAGGATCAGATTGATGAATTGGAAGACGACACGTCTGATGATGAGGCAACTGATCCAACCAGGCATGGCGGCATGCCTAGCGAGCACAGCAGTGCAGAGAGGGATGGATCTATAGCACAAAAACAGGCAAGAAGAGTTAGTGATTTAACCAGATGGAGAACGTGGTCAACTGTTCAACAGAGACACCGCACTCGGCTAGATAACAGGCCAAAGGTGTGTTGTTCCCCTTTATGGCAGTTTTTTCTGAAAGTCATTCAGACAAAACAACTGTAATTTGTAGCATCTGTCATGCCATGCTGAGAAGAGACAAGAACACTTCAAACTTGAGCACCATCAGCATTTAGAAGCACATGGCAGCCAAGCACCTTAGTAGGTTGATGGAACATCTGGGTACAAAATCTGTGTCTGAGAGTTTAACCACTGCCCCTTCCCCTGTGTTATGGCCTTCCCAATCTGCTGTCCAGGAAACAGGCATTGATGCCTCTTGCCCACAACCTGCTGTTGCACAGACACAACAGTCAGCAACCACATCCATGCTTTGTCCCAGTGCAGCATTCAGTTGTCCCTGCCTCAGACATTTCAAAGGCTAAACACCCACATTGCCAGATTGAAAGTCCCCACGTTACATAAGCACATGTTACACAATGTCAGTCGTGCTCTGGCCAACGCTGCCACAGGGAAGGTCCACTGAAAAGTTTTTGTGGCCAGGGATGCTACATTTCCCTGACGACACACTTGGTGAACCTGGTGGAGCCTGGGACAGAGTCAGATGCTGGAACATCACACATCTTACCCACACCAAGTATAGTGGGCCCAACTTCCATCAGGGATTCAGTCTCCTCATATTCCAGTTCCTGTCTCTCATCCTCATCCTCAGCTGAACTAGCCTCCCAATCACTCCCCAGCTGGGAGCTCTGCAGCACTGCCTTGGTGAGGGCAGTAGCACTCTCTGCTGAAGCTCATCTGTTTAGGTGATAAAGCTCACAACGCAGCAGAGCTGTTGAAAGGGATAAAAGGCCAGATGGATTAATGGCTCTCTCCGCTGAACCTCCAACTAGTTCTCGTTGTGTGCGAAATTGGGTGTAACTTGGTGGCGGCTTTAAAGCTTGGAAAGCTGGTACACATTCCATGCATGACCCACGTGCTGAACTTGGTTGTACAGCGGTTTTTAAAAACAAACCCTGACTTGCCTGACCTACTTGCTAGGGTACGAGGTGTCAGCACCCATTTCCGAAAGTCATCTCAGGCTTTGCTGGTCTGGCTGCACTGCAGCAGTGCTTTTATTTGACTCATGACCGACTGCTCACATGCTGGAATTCGACCTTTCATATGTTGGCAAGGCTTAGTTAGCAGCAGAGGACAGTGTCTGAATTCCAGCATCTCAATGTCAGTCAGAGTAACACTCAGCCCTGACACATAACAGCTGTCAAGTGGGTGTGGATCATATGTGAGATTCTCTAAAACTTTAAGTACTGCACCAAAATGGTGAGCGCTGATAATGCTATTATCAGCATAACCATCCCACTGCTCTGTCTATTAAAATGATCGATGCAGAATCTCAAAGAGGAAGCTTTGAATGCCTGGCATGTGGCTATGGAGGAAGATTTTATATTGGCTGATACCAAACAGCCCAGCCTCAGACAATATTCTCAGGCCACAGTGGATGATGGCAAGAAACAGGAGGAGGAGGATGAGGAGGAACAGGAGTTTTTGGAAATTTCCTTCTTGTGCCATTTTCATGAAACATCAGCAAGGGCTATCTGTGGTTGTAACTATGACGACGAGGGAGAAGTTGACAAACATGGTGAAGGACTACATATGTGACCATATGTTAGGGTTCGAGTTCCCGCTGCTGCACAAGGGGAGTCTCGAACCAGTCCCGCTATGGTCCCCCATTCATCTCCGGCCGCAGTGGAGCCTGCTCAGCAGAGACATCGGTCCCAGCGTCTTGCCCATTCCAGTACTGTGCAGAGACTTGCTGCTGCCTCTCCTGGATCTGCTATTATAGCCAGTGCTGTAGCAGACGTCTTTGGGACGAAGTCCTGCATTTCCCCTTCTGAGCATGCCCAGGGTAAGATCTCTCATTGGAGATCAGGGGTCACATGTTCAGGTACTGCAGCAGCTCCTATTGGTCCGCCAGGAAAGTCATGAAACTACATGTGTTTGGAACAGTTTCTCATTGGTCCTTGTTTCTGGCAGGTCCTGTAGCTGTTGCTATAAAAGGGTGGCATGGCTGGGCCGCCATGCGCTAATATCAATCGTTATATGCTTAGCGCCAGTGTGGTCATGCGTGTGTGTGGTTAGGGCCCGGCTGAAATAAGCCCCTAGAATACCGACTTAATCGGTGAGGAGTTTGGTATGCTAGCTGGTCAGAGTCGGTGTCCTAGATGCCCTAGATTGCCAGCATAACTGGTGAGGAGTTTGATTGCCGTATTCAGGGCCTGGCGTTCAGACGCCATAGATTGCGGGTGACTCCCGCGAGGACATTAGCGCATGATCACGTTCTATGTTCGCTTAGTTGTTCACTGTGTACCTGGGTGCCTGACAGGACACAGAAGTTTGTCTCAGAGGCTCTGTGATGTAACAGGGTTCACTTTCAACGCTAGACAGCGCCCTAGTGTGTTTATTTTGTGACTCAGTTGTGTTAAGTGAGTTCTCACACATCGCCATATAGCGCTCCTTCTAGCGGCTCTGTGGATTAACACAGTTTGCACATATTGCCACAGCACATTACGGCTTTATTTTGGCGACTCTGCGGGATAACAGAGTTCGCTTCTTGCGCCATTTTACTAGCAGCAGGCTCCGCCTGCACGGTGGACCCCGGGCAGCGAACGCACCTCTCCACATCTTATATTTGGTGCGTTCTGCAGACCCTAACACCATACCAGCATCCTTCCTGATTCTTCAGTGCCCTTTAACTATTGGTTGTCCAAGCTGCACACTTGGTCCTAGCTCTTTTTGTACGCCTTGTAGGTGCTGCCATGCCGTGCTTCAAGTGTGTTGTCCGAGCGGGTTTATAGTTCGGCCGGTGCAATCATAACAGATAGGAGCACACATGTTATGATTTGGTAGCTGAGGAGAGCAGGCAAAAATGGCAATACACCAGAGAGGTTGGAATCTACTGGATTGCAGTACCCTGACTAACCACCACAACTAAAGGCAGCCGTGGAGTGTTCCTACGTTGGTCCTAGACGCCTCGTCACAGCCTGAGAGGTTAACTACACCTAAAGATAGAAAGAGGAAAGCTATCTGCCCCGGAGCAGATCCCCAAAGAACATAGGAAGCCCCCAAACAAGTAATGGCGGTAAGAGAAGAGGAAATACAGACACAGACATAAAATAGTATGAGCAAACGTTGGGGCCCAATCTGCCCAGACAGAAAAGGATAGGAAGGATACTTACTGCAATCAAAAAAAAAACTAAAAAATACCAACGCTACTAATTGCAAAAACACCTGAGATCACACGACCTCCACCACCTAAATTAGTTCTCTGGTGTAACAAAACTAAGCCGCAGCCACTGAAAAAACTGGAAAAGGCAAATGAACAAATAACAGTGGCTCCAGAGAAACTGAGAGGAGCCCAAGCCCCCCGGGGGGGAACCTGGCTAACCTCACAGAAATGCAGAGAAATATGCAAATGGTAAGCACAAAAACAAAAAACAGAAAATATCTTATCTGAGAGCAGGAGAAGAGGCAAGACCCAGCAAGCTTCCAAGCGAACCAGGAAACAACGTTGAGACAAGAACAATTGATCACCGGCAACTATGATGGTAGGGAACCACCCTTATGTCAAGCCAATCTGTGACTCCTGATTGCCAATCCTCATTGAATGGTTCAGTACTGTTTGTAACCACCAGAGGGAGCTTCTGCTCAGAATTCATTTCTAACACATTCACAACAGTACCCCCCCCTTGAGGAGGGGTCACCGAACCCTCATTTGTGCAACCAGGTCGGTCAGGATGAGCTCTGTGATACGCATGGATCAGTGTCCTAGCATGGATGTCCGAAGCAAACACCCAAGAATTGTCCTCCTGACTATAACCTCTCCACTTAACCAAATACTGGAGTTTCCATCTAGAAAAATGAGAATCCAATATTTTCTCAACCACATACTCCAGATTGCCCTCAACCAAAACAGGGTCAGGAGGCGCAGCCATAGGAACCACTGGCTCGACAAACCTCTTCAATAAGGACTTGTGGAACACGTTATGGATCTTAAATGTCCCTGGAAGAAGTAAACGAAAGGAAACAGGATTAAGAATCTCCATGATCTTATAAGGTCCAATGAACCTAGGCTTAAACTTAGGAGATGCAACTCTCATAGGGATATTTCTTGAGGACAACCAGACCAAGTCCCCCACTTTAAACCGAGGACCATCAGTCCTATGCCGGTTGGCAAACTGCTGGGCCTTCTCCTGAGAGAGGGACAACCTCTCCACTACCTGGTCCCAAATCTGCTGCATACGCTCCACAACAGAGTCAACACCTGGACAGACAGAATCCTCCGTCTGTCCCGAAGAAAATCGAGGGTAAAACCCAAAATTGCAGAAAAATGGAGACATCAAAGTGGCAGAGCTAGCCCTATTATTAAGAGCAAACTGAGCCAAAGGCAAAAAAGAGACCCAGTCATCTTGATCAGCAGACACAAAGCATCTCAGATAAATCTCCAATGTCTGGTTTGTTCTCTCAGTTTGTCCATTGGTCTGAGGATGAAAAGCCGAGGAGAAAGACAATTGAACACCAAGTTTAGAACAAAAAGTCCTCCAAAATCTGGAAACAAACTGGACTCCTCTGTCAGACACAATGTTCTCAGGAATGCCGTGTAACCAAACCACGTGCTGAAGGAACAAAGGCACCAATTCAGAGGAGGAAGGCAACTTAGGTAATGGCACAAGATGTATCATTTTGGAAAACCTATCACAAATCACCCAGATAACGGTCATTCTCTGAGAAACAGGAGGTCGGAAATGAAATCCATAGAGATATGGGTCCATGGTCTCTTGGGCACAGGCAATGGCATCAACAAACCACTAGAGCGAGAGCAAGGCTTGGAGCGAGAGCAAGTCCCGCAGGACTGCACAAATTCCCTGACGTCACGAGACAAAGTAGGCCACCAAAAGGACCGACTAACCAAACCTTTGGTACCAAAAATTCCGGGATGACCAGCCAACGCGGAACAATGAATATCAGACATCACACTCTTTTTCCACCGGTCTGGGACAAACAATTTCCCAATAGGGCAGCGCTCGGGTTTATCCTCCTGACACCCCCCAGAGCCAGTCTCAAATTGGGCGAGATGGTGGAAAGAACTACACCCTCTTTCAAAATAACAGCAGGATCAGATAACTCAGGAGAGTCCGCAAGGAAACTCCTCGAGACGGCATCCGCCTTAAAATTCTTAGTGCCAGGAAGAAAGGAAACCACAAAATTAAAACGTGTGAAAAACAAGGCCCACCTGGCCTGTCTAGGATTAAGTCGATTGGCTGATTCCAGATAAACCAGATTCTTATGGTCCGTGAGGACCACCACCTGATGTTTGGCTCCCTCCAGCCAATGTCTCCACTCTTCAAAAGCCCACTTCATGGCCAATAAATACCGATTACCCACGTCATAATTACGTTCAGTTGGAGAAAATTTTCGAGAGAAAAAGGCACAAGGGTTACTTTTAGAGGTCTCAGGATCTCTTTGGGACAAAACGGCACCTGCCCCAATTTCAGAGGCATCAACCTCCATCTGAAATGGCAGAGAAACATCAGGCTGCCGTAGAACAGGAGCAGAAGTGAATCTCTGCTTAAGTTCATGAAACGCAGAGACTGCCTCAGGAGGCCAATTCACCACATCAGAACCCTTTTTGGTCAAATTAGTCAATGGTTTAACAATAACAGAGAAATTACCAATAAATTTACAATAAAAATTGGCAAAACCCAAGAATCTCTGAAGAGCCTTTAATGAAGTAGGTTGGACCCAATCACAGATGGCCTGAACCTTGACCGGGTCCATTTCAATAACAGATGGGGACAAAATGAATCCCAGAAATTAGATCCTCTGTACGCCAAAAAGACACTTTGATCCCTTCACATACAGAGCATTCTCTCTCAAAATCTGGAACACAGTCCGATCATGTTTCACATGAGAGTCCCAGTCATTGGTAAAAATCAAGATATCATCCAAATAAACAATCAGAAATTTATCCACAAAATCCTGAAAATGTCATTCATGAAGGACTGGAAGACGGAAGGAGCATTAGTGAGCCCAAAGGGCATCACTAGGTACTCAAAATGCCCCTCTGGGTATTAAACGCCGTCTTCTATTCATCCCCGTGCTTAATGCGAATAAGGTTATACGCCCCCCTGAGGTCAAGCTTGGTAAACCAAGTAGCACTTTTCACCCTGGAAAACAGGTCAGAAATCAAGGGTAACGGATATTGATATTTCACAGTGATATTGTTCAAGAGACGATAATCAATACACGGCCTTAATGAACCATCCTTTTTGGCCACAAAGAAAAAACCGGCACCTAAGGGTGAAGAGGATGGTCTGATATGACCCTTCTCCAATGACTCCTTGATATAAGACCGCATAGCGTCATGTTCAGGTACAGACAAGTTAAAAAGGCGACCTTTAGGGAATTTACTACCAGGCACTAATTCAATAGCGCAGTCATAGCTCCTATGGGGGGCAAGATGCAGATTTACTTTCGCTAAACACATCAGAAAAATCAGTCAAAAAGTCAGGAACATCCTGAGACTGGGAGAGGCAGAAAAAACAGGAGTGTTGGCATTAACACATTGGCAGCCCCAACTGGTTACAGACACAGATTTCCAATCCAAAACAGGATTATGAGACTGTAACCAAGGGAAACCTAGTACAATAATGTCATGCAGATTATACAGCACCAAAAATTTGCAACTCTCCTGATGATCAGGTTCAACCCTCATTATCACCTGAGTAGAGAACTGGGGTTTATTCTCAGCCAAAGGGGTAGAATCAATCCCCAGTAGGGGAATAGACTTCCGTAGGGGTAACAAGGGAAACCCACAAGTTTAGCAAAATCAAAATCCATCAGGTTAATAGCTGCTCCCGAATCAACAAAATCCTGAGCAGAAAATGTGGACAGGGAGCAAATCAGGGTAACAGTTAACAGAAATTTAGTCTGAACACTACCCAAGACAACTGAGCGTGCAAAACATCTTCCCCGCTTAGGGCAGACTGAAATAGCATGAAAGGCATCACCACAGTAGAAACATAACCCATTGCGTTTTTGAAACTCATGACGCTGTGCCCCAGAAGCCACTCTATCACACTGCATGGGTTCAGAAGCTGGTTCACAAGGCAACACTATTCCACGCATACTTCTACGCTCATGCAAACGTCTGTCAATTTGAATCGCTAATGACATAGAATCATTGAGACCAGAGGGAGCAGGGAAACCCACCATAACATCTTTTACATTCTCTGACAGCCCCTTCCGAAAAAGGGCTGCCAAAGCATCATCATTCCATTTGGTCAGGACTGCCCACTTTCGGAATTTCTGACGTTCAACTCAGCGTCCTCAAGCCCCTGATTTAATGTCAACAAGGTTTTTTCAGCTTGATCAGTGACATTAGGTTCATCGTACAATAACCCCAGAGCCAGAAAAAATGCATCAACATTACTCAAAACAGGGTCCCCAGGTGTCAGGGAAAAAGCCCAATCCTGAGGATCCCGCGCAGGAGAGAGATGACAATTTGAACCTGCTGCGCTGCGTTCCCTGAGGACTTAGATTTTAAGGCAAAAAACAATTTACAATTATTTTTGAAATTCTGAAACTTAGCTCGATACCCTAAAAACAAATCTGGCATGGGAATCCTAGGTTCCACAACAGGCAACCTAGCAAGATATGCAGCAATACATATTTGAACCTGCTGTGCTGCGTTCCCTGAGGACTTAGGTTTTAAGGCAAAAAACAACTTACAGTTATTTTTGAAATTCAGAAATTTAGCTCGATCCCTCAAAAATAAATCTGGCATGGGAATCCTAGTTTCCACAACCGGCAACCCAGCAAGATAGGTAGCAATACTCCGAACCTCAGTGGCAATCTGATCCACACGGCCAGACAACTGTGCAAACTCCATTGAGAGAAAAAAAAAATCCTCCTCAGCACCCAGAGAAAAAGAGGGAAAAAATGCAACAGACAGAAAAAAAAATAAAAATCTCTGACAACTCTGACAACTTTTCCTTTTCTTTCCACATTATTTTTCCCTTCTGTGAGTACCACAAAATTTTCAGTTATGGCCGGTGATACTGTTATGATTTGGTAGCTGAGGAGAGCAGGCAAAAACAGCAATACACCAGAGAGGTTGGAATCTACTGGATTGCAGTACCCTGACTAACCACCACAACTAAAGGCAGCCGTGGAGCGTTCCTACGTTGGTCCTAGACGCCTCGTCACAGCCTGAGAGGTTAACTACACCTAAAGATAGAAAGAGGAAAGCTATCTGCCCCGGAGCAGATCCCCAAAGAACATAGGAAGCCCCCAAACAAGTAATGGCAGTTAGACAAGAGGAAATACAGACACAGACAGAAAATAGTATGAGCAAACGTTGGGGCCCAATCTGCCTAGACAGAAAAGAATAGGAAGGATACTTACTGCAATCCAAAAAAACCCTAAAAAATACCAACGCTACTAATTGCAAAAACACCTGAGATCACACGACCTCCACCACCTAAATTAGTTCTCTGGTGTAACAAAACTAAGCCGCAGCCACTGAAAAAACTGGAAAAGGCAAATAACAAATAACAGTGGCTCCAGAGAAACTGAGGAGCCCAAGCCCCCCGGGGGGGGGGACCTGGCTAACCTCACAGAAATGCAGAGAAATATGCAAATGGTAAGCACAAAAACAAAAAACAGAAAATATCTTATCTGAGAGCAGGAGAAGAGGCAAGACCCAGCAAGCTTCCAAGCGAACCAGGAAACAACGTTGAGACAAGAACAATTGATCACCTGCAACCATGATGGGAGGGAACCTCCCTTATATCAAGCCAATCTGTGACTCCTGATTGCCAATCCTCATTGAATGGTTCAGTACTGTTTGTAACCACCAGAGGGAGCTTCTGCTCAGAATTCATTTCTAACATATTCACAACACACACGCCTGTCAACGGAAAATGCAAACAGGTTTGACTCTTCTAAAAGTGAACAAGGGCTGGATATCCTCCAACTTTGTTAGTTCTACAGAAGACAGCAACCCAACATAAATGAAGCCCAAATATTCTTTTTTGGAAGTTGTCTTAACATCCATCACTTATCATCCAAACCCATTTTGTTCTGAAAATCACATCCTACTCCTCCTGCTACAAGTACTTAGTGGTCATATATGTGTACTCCACTTGGGTAATGTTTTTAAATTTGCAAACCTGTGTACATTGTGCAATGGTGAAACTTGTACACCCTATGTCTAGCAATTATAATAACTGCAAAATTTATTGTGAGGTCACTATTATGGTATCTTTCGGCGTGCATGTTACAGACCCCTTGGGTAATTTTTGGAAACCTTTGTAAATTGTGCAATGGTGAAACTTATACTCCCTTTCTCTAGCAATTATAATAACTGCAAAATGTATTGTGAGGTCCCCATGACAGTCTCTTTCAGTGTGTATGATACAGACCCCTTGGGTAATTTTTGGAAACCTTTGTACATTGTGCAATGGTGAAAATTGTACTCCCTATATCTAGCAATTATAATAACTGCCAAATTTATTTTAAGATCCCCATCACGGTCTCTTTCAGCGCGTTTGATACAGACCCCTTGGGTAATTTTTGGAAACCTTTGTACATTGTGCAATGGTCAAATTTCTTCTGTCAATCTCTATATATTCTATTATTATAATTTTTTATTGTGTTGCACATCTCACGGTTTCTTTAAGCGTGTATGTGGAAGCCTGATGTTGATTTTTGGGTCTGCACTTGGACATTGTGGAACATCAGTGCAATAATATGCTCCATACACTTCTTCAGGTTTCAGCCTTACACAGAATAATAATATGAGTAATGAATCATGCTCTATATATATGCTGCTAGTTTGAAAATCTTACGCATACATCCCTTTATAAAGGGAAATTTGACATAATACCTTTGTTAGCATACGCCATATACTGCTGACATACGCAGCACCCCAGTAGGTGGGTGGAGTGCCTGGGTACAAAATCTGTGTCTGAGGGTGAAACCACAAGCCCTTCCCCTGTGATATTTCCTTCCAAATCTGCTGTACATGAAGCAGGCGCTGTTGCCTCTTGCCCACAACCTGAAGTTGCACAGACACAACAGTCAGCAACCACATCCAGTTTGTTGTCCCAGCACAGCATTCAGTAGTCCATTATCAGCATATATGTCTCTTTCTAAATTGTTAGTTAGATAGGGAATACATATTCGTTAGCACTTTACAATGTCCAGTGCTGGACAAAGACCATTCTTTTTTCCAGGCTCCTAAATGAGATTTGTTTCTTTTTATTAAACTGTCACTTCCCTTAAATTTTTTAAATTTTGGTGAAATAAAAGTATTGGGTATTGCCCAATTTCTGTACATTTTAAGCAGGTCGAAGAGACCGGGTTAATACTCTCCACATACCTATTCAGGTAGCAGCCTTATACATATTGGGACATGGAAATTGACATGCTAAGACCTTTACCTGAGCTCTGTAGCACTACCTGTCACCTGAGTAATACTCTCCACAGACCTCGTCACTCTCTGGGACATAGCCTATAATTACTCCATCGTTGCTCAAAACTATGCAAAAAACAAATTCTGCCTGGTTGGGTAGTTTCCAGAAGAAGTGTGTAGGCTTGTGCAGATTGGTCAATGGCACTCCTGTCTCTTTCTCTTAAGGTGGCGGCTTCCAAGTAAAATGAGGCTTGTACATGTTCCTGACATGGGTTTCAGGTCTGACAGACTGACCACAATACAGGCCCCCGCTTGCATACACTGTATTCAGAATTTAATTCTAATGCTTTTGGTGTCTGGTAGAATCCAATTTACTGACATTGAGCATACAGCTCCCCCAACTCCTATAATACGTTCACCTTACAACGGCTTCACCTGCTATGACAGTGGCTCCATTGGGATCCAGTGGCCAAACTGAACTGATGGAGCTCACAAAAGACAGTTTTCACAGGACCTGCTGGCCCTCTGAAAATGTAAAGCGGTTGCTGCTTAATGACATGACAGTGGACGTGGTGGTCATGGCGGGTGAAGGTCAAAATTCAAATAGGCATGTTTTAGCTGATATTGCAAAGTGATGGGGAATATGTATTCCACTTTCTAGCTAACAATTTTGAATGAGAGAGGGACCTCCCAAATGTAGGAGTGAGAGCTCTCCCAAATGTATGATACAGTGCCACCTGAGGGCCTTTCCCAAACTCAGGTTTCACGGCATCTGCTGGCCCTCTCAAAATGTCAAGAGAGGGCCGCATAATTAGTGGACATGGTGTGGTGGCAGGCGAAGCCCATTTTCAAATGGGGCGCAGCGTAAATCTAGTGTACATGGTCTGGGGTTGAGGGGCCAAAAGAGTCATCGTAGTCCATGTCTCATTCTCTCCTAAGAGGAAGAGGTGGGTCGTGAACAGCAAGCGGAAAGGATCTCGGACCTCTGGAATCCTGGGTTGCGGGACAGAGAGTCCCTAGTGCCAAAAGAAGCTGTTGAAGTAGAGAGCATTAAGACAGACCGGAGGCAAGACCTTGAAATGTACTGCTTTATGGGAATATCACCTGGAGGGGGCTCTGCCCCATATTGTATGCCATAGCCGAATGTTTCTGAACTGTACAGTAAAACCAAACCTATTGAACTGCACCCAAGGTCTCCTGGTGTGTGTATTACTAATCCTGCTCCAGAGGACATTTACGTAGCAGAGGCTTCCAGCCCACAATTAAGTGCAGAGTGAGCACAACAGCACAGCACACATGGGAAAATTATCCATTTATAAGAGGAGTTCCAGGATGAAGAGGAGACAGAACCAGCCCACACAGTAAGCCCAGAGCTCCCTTCATATACATTGTTATAATTTTTCTATGTATAGAGATCTTATTATTTTTGTTTATTCCCTACCATATTAACTCTGCAAGTATTAGGGCACATAATCATATGTGTGAAAAAAAAGTTCCGATATCAGGACCGAAAAAATGAACGAGTGTCATGCTAGTACAATCCTATTTTTCACACCAAGCATTTGATTTACATCCAAATGTAGTGCGATTGCTATCCAATTGCAATGTGATTTTAGAATGAGTTTTACATAGAGCAATTCTCTATGTCATTTACTCATTGTTTTCATAGGAAATATTCTTAAAAACAAGTACAGATAGACAGATAGATAAATAGATTAAAAACCTGCAATTCAGCAGCCGCGTACAGTAAAATCACAGCAGGATCTGACATGATAGAATAGATGGATTACATACAGTATATACAAATAGAATAGATATATAGATGTCAGTGACTCATACAATTGGTACAGTGTGTGTGTGCAGCTTACTGTACATGTATTTATTAAAAGATTTTTTTTCTGAAAAAAAATGGTGTGGGCTCCAGCGTAATTTCTTAACCAGCAGAGAGAAAGACGATGGCTGTTGGCAGATGTTTATAGCCTGGAAGGGGGTAATACCTCCTAGGCTATTAATAACAGCTCACAGCTGTATACTTAGCCTTTACTGGCTATTAAAATGGGGACCCAAAAAGCAAATGACGTAAGGTCCCCCTATAATTAATAACCAGCAAAGGCTAGGCAACAGCTGTGGGTTGATAATAATAGCCTAGGAAGGCGCCATGGATATTGTCCCCAGGCTAAAAACATCAGCTCTCAGCAACCCCAGAAAAGGCGCATCTATAAGATGTACCAATTCTAGCACTTAGCCTCACTCTTCCCACTTGCCCTGATGCGGTGGCAAGGGGTGTAATAGTTGGGGGGGTTGATGTCACTTTTGTATTGTCAGGTGACATCAAGCCTAGAGGTTAGTAATGGAGAGGCATAAAAAGAGGCAAGTGAAGTGGGAACATTTCTAACGGCGCTAGAGAAGACGTCAGTTAGGCTATAAACATCTGCCTCCAGCCGTCTGCTTTCCCTCTGCAGGTTAAGAAAATTATGCGGGAGACCACGTAATTTTTTTCAGAAAAATAATCTTTTAATAATTAAATACATGTACAGCGAGCTGCACACACACTGAACGAATTGTATATGTCACTGACATCTATATATCTATCTATTCTATGTGTATACACTGTATGTAATCTATCTACTATTCTTTCCTGTCGGGTCCCGATGTGATTTTACTGCCGACTTTTCAAAGGAGATCGGTAAATAATAATCGGACAGCTCTTGCATAGAGTTGAGCGATACTTTCCGATATCCTAAAGTATCGGAATCGGAATGGTATCGCCGATATCACTAAAATATCGGCGATACCCGATACCGATACCGGAAGTCCCATGTAAGTCTATGGGAACAAAATATCGCAACTAAAAAAACCCCATTCTTTCCTTGTAAACACTAAATATACACACATAGAATACATATATATATGTCATTGTGACATATATATATATACATATATGTATAGTTTATACACTTCTACATAGTAAAATATCCTCAGATTCAATTGCCGGGTAAAGCCGGCTTCAGTGAAAAGACAGAAGCACCCGACATGAAATGACACTTGGTGTACATAGGGTTAACCATGTCTTTTCATGTCGTTTGCTATCTGATTTGCACAAACAATTAAATCAGTCTATGTGTGCAAAATTTCACACCTGTAGGGGTTAATTAAAGGTGTAAATTCGTTGTAAAAAAAACGGACTTTTTTGCTACGAATTTACACCTTTAATTAACCCCTACAGGTGTGAAATTTTGCACACATAGACTGATGTAATTGTTTGTGCAAATTAGATAGCAAAGGACATGAAAAGACATGGTTAACCCTATGTACACCAAGTGTCATTTCATGTCGGGTTCTGCATTTTCACAAAAGCCGGCAATTGAATTAGCGGCTATTATACTATGTAGAAGTGTATGAACTACAAATATAAATATATATATATATATGTGTCACAAATTCAATGACATGTATATATATATATGAGGTGTAAAATTGCTGAAAAAAAATGCGTGGGCTCCCGCCCTATTTTCGCAACCAGACAGACAAAGCCAGTGAGTGGGGGCAGATAATAATAGCCCAGAGAGGGACCATTATTTTTGCCCCCCCCCGGCTACTAACATCTGCCCCCAGACACCCCAGGAAAGACAAATCTATAATTAGATTCGCCCTTTCTGGCACTTTGCCCGTCTATTCCCATTGCCCTGTAGCGGTGGCGAATGGGTTAATATGGGGTTAAAGCCACCTTGCTATTGAAAGGTGACCTTAAGCCAGGTTAATAATTGAGAGCTGTCAATTAGACAACTATCAATTATTAATCCTATTGCATGAAATAAAAATAAAACACACACACTTTAATTAAAAATCATTTTAATGAAATAAAGACACATGTTTTTGACCATCTTTTATTTTACTGCAAAAACCATTTCCTGTAATAAAAATAAAATAAAAAAGCAAAATTATTCTTACCTATCCCATGCACAGTCAGGTCCCACGGTGTAATCCTTCAGAAAGGGTTAATGTTTACTGCAGGGACCGCAGCTAATGCTGCAGCCTCACAGTAAACCCCAAATGAATGAGTTCCTCTCCTGCCTGACAGGAGAGTAAAGGCTGGGTGTCACATAACGATACACCAGCGATCCCGACAACGATATGCACTTGTCAGGATCGCTGGTGTATCGCTACCTGATCGCTGCTGAGCTGCCAAACAGGCAGCTCAGGCAGCGATCTGGGACAGCGACACTGCGGGTAACATCGCTTAAGGGCCCGTCTCACATAGCGATATCGCTACCGAGATCGCTGCTGAGTCACTAGTTTTGTGACGCAGCAGCGAGCTCACCAGCGATATCGCTGTGTGTGACATTCAGCAACGATCAGCCCCCCTGCCGGGTATCGCTGATCGTCGCAGAAATGTCAGGACCTTTTTTTGATCGCTGGTCTCCCGCTGACAGGCACGCATCGCTGCGTGTGACAGGCGGGAGACCAGCGATCCGCTGGTAACCAAGGTACACAGCGGGTTTCCAGGCACCGCGCAGCGCTTGGAAACCCGCTGTGTACCTTGGATACCAGCGGATCGCTGGTCTCCCGCCTGTCACACGCAGCGATGTGTGCCTGTCAGCGGGAAACCAGCGATCAAAAAAAGGTCCTGACATTTCAGCGACGATCAGCGATACCCGGCAGGGGGGCTGATCGTCGCTGAATGTCACACACAGCGATATCGCTGGTGAGCTCGCTGCTGCGTCACAAAACTAGTGACTCAGCAGCGATCTCGGTAGCGATATCGCTATGTGAGACGGGCCCTTAAGTGGAAAGCTTAATTGATTGCTTTCCACTTTCACTTCAGGTCAGCCAGGGACACAATCAGTGACGTCAGAGGGAACTGATTAACAAAAATAGGGGTTCCCTTCGAAAAAAAAATGGCGTGGGGTCCCCCCTATTTTTGTTAACCAGCCAGATGAAGCAGACCGCTGAGGCCTGGATTTTCAGGCTGTTAAGGAGCCAAGATCCATGGACCTTGCCAGCCTGATAATACTAGGCCACAGCAGTCTGCATATCTTGGCTGATTAACAAAAATAGGGGATCCCCTCGAAAAAAATTGGCGTGGGGTCCCCCCTATTTTTGTTAACCAGCCAGATGAAGCAGACCGCTGAGGCCTGGATTTTCAGGCTGTTAAGGAGCCAAGATCCATGGACCTTGCCAGCCTGATAATACCAGGCCACAGCAGTCTGCATATCTTGGCTGATTAACAAAAATAGGGGATCCCCTCGAAAAAAATTGGCGTGGGGTCCCCCCTATTTTTGTTAACCAGCCAGATGAAGCAGACCGCTGAGGCCTGGTTTTTCAGGCTGGTAAGGATCCAATATCCATGGACCTTGCCAGCCTGATAATACCAGGCCACAGCAGTCTGCTTAGCTTGGCTGGTTAACAAAAATAGGGGATCCCCTCGAAAAAAAAACGGCGTAAGGGTCCCCCTATTTTTGTTAACCAGCCAAGTAAAATGCAGACTGCTGCGGCCTGGTATTAAAAGACTGTCAAGGCCCATGGATTTTGGCCCTCAACAGCCTGATAATACCAGGCTACAGCAGCCCCACATTTGGCGCATCAAAAGATGTGCCAATTGTGGCACTTTACCCGGCTCTTCCCACTTGCCCTGTAGCGGTGGCAAGCGGGGTAATAAGGGGTTAATGTCACCGTTGATTGCACGGTGACAATAAGCCCGGTTAATAATGGAGAGGTGTCAATAAGACACCGATCCATTATTAATCCCAAAGTTATTAAATGTGTAAAAAAAAAACACAGCAAGAAAAAAGTATTTTAATGAAATAAAAGAGACAACACAGTTTTCATTAATTTTATTACTCTCTCATTCCTGCGACGCCATCGATCTCCTGTAAAAAAAGGAAAAAAACAAACCAACAGTATACCACCTGTCCGACGCAGTCCATAACGACAGTCCCACGACGATCCAACTCTGCTACATCGCAATGACAGGCAGAGCCTGTCATTGCAACGCAGCACAGCTGATTACCTGCTTCCCCGGCGGTGACGTCATCGGACTGACTGCTTTACGGCCGGGATTACCCAGCAGTCACTGCAGTTATCGCGAGAAACTGCATGTGACCGCCAGGGAAAGAAGATTGCGGCCATCAAGCAGTCCAGGACGTGACCGCCGGAGATCTTCTGCCAGGTAAGTGCCGCTGACTCCTGACAGACCCGACCGACGGACACTGACAGTGACAGTGACAATCCCGATTCCGGTATCCGATAAGACGAAAATATCGGAACTCGGAATCGGAATTCCGATACAGCCAATATCGGCCGATACCCGATATTTGCAGTATCGGAATGCTCAACCCTACTCTTGCATGGTCCGAGTGTTGAGTGACTTTTTTGCTCGCACCCATTGACTTGCACTGGCGAGTCTCATCCAAGATATGAGGCAAATCGCAGCATGCTTTGATTTTTTTCTCAGTACGATTTCAGCTGAGAAAAAAATTGATGAGATGTAAACGATTGAATAACATTGGACAGAATGCAATCCGATTTTTTATCGAATTGCACTCGTCCGTTTTTTTCGCAAATGAGTATGAGCCCTTATTGTTTCAGAGACGTTTATGTACTTCTGATGTCCTCTACTTCCCTATAGTTCCTCCTTATATTTGAGAGTCACTACTCCCTTAGCATTCCCCTGTATACTGCTATCTACCATCTCCACAAACTTAACATATTCTGCAGTATTGGAGATCTCATTACTCTGTGCCTAGTCCCCCAACCCATCCCCCCCTTTTTAATTCCTTTACAAGCCTTCATCATATTTACTGTAAGTTCTCCATTTTGTAATTATTGTCTATTGTAGATATGTATATATATATATATATATATATATATATATATATATATCAGATTCCACTTTTCATTCCTCACAGACTCTTTGGAAAATGAAAGGTGGAATCTGATTGGTTGCTAAGGGTAACTTAGTCAGTTTCACAGATCCAGTTTTCACAGATAAATCTCCCCCAAAATGGCAAATAATTTAAATGCAGATCAAAGAAAATGTATTTAAAAAGAGTATTGGAAATCTCAAAATGCTGAAACAGTTAGAGCAAATTGGGCAGAAACATTTGGTACTCAAGCCCCAAAGAGACAAACCATTTACCGCATTCGTGAAGAATTCGATGCCACTGGCTCAATCCTTAATGCTCCAAAAACTGATCGACCCAAAACAGCCTGTACAGAATATAATAAACAACTTGCTGCTGAAACATTTTCTCCAGGTCCAAAAAAGTCCACCAGAAGAGTCTCTTTAGAATTGGGAATTTCACGAGCTTTCATCATGCGAATCCTGAAATCTATTGGTTGGAAAGCTTATCGTCCACATCTAATTCATGGTTTATTGGAGGATGATCCAGACAGGCGGCTGCAATTTAGTGAGATTATGCGTAACGAAATTGAAGAAAATCCAGTAATTTTAGATAACATTATGAGGAGTGATCACTGATGAAGCTTATTTCAAATTATCTGGCCATATTAACAGACATATTTGTATTTACTGGTATAATAAGAACATGCATTTAACATGAGAGCAACAACTATATGAGCCTGGTGTCAATGTTTGGATTGGTATTTCAAGTTTTGGTGTTTTTGGACCATTTTTTTCTAGAACAGTCACAGGAATAAGTATCTCAAAATTCTAATGAATCAAGTTACAGCAACAGCCTAATTCAAATGACCTTTATTTCCAACAAGATGGGGCCCCTCCACATCATTCAAGAGTAGTCCGCGAGTATCTTGATGAAACATTTCCTAATAAATGGATTGGCCGAAGAGGCCCACTTGATTGGCCAGCACGTTTACCAGACTTGACCCCAATGGATTTTTTCTTTTGGCGAGTACTCAAGAACAAAGTTTATAGTCGAAAATCAAAAAGTGTCAGTGATTTGAAAAATTACATAAGAGATGCATTTCAAGAAATTAATACCCAAAGAGACTTGTGCAAAAATGTTTGTCGAAGCGTAAGAGGCAGACTTCAAAGCTGTGCAAATTGTGATGGAAAACAGTTTGAGCACCTATGTTGATAAAATTTAAGGGCTTTTGTATTATTGTTCAGAATAAAATTTAATTATCAATGTTATGCTTGTGTTAGTAAATATAATTTTATATATAAATCAAAATAAATGTTATTATTTTCTGTTTCCCTACTTTTGGACCACCCTGTATATAAACTTCCTTCTCACCCCCACTGGGGGTGGTCTTTGTTGTCCTTTATCATTCTCGGGTCCTCTACTGGAGGCCTGGGAGTTTGAGGGTTCTGTTCAGGATCTTAGTTGTTCACAGCATGCTTCTATAACAACAGACCAAATGAGATATATACTGTGTATATATACATATATACACCATGTTCCAAATTATTATGCAAATTATATTTTTCTCTGATTTTCCTAAGTGGTCGGTGCAAATGACAGTCAGTCTAATAAAAGTCATCACCCGTTAGAGTATACTTCGAATTTTATTGAAGAAACCTCCCAATGAAAACAGTATAATCTCCAAAATGAATAAAAACTCAAAATGCACTGTTCCAAATTAATAGGCACAGTAGAATTTCTAAACATTTGATATGTTTTAAAGAACTGAAAATGCTCATTTGTGGAATTTGCAGCTTTAGGAGGTCACATTCACTGAACAAAAAGCTATTTAACTCCAAAACATCTTAACAGCCCAAGTTACATGTTAACATAGGAACCCTTCTTTGATATCACCTTCACCATTCTTGCATCCATTGAACTTGTGAGTTTTTGGAGAGTTCCTGCTTGTATTTCTTTGCATGAAGTCTGAATAGCCTCCCAGAGCTGCTGTTTTGATGTGAACTGCCACCCACCCTCATAGATCTTTTGCTTGATGATACTCCAAAGGTTCTCTATAGGGTTGAGGTCAGGGGAAGATGGTGGCCACACCATGAGTTTATCTCCTTTTATGCCCATAGCAGCCAATGACTCAGAGGTATTCTTTGCAGCATGAGATGGTGCATTGTCATGCATGAAGATGATTTTGCTCCTGTAGGCACGTTTCTGCTTTTTATACCATGGAAGAAAGTTGTCAGTCAGAAACTCTATATACTTTGCAAAGGTCATTTTCACACCTTCAGATCCTTAAAGGGCCCTACCAGCTGTTTCTCCATTATTCCGGCCCAAAACATGACTCCTCCACCTCCTTGCTGACATCGCAGCCTTGTTGGGACATGGTGGCCATCCACCAACCATTCACTACTCCATCCATCTGGACCATCCAGTGTTGCTCGACACTCATCAGTAAACAAGACTGTTTGAAAATTAGTCTTCATGTATGTCTGGACCCACTGCAACCGTTTCTGCTTGTGAGCACTGTTTAGGAGTGGCCGAGTAGTAGGTTTATGCACCACAGCAAGCCTTTGAATGATCCTACACCTTGAGGTTCTAGGGACTCCAGAGGCACCTGCAGCTTCAAATATCTGTTTGCTGGTTTGTCATGGCTTTTTAGCAGCTAGTCTCTTAATTCGATGAACTTGCCTGGCAGAAACCTTCCTCATTCTGCCTTTAGCAGCACAAACACGTCTGTGCTCAGAATCAGCCACAAATCTCTTAACAGTACGATGATCACGCTTATGTTGGTCGGGAAATATCTAATTTTTTCATCCCTTGACCAAGGCATTGCACTATTTGATGCTTTTCAGCAGCAGAGAAATTCATTTTCTTTCCCATGTTTCTTGAAAACTCTGGCCTGCTTAATAGTGTGGAACATCCAGTTTTCCTTTTACTGGGCTCACATGGCAAACTAATTATCACAGGTATCTGAGATTGAATTCAGTGATCCAAAGAACCCTGAGACACAATACCATTAATGGGTTTCATTTACAAAAAAAGAAAAAAAAAAACACTATGACACTTAAAACCAATTTGCATAATAATTTGGAACATGGTGTATATATATGTAAATATACAGCACAGATCAAAAGTTTGGACACACCTTCTCAATCAAAGATTTTTCTGTATTTTCATGACTAGGAAAATTGTACATTCACACTGAAGGCATCAAAACTATGAATTAACACATGGGAATTATATACTTAACAAAAAAGTGTGAAACAACTGAAAATATGTCTTATATTCTAGGTTCTTCAAAGTAGCTGTGTGGCTCAGCTGCGCTTGGTGACACATGTTCCCTGGAGGATGCACAGAAAGGTAAATCACAAACACCTGATATTCATTCACATCCACATTTTTCCAGGAGCCACCAGAGGGAGCCCTTTAGATTCAGGTATAGAGGGGTGTGGAGAAACGCAGCAGTAGGCATTCTAGCCAGACAGTGATTCTAGTTGTTGGTTGTACCTGAGACAGATCAGTTCTCCTCAGAGCATCGGAGTGAGAGGATTCCTGTCAGAGCGTGTTAGAGAAAGACAAGCTGTTACCTCAGAACAGGCTGACTGTTAGATCCCTAAGAACGTGGAAAGTGACTCTCGAAGTGAGCATGAAATCAGTCTGACGGAAGGTCCTGATAGCTACTTTGGACAGAGTCTATGAAGGAGAAGAAGGAAGGGAACTACAGTATTTGTAACAACGAGTCGACTGAGGAACGGTCAGTGAGCGGTGATAGAAGGAAGCTGGTGACTACACCTACTGTTGCCTGTGCTTATGTTAAGGGTGTGAGTAGGGCGACAGGCGAGTGGTGAAAAGGAAGAAAGAGTGACTGAGGAGAATAAGCGACGATAGCTGAACCTCCACTCTGCACTACCGGACACCGGGTCCGAGCTTGCTAGTTCCTTCACGGCTAGTGGGAGAAACCGGATTCCCTGCTGGACTTCAGGTCGCAGAGGGGCTCTACAGTGCTGATACGTAACCGGAGTCAGGAAGAATAAGAGTCTAGCAGGGCCCTGCATATAGAGACTAGTTCTGTCCAAAAGAAGGCTCCACCACAATGTCGGCCGGGAGTAGCTGTTCTATACGGAGTTAAACTTAGCTTCATGCAAGTTGGAAACTCACATACTTTGGAAAGTAAGGAGGCCTTAAACCTACTCAGTGATTACTGTATGTGCATCCTCCACCCTGAGCAGCTTCCCGGGACGTACCTGCAAATACCACCAGTAAAGGTATGGAAAGAGACTGACTTGTGCGTGACTGCCTTATTGCCTGCACCCCTGCACCGCCATACATCTCGAGGGATCAGTCCCGCCTGTGGGGGACTTAACATCATGCTGCCCAGTAACAACCCCTCAGAGAATCTACCCTGCAGTGCTGGTCATCCTGATCAGGAACCACAGGTGGCGTCACGAACAATTCTACAATCCCCTGTAAATATACCCCCCCTTTTGAATGAGCGCCCAGGGCAACGGACCGAGCTGGGCTACCCGTGACCTCTCCCCCATTGAAGTGAACGGGCTCGGTGCCGAGTACCCCATAAGCCCTGGTACCGTGTGCGACTCATCTTTGGCGTCACGAACAGGATACGAAGCTTACTAAATGTGAGTCCTGTGTGCCTAAATGGACTGTTTTGTGCAAAAAGACTGTGTGCAGTTTTTGTGATTTTTGGCGCTATTTTCCGCCATTTTGCCGCAGGTGAAGAAGGTGGGCGTGCCTCTGTGGGCGTGCCCCCCCTGTGGCGCAAAAGTAATGGGCGCCCTGTCTAAATGCTATTACAATGTGCGAGCCTGTCCCACTGCAAGAGAGATCCGCCTCCTCTTCATCCTCTATGCTAAGAAAAGAAAGCGAAAGTCTCGCCTCCACGGAGGAGATCAGATTGTTCCAGATGGGAAACACAGTCTGGCCTGGAGTGAGATGGCGGAAGGACAGGAGACACTGTGTGGAGGAATGGCGGTGCGCAGACCCCGTTCCCCTGAAGAGCTGCTGCCTGTGCCTGAACCGTCCCCAGGTCTGGGGAACGACCAGAGAAAGCAGAAAGTGGAGGAGGTGGATGCGGTGCTAAAGGATATGGCCCGACACCACGCTGAAATGGAGGCGATGGAGCAGAGCTGGCATGCCCTAAAAGAGCGGCTGCTGTGGGACGCGATGCTCTCCCCCCTGGATGCACACCCGTCACCTGCGCCTCCACTTGACTCAGCGGCTGATGAAGAACCGGAGGCCGGCCCCAAAAGTGCTGATCCTGACTCCGCCGAGGACGAGGCGGGAGGGAAGGAGGCTGAGGAGGCCCTGCCCGAACCCGAATGCCAGCCAGGCCTGGAACCAGAGGCCGCAGCGGAATGCAGTCCCCGGTAGGGACGACGATGGAAGACACCCAGCCGCAAGTGATGGAGATCGACTGGGAGGAGATGGAGCTCCTGGACGACGTGGAATACGCCGCCCAGAAAGAGAACGAGTGGCGACGCTGTGAGCAGGAGCAGAGAGAGGTGCAGCAGCTTTACTGGAGGGACCGGGAGCAGAATCTTGCGGACAAGAAGATCGTCCGGCGAGATAAAGGTACGCTCCAGGAACCGCGGCGCCAGGGGACGGTGTGTGCCTCTAAGGCTCGAGGAGTTTGGGGTTACATATGTGAGCCCGGGTTCTCTCAAGAAATCTTTGTTCACTGCTGTGATGTGGGGTTCAACCTGTTAAAAGGGGATATTGTCACCTACACACGGCACTGGGGTCTTAAGGGGTGGTATGCCCTGAATGTCTCCCGAGTCAGCGACCCCGTCCCTGAAGCCGGAAAAGTACCCGTGTCTCGGTGTCCCAGGCCCCAGCCAAATCAGCACCACTGCGCGCACCTGCATCCTACCCTGCAACCTATTCCGTAACGCAACAGGCTAGTGCGTCCTCAACTAAGTCACAGCGCACATCTGCGTCCAATTGGAAACGCTGCAGAGTATCGCATCTGTCACAGCGACTTCTTTTGAGCCAAATCTGTATTTAGAAGAGGCACCTGTCAGGCCTCAAGAAAGTCGCAAAGCAAATCGCAAAATTGAGAAAAGGACTGTGGCTACCCAGACACAGGTAGCAGGACACGATCTTCTAGTGATGCATTCCAGAGCGCACCGCATACTTCCAGCCCCAGGTATGAAAGGTGTAACTACTATATACAAAAAAGACCAGTAGGACCCAGACAGGGTTTACTGCAACTGTAAAAAGTTACGAAGAATTGCACTTTATTGTGAATGTGATAAATGTTTGAAGAAGTATACCCCAGTTGGGTAATGTGATTGTGTTATGATAGAAATGTGATTTTTCTAGGAATGTTCTTATGAAGGACTGCGTGGCTGAGGACTTTGCCAGCCAAAAAAACTGTGATGTAAATAGTTAGCACTTCGGTGCCCCATCTTGGTTTTACGAAAAGCCATTCTACCTCAGAAGAAAAACCCGTAAGGTGTGGCCTTGAGTGAGGTTTGCAGTAAGGAAGTCCTGCAGCCCACCCAGGACCACCGTGGGAGGTTTGGTACGGGTCCTCCACAAGAATCTTGTATGTATTTATTGTGAAAGTATTTTTGATATTTTCTATTTGCCATTTGTACACAATGTAACGTTAAAGTGTCCTTACCTCTCGCAAGGGAAGAGTTATGTTTGATGTTATTATAAAAATTGTTTTCTTTTTCAGCCCGGGAGTGCTGAATATAACTAGGGGGGGATGTGTGGCCCAGCTGCGCTTGGTGACACATGTTCCCTGGAGGATGCACAGAAAGGTAAATCACAAACACCTGATATTCATTCACATCCACATTTTTCCAGGAGCCACCAGAGGGAGCCCTTTAGATTCAGGTATAGAGGGTGTGGAGAAACGCAGCAGTAGGCATTCTAGCCAGACAGTGATTCTAGTTGTTGGTTGTACCTGAGACAGATCAGTTCTCCTCAGAGCATCGGAGTGAGAGGATTCCTGTCAGAGCGTGTTAGAGAAAGACAAGCTGTTACCTCAGAACAGGCTGACTGTTAGATCCCTAAGAACGTGGAAAGTGACACTCGAAGTGAGCATGAAATCAGTCTGACGGAAGGTCCTGATAGCTACTTTGGACAGAGTCTATGAAGGAGAAGAAGGAAGGGAACTACAGTATTTGTAACAACGAGTCGACTGAGGAACGGTCAGTGAGCGGTGATAGAAGGAAGCTGGTGACTACACCTACTGTTGCCTGTGCTTATGTTAAGGGTGTGAGTAGGGCGACAGGCGAGTGGTGAAAAAGAAGAGTGACTGAGGAGAATAAGCGACGATAGCTGAACCTCCACTCTGCACTACCGGACACCGGGTCCGAACTTGCTAGTTCCTTCACGGCTAGTGGGAGAAACCGGATTCCCTGCTGGACTTCAGGTCGCAGAGGGGCTCTACAGTGCTGATACGTAACCGGAGTCAGGAAGAATAAGAGTCTAGCAGGGCCCTGCATATAGAGACTAGTTCTGTCCAAAAGAAGGCTCCACCACAATGTCGGCCGGGCGTAGCTGTTCTATACGGAGTTAAACTTAGCTTCATGCAAGTTGGAAACTCACATACTTTGGAAAGTAAGGAGTCCTTAAACCTACTCAGTGATTACTGTATGTGCATCCTCCACCCTGAGCAGCTTCCCGGGACGTACCTGCAAATACCACCAATAAAGGTATGGAAAGAGACTGACTTGTGTTATGATTCGGTAGCTGAGGAGTGCAGGCAAAAAGGCAATACACCAGAGCAGATGGAATCTATGAGATTGCAGTACCCTGACTAACCACCACAACTAGAGGCAGCCGTGGAGCGTTCCTACGTTGGTCCTAGACGCCTCGTCACAGCCTGAGAAACTAACTACACCTAAAGATAGAAATAGGAAAGCTATCTGCCCCGGAGCAGAACCCCAAAGATAATAGCAAGCCCCCAAACATGTAATGGCGGTTAGACAAGACGAAATACTGACACAGACAGAAAATAGTATGAGCAAACGTTGGGGCCCAAACTAACTAAATAGAAAAGGACAGGAAGGGTACTTACTGCAATCCCAAAAAAAAACCAAAGCACCAACTCTACTAATTTCAAAAACACCTGAGATCACACGACCTCTACCACCTAAATCAGTTCTCTGGTGTAACAAAATCAAAACAGCAGCCACTGAAAAAACTGGAAAAAGCAAAAGTACAAACATCAGTGGCTGAACTAAACTGAGAGGGCAAAAGCCCCCTGAGGGGACCCAGAAGGCCCCCACAGAAGTGCAGGACAAAATGCAAAAATTAAGCACAGAAACAAAAAGAAGAAAATGTCTTATCTGTTAGCAGGAGATGCAGACACGACACAGCAGGCTACAAGGGAAACAGGAATCAAGGATTGAGACCAGAACAATTGATCACCGGCAACCCTGATGGGAAGATGACTCCCTTATATAAGACCAGTCAGTAACACCTGATTCCCAGTCCTCACAATCTTCACTGAACAGACCAGTAATGCTTGTAACCACCAGAGGGAGCCTCTGCTCAGAACTCATCTCAAGCCCATTCACAACAGTACCACCCCTTGAGGAGGGGTCACCGAACCCTCATTTGAGCAACCAGGTCGGTCAGGATGAGTTCTATGATACGCACGGATGAGTCTCCCAGCATGGATGTCCGAAGCAAACACCCAAGAATTGTTTTCCTGACCATAACCTCTCCACTTAACCAAATACTGGAGTTTCCGTCTAGAAAAACGAGAATCTAATATTTTCTCAACCACATACTCCAGATTGCCCTCAACCAAAACAGGTTCAGGAGGCACAGCAGCAGGAACCACTGGCTCAACAAACCTCTTCAACAAGGACTTGTGGAACACGTTATGGATCTTAAATGTCCCTGGAAGAAGCAAACGAAAAGAAACAGGATTAAGAATCTCCATGATCTTATAAGGTCCAATGAACCTAGGCTTAAATTTAGGAGATGCTACTCTCATAGGAATATTTTTTGAGGACAACCAGACCAAGTCCCCTACTTTAAACCAAGGACCATCAGTCCTATGCCGGTTAGCAAACCGCTGGGCCCTCTCCTGAGAGAGGGACAACCTCTCCACTACCTGGTCCCAAATCTGTTGCATACGCTCCACAACAGAGTCAACACCTGGACAGACAGAAGCCTCCGTCTGTCCTGAAGAAAATAGAGGGTGAAACCCAGAATTACAGAAAAATGGAGACATCAAAGTGGCAGAGCTAGCCCTATTATTAAGAGCAAACTCAGCCAAAGGCAAAAAAGAGACCCAGTCATCCTGATCAGCAGACACAAAGCATCTTAGATAAGTCTCCAATGTCTGGTTTGTTCTCTCAGTTTGACCATTGGTCTGAGGATGAAATGCCGAGGAGAAAGACAATTGAACACCCAGTTTAGAACAAAAAGTCCTCCAAAATCTGGAAACAAACTGGACTCCTCTGTCAGACACAATGTTCTCAGGAATGCCGTGTAAACGAACCACGTGCTGAAGGAACAACGGCACCAATTCAGAGGAGGAAGGCAACTTAGGCAATGGCACAAGATGTATTATCTTGGAAAACCTATCACAAATCACCCAGATGGCGGTCATTCTCTGAGAAACAGGAAGGTCGGAAATGAAATCCATAGAGATATGGGTCCATGGTCTCTTGGGCACAGGCAATGGCATCAACAAACCACTAGAGCGAGAGCAAGGCTTGGAGCGAGAGCAAGTCCCGCAGGACTGCACAAATTCCCTGACATCACGAGACAAGGCAGGCCACCAAAAGGACCGACTAACCAAGTCTCTTGTACCAAAAATTCCGGGATGCCCAGCCAATGCGGAACAATGAATCTCAGACATCACACTCTTTTTCCACTGGTCCGGGACAAACAATTTTCCAACAGGGCAGCGCTCGGGCCTATCCTCCTGACACCCCTCCAGAGCAAGTCTCAAATTGGGTGAGATGGCGGAAAGAACTACACCCTCTTTCAAAATAACAGAAGGATCAGATAACTCAGGAGAGTCCGCAAGGAAACTCCTCGAGAGGGCATCCGCCTTAACATTCTTAGTGCCAGGAAGAAAGGAAACCACAAAATTAAAACGTGTGAAAAACAAGGCCCACCTGGCCTGTCTAGGATTGAGTCGCTTGGCAGATTCCAGATAAACCAGATTCTTATGGTCCGTAAGGACCACCACCCGGTGTTTGGCTCCCTCCAGCCAAGGTCTCCACTCTTCAAAAGCCCACTTCATGGCCAATAACTCCCGATTACCCACGTCATAATTACGTTCAGTAGGAGAAAATTTTCGAGAGAAAAAGGCACAAGGGTTACTTTTAGAGGTCTCTGGATCTTTTTGGGACAAAACGGCACCTGCCCCAATTTCAGAGGCATCAACCTCCACCTGAAATGGCAGAGAAACATCAGGCTGCCGTAGAACAGGAGCAGAAGTGAATCCCTGCTTAAGTTCCTGAAATGCAGAGACTGCCTCAGGAGGCCAATTCACCACATCAGAACCCTTTTTGGTCAAATCAGTTAATGGTTTAACAATAACCGAGAAATTACCAATAAATTTAAGATAAAAATTGGCAAAACCCAAAAATCTTTGAAGAGCCTTTAATGAAGTAGGTTGGACCCAATCACAGATGGCCTGAACCTTGACCGTGTCCATTTCAGTAATAGATGGGGACAAAATGAATCCCAGAAATGAGATCCTCTGTACGCCAAAAAGACACTTTGATCCCTTCACAAACAGAGCATTCTCTCTCAAAATCTGGAATACAGCTCGAACATGTTTCACATGAGAGTCCCAGTCATTAGAAAAAATCAAGATATAATCCAAATAAACAATCAGAAATTTATCCACAAAATCCCTGAAAATGTCATTCATGAAGGACTGGAAGACAGAAGGAGCATTAGTGAGCCCAAAGGGCATCACAAGGTACTCAAAATGCCCCTCCGGGGTATTGAATGCCGTCTTCCATTCATCCCCGTGCTTAATGCGAATAAGGTTATATGCCCCCCTGAGGTCAAGCTTGGTAAACCAAGTAGCGTTTTTCACCCTGTAAAACAGGTCAGAAATCAAGGGTAACGGGTATTGATATTTCACAGTAATATTGTTCAAAAGACGATAATCAATACACGGCCTTAATGAACCATCCTTTTTGGCCACAAAGAAAAAACCGGCACCTAAGGGTGAAGAGGATGGTCTGATATGACCCTTCTCCAATGACTCCTTGATATAACACCGCATAGCGTCATGTTCAGGTACAGACAAGTTAAAAAGGCGACCTTTAGGGAATTTTCTACCAGGCACTAATTCAATAGCGCAGTCATAGCTCCTATGGGGAGGCAAGGATGCAGATTTACTTTCGCTAAACACATCAGAAAAATCAATCAAAAAGTCAGGAACATCCTGAGCCTGGGGGGAGGCAGAAAAAACAGGAGTGATGGTATTAACACATTGGCAGCCCCAACTGGTTACAGACACAGATTTCCAATCCAAAACAGGATTATGAGACTGTAACCAAGGGAAACCCAGTACGATAATATCATGCAGATTATACAGAACCAAAAATTTGCAGCACTCTTGATGATCAGGTTCAACCCTCATTATCACCTGAGTAGAGAACTGAGGTTTATTCTCAGCCAAAGGGGTAGAATCGATCCCCAGAAGGGGAATAGACTTCTGCAGGGGTATCAAGGGAAACCCACAACGTTTAGCAAAATCGAAATCCATCAGGTTAATAGCTGCTCCAGAATCAATGAAAGCCTGAGCAGAAAATGAGGACAGAGAGCATATCAGAGTGACAGTTAGTAAAAACTTAGTCTGAACACTACCCAAGACAACTGAGCGTGCAAAACGTCTTCCCCGCTTAGGGCAGACTGAAATAGCATGAGAGGCATCACCACAGTAGAAACATAACCCATTGCGCTTTCGAAACTCATGACGCTGTGCCCCAGACACCACTCTATCACACTGCATGGATTCAGAAGCAGGTTCACAAGGCAACACTATTCCACGCATACTTCTCCGCTCACGCAAACGTCTGTCAATTTGAATCGCTAATGACATAGAATCATTGAGACCAGAGGGTACAGGGAATCCCACCATAACATCCTTTACATTATCTGACAGCCCCTTCCGAAAAAGGGCCGCCAAAGCGTCGTCATTCCACTTGGTCAGGACTGCCCACCTATGGAATCTCTGACAGTATACCTCAGCGTCATCAAGCCCCTGATTTAATGCCAACAAGGCTTTTTCAGCTTGATCAGTGACATTAGGCTCATCGTACAATAACCCCAAAGCCTGAAAAAATGCATCAACATCACTCAAAACAGGATCCCCAGGTGTCAGGGAAAAAGCCCAATCCTGAGGGTCGCCGCGCAGGAGAGAGATGACAATTTGAACCTGCTGTGCTGCGTTTCCTGAGGACTTAGATTTTAAGGCAAAAAACAATTTACAATTATTTTTGAAATTCTGAAACTTAGCTCGATCCCCTAAAAACAAATCTGGCATGGGAATCCTAGGTTCCACAACAGGCAACCTAGCAAGATATGCAGCAATACTCCGAACCTCAGTGGCAAGCTGATCCACACGGCCAGACAACTGTGCAAACTCCATTGAGAGAAAAAATCCTCCCCAGCACCCAGAGATACAGAGGGAAAAAAAAAAAAATGCAACAAACAGAAAAATATCTCTGACAACTCTGACAACCGTTTTTTCTTTCACAATATTTTTCCCTTCTGTGAGTACCATACAATTTTAAATTTAGGCCGGTGATACTGTTATGATTGGTAGCTGAGGAGTGCAGGCAAAAAGGCAATACACCAGAGCAGTTGGAATCTATGAGATTGCAGTACCCTGACTAACCACCACAACTAGAGGCAGCCGTGGAGCGTTCCTACGTTGGTCCTAGACGCCTCGTCACAGCCTGAGAAACTAACTACACCTAAAGATAGAAATAGGAAAGCTATCTGCCCCGGAGCAGAACCCCAAAGATAATAGCAAGCCCCCAAACATGTAATGGCGGTTAGACAAGACGAAATACTGACACAGACAGAAAATAGTATGAGCAAACGTGGGGGCCCAAACTAACTAAATAGAAAAGGACAGGAAGGGTACTTACTGCAATCCCAAAAAAAAACCCTAAAGCACCAACTCTACTAATTTCAAAAACACCTGAGATCACACGACCTCTACCACCTAAATCAGTTCTCTGGTGTAACAAAATCAAAACAGCAGCCACTGAAAAAACTGGAAAAAGCAAAAGTACAAACATCAGTGGCTGAACTAAACTGAGAGGGCAAAAGCCCCTGAGGGGACCCAGAAGGCCCCCACAGAAGTGCAGGACAAAATGCAAAAATTAAGCACAGAAACAAAAAGAAGAAAATATAGTAACATAGTTATTAAGGTTGAAGGAAGACTTTAAGTCCATCTAGTTCAACCCATATCCTATCCTAACCTGCCCTAACATGTTGATCCAGAGGAAGGCAAAAAAACCCCAAGTGGCAAACAGTAAGCTTCACATTGGGGAAAAAAATTCCTTCCCGACTCCACATACGGCAATCAGACTAGCTCCCTGGATCAACGCTGTATCTAGGAAACTAGTGAATATAGCCTGTAATATTATACTTTTCAAGAAAGGCATCCAGTCCCTCTTAAATTTTAGTAAGGAATCACTCATTACAACATTAGACGGCAGAGAGTTCCATAGTCTCACTGCTCTTACAGTAAAGAATCTGCATCTGTGATTATGGCTAAACCTTCTTTCCTCCAGACGTAGAGGATGCCCCCTCGTCCCCGTCACAGGTCTAAGAGTAAAAAGATCATTAGAAAGGTCTTTGTACTGTCCCCTCATATATTTGTACATTGTAATAAGATCACCCCTAAGCCTTCGTTTTTCCAAACTAAATAACCCCAAGTGTAATAACCTGTCTTGGTATTGCAGACCCCCCAGTTCTCTAATAACCTTGGTCGCTCTTCTCTGCACCTGCTCCAGTTCAGTTATGTCTTTCTTATACACCGGAGACCAGAACTGCACACAGTATTCTAAGTGTGGTCGCACCAGTGACTTGTATAGAGGTAAAATTATGTTCTCCTCATGAGCATCTATGCCTCGTCTAATGCATCCCATTATTTTATTTGCCTTGGCAGCAGCTGCCTGACATTGGCCACTAAATGTGAGTTTGTCGTCCACCCATACACCCAAGTCTTTTTCAGTGACAGTTTTGCCCAGTGTTTTACAATTAAGCACATAATTATACATCTTATTTGTTCTACCCAAGTGCATGACCTTACATTTATCCCCATTAAAGCTCATTTGCCATTTATCAGCCCAAGCTTCTACTTTACATAAATGTCTTATCTGTTAGCAGGAGATGCAGACACGACACAGCAGGCTACAAGGGAAACAGGAATCAAGGATTGAGACCCGAACAATTGATCACCGGCAACACTGATGGGAAGGTGACTCCCTTATATAGACCAGTCAGTAACACCTGATTCCCAGTCCTCACAATCTTCACTGAACAGACCAGTACCGCTTGTAACCACCAGAGGGAGCCTCTGCTCAGAACTCATCTCAAGCCCATTCACAACAGACTTGTGCGTGACTGCCTTATTGCCTGCACCCCTGCACCGCCATACATCTCGAGGGATCAGTCCCGCCTGTGGGGGACTTAACATCTTGCTGCCCAGTAACAACCCCTCAGAGAATCTACCCTGCAGCACTAGTCATCCTGATCAAGAACCACAGGTGGCGTCACGAACAATTCTACAATCCCCTGTAAATATACCCCCCTTTTGAATGAGCGCCCAGGGCAACGGATCGAGCTGTGCTACCCGTGACCTCTCCCCCATTGAAGTGAACAGGCTCGGTGCCGAGTACCCCATAAGCCTGGTACCGTGTGCGACTCATAGCCACCTTTTGCTTTGATGACTGCTTTGCACACTCTTGGCATTCTCTTGATGAGCTTCAAGAGGTAGTCACCGAAAATGGTCTTCCAACAGTCTTGAAGGAGTTCCCAGAGATGCTTAGCACTTGTTGGCCCTTTTGCCTTCACTCTGCGGTCCAGCTCACCCCAAACCATCTCGATTGAGTTCAGGTCTGGTGACTGTGGAGGCCAGGTCATCTGGCGTAGCACCCCATCACTCTCCTTCTTGGTCAAATAGCCCTTACACAGCCTGGAGGTGTGTTTGGGGTCATTGTCCTTTTGAAAAATAAATGATGTTCCAACTAAACGCCAACCGGATGGAATAGCATGCCGCTGCAAGATGCTGTGGTAGACATGCTGTTTCAGTATGCCTTCAATTTTGAATAAATCCCCAGCAGTGTCACCTGTAAAGCACCCCCACACCATCAGACCTCCTCCTCCATGCTTCACGGTGGGAACCAGGCATGTAGAGTCCATCCATTCACCTTTTCTGCGTCGCACAAAGACACAGTGGTTGGAACCAAAGATCTCAAATTTGGACTCATCAGACCAAAGCACAGATTTCCACTGGTCTAGTGTCCATTCCTTGTGTTCTTTAGCCAAACAAGTCTCTTCTGCTTGTTGCCTGTCCTTAGCAGTGGTTTCCTAGCAGCTATTTTACCATGAAGGCCTGCTGCACAATGTCTCCTCTTAACAGTTGTTGTAGAGATGTGTCTGCTGCTAGAACTCTGTGAGGCATTGACCTGGTCTATAATCTGAGCTGCTGTTAACCTGCAATTTCTGAGGCTGGTGACTCGGATAAACTTATCCTCAGAAGCAGAGGTGACTTTTGGTCTTCCTTTCCTGGGGCGGTCCTCATGTGAGCCAGTTTCTTTGTAGCGCTTGATGGTTTTTGCAACTGCACTTGTGGACACTTTCAAAGTTTTCCCAATTTTTCGGACTGACTGACCTTCATTTCTTAATAAAATGATGGCCACTCGTTTTTCTTTACTTAGCTGCTTTTTTCTTGCCATAATACAAATTCTAACAGTCTATTCAGTAGGACTATCAGCTGTGTATCCACTAGACTTCTGCACAACACAACTGATGGTCCCAACCCCATTTATAAGGCAAGAAATCCCACTTATTAAACCTGACAGGGGACACCCGTGAAGTGAAAACCATTTTCAGAGACTACCTCTTGAAGCTCATCAAGAGAATGCCAAGAGTGTGCAAAGAAGTAATCAAAGCAAAAGGTGGCTACTTTGAAGAACCTAGAATATAAGACATATTTTCAGTTGTTTCACACTTTTTTGTTAAGTATATAATTCCACATGTGTTAATTCATAGTTTTGATGCCTTCAGTGTGAATGTACAATTTTCCTAGTCATGAAAATACAGAAAAATATTTGAATGAGAAGGTGTTCAAACTTTTAGTCTGTATTGTATATAATAATTAAGAAAATTTGGCAGCACTACCAAATGAAGCCGGGTGCAATAAAACCTGTTAAGATAATGTCCAAACCTCCAAAATAGAAAATATGAAAATAACAGGCATCACTCCAAAAATCAAAGTTAAAAACCGTGGCTTTACTGATCCATTAGCAGCAACGTTTCGGCAGATTTCTCTGCCTTTCTCAAGCAGTGGTCTTGTTCACATATATCACTGAATGTGCTAGTTTGAGCACCTGATGTATTACCACTGTTTTACATAATTGATGGATGTTGTACTGTGGAAACAATATTTAAATGTTCGCTTGATGTCTGTCCACTGCTTGAGAAAAGCAGATAAATATGCCGAAACGTTGCTGCTAATGGATCAGTAAAGCCACGTTTTTTCTCTTAAATTTTTGGAGTGCAGCCTGTTTTTTTTATAATATATATATATATATATATATATATATATATATATATATATATATATATATTACAGGTGGCATGGACTTTGTCCAAGTTTTTATTTTTAGCCCACTGTGTATTTGAGTTTGACATCCATGCTCTAGTTCCTGGCCAGCTTTTCAACATATGTTTACATAACTGAAAGTCGGGCTCTGATGATTTTGCCTGTGATTTGGTCAGCATGCATCTAAATGACAGGTTCCCTTTAAATTTCAGTATTCTTACATTTAATATTGTGGGAATTCAGTTCCAAACGATAGATACTTGGTAAGCAACGAATCACTGTTTATATACAGTATTAGAAACTCCTATTAAAAAGAAAAGAAAAGAAAAGCCTTCCTGTGCATTATACATCTATCATATGTTGGAACCTATACCCCTGGAGAATGGCTGTATCATGTGAAATTCTTTCAGAAAAAAAATGTATAATAATACCATTTCCCTTTATAGTGTGCAAAGAATATTTCAGGGACTTGAATATGTTATCCCTTTTATACATACATATGCAGACGCAGAAATCATATGTCTATGCGACGTCTACCCACCCTGTTAGCATTACAGCTTCTTCATACAGCGCTCCCTCAAGGGCACAGCCGGAGTTTTTTTGCAAGAGTTAAATGAGAACACACATAGAATGGAGAAAGCACTGTTGTCATGGAGAGGCTTGGGAAGTGGTTGGTCTGCACTAGTTTCCAGAGAGAAGAGAGGTCAGGGAAGGGGGAAGGGAAAAACACTGACTTCTGCTCTTGTGGCAGGGCTCCCATGGCATATTGTCATGTTTTCTGATTGGATTTTCTTCCTATTCCTAATAGAAAATGATTGCGTTAATTTCAAAATCAGAATTTGACTTTGGATTTTAAATTGATTATTTCCTTCGTGATAAATACGAGGGTAAAGGATATAACAGATATTGGGACTGTGCAGTTAATTTGTACTTTTTAAGATATAATAATGGAAAGTGTGAGCAATCTTATTGCTTAAGATAATGAACAGCTAGTAGTAAACCTGTAAGGAGAAATTAGGCAAATTATGAAATCTAATTGTATTACTGCTGACCCGAAAATACACGTATTTTACCAGAAGATTGAAAAAGAACAAGGGACAGGGAGAAAATCATTTTACTATTAAAACCTTGAAATGACAGATTCTCGTTCAAAGTTCTAATGAAAAGAAATGATGTTATCACAGTAAATTTTTCACAAATTGTTACCTCAATTTATTTTTAGGGGTGGAGTTGTAAATATTCATTAATTCTACTAATTTTTTATTTTTAATTGTCATTTTTTATGGTCTAAATGTTCTTATGTATAAAATCACACACTCGCAAATAGTGTTCACAGCTGCAATTGCTGATAGTAGCACTTAAATACAACCCAAAGAGAAGCAGTACAATATAGTATTAACATAAATATTAGTAAAGCAGATGATAATGTCTGTAAAGCGCTGTGGAATTAATACCGCTATATAAGTGAGTAAAATAAATAAATAAATAAATATGCGATAAAACAATTATATATATACATATACAGTATAGTGAGGGAACGGCTCTGCAGTAGACGCTGGTTCCCAAATGGGACTTAGCTCACTGGTTCCAAACAAACGGCAGTTTATTAAAAGAAGTGCATATACCGTCAGGGTTACAAATTAAAGCAGCCTCTTCCAGGTAAACAAAGGTATCACAGAGCAAAATGGAAAATAACAAGTCCATATAACTACAGCTCAGCCTTTTAAATGTGAGTCTTTTCCTCTCAGACTCCAGCAGCACATGCAAGTAGAGTTGAGCGAAACAGGTCGGTCAGATTCAAAAATCGCCGACTTTCGCCAAAGTCGGGTTTCACCGAGCAAAATCCAACCATAGCGTGAAGTCGGCCATGCGGTCGTCGACCCGAGTGCCAAAGTCGGTTTTCCCATAATGCTTGCAGGGCCTTTTCTCAGCCAATGAGCAAGGACGCACACTGTGGGCAACGAGATGACATGGGCAACGGCCACCACCATCTTAGAGAAGGGCATTGCAGTGATTGGCTTGCTTTGTGTGGCGTCACAGTGGCTATAAAAGCCCTGACCGCCAACCTCCATTTTATTTCTGCCGATCTTAGCGTAGGGAGAGGTTGCTGCCGCTGTTTCTCAGTAGGGAGAGAGTTAGGCAGGAAAGAAAAGTGATTCTGTGCTTGTGCTAATAGCAAGTGTGCTGTACAGTTAGTGTGCAGTGACAGGGGAGGATTTTATTTTGTGCAGCAGCAGAGATGGTTAATAGGCTGCCTGCTAGCTGTATTGCTGTGTGTATACTGCTGTGCAGACTGCTTTTTACACAGCACTAATACTTTTATTCTTTTTTTCTGCACAGTTACCGACCGTTCATTTTTTCCCACACTATATAGACCTGTTCGCTCCTCACACAGTACCGTGTACCGGCTGGTATCACGGACAAATACATGCTGACTATCTGTGTGTGACTACGGAAATATATACGGAGAATTACAATTTTTTTCACTATACTGTATACACCTGGTTTCTTGTGATACAGTATCCTTTTTCTGCTTTTTATATTCTGGTCTAATCCATACTGAGCCTGTGAGCGTCTGTGTGTTACTCCGGAAATATATACAGAGATTTACAATTGTGTACAGCTTTACGCTTGTGATACAGTATCCTTTTGCAGCTTGTTATATTCTTGTCTAAATTCACACTGAGCCTGAGAGCGTTGTGTGTGACTCCAGAAATATAGACGGAAATTTACAATTTTTTCACTATACAATATACACCTGGTATACAGTACCCTTTTTCTGCTTTTTATATTCTGGTGTAATCCATACTGAGCCTGTGAGAGTCTGTGTGTTACTACGGAAATATATACGAAGATTTATGTGAGGAACTCAGCCGGCCGCCACACGGTAGCCCGGGTATCACAGCTTCTGATACCACCGCCGCTACCAAATGTGACGGACGATCCCTTTCCTCCCACGTCACCAATGGGACGTAACTCCACAGGTACAGCTCTCCGGCGCCCCCCTTTCTCTCTCAGGTCAGTAACAGAACTGCACCTAGAGCAAATGGCCGCCGGGGAAGGTGTCCTGTTACCCAGTGGGTATTCTAAGATTCGTGATCAGAGTAAAAGCATCAGCCCAAGATTAATTTTATGGTTTAATTTGCCTTAAGGGCGCACTAGATAATTACAGAAATATACAGTAAAGCTATATAACGTAATTACAATGGATTTGCAGTCAGAGTAAGAATACAACAATAATGTACAAGGCTTAAAGGTATTAGCTATAGATCAATATTACCGGGTTGTAGTATGGTCATGGGGAGGCATGGAGCTCTGCGTTCCCCAGGTGAAAGTCTTCAGTTGCTGGACAGTCCCCAATGCATGTGCTGCAACTCCATTTGGCAAGTCTGTCCCTTGTGCTTCTGCTGCTGTGAGAAAATGGAATGAGAGGCCAGCCTCTTCTTGGCTACAGCTTTTAAACCTGCTAGGCCCTTCCCCATTTGCTTTGAAGCACGCATATTAACTGGCCTGCAATTCATATGGAGCAGGAAACAATGGCTTGAGCTTGAGCTATTTACCATACGACTGACCATCTTATTCAGACCCTGGCCTAAACCAATTAGCATGTAAAGGCCTATTGATTCATAGTGGACACAAAGCTGGCCGTACTGAATATGCTAATAGGCCCTGTGTAGCTAAAAGTCTGTGGCTGTGTGAACTGACAAAATGGAGGCTGGTACAGGCCCTATACAAAATGGCGACAACCTTTTCCTTACACCTCCCTGCTTTTGAGGGCGCTAGGGGGTATCACATTCCTGTGTTCCCCCGTGCGCCCTACCGCACCCTCTCCTTGCCGGGACAACCCATCAGCGTTACCATGGTCACTGCCTTTTTTGGCGAATGGTGAAATGGTACTATTGGAGAGCGAGGCTCCAGCGTAGCAACCTCCCATTCGTCCCAGAGACCGTGTGTAACCAGCTGAGGGGGTTGTGGTCTGTTTCCACGGTGAATTGGCGTCCGTACAAGTATGGCTGCAGACGCTGCAGGGCCCACACAATTGCCAGACATTCCTTCTCCATCGTGGAATAGGCCACTTCCCTCGGCAGGAGCTTCCTGCTCAGGTACAAAATGGGGTGTTCATGGCCCGTAGTGTCAACCTGGTCTGAGCACAGCACCGTGGCCGAAGTCGCTGGCGTCGGTCTGCACTAAGAATGGCCGCGTGAAATTGGCTGCCTGTAGTACAGGAGAACTAGAAAGGGGGTCTTGAGCGCCTGGAAAGCTGTCTCGCAGGGACTGTCCAGTCGACTGCGACGGGCAGCCTTTTTTTGGTGAGGTCCATCAGGGGCTTGGCCAGGGCACTATAGTGTGGAACAAACCTCCTATAGTACCCAGCAGTACCCAAAAAGGACATCACCTGCTTCTTGGTCCTGGGGGTGGGCCAGGATGCGATGGCATCCACCTTCCCGGGCTCTGGCTTCAGAGCTCCCCCACCTACCCGGTGTCCAAGGTAGTGGACCTCACTCATACCCAGCTGGCATTTTTCCGGCTTAATGGTCAAGCCTGCTCGCTGGATCCGCCCGAGCACCTGCGCCAGGTGCTCTAGGTGATCCTCCCAGGTGGGACTGAAGATGGCAATGTCATCCAGGTACGCGGTCGCATACCCTTCCAGTCCCTCGAGCAGCGTGTTGACCATCCGCTGAAAAGTGGCAGGGGCATTCTTCATGCCGAAGGGCATCACCGTGGACTCGTACAGTCCGAATGGGGTGATAAAGGCAGAGCGTTCCCGTGCCCTAGGGGTCAGGGGAATCTGCCAATACCCCCTGCTCAGATCCATGATGGTCAGGTACTTGGCCCCGGCCAGCTGGTCGAGCAGGTCTTCGATGCGCGGCATTGGGTACGCATCGGTGACCGACACAGCGTTGAGCCCCCTGTAGTCCACGCAGAACCGCGTAGTTCGGTCCTTTTTAGGGACGAGGACTACAGGCGAAGCCCACGCGCTGTTGGACGCTTGGATCACCCCCAGCCTCAGCATCTCGTCTATCTCTTGGCGCATCTCTGCTGCACCTCAAGAGAGACCCGATATGCTGAACGCCAGGATTGGGGGGTGGTTGCCAGTGTCCACGTCATGAACTGCTGCCTCAGTCCTTCCGGGCAGGCTGCTGAACAGCTCCCGAAAGGGGTGCAGGGTGGCCCCCAGCTGGGAACGTTGGTCCTCTGAGAGCTGGTGGCCAACCCCCACATCCTCGATGGATCCACCCGCCTTGGCTTGGGTGAGCAGATCGAGGAGGGTTTCTGCCTCTCCTTCCTCTGGAAGGTTGCACACTGGGTGAGCATAAGCCTCCCGCTCATGATGGGCCTTCATCATGTTCACATGGAAGGCCTTCCTCCTTCCACGGGCGTGGTCCAGGGTGACCAGGTAGGTGACGGCGTTGAGCTGCTCGTGCACGAGGTATGGACCCTCCCAGGCTGCCTGAAGCTTGTTTTGGGGTACGGGGACCAGTACCCACACCTTTTGACCCACCTGGTAGGTCCGCTCACAAGCATTCTGGTCGTACCATCGCTTCTGGTCAGCCTGAGCTTGGGCCATATTGTCATGCACCAGCCGCGTCAAGGCCATCATTCGGTCCCGGAAGCGCACGACATACTCAATGACCGACACTCCAGGGGTGGCTAGATCCCCTTCCCATGCTTCCTTCACCAGAGCTAGGGGCCCCCGTACACGTCGCCCGTACAGGAGCTCAAAGGGGGAGAACCCCGTTGAGGCCTGTGGAACCTCCCGGTAGGCAAACAGCAGGTGTGGGAGATACCGCTCCCAGTCTCTCCCGTGGGAGTCGACCAACATCTTCAGCATCTGCTTTAAGGTGCCATTGAACCGCTCACACAAGCCATTGGTCTGTGGGTGATACGGGCTGGCCACCAGATGTTGCACCTGTACCTGCTTACAGAGAGACTCCATCAGCTGCGACATGAACTGGGTCCCTCGGTCGGTGAGCATTTCCTTGGGAAACCCCACTCTGGAGAAAATCTCCAGTAAGGCAGTGGCCACTTTGTCGGCCCGAATGGACGACAAAGCTACCGCCTCCGGGTACCGGGTGGCATAGTCCACTACCGTTAGTATGAAGCATTTCCCGGAGCGGCTGGGAGTGGACAGAGGTCCAATGAGATCCACAGCCACCCTCGAGAAAGGCTCTTCGATGATGGGCAGAGTTACCAGTGGGGCTTTGGGGCGCGGCCTCGCCTTCCCCACCCTCTGACAGGTGTCACACGAACGGCAGTAGGCTATCACCTCGGTCCTCATTCCAGGCCAGTAGAAATGCTGAGCTAGCCTGGCCCTGGTTTTAGTGTCCGGCCATTGGAATCTCGTGTGCGATCCGCAACAATTCCGCCCTGAACGGATGGGGCACCACTAACTGTCGGTCCCTGGGCCACTCCTCCGGTGAACCCTGCTGGACCGTTACCCGGTACAGCCGTCCCTGGTCCCAGACCACTCGCTCGCGGTCGGACTCCAGGGGAGGCTGTGCCGCCTGTTCCTTGAGAGTCTTCAGGCTAGGGTCAGCTTCCAACGCTGCCTGAAATCCCTGACTAGATATGGCAAGAATTGATGAAATTGCCCTGTCCTCTGTCAGTTCCCCGGGATCTGTCTCCTGGCTACTGTCTGACTCGGCAGCCACTTGGTCAGAGAGGGGGAAACCGTCGGACCTCCGCGAGGCTCCTTGGGCTTCAGCGCTCCCACTCCTGGTAACAGCGGCCACGACCGCTGAGACCACGGGTAGCGCCTGCTTTCCCTCATCCTCTGACCAAGTCGCCGGGTCAGGCAGACTTCCCTGACTTCCTGACATCCCGGATGTGGGGGACTCCTGACCTGGGGTCCTACCTGGTGGCTCCTCTCCCGGGACACCCCCTCCCCCCATAGCCTGTTCCTCTTCCTGCAGGGGCCCAAGACTCAGCAGGCTGGGTTCACTTAGGGGCCCTACACTGCTCATAGCAGCCCCTCCCTCCACCTCTGAGCTCTCCCTACAGCCTCCTCACCTGTCCTCACTGTGAGCCCTGTGTGTGTAGTGTCAGTGCATGGCTTACCATCAGGTTTCACTCCCTCCTCCACTGTTGGAGGCACATTCAATACATTAACATTAGCATTCACAGTAGAGTCATGACATTCTTGGGGAGCCGAACTTGGGGGTTCAGTGGCCACATACTGGGACACTAGCCGCCCCAAATCGGTCCCAAGCAACACATTTGCAGGAATATTTGGCGTTACTCCCACCTCCCGCATCCCCCTCCCGGCGCCCCAGTCCAAATACACCTTGGCAACGGGCAGCGCCGGTTCAATGCCTCCAATTCCGGAGACGGAAAGGGTTTTCCCAGGTACCAAGTCTTGAGGGGACACCACCTCAGGGCGTACCAGGGTTCGTTCAGCGCCTGTGTCCCGCAGTCCCATGACCGCTGAGCGGCCAATGGTGACGGGTTGGTAATTGTCTAGGGACCTCCCACCACCCTCTCCCACACACAAAACAGTGGTCGGTTTCTGGGACAGGGATGGGACCTTCTGGCGCTGGGGACACGCAGCCTTAAAATGTCCTGGCTGATTGCAATTATGGCAACGTCTGGGTTCTGTTCCTGGCCTGGAGAGGGCAGCAGGGGGGTACACCCCTTGCACTCTGGGGGCTGGATATGGGGCTGGGGCAGGATTGGTCTTACCCCCTCTCCAGGTGCTGCTGGCAGGCTTCTTTGGCTCCGGCGCCCTGTTGTTGGCATACTCGTCTGCCAGGGCAGCTGTAGCAGAAGCCCCCTTTGGTTTCCGGTCACGGAGGAACTGCTGGAGGTCTTCTGGGCAGTTCCACAAAAATTGCTCCACGACAAACATTTCCTGGACCTCCTGGCGGGTAGTGAGCTCTAGACCCGAGGTCCAGTGCTCCGCAGCTCTCAGCAGGGCCCGCATGTGGTCGGTCCAGGTGTCCTTTGAACCCCGCTGCAGGCTCCTGAACTTCCTGCGGTACGACTCCGGGGTGAGGTTGTAGTGCTGGATCAGGGCCCGCTTGATGCTGTTGTAGTCCTGCTCCTCCCCGGCAGGTAAGTCCCCCAAAACTTCCAGGGACTTACCCCTCAAACGGGGGTCAGGTACCTTGCCCACTGATCCAGGGCCAGATGATGTTGGAGGCATGTCCTCTCAAAAGCAAGCAGAAAGGAATCCAGGTCTCCATCCTTTTCAAGTAAGGGAAAGTCCTCCGCCCGGACCTTGGAAGCCATTGTCTCCGGTGGGCCTGGTGCGTCCAGCGGGGGCCCATGCTGAGCCATCTCCAGTCGGTGCCGGTGCTCCGCAGCTTCACGGCGTTCTGTATGCTCCCGCTCCGCTGCTCTCTCTGCTCTCTCTGCTGCTGCTTGCTCACGCTCTGCTGCTTTCTCTGCCGCCGCTTGCTCCCGCTCTGCTGCTTTCTCTGCCGCCGCTTGCTCCCGCTCTGCTGCTTTCTCTGCCGCCACCAGGAGTCTGTCATAGGCGGCGTCATTACCAGCCTCGAGCTGTGCCATAGCCGCTTGGAAAAGGGCCTCCGATCTGGACAGGCTGGGACGGGCAGGGGGTGGACAGTCCACTGTGAGACTGAGCATGGGGGTCGGGCTCCTTGGGGAGCCCTGGCTGAGCTCCCCCTCATCGGTATCGAACCCCTCATAGGCCACAGCATTGGCCTCCCCCTTTGCCCTACTCCTGGTGCCTTCCGCCATCTTGGGAACCTTTGGTTACTGAAACACAGCTGCAACCCTGACCTTGCACACAACTTGTTATATTTACACTCTGACCGTCTAGTGCTGGGCTGACCTTAAGACCCCAGCAGCGAAAGTACTGCTGGTAGTCTCTAGTGTCTGGGAGTAGGGGTCCCACGCACACTATTACTCTGATCCCACCGCTGCCACCAATTTGTGAGGAACTCAGCCGGCCGCCACACGGTAGCCCGGGTATCACAGCTTCTGATACCACCGCCGCTACCAAATGTGACGGACGATCCCTTTCCTCCCACGTCACCAATGGGACGTAACTCCACAGGTACAGCTCTCCGGCGCCCCCCTTTGTCTCTCAGGTCAGTAAGAGAACTGCACCTAGAGCAAATGGCCGCCGGGGAAGGTGTCCTGTTACCCAGTGGGTATTCTAAGATTCGTGATCAGAGTAAAAGCATCAGCCCAAGATTAATTTTATGGTTTAATTTGCCTTAAGGGCGCACTAGATAATTACAGAAATATACAGTAAAGCTATACAACGTAATTACAATGGATTTGCAGTCAGAGTAAGAATACAACAATAATGTACAAGGCTTAAAGGTATTAGCTATAGATCAATATTACCGGGTTGTAGTATGGTCATGGGGAGGCATGGAGCTCTGCGTTCCCCAGGTGAAAGTCTTCAGTTGCTGGACAGTCCCCAATGCATGTGCTGCAGCTCCATTTGGCAAGTCTGTCCCTTGTGCTTCTGCTGCTGTGAGAAAATGGAATGAGAGGCCAGCCTCTTCTTGGCTACAGCTTTTAAACCTGCTAGGCCCTTCCCAATTTGCTTTGAAGCACGCATATTAACTGGCCTGCAATTCATATGGAGCAGGAAACAATGGCTTGAGCTTGAGCTATTTACCGTACGACTGACCATCTTATTCAGACCCTGGCCTAAACCAATTAGCATGTAAAGGCCTATTGATTCATAGTGGACTTCAAAGCTGGCCATACTGAATATGCTAATAGGCCCTATGTAGCTAAAAGTCTGTGGCTGTGTGAACTGACAAAATGGAGGCTGGTACAGGCCCTATACAAAATGGCGACAACCTTTTCCTTACAATTTACAATTACCCCTACACTGTATACAGCTGTATGCTTGTGATACAGTACCCTTTTTTCAGCTTTTTATATTCTTGTCTAATCCATACTGAGCCTGAGAGCATCTGTGTGTGACTCTAGAAATATATATGGAAATTTACAATTATCCCTAGACTGTATACAGCTGTACGCTTCTGATACATTACCCTTTTTCTACCTTTTATATTCTGGTGTAATCCATACTGAGCCTGTGAGAGTCTGTGTCTGACTCTGGAAATATATACGGAGATTTACAATTATCCCTAGACTGTGTATAGCTATACGCTTCTGATAAATTACCCTTTTTCTGCTTTTTATATTCTAGTGTAATCCATACTGAGCCTGAGAGAGTCTGTGTCTGACACTGAAAATATATACAGAGATTTGAAATTACCCCAACACTGTATACAGCTGTACGCTTGTGATACAGTACCCTTTTTCTGCTTTTTATATTCTGGTGTAATCCATACTGAGCCTGTGAAAGTCTGTGTCTGACTCTGGAAACATATACGGAGATTTACAGTTACCCCTAGACTGTATACAGCTGTACGCTTCTGATACATTACCCTTTTTCTGCTTTTTATATTGTGGTCTAATCCATACTGAGCCTGTGAGCGTCTGTGTGTTACTCCGGAAATATATACGGAGATTTAAAATTACACCAACATTATATACACCTGGTATCTTGTGATACAGTACCTTTTTTCTGCTGCTTTTTATATTCTGGTCTAATCCATAATGAGCCTGAGAGTGTCTGTGTGTGACTCCTAAAATATATACGGAGAATTACAATTTTTTCACTATACTATATACAACTGGTATCTGATGATACAGTACCTTTTTTTTGCTTTTTATATTCTGGTCTAATCCACACTGAGCCTGTGAGCGTCTGTGTGTTACTCCGGAAATATATACGGAGATTTAAAATTACCCCAACACTGTATACAGCTTTACTCTTCTGATACAGTACCCCTTTTTCTGCTTTTTATAATCTGGTGAAATCCATACTGAGCCTGTGAGAGTCTGTGTCTGACTCTGTAAATACATATGGAGATTTACAATTATCCCTAGACTGTATACAGCTGTACGCTTCTGATACATTACCCTTTTTCTACTTTTTATTTTATGGTGTTATCCATGCTGAGCCTGTGAGAGTCTGTGTCTGACTCTGGAAATATATAAGGAGATTTGAAATTACCCCAACACTATATACAGCTGTACGTGTTATGATTTGGTAGCTGAGGAGAGCAGGCAAAAACGGCAATACACCAGAGAGGTTGGAATCTACTGGATTGCAGTACCCTGACTAACCACCATAACTAAAGGCAGCCGTGGAGCGTTCCTACGTTGGTCCTAGACGCCTCGTCACAGCCTGAGAGGTTAACTACACCTAAAGATAGAAAGAGGAAAGCTATCTGCCCCGGAGCAGATCCCCAAAGAACATAGGAAGCCCCCAAACATGTAATGGCGGTTAGACAAGAGGAATTACAGACACAGACAGAAAATAGTATGAGCAAACGTTGGGGCCCAATCTACCTGGACAGAAAAAGATAGGAAGGACACTTACTGCAATCCAAAAAACCCTAAAAATTACCAACTCTACTAATTGCAAAAACACCTGAGATCACACGACCTCTACCACCTAAATTAGTTCTCTGGTGTCACAAAACTAAGCCGCAGCCACTGAAAAAACTGGAAAAGGCAAATGAACAAATAACAGTGGCTCAGATAAACTGAGAGGAGCACAAGTCCCCGGAGGGGACCTGGCTGACCTCCACAGAAGTGCAGGGAACAATGCAAAAAGCAAGCACAAAAATAAAAGCAGAAAATATCTTATCTGATAGCAGAAGATGCAGGCAAGACTCAGCAAGCTTCCAAGTGAACCAGGAACCACAGTTGAGACAAGAACAATTGATCACCGGCAACCATGATGGGAGGGAACCTCCCTTACATAAGACCAGTCTGTAACTCCTGATTGCCAATCCTCATTCAATGGTTCAGTACTGTTTGTAACCACCAGAGGGAGCTTCTGCTCAGAATTCATTTCTAACACATTCACAACAGTACCCCCCCTTGAGGAGGGGTCACCGAACCCCCATTTGGGCAACTAGGTCGGTCAGGATGAGCTCTGTGATACGCACGGATCAGTCTCCTAGCATGGATGTCCGAAGCAAACACCCAAGAATTGTCCTCCTGACCATAACCTCTCCACTTAACCAAATACTGGAGTTTCTGTCTAGAAAAACGAGAATCCAATATTTTCTCAATCACATACTCCAGATTGCCCTCAACCAAAACAGGGTCAGGAGGCGCAGCCATAGGAACCACTGGCTCGACAAACCTCTTCAATAAGGACTTGTGGAACACGTTATGGATCTTAAATGTCCCTGGAAGAAGTAAACGAAAGGAAACAGGATTAAGAATCTCCAAGATCTTATAAGGTCCAATGAACCTAGGCTTAAACTTAGGAGATGCAAATCTCATAGGGATATTTCTTGAGGACAACCAGAACAAGTCCCCACTTCAAACCGAGGACCATTAGTCCTATGCCGGTTGGCAAACCGCTGGGCCCTCTCCTGAGAGAGGGACAACCTCTCCACTACCTGGTCCCAAATCTGCTGCATACGCTCCACAACAGAGTCAACACCTGGACAGACAGAAGCCTCCGTCTGTCCCGAAGAAAATCGAGGGTGAAACCCAAAATTGCAGAAAAATGGAGACATCAAAGTGGCAGAGCTAGCCCTATTAATAAGAGCAAACTCAGCCAAAGGCAAAAAAGAGACCCAGTCATCTTGATCAGCAGACACAAAGCATCTCAGATAAGTCTCCAATGTCTGGTTTGTTCTCTCAGTTTGTCCATTGGTCTGAGGATGAAAAGCCGAGGAGAAAGACAATTGAACACCAAGTTTAGAACAAAAAGTCCTCCAAAATCTGGAAACAAACTGGACTCCTCTGTCAGACACAATGTTCTCAGGAATGCCGTGTAACCGAACCACGTGCTGAAGGAACAAAGGCACCAATTCAGAGGAGGAAGGCAACTTAGGTAATGGCACAAGATGTATCATTTTGGAAAACCTATCACAAATCACCCAGATAACGGTCATTCTCTGAGAAACAGGGAGGTCGGAAATGAAATCCATAGAGATATGGGTCCATGGTCTCTTGGGCACAGGCAATGGCATCAACAAACCACTAGAGCGAGAGCAAGGCTTGGAGCGAGAGCAAGTCCCGCAGGACTGCACAAATTCCCTGACGTCAATAAACAAATTAGGCCACCAAAAGGACCGACTAACCAAGTCTCTGGTACCAAAAATTCCGGGATGACCGGCCAGCGTGGAACAATGAATCTCAGACATCACACTCTTTTTCCACCGGTCTGGGACAAACAATTTCCCAATAGGGCAGCACTCGGGTTTATCCTCCTGACACCCTTCCAGAGCCAGTCTCAAATTGGGCGAGATGGCGGAAAGAACTACACCCTCTTTCAAAATAACAGCAGGATCAGATAACTCAGGAGAGTCCGCAAGGAAACTCCTCGAGAGGGCATCCGCCTTAACATTCTTAGTGCCAGGAAGAAAGGAAACCACAGAATTAAAACGTGTGAAAAACAA
>JARQOD010000001.1:247242678-247288887 GCA_033576555.1 Oophaga sylvatica
TTTTATATTTTTCCATCAATGTGGCCAGGTGATGGCTTGTTTTTTGTGGGGCAAGTTGTAATTTTGAACGACGCTATTGGTTTTAGCATGTCTTGTACTAGAATATGGGAAAAAAATTCCAAGTGCAGTGAAATTGCAAAAAAAGTGCAATCCCACACTTGTTTTTTGTTTGGCTTTTTTACTAATTTCACTAAATGCTAAAACTGACTTACCGTTATGATTCTCCAGGTCATTACGAGTTCATAGACACCAAACATGTCTAGGTTCTTTTTTATCTAAGTGGTGAAACAAAATTCCAAACTTTGTTAAAAAAAATGCGCTATTTTCCGATACCCGTAGCGTCTCCATTTTTTGTGATCTCAGGATAGGTGAGGGCTTTTTTTGCGTGCCGAGCTGATGTTTTTAATGATACCATTTTAGTGCAGATACGATCTTTTGATAGCACACTATTGTATTTTAATGCAATGACACGGCGACCAAAAAGATGGAATTCTGCAGTTTTTACTTTTTTCTCTCTATGCCATTTAGCGATCACGTTAATCCTTTTTTTATTGATAGATCGGGCGATTCTGAATGCGGTGATACCAAATATGTATGTTTGATTTTTTTTATTGCTTTATTTTGAATGGGGCGAAAGGGGGGTGATTTGAACTTTTATATTTTTTTTATTTTGTTTATATTTTTAAAACATTTTTTTTATTACTTTTGACATGCTTCAATAGTCTCTATGGGAGACTAGAAGCTGCCATAACCCGATCAACTCTGCTACATACAGGTAATTATCAGTTCGCCTCTATGTAGTAGAATTACTCACTTGCTATGAGCACCGACCACTTGGTGGCGCTCACAGGGAGCCGGCACTGACAACCATAGAGGTCTCCAGGAGACCTCCAGTTGTCATGCCAACACACTAGTGACCTGCGATCACATGACATGGGTCACCGATGGGCGCGATTGCCGGAAGCGCTTGTTAAATGCCGCTGTCAGCGACTGACAGCGGCATTTAACGGATTAATAGCTGCGGGTGGATCGTGATTCCACCCGCGGCTATTGCTGTCACATGTCAGCTGTTCAAAACAGCTGACATATCCTGGGAAAGATGTGGGCTCACCGCCGGAGCCCACATCAAAGGGAGGGACTCCGACATCGGCGTAATATTACACTTGATGTTGGAAAGGGGTTAATGGTGAAATTCCTCTTCATCTTCTGTTTTTAATAGAGGTCTGATAGTTTTTGTTCATGAATACCTTCGCTTTGACTAAAGCACAAGTTGCAGAAAAACAGCCCTAAAGCATAATGCCACCTCCACCATGCATAGTGTTGGCTTTGTGCCAAACATACCCTATAACATGAGTTTAAATGTGATTGTCTAATTCTGAATAAAACCACATTCTTAATTATGAAAGAGCATTCAAACATTGCTTTCAGGAGTCCGTCCTGTATGTCTCTTCAACGGGGTATTGGGGTGCGTTCAAATTTTGGGCAGGCCTTGCTACTCTGCATAGGCAAACAGTATGGGAGACCCACTTCCTAATAATGGGAACATTGTTTTCAGGAGGTCTCCTGTACGTCTCTTCAAAGGGGTATTGGGGTGTATCCAAATTTTGGGCAGGTCTTGCATTCACTGCATAGGCGAACTGTACGGGAGACAAATTTCTAATAACGGGAACATTGTTTTCAGGAGGCCCTCCTGTAGGTCTCTCAAAGGGTTATTGGGGTGCATCCAGGCCTTGCATTCACTGCATAGGCAAACAGTATTGCAGACCCACTTCTTAATAATGGGAACATTGTTTTCAGGATGCCCTCCTGTATGTCTCTTCAAAGGGTTATAGGGTACGTACAGGGCTTACATTCACTGCATAGGAAAAGAGTATTGGTGACCCACTTCCTAATAATGGGAACATTGTTTTCAGGAGGTCCTCTAGTACATCTCTTCAAAGGGTTATTGGGGTGCGTCCAGGACTTGCATTCACTGCATAGGCAAACAGTATGGAAGAACCACTTCCTAATAATGGGAACATTGTTTTCAGGAGGCCCTCTTGTACTTCTCTTCAAAGGGTTATTTGGGTGCTTCCAGGCCTTGCATTCACTGCATATGCAAACAGTATGGGAGATCAACTTCCTAATAATGGGAATATTGTTTTCAGTAATGTCTCTCCTGTACATCTCTTCAAAGGGTTATTTGTTGTGTTGAGGCCTTGAATTCACTGCATAGGCAAACAGTATGGGAGACCAATTCCTAATAATGGAAACATTGTTTTCAGGAGGCCCTCCTGTATGTCTATTCAAAGGTGTATTGGGGTGCGTCCAAATTTGCATAGGCAAACAGTATGGGAGATCCACTTCCTATTAATGGGAGCATTTTTTTCAGGAGATCCTCCAGTACATCCCTTCAAAGGGTTATTGAGGTGCGTCCAGGCCTTGCATTCACTGCATAGGCAAACAGAATGGGAGACCCACTTACTAATAATGGAAACATTGTTTTCAGGAGGCTCTACTGTACGTCTCTTCAAAGGGTTATTGGGGTGCGTCCAAATTTTGGGCAGGCTTTGCATTCACTGCATAGGCAAACAGTATGGGAGACCTAGTTGCTAATAGTGGGAACATTGTTTTCAGGAGGCCCTCCTGTACGTCTCTTCAAAGGGGTATTGGGGTGCGTCCAAATTTTGTGCAGCCCTGCCACTCACTGCATACATAATAACAGTATAGGAGACCCACTGTTTAATAATGGGAAAAACAAAGCATAACCGGCTGATGGCTCTCTAAGAATGGTGACAGGCGACTGCTAGCCCTTTAAGAATAGTAAAGGTTGCCTGATGGCCCTATAAAAATAGACTTTGTGACTTTCAGAGTCCCTCCTTCATAAATGAAACAGGATGTGTCTGATGATGTGTCACACACCACATAGCTACATAAGGTTGTAAAATGTTAAAATGACATTTCCCAGTGAATGCATTTGTCTTGGTTGAAAGCAATGCTGTAGTTGAAAAACACATCAAAAACGCTATTTGTGAATATTGTCCAAGTTGTGGCGGAGCATTTTTGGTTTTGGTTATTTATTTTGCCTTATATACCAGTCATTACTTTGGAAATGTTCCTTAACATATTTCTCAGGAAAATCCATTTTTGTTTCACTTTCGTATGTTTTATTCTGAGCCTGTAAAAGTGGTGCAAGACTCTGACAACATTGTTCACAGCAGTGACCTGGGAGTCAGAAATGCTTCCAGGGATCTTCCCCATGCTGTTCCCATGTCATTTGAGCACTGTTCCTATCGATTTCTGCAATTTCTAGACCTTCTGCGTGCTGCCGGAAACAGTTGAGTTTCCATAGACTTACATTGGGCTCGTTGCTTTTGTCGAGCACCCGAGCATTCCAATTTGCTCGACCCGAGCAAAGAGCACCCGAGCATTTTAGTGCTCACCCATCACTACTCCTATCATATCAACCTGGGCTTCCATAACACCTCAGCAGTGCCACAGGCTGATTGCATCAATGCCATGCTGCTTTGATGCAGTTATTGATGCAAAAGGAGCCCTGACCAAGTATTGCGTGCATTTACTGAACATACATTTCAGTAGGACAATATTTCGGATTTCAAAATCATTTTTCAAGCTGGTGTTATAAAGTATTCTAATTTACTGAGATAATGACATTTAAGATTTCATTGGCTGTAAGCCATAATCATCAACATTAACAGAAATAATCACTCTGTTTGTAATGACTCTATATAATATGAGTTTCACTTTTTTTTTTTATTGAAGAACTGAAATAAATTAACTTTTAGATGATAGTCTAATTTTGTGAAAAGCACCTGTATATATTTATGCATATGTATATATATATATATATATATATAATATATATATATATATATATATATATGTATATATACAGTCATGGCCAAAAGTTTTGAGAATGACACAAATATTATATTTTCACATGATCTGCTGCCCTCTGGTTTTTATGTGTGTTTGACAGATGTTTTTATCACAGACAAAAATATAATAATTGCAAACATATGAGTAACAAAAGATTATATTGACAGTTAGAATGAGTTAATGCAGCAAGTCAATATTTGCAGTGTTGACCCTTCTTCTTCAGGACCTCTGCAATTCTCCTTGGCATGCTCTCAATCAACTTCTGGACCAAATCCTGACTGATAGCAGTCCATTCTTGCACAATCTATGCTTTCATTTTGTCAGAATTTTTAGGTTTTTGTTTGTCCACCCGTCTCTTGATGATTGACCACAAGTTCTCAATGGGATTAAGATCTGGGGAGTTTCCAGGCCATGGACCCAAAATCTCTATGTTTTGTTCCCTGAGCCATTTAGTTATCACCTTTGCTTTATGGCAAGGTGCTCCATCATGCTGGAAAAGGCATTGTTGATCGCCAAACTGCTCTTGGAGGGTTGGGAGAAGTTGCCCTTGGAGGACATTCTGGTACCATTCTTTATTCATGGCTGTGTTTTTAGGCAAGACTGTGAGAGAGCCGATTCCCTTGGCTGAGAAGCAACCCCACACATGAATGGTTTCAGGATGCTTAACAGTTGGCATGAGACAAGACTGGTGGTAGCGCTCACCTTGTCTTCTCCGAATGAGGCGTTTTCCTGATGTCCAAAACAATCGAAAAGGGGATTCATCAGAGAAAATAACTTTACCCCAGTCCTCAGCAGTCCACTGCCTGTACCTTTTGAAGAATATCAGTCTGTCCATGATGTTTTTTCTGGAGAGAAGTGGCTTCTTTGCTGCCCTCCTTGAGACCAGGCCTTGCTCCAAGAGTCTCCGCCTCACAGTGCGTGCAGATGCACTCACACCTGCCTGCTGCCATTCCTGAGCAAGCTCTGCACTGCTGGTAGCCCGATCCCGCAGCTGAAACACTTTTAAGAGACGGTCCTGGCGCTTGCTGGTCTTTCTTGGGCGCCCTGAAGCCTTTTTGGCAACAATGGAACCTCTCTCCTTGAAGTTCTTGATGATGTGATAGATTGTTGACTGAGGTGCAATCTTTCTAGCTGCAATACTCTTCCCTGTTAGGCCATTTTTGTGCATTGCAATGATGACTGCACGTATTTCTTTAGAGATAACCATGGTTAACAGAAGAGAAACAATGATGCCAAGCACCAGCCTCCTTTTAAAGTGTCCAGTGGTGTCATTCTTACTTAATCATGACAGATTGATCTCCAGCCATGTCCTCATCAACACCCACACCTGTGTTAATGGAGCAATCACTGAAAAGAGGTTAGCTGGTCCTTTTAAGGCAGGGCTGCAATGATTTTGAAATGTGTTTTGGGGGATAAAGTTCATTTTCTAGCCAAATATTGACTTTGCAAGTAATTGCTGTTAAGCTGATCACTCTTTATAACATTCTGGAGTATATGCAAATTGCCATTAGAAAAAGTGAAGCAGTAGACTTTGTAAAAATTAATATTTGTGTCATTCTCAAAACTTTTGGCCATGACTGTATATATACATATATATATATGTATATATATATATATATATATATATATATATATATATATGTTTTGGTTTGATGAAGGGTGTATTACCCAAAATGTTACTGCACTTCATGTATATCAAGTTACTATAGCTCATTCATTATGATGTGATTTATAGGTGTGAGGAAAAGAATCTTCTGTGACATTTGGTGTGCAGTTCCTCAAAACTATTGATTATATACTATCTGAATTTTCATGTGATGTCCAACCACTTCAGCTGGGTTATACGACCTAGTAGAATTACGTCATAAGTGTGTACTGGGTTGCAACCCAACAAGCCAAAGAACAGATAAACTCTGTGGAAGGAATTGCCAGAATTCAATGTTTTTTGATCTGTTTATCTTTAGTCCAGCAAAATATCAGTCAGCTGACCTTGATTTTCTTAGCCTCATAGTTTTATGGTTGAAGAAAAGCACAAAGCCCAAAAGTTCTAAAAACTAAAAACTAACATCAAGCAAAAAAGGGGGGAGAAGCCAGCGCTGCCTATGGTCAGCATGCAATACATAAAGTGCATATGCACATATTGGTTTCTAACTGTTTTTAAAAATGAGACATTTGGCAAATAATTGATCAATTCTTTGCCAAATGTCTCATTTTTAAATACAGTTAGAAACCAATATGTGCATATGCACTTTATGTATTGCATGCTGAGCATATGCAGTGCTGGCTTCTCCCCCTTTTTTTACTTAAAAACTAACATGTTTATCCAGAGGAAGGAAAAAAAACATGAAGCAAATGTTAATTGCCCCACATTGGGGAAAAAAAATCCTTCCTGACTACACATACTGTAATCAGACTAGTTCCTGGATCAACGCTTCATCACAGAATCTAGTATCTTTAGCCTGAAATATTGTATTTTTCAGGATATACATCAAGACCATTTGAGCATTTTTAGGAAATCAACCATTGCAGCATGCTGTAGAAGAGAATTTCATAATCTTACTGCCTGAACAGTAAAGTATTGCCATCTGTAATTAAACCTTTTCCCTTTAGGCATAGAGGATGCACTTTTATCATTGTTGTAGGCCTACTGTATGTATAAAATATAATTAGAAAGATCTCTGCACTGTCCTTTTATGTATATATAAATCGAAACACATGTCAAGTGTATTATTGTTGGAATATGTTTGGTGCAACAACTCCATTCCTGTCTATGACTGTTCAGTTGCTAGATTTGTAAGCTGTGTATAAAGTAAAAAAAAAACTCCCAGAGGCTCACACAGTAACAGCATGTGACTGTATTTCCTGTTTTCCTGTGTCTGTGTATGAGAGAAGCAGCATGCTGTAGATGCTGCACAGATAGACACACAAATGATTTATTCCTGATCTATTAAGCTTAACATATATTGTTACTGTTTGTTCCTGAATAAGGAAGCTCTGTTGTCACACGCTTGGAGAGTATCGTTAGTAATCTGATGCCAACAGGTTATGGGCCCAGAGTGACACAGAACTCCAGAGTAACACAGCAACAAAAGCATACCTCCCAACTGTCCTGGATTGAGCGGGACAGTCCCGATTCTGACCCCCCCATCCCGCTGTCCCGCTGAGGACACTATGTGTCCCGCAGTGAGATGAGCCGCCACGCCCCCCATGCACTCCTTCTTGCCCTAACTGTCTCTACAGCCTAAAGGTACTGCCACACTAAACAATCCCGCTAGCGATCTCGTTAGCGTTGCATACTAATGAGATCGCTAGCGGGATCGTTTCTATATCGCTAAATGCGGCCACATTTAGCGATATAGTTAACGACGCTATCGCCGTTAGCGATCTTCTTAACGACTTTAGCGGTACAAAAGTACCGCTAAATCGCTAAGAAAAGGTGCCACACAGCGATAAGATACTTACCCAGCGGAGCGCCAGCGATGAAATAGGGTCCGGAGCGATTCCAGCGACGAGCGAGATCACAGCAGGAAGCTCGTCGCTGGAAGCTGCCGCACTGAACAATATCGCTAACGGGATCGCTAAATAGTGACGTTTTTTAGCGATCTCGTTAGCGATATTGTTTAGTGTGGCATACCCTTTAGCCTCTCACAGCTAGCAATGACGCTGCTATTGATGTAGTCTTCTGTGCCCACAGGTCCTGTGATGAGGTCACAGGAGGGGAGGAGTCAGGGGTCACATGATCAGTGTCCTCATTGTGTGCAGGACTCTGCTGTGATGTTGTGGTGGTGTTGGATGAGGGTAAGTGTGTGTGGGGGTCGGGACTCGGGTTTACAGTGTGGATGTAGCAGTGCTGTAGTGTGTACAAGTTGGATGTAGCAGAGCCGTGTGTGTACGAGGTGTACGGAGCGGAGCCGTGTGTGTACGAGGTGTACGGAGCGGAGCCGTGTGTGTACGAGGTGTGCGGAGCCGTGTACGGAGCGGAGCCGTGTGTGTACGGAGCGGAGCCGTGTGTGTACGAGGTGTACGGAGCGGAGCCGTGTGTGTACGAGGTGTATGGAGCGGAGCCGTGTGTGTACGAGGTGTACGTACGGAGCGGAGCCGTGTGTACGAGGTGTATGGAGCAGAGCCGTGTTTGTACGAGGTGTACGGAGTGGAGCCGTTTGTGTACGAGGAGGTTGTAGCAGTGATGTAGTGTATGAGGTGTACAGAGCAGAGCCGTGTGTGTACGAGGTGGATGTAGCAGTGCTGTAGTGTGTACGAGGTGTACGGAGCAGAGCCGTGTGTGTACGAGTTGGATGTAGCGGAGCCGTGCGTGTACGAGTTGGATGGAGCGGAGCCGCGCGTGTACGAGGTGCACGGAGCTAAGGCTACTTTCACACTTGCGTTTTTTTGCGCAGCGCATCGTGCGCACATGAAACGCATTAAAAAACGCATGCAAACGCTTATAAACGCTGCGATATTTAGTCGCATCAGCGTGCGCATTACGACTAAAAAACGCAGCGTTTGTATGTGATTTCAAGCGTTTATTGCATGCGTTTGCATTTTTTCGGCGCATAGGTTGTCTACGTGTCACATTTCTATCAACTCTGTCTCTATCATCTCTATCATCTCTGTCTCAACTCTGTCTCTATCATCTGTCTCTATCATCTGTATCATCTCTGTCTATCATCTGTATCAACTCTGTCTCTATCATCTGTCTCTATCATCTCTGTCTCTATCATCTGTATCAACTCTGTCTCTATCATCTGTCTCTATCATCTCTGTCTCTATCATCTGTCTCTATCATCTCTGTCTCTATCATCTGTCTCTATCATCTCTGTCTCTATCATCTCTTTCTCTATCATCTCTGTCTCTATCATCTGTATCAACCTGTCTCTATCATCTGTCTCTATCATCTCTGTCTCTATCATCTGTATCAACTCTGTCTCTATTATCTGTCTCTATCATCTCTGTCTCTATCATCTCTGTCTCTATCATCTGTCTATCATCTCTGTCTCTATCATTTCTGCCTCTATCATCTGTCTCTATCATCTCTGTCTCTATCATCTCTGTCTCTATCACCTTTTTATCTACACTCCTCACAATGTTGCATGTGAAGGGGGTTGTTTAAACAAGTGTTTAGACATTATTTACTACAAAATTGCGTGCGCGCAAAAGCGCTGATGAGCGCAAAGCCATGAGCACGCCAGCGCACCCATAGACTGCAATGTTATTTTTTGCGCATAGCATGCGCACACGTGCGCACGCGTTTTTTTAAAGCGGTTGGGCGAAAAAAAAATGCAACATATAGCGTCTAGCGCATATGGGCGCACACCTGGAAAATGCGCAGCGCACGCCAAATGCAGATGAACGCGTGCAAGCGCTAGACCCTGTGCCCGCCCTGTTAAAGATAGGGGAACATTGCGCATGTGTCCGATAGCGCACAATGCGCTGCGCAAAAAAATGCAAGTGTGAAAGTAGCCTAAGCCACACATGTACGAGGTACGCAGAGCGGAGCCGCGCGTGTACGAGGTGCACGGAGCGGAGCCGCGCGTGTACGAGGTGCACGGAGCGGAGCTGCGCGTGTACGAGGTGCACGGAGTGGAGCCGCGCGTGTACGAGGTGCACGGAGTGGAGCCGCGCGTGTACGAGGTGCACGGAGCGGAGCCACACGTGTACGAGGTGCACGGAGCGGAGCCGCGCGTGTACGAGGTGCACGGAGCGGAGCCGCGCGTGTACGAGGTGCAAGGAGTGGAGCCGCGCGTGTACGAGGTGGATGTTGCAGTGCTGTAGTGTGTACGAGATGCACGGAGCGGAGCCGCACGTGTACGAGGTGGATGTAGCAGTGCTGTAGTGTGTACAAGGTTTACGGAGCTGAGCCGCGCGTGTACGAGGTTTACGGAGCGGAGTCATGTGAACGAGGTGGATGTAGCAGTGCTGTGTGTGTACAAAACGGAGCCCTGTGTGTGTGAAGTGTACGGAGCTGAGCTCCATGCTTGAGCCGTGTGTGTACAGAGCGGAGCAGAGCCGTGTGTGTATGGAGTGGAGCCTTGTGTGTACGAGATGTACGGAGCAGAACTGCATGTGTACGAGGTGTATGCTGCAAAGCCGCATGTGTACAAGGTTTACAGAGTGGAGTCGTATGTGTACAAGGTGTACAAAGCGTGGCTGCGTGTGTACAGGTGTACGGAGTGGAGCCTTGTGTATACTGAGTGGAGCCTTGTGTTTGCGAGGTGGACGGAGCTGAGCCGTGTGTGTACGAGGCATACAAAGCGGAACCGTGTGTATATGAGGTGTGCAGAGCCGTGCGTGTACAAGGTGTATGGTGGGGAGCATTCATACCTCCCAACCGTCCTGAATTCAGCAGGACACTCCCGATTTTGGGAGTCTGCCCCGCTGTCCCGGCCGGGAGCTTTTCCCGTGGACACAGGAGTACATGCCGGAGCCCCGAGGAGCACTTTAAAAATTCGCACGTGATGTTCCACCAGAAGTGACGTGCTGGAAGATGACCGGAAATGAGGTAATTTCGGGAGGAGATTGTGACGGAACTATGGAGGCACTTCAGGGAATGCTTCAGATCCATCACCGTGTCCTCGCCTTGGAATCGGGGATGTCGGCCATGTGAGCAGATCATAATATGTCCTGCATCGGGAGGCTCAGGTGGGTACTACAATGGGAGCCGGGCTGCTATAGTATCTTTATAGAATATTTCTTTCTCTCTCTGTTTCTTTCTCTCTCTCTGTTCTTTCTTTCTCTCTGTTCTTTTTCTTTCTTTCTCTCTGTTCTTTCTTTCCCCTCTTTCTTTCTATCTCTGTCTTCTGTTCCTTTCTTTCTTTCTTTCTTTCTTTCTCTGTTTCTTTATCTCTCTGTTCTTTCTTTCCCCTCTTTCTTTTTCTCTCTCTCTGTTCTTACCCCTCTTTCTTTCTTCCTTTCTCTCTGTTCTTTTTTTCTTTCTCTCTCTCTTTCCCCTCTTTCTTTCTCTCTCTCTGTTCTTTCTTTCTTTCTTTCTTTCTTTCCCTTTTCTTTCTCTCTGTTCTTTCTTTCTCGCTCTCTGTTCTTTCTTTCCCATCTTTCTTTCTCTCTGTTTTTTCTTTCCCCTCTTTCTTTCTTTCTTCTTTCTTTTTCTCTTTCTTTCTTTCTTTCTCTCTCTTCTTTCCTTCCCCTCTTTCTTTCTCTTTCTCTCTGTTCTTTCTTTCCCCTCTTTCTTTCTCTCTGTTCTTTCTTTCCCATCTTTCTTTCTCTCTCTGTTCTTTTTCTTTCTTTCTCTCTTCTTGCTATCTCTCTGCTCTTTCTTTCTCTTTCTTTCTCTCTCTGTTCTTTCTTTCTCTCTGTTCTTTCTTCTTTCTCTTTTTTCTCTTTCTTTCTTCTTTCTTTCTTTCTTTCTTTCTTTCTTTCTTTCTTTCTTTTCTTTCTTTCTTTCTTTCTTTTCTTTCTCTCTGTTCTTTCTTTCTCTTTCTTCCTCTCTCTCTGTTCTTTCTTTCCCATCTTTCTCTCTATCTCTCTGTTCTTTCTTTCTCTCTTTGTTCTTTATTTCCCTTCTTTCTCTCTCTCCCTCTGTTGTTTCTTTACCCTCTTTCTTTTTTCTCTCTGTTCTTTTTTCTGTCCCCTCTTTCTTTCTCTGTTTCTTTTTCTCTATCTCTCTCTCTGTTCTTTCTCTTTCTTTCTCTATCTGTTCTTTCTTTCCCCTCTTTCTTTCTCTCTGTTCTTTCTTTCCCCTCTTTCTTTCTCTCTCTATTCTTTCTTTCTTTTTCTCTCTGTTCTTTCTTTCTCTGTTCTTTCTTTCCCCTCTTTCTCTCTCCCTCTCTGTTCTTTCTTTCTCTCTCTGTTCTGTTTTTCCTCTTTCTTTCTCTGTTCTTTCTTTCCCATCTGTCTTTCTTTCTCTTTCTGTTCTTTCTTTCCCCTCTTTCTTTCTCTCTCCCTCTGTTCTTTCTTTCCCCTCTTTCTTTTTTTCTCTCTGTTCTTTTTCTCTCCCCTCTTTCTCTGTTCTTTCTTTCTTTCCCATCTTTCTTTCTTTCTCTCTGTTCTTTCTTTCCCATCTTACTTTCTTTCTCTGTTCTTTCTTTCTCCCTCCCGCTCTGTTCTTTCTTGCCCCTCTTTCTTTCTCTGTCTCTGTTCTTTCTTTCCCCTTTCTTTGTTTATTTCTTTCTCTCTCTACTTTCTCTCTGTTCTTTCTTGCTTTCCCCTCTTTCTTTCTCTCTCTCCTTTCTCTTGTTTTCTTTTTTCTCTCTCTGTTCTTTCTTTTACTCAGTACCAGTGTGCCCACAGTACCAGTCACTGTGCCCTCAGTACCAGTCAATGTGATCACCAGTGCTGAATGGGTGTGGTTGGGGCGTGGACATGGGTGTGACTAGTTGGGAAATGGGTGTGGTCGGGCACGGCCTAAAATATGCCGCGGCGCACTGTGCGTGCCGCAACCTTTGTCCCTCTTTCCCATCTTCAAAAGTTGGGAGGTATGCAGAAGCCCAAAGCAAAAGAAGCACAGAGCAACAGAGAAGATGTCTACTAGCAGCAATCCTGCCAAGTTCTCAGTGCCAAGCCTCACTAACCAGAACTACCAGTCCTGGAAATTCAAGGTGAAGGTGCTGCTCATATGAGAAGGTACATGGAAATATACTCAGGAACAAGTGCCTCATCCATTACTAGATGATTGGCTAGAGAATGATCAGAAAGCACTATCTCCCTCAGTGTAGATAATAATCAGATTGTGCATAAATGCATGTGTTGAAGCTGCTTTAATGCCAGTACAGGCCCATCTGCAAAGTATATATGGTATATAGGTTCTGGTGAAAGCAGGCGCTGGCATGTAACAGCAACACAGAAGGAGGTGGTGCACAGACGCAAGAGGGGGAAGATGGACGGCTGGGAGGCGGCTGATACAGGGGGGAGACACCATACTCTGGGACTCAATACAGGCATGGGGCGCAATTTATAAAAGTCAATTTTCAGTGTTACTAGGGATCAGAAACATAAGAGCTACCTTCACAAAATGCAGCCTTAGTGCTGCTGAATGTGGCTATTTTACTGTAAAATGCCCTGGGGGGGTGACAAGTTCCCTTTAACTTTCGGTGCACACTGCTACCTTAAATGGACATTGCTGTAGATCCAATGGAGAAACTCCTACATGCAAAATATATTGCAGAGAGGAATGAGACATCCGAGATGTCACAGAAGAAGAGGGAAGAGGTAGGTTATGCCTGAAATATGACACAGATGTGCGGGCGTCTTATTCATCCCTGCAGTGTCTCAGCATTTAGGACACCTATACAGCTTGCTTATAAATGTGTCTCATTTCCTTTGTGTACTTTTATTTTTAAAAGGCAAGTTTATGGTGATAACATAATCTCTTAGCTGATGGAAATTTGCCTGCCTGAAGTCATTTGTAGCTCACTCTACACAAACACCTTACTAAAAGATAAGTGAAAACTTAATATTTTGTGATCAGCATTAGAGATGAGCGAATATGTTTGGAAAACGATCGCCAAACATAAATTCGGCATGAATATGGTCTATTAGGATTCGTGATCGGTAACAAGAGCATTATTCTTAAAATGGGAACAAGTCACTAATAGTGTTGAGCGATACTTTCTGATATCATGAAATATCGGATCGGATTGGATCGGACCGATACCCAAAAAATATCAGGTATCGCCGATTCCGATATCGGAAACCAATGCAAGTCAATGGGACAGAAATATCGGACAGAAATATCGGAATTAAAATAAACCCTTTCTTTCCTTGTAAACACTAGAAATACACACATAGAATACATATATATATATGTATATATATATATATATATATATATCTACATGTCATTGTGACATATATATATATATACATATATTCATAGTTCATACACTTCTACATAGTAAAATAGCCGCTAATTCAATTGCCGGCTTTTGTGAAATTACAGAACCATCCGACATGAAATGACACATAGTTTGCATACAGTTAACCATGTCATTTCATGTAGTTTGATATATGGTTTTCACTAACAATTACATGAGTGTATGTGTGCAAAATTTTATACAGCTAGGGTTAATTAAAGGTGTAAATTTGTTGAAAAAAAAAATGCATGGGCTCCCGCGCTATTTTCTCAACCAGACAGACAAAGCCAGCGAGTGGGGGGCAGATAATAATAACCGAGGGAGGCTGCATTTATTTTGTGCCCCCCTGGCTACTAACATCTGCCCCCAGCCACCCCAGAAAAGGCAAATCTATAATTAGATGTGCCCTTTCTGGCACTTTGCTGGTCTATTCCCATTGCCCTGTAGCGGTGGCGAATGGGTTAATAATGGGTTAAAGCCACCTTGCTATTGAAAGGTGACTTTAAGCCAGGTTAATAATTGAGAGTTGTCAATTTGACAACTCTCAATTATTAATCCTATTGAAGGAAATAAAAAAAACACACACACATGAAGAATAAATAATTTTAATGAAATAAACACACAGTTTTTGACCATCTTTTATTGTACAGTTAATCCTCGATTCCCTTGTTCTCCTGTAATAAAAATAAAATAATGAAGCAACATTATTCTTACCTATCCGGTGTTCAGTCATGTCCCCCGATGTAATCCTTGTGAAAGGGTTAACGTTTACTGCAGGGACCGCAGCTAATGCTGCCAGCCTCGCAGTAAACCCCCGAATGAATGAGCTCCTCTCCCGGCTGACAGGAGAGGAAGTGATTAGTGTGGGAAGCTTAATTGATTGCTTCCCAGGCTAATCAGTTCAGGTCAGCCGGGGACACCACACAGCATCAGTGACGTCAGAGGGAATCCCGGCTGACCTGAAGTGAACTGATTAGCAAAAATAGGGGATCCCCTCAAAAAATAAATTGCGTGGGGTCCCCCTAATTTTGTTAACCAGCCAGATGAAGCAGACTACTGAGGCCTGGTATTTCAGGCTGTTAAGTATCCAATATCCATGATCCTTGCAAGCCTGATAATACCAGGCCACAGCAGTCTGCTTATCTTTGTTGGTTAACAAAAATAGGGGATCCCCTCAAAAAAAAAATGGCGTGGGGTCCCCCCTATTTTTGTTAACCAGCCAGATGAAGCAGACTACTGAGGCCTGGTATTTCAGGTTGGTAAGGATCCAATATCCATGAACCTTGCAAGCCTGATAATACCAGGCCACAGCAGTCTGCTTATCTTGGTTGGTTAACAAAAATAGGGGATCCCCTCGAAAAAAAAATGGCGTGTTTGTCCCCCTGTTTTTGTTAACCAGCCAAGTAAAAAGCAGACTGCTGCGGCCTGGTATTAAAAGACTGTCAAAGCCCATGGATTTTGGCCCTCAACAGCCTAAAAATACCAGCCTGCAGCAGCCTCACAATTGGCGCATCCAAAGATGCACCAATTGTGGCACTTTACCCGGATCTTCCCACTCCCCTGTAGCCGTGGGATATGGGTAATAAGGGGTTAATGTCACCTTTGATTGAACGGTGACAATAAGCCCAGTTAATAATGGAGAGGCCTCAATAAGACACCGATCCATTATTAATCATAAAGTTTGAAAATGTTTAAAAAAAGACACAGCCAGAATAAAGTCTTTTAATGAAATAATACACAACACAGTTTTCCATATTGTTTATTGCACACTCATCCTGCGACGCCATCGATCTCCTGTAAAAAAACAAAAATAACAAACCAACACAAATACTCCCTGTCCGACGTAGTCCAAGATAACGAGGGTCCCATGATGAGTCCAGCTCTGCTACATCTGGATGCCAGGCTCAGCCTGACATCCAGACACAGCAGAGCAGCTTACCGGTGGAGATTCCCTGGCAGTCACGTGATGTCGACTGGATTTCTCACGGCCAGCTGTCGCGAGAGTACAGCTGGCCGAGATTACCCAGTACCCGGCAGTCACATGCACTTATCGCGAGAAGCTGCACGTTACCGCCAGGGAGAGGGTAATCGCCGGCCGAGAGAAATCCATCCACGACGTGACCACCGGTGATCCTCTGTAAGGTAAGTGCTGACTGACTCCTGACAGCCCTGACCGACACTGTCACTGACTCTTTCGGGAAGTTCCTGTGTCACGTACTTCCTTCTGTGACACAGGAACTCCCCATATACTTTACTGCAAACTTCCGATTCCGGTATCCGATATGCAAGAAGTATCGGAACTCAGAATCAGAATTCCGATACCGCGAATATCAGTCGATACCCGATATTTGCAGTATCGGAATGCTCAACACTAGTCGCTAACATTCGGTAAAAGATAGAATAAAAGCCGGCAATTCATGTGCCACGTTCAGTAAAATCACAGCGTGGCAGGTTAGAATAGAATAGATATATACACATAGAATACATAGAATATATAGATGTCAGTGACACACATACATGTATTTATATTACATAGATAGATAGAAGAAAAGACGGCAATTCAGCAACCGCTGAAGTGCAAAATCACAGCAGGAGCTGACCGGATAGAAGAGATCGATTACATACAGTAAGTACACATAGAATAGGGAGATATATAGATGTCAGTGATAAATACAATTGGTACAGTGTGTGCATATTACTGTACATGTACAGTATTTGATTAATAAAATAAATATTTTTCTGAAAAAAATGGTGTGGGCTCCCACGTAATTTTTGAAACCAGCAGAGGGAAGGCCGACATCTGGGGGAAGATGTTTATAACCTGGGAAGGGGTAATACCCATGGAGCTTTCCAGGCTAATAATATCAGCTCACAACTGTACATCTAGCCTTTTCTGGCTATTAAAATGAGTGACCCCCCTAAAAATGAAGTGGGGTTCCCCTATAGTTAATAACAGCAAAGGCTATGCAGACAGCTGCAGACTGATATTAATAGCCAAAGAAGGGGCTATGGATACTGCCCCCCTGGCTGAAAACATCAGCTCTCAGCTGCCCAAGAAAAAGCACATCTCTAAGATGCACCAATTCTGGCACTTAGCCTCACTCTTCCCACTTGCATTGCAGCGGTGGCAAGTGGGGCGATAGTTTGGGGGCTGATGTCACCTTTGTATTGTCAGGTGACATCAATCCCTGAGGTTAGTAATGGAGAGAGACGTCAATTAAATGCCCTCATTACTAACCCCATAGTCACATTGTATAAAAACGCAGACACCCAGAATAAAGTCCTTTAATTGAAAAAATTACACAGACTCCTTTAATAATCTTAATTAATCCATACTTACAACTGCGCCTAATTCCACCGAATCCCTCATTTTCCTGTAATAAACCAAAAATAATAAAACAGCAATATACCTCACCTCTCCGTCGTTCTGTCCCATTTCGTAATCCATGTCTGAGGGAGAAATAGTTTTCAACCTGGATGTTGCCAAGATGCGACCATCCAGACTGAGAACCACTGGTGACTGAACTGCAGTGACCTCAGTGAGATCCCCACTAGCACCATGAGAAAGTCGTACGGTGCAGAGGTAAGTTCACCAGAAGAATTTCACTGCAGTGAATTTCAACTCCAGTGAACTCGCCTGAAAAATATTTCTCCCACAGACATGGATGATGGCGTGGGACAGAACGACAGACAGGTATGATATATAGTTGTTTTTTTATTTTAGTTTTATTACAGGAAAACAAAGGCTTCGGTGGTATTAGGCGACATTGTAAGTTTGGTTTAATTAAGATTATTAAAGGAGTCTGTGTCATTTTTTCAATTAAAGGACTTTATTCTTGGTGTGTTTTTATACAATGTGATTATGTTGTTAATAACGGAGGCGTCTTATTGACGCCTCTCCGTTACTAACCTCGGGGCTTGATGTCACCTGACAATACAAAGGTGACATCAATCCCACAAATATGAACCACACTTGCCACCGTTAGTGGGAAGGGAAGAGCCAGGCAAAGTGCCAGAATTGGCACATCTAATAGATTTGCCTTTTCTGGGCAGCTATGGGCTGCTATTTTTAGGCTGGTGGTGGGCAATATCCATGGCCCCTTACAAGCCTGAGAATACCAGCCCCCAGCTTCTCTGCTTTAGCAAGGCTGGTTGCCAAAAATGGATGGGGCCAACGCCGTTTTTTAAATTTAAATAATTAAAAATATGGCGCAGGGACCCCTCTATTCTTGATAACCAATCTTGCTGAAACTGACAGCTGAGGGTTGCAGCCCCTAGCTGTGCGTTTGCATGGCTGGTTATCAGAAATACAGGGGAACCCTTGCAGGTTTTTTTTTTATTATTTACAGCACAGGAGCGGCTAATGAATACTCCCATCATCCACTCCTGCTTTCACTGTTATTAGCAGTAGAGCAGGTATCAGCTGATGGGAGCAGTAGTCCCATCAGCTGACACCAGTGACTGGAGGTAAGCTTTATACCTCCGATCACAGCAGAGCTCTCACGCTGTCTTCTGACAGCATGGGAACCATGGCTCTCTGACCAGCAGGGATGATTTCACTGCCAATCAGAAGCACTACGCCGGTGTTTCCCACTCTGTCACAGAGCTTGGGAAGCACTGGCTTTTGTGCTGTGTATGTTCAGCTATATTCAGCAATTTAATCGTCGATTAAATCGGCGATTATTGCAATTTCGGCGATTGTGAACCGAACATTGAAATATTCTCTATTCTCTCATCTCTAATCAGTATTACCTAAATAAGTCCCAATCTGTACCTTTGTTACTTTGTCTGTTGGTTAAAATTAGGTCTATAAGTGCTCCCTTCTTGTTGGGTCCTGTACCTGAAGAGAAAGTTAATTGTCTTTTGCTTTTCTCAAAAAACCTGCTCCTTGCTGTGCCTGCAGGTTTCTGCTCCCCAACCTTTATCAGGGTAGTGCCCCATAATAATTACTTCTCTCTCATTTGCTGCCTCATCTCTTTGCTTTATGAGTAGATTTTCTGCTTCTTCTATTATACTTAGAGACGTATAACAAACTCCTTTCCATTTTTTATTATTCTTGTGCCCTCCCATATTTCCACCCAAAGGGACTCTACATTTGAATTTGCTTCACTTATATTATGACATATGATTGGTCTTACGGAACATTTTACATATAAGCAAACTCCTCCCACTGTATCATAATTTTCTTCCAAAATTATGAATTCTAATTCCTCCATCTTGTTAGTGAGCCTTTTGGCATTAATGTACATGCAATGTATGTAATTCACTTCATATCTATTTCTCCTCCCTGTGTTAAATGTTTTAACTCCTTCCCCATTCCACCCTCGCTCTCATTACTTAGGCTCAGTTCATTGTCTACACTACGTTAAATTCCTGTACAGTAACTGCCCTCCCCATCTGCATGTCCTGCGTACCCAATGTTAAAGATAGGTACGCAGGACGCATGCAGAAGTATGCAGAAGTAGGCGGAGCTTAATGAAGGAAGTACGTAGCCCTCCACAGAGCCCCCGAATGCTAATGTGTACCTGACCTAAATTACATTTCAAACTGAGGAAAGAGCAACTTGAAAACATTTTGCTATCTTCTTTTAGCCTTCTCTTGCTATGTGGACCTTCAAAATTTTCATTTTCAGAGTACTAAGCAGCTGCTTAGAAGAACCCATGGCTGCTTTTTTTGGCACAAAGTTAGATGAGGCTGTGCTTTTATAAAGCTGGGAAATTTGCATCACATGACCTTTCCTAATGATGATAGTGTACAAGCCATAACCCTAAAAGGCTAATTAAGATCTGAAACCTTCGTCAAAGTTATTTGAGCACACAAATCTTGAAAGGTACCCAAACTTTTGCATCAGCCCATTTTCTTTTTTGTAATTTTTAAAATGTAAAATGTGACAATATATATCTATATCTATATATATATATATATATAGATATAGATATATATTTATCCATATATTTATCTATATATATATATATAGATATATATATAGATATATATATAGTACCTAAAATGGAAACTTTAGACCTTTTAGAGATCATTGCATCTTCAACTTGCTTAATTGTTCACAATAACAGTAATTTTGACCGGGCGTGCCCAAACTTTTACATGTTACTGTATGCCCTGCTTCAGAAATATTAAACTCAATACTGACATCCCTCTCATTTACCAACTTAGCAAACTTGTTGGGCTGTGCTAGTGCCTCATTTAGATAAGATTTCTAGACATTTTGAACTCTTTTTAAGGCCAAAAGTGAAAAATAATAAATATTATGCTCTTCTCACCCCTCACTTGCCTGACCACCACACTCTGTTCTCCTCTTGCTCCCTATAGCTTTCATCGTTGCCTGACTCACATCATGCACTTCAATTACTGTACATGCATATGTCCTGGGCAGCATAGGTTTTAAAGGTTCATTGTATGCAGTAAAGAGCAGGAGGCAGAGAAGGGATTCACAAGAATTTTACTATAACAGGTTATCTTAGAATTCAGGGAATACTCCACGCAGGGAGATGATTTAGCAACGAAACACCAGGTGCGGAAACTGAACTCGCACAAAAAAATATACAATATCCAAGAAAAGGGAAAGGGATATGAGAGTATTGACTTATTGGTTGGAGTTCTTGTTGGAGGACGGATGGAACAACTCCCGTCGGCGTCATAGTCCGTGAACAAAGTCTCGGGCTCTGCTGTGTAGGAACAAGATGCACTGTCTCTTGACCGATATATCCGGGTCTGTTGGTCTTGGGTCCGTTGATGCATGGAAACAGTTCCTTCCGTTGGTACCTCAGGAGCGACGCGGTACACCGGGAGCACACTGCCGTGCAGGCCGCAGGAGGGGCAAGGCCTAGCTCGGACTCACAAAGTTCAGGAAAATGAGAAACGTCTGCTGCACTGCACGTTATGGATCGAGCTGGTAGAAGGGCACCCGATAATGGCTGGAAGGGTGAGACAGTCTGCAATGAACTGGCATTTGTGGAGGTGATAACCGGAGCAGAAGATTGGGAGTCAACCATCGTCCTACTCTCTAGTCGCCTTCCCGCCAAGTCTCTCATGTTTCCACACTTGGTCCCGTTTATCTTCCCCATGCCCCTTCTGTCAGGTGTTCAGGCCCTTCCCATACAGACATGCCGTTCCCCGGCAACAGTGGTGACGGCCCCGAAAGTTCCGGCTCCAGAGCGCATTTCAAACCGACAACACTGTTCCTGTTCATCCTCTTACACTAGACATACTAGAGAAATAAGAGTTAATGATAGAAGAGAGGAGAAAGTGAGCAGAGGAACAGACAGAAAGTTACAGAAGGACAGGAGAGAGGAAAGGTGAGTATAATATTTTATTACTCTTTATAACCTATCCAACACTGTCTTTATAATGGTTTGGGGTCTGAATCAACTCCAAAGCATGCATAATAAATATAATTTAATAGTATTCAAGGTACTTCTAGTTCACATAAAATAAGTTTGATTCAAATCAAATTTCACAGCTAAATTCAAGCTAATTTCCTGAATTTGAATTTCTAGATATCAGCTTTTGTTTAGTAGCATACAATTTTAAAAGGAAAGTAAGCCGTTTGTTTTATTCAGCCACTTTAAATTGAGCAAGGAATCTTGGTACAAGCCTCCTACAAGCTGTTTTAAGGCAAATGTTGATAGTGGAGAACAAAATTCTTTCACAAGGTGTTATGTTGGGGGTGTCCTTTGTTTTAACCATTTTTGTTTAGATATTGCCATGGTGGCAGACAGAATTGATTGAATATCAGTCAAGATGTCATGACAGCAAGGAGTTAACTCTGAGAGACAATCAAAGAAAGATCGGGCTCCAGACCTAAAATAGTAAAGAAAAGAGTTTTTCAGTAATCTCCAAGATAAAGTTATTTTGAACAAATTCTACCTGAAGAAGCAGAATCAGACAATTGCTCTCATGACTGTTAGAAAACAGGCAAAGTTATTGTTCTATGGATTGATTAATCCTCTCTGTTAGTCTTTTACTTTCTGAGTGCTAAGCTGAAGGGAAGTCCAAAGAAAATTTAAGGATCTTGCAAAGAGCCCTCCCGAATTCTAAAACAAATTGAGCTACACTGTCTGAGAATATTCTGTGAGGAAGACAAAAAATCTTCTTGAAGAGAAATTGAGCCAACTGTGGAACAGATGGTTGTAAAGATAATTGTACAAAGTAATCAATGCTCAGTCTGAAAATCCATCCTTTTTGTAAAGAATAACCATGTTCTATCTGAAAATGTTGATTTCTGTATAAAGAATAGTTCAGGATTCTCCTTGTTATAAACTGACAAGAAATAAGCAAATCTTCTGAAATTCAAATTCACCAGTTTTGCCATATTTTTCATAAAAAATTGTGGCAAAATTAAAGTAACTACTAAGTCTCCAATTGACCTGAAAAAAAATCTACAACACTCTGAGGACTCCAGCGAGCCACTGGTATTTCCGATCATAGCGTTCTCCGGGATGCATAAACACTGGGCGAGGAAGTACCAGTGATTTACCAGCACCTGTGCAGTAGAAACATGAAGCCAATGCCCAGGGAAAGATAGAATACTAAAGAGGAAAGACGGCACTGGGACTGGGCAGGCGTGAAATTACAGGATGAAAACACAACATCACAGGTACATAGTGACGCTATGGGAGTCAGTTCACATGATAATGACGTATGGAGGCAGAGTTATCTTCCCAGCAGCATCCTCCCCTTAGCCTGGTAAACCTAATTTACGTAAAATGATAAAAGCGGAATTCTCAATAACAAGGCATTTGATATCAGGCATACAGGTTTGACTTTTTTCAGCAGTCTATAACCTGTATGCTCATATGAATAGGTTACATAGCTCAAAGGTGGTGACATATGCCCTCTAAGTTCTGATTTGAGGTCTGTATTTCAAAAGCCCAAATTGACTCTGAATTAATTTTGGATTCAAATCTATTATATATTTTGGGTTGTGATCTGAACTGTAAACTGTCAGAATTAGTTTTGGGATCTGATCTAGGCATGATGCCATCTTGCCCCCATCTTTTTTTTCCACAAACAGTATGTGGCTGATAGCGTGCACTGTTTAACCCCTTCACCACCAAGCCTGTTTTCACCTTCCTGTCCAGGCCAAATTTTACAATTTGGATCAGGGTCACTTTATGAGGTAATAACTCTAGAACTTTTCAACATATCCTAATAATTCTGAAACTGTTTCTTCTGACACATTGTAATTCATGTTAGTGGTAAACTTTGGTCAATATAATTTGTGTTTATTCATGAATAAAATCAAACATTTTAGCAAATATATGGACATTTTGCAATTTTCAAACTTTGAATTTGTATGCCATTAAATCAGATAGTTATACTGCACAAAATAATTAGATAACATTTTCCACATGTATAATTTACATTAGCATCATTTTTAAACATAAATTTTTTATTGTTAGTAAGTTAAAAGAGTCAAAAGTTACAATTTTTAAATCCAATTTTTTTAGGGACAACATCACATTTTAAGTGACTTTGAGGGCCTATTTGAGAGAACATACCCAAAAGTGCCACTATTTTAAAAACTGCACCACTTAAAGTGCTCAACAAACATTCAAGAAGTTTATTAACCCTTTAGGTGGTTCACATGAAAGCAACGTGGAAGGAAAAAATGAAAATTGCAATTGTTCCCACACAAATGTTTCTTTGGCCCATTTGTTTTAATTTTCACAAGAGTAACATTAGAAAATGGACTATAATTTTTTTTTCAATTTGTCCTGTGTTAACTGATAGTTCAAATGTGGGGGATGACTACTGTTTGAGCACAAAAGAGAAGGAGCAGCCTTTTGACTTTTGGAGGGCAAAATTAGCTGAAATTGATAGCAGACACCATGTTGCCCTTGAAGAGCCCCAGATGAGCCTTAGCAGTGAAAATCCCCCACAAGTGACTCCATTTTGGAAACTACACCCATCATGGAATGTATTTAAAGGTGTAGTGAGCTCCTTGAACCCACAGGTGGTTCACAGAATTTTAGAAAGTTGAGTCATGAAAATGAAAAAAACTGCTTTAGCCCCATGTTTTTCTTTTTCACAAGTGTAACATTAAAAAAAGGACTATAGAATATGTTCTGCAGTTTCTCTTCACCACACTGATACCTCATATATAGTAGAAATATAGGATAGTATATAGTAGAAATCTATTGTTTGGGCACACAACAGAGCTCAGAAGGGGAGAAGCAGCAGTTGAATTATGTTGCTCAATTTTGTCTGGAATTAGAGTTGAGCGATACTTTCCGATATCCTAAAGTATCGGAATCGTAATGGTATCGCCGATATCACTAAAATATCGGCGATACCCGATACCGATACCGGAAGTCCCATGTAAGTCTATGGGAACAAAATATCGAAATTAAAAAAAACCCATTCTTGCCTTGTTGGTTAATTGTACATGAAGGAAAACAAGAAAGAGTAATGTAGAATGTATTGGGGGAGGTTGAGGAGACATTAAAGGCATAGATGTTTAACCCAATCCAATGGAATAGCATTAATTTTTTTTTTTTAGGAAATACGTTCGGATTGACGAAGAAATTCACAATGTTGTTAACCTTTTTTCTATTTTGTCAAATATGTCTGTTTCACAACTTCCATGGTCTTCACCTTTTTAACTTTTCACACACTTTCTCCTTCATAATCTTCAGCAGCATCATCTTTCTCATCAAATTATTCTTCATCTTCACCTTCTTAATCTTCTAAAACTTCTTGCTATTCATCTTTTTGTTAACATTACTTATATTGTTCTTATTAAACAGTTATTATTCTTCATATTCTACTTCTTCATCTTCTTCCTATTCATCCTTTTCATCATATTCTTATTTGTGACAGACATTCCTGTACTTGTAATCTGTAAAACTCTGAATTTTCATCCTTCCGTTCTTGCTGTCACGAAAGATTTTAATTACAACAGTATTTGTCCGCGTTCAGTTTAGCCTGCAGCAGCATCAGGCATTTTCCAGGGGCACCACGAGGAGGAACGGACTCACCCCCATACACTGCTTAGTCTTCTTCTGCTTAGAATTTAGAGCATATATTTTGCTCTTCATTTTGGTCTTATACTTAATGTTCTTCTGCTTTTTGATCTTCTGCTTATTGTTCTTCTGTCTCTTGTTCTGTATCTTGTAGTTTGTCTTAACCTTCTTTGTCCTGTTGGTGATGGTACAAAAGCCAATGGAAGTAACGAGGACCAGCTGACTGTGCTGGAACCCGGAGGGTCAGCAGAAGGAAAAGAGCCAATGGCACAACCGAGGACCAGCTGACGTTACTGGGACAGGGTTACTAAGCAGGAGGTACCTGTGCTCCAAAGCACTACCAAGGACCAGCAGACGTTGCTGGAACTCGGATACCGACATGGAGGCACCTAGGCCAAAGGCACTGCGGAGAACCAGCTGACGGTACTGGAACCCGGATGGGTAGCAGAAGGTACAAGAGCCAATGAAAGTAATGAGGACCAGCTGACTGTGCTGGAACCCGGAGGGTCAGCAGAAGGAAAAGAGCCAATGGCACAACCGAGGACCAGCTGACGTTACTGGGACACGGTTACTAAGCAGGAGGTACCTGTGCTCCAAAGCACTACCAAGGACCAGCAGACGTTGCTGGAACTCGGATACCGACATGGAGGCACCTAGGCCAAAGGCACTGCGGAGAACCAGCTGACGGTACTGGAACCCGGATGGGTAGCAGAAGGTACCCATGGAAATTAAAGTTGAGGCAGCAGGACTGTTTGCCGTTCACACAGCAGGGGAACAGCTGACATTACTGAACCCCAGTAACACGGGAGCAAGTGTAGACTGTGCTAACAGCACTTCCGAGAAACAACTGGCGGTGTTGTAGCCCAGGGATGAGAAGAGAACATGGTGGAGGCAGCAGGACTGTTTGCCGTTCACACAGCAGGGGAACAGCTGACATTACTGAACCCCAGTAACACAGGAGCAAGTGTAGACTGTGCTAACAGCACTTCCGAGAAACAACTGGCGGTGTTGTAACCCAGGGATGAGAAGAGAACATGGTGGGGGCAGCAGGACTTTTTGCCGTTCACACAGCAGGGGAACAGCTGACATTACTGAACCCCAGTAACACGGGAGCAAGTGTAGACTGTGCTAACAGCACTTCCGAGAAACAACTGGCGGTGTTGTAACCCAGGGATGAGAAGAGAACATGGTGGAGGCAGCAGGACTTTTTGCCGTTCACACAGCAGGGGAACAGCTGACATTACTGAACCCCAGTAACACGGGAGCAAGTGTAGACTGTGCTAACAGCACTTCCGAGAAACAACTGGCGGTGTTGTAACCCAGGGATGAGAAGAGAACATGGTGGAGGCAGCAGGACTTTTTGCCGTTCACACAGCAGGGGAACAGCTGACATTACTGAACCCCAGTAACACGGGAGCAAGTGCAGACTGTGCTAACAGCACTTCCGAGAAACAACTGGCGGTGTTGTAACCCAGGGATGAGAAGAGAACATGGTGGAGGCAGCAGGACTGTTTGCCGTTCACACAGCAGGGGAACAGCTGACATTACTGAACCCCAGTAACACAGGAGCAAGTGTAGACTGTGCTAACAGCACTTCCGAGAAACAACTGGCGGTGTTGTAACCCAGGGATGAGAAGAGAACATGGTGGAGGCAGCAGGACTGTTTGCCGTTCACACAGCAGGGGAACAGCTGACATTACTGAACCCCAGTAACACAGGAGCAAGTGTAGACTGTGCTAACAGCACTTCCGAGAAACAACTGGCGGTGTTGTAACCCAGGGATGAGAAGAGAACATGGTGGAGGCAGCAGGACTTTTTGCCGTTCACACAGCAGGGGAACAGCTGACATTACTGAACCCCAGTAACACAGGAGCAAGTGTAGACTGTGCTAACAGCACTTCCGAGAAACAACTGGCGGTGTTGTAACCCAGGGATGAGAAGAGAACATGGTGGAGGCAGCAGGACTTTTTGCCGTTCACACAGCAGGGGAACAGCTGACATTACTGAACCCCAGTAACACGGGAGCAAGTGTAGACTGTGCTAACAGCACTTCCGAGAAACAACTGGCGGTGTTGTAACCCAGGGATGAGAAGAGAACAGGGTGGAGGCAGCAGGACTTTTTGCCGTTCACACAGCAGGGGAACAGCTGACATTACTGAACCCCAGTAACACAGGAGCAAGTGTAGACTGTGCTAACAGCACTTCCGAGAAACAACTGGCGGTGTTGTAACCCAGGGATGAGAAGAGAACATGGTGGAGGCAGCAGGACTGTTTGCCGTTCACACAGCAGGGGAACAGCTGACATTACTGAACCCCAGTAACACGGGAGCAAGTGTAGACTGTGCTAACAGCACTTCCGAGCAACAACTGGCGGTGTTGGAGCCCAGGGTCAAGGAGGATGTTTAAATACTAGATCAAGTATTTTCCTTGTTACGTGTCAATTAAAAATGTCTATACTCCAAACAAGAGAAATATAACCTTTAGTACCATAAGATGATGATTTTACTTTAAAAAATATATGTAAATTAATAATTGACAAACATAAACGCATACATTAACATGTTGAAAAGCAATGCAAACCACAATAAAAATCGGTTAAATAATCTGCTATACGGTTTTAAATAAAAGCATACAAGTACATATCAGAATCCATTAATGATGGATAAGTAACAGTATGTACACCATTTTCATTTGCTGAATAATATCACTAAAAAGTTTTTAAAAATATCTAAAATTTTCCATCATGTAATACTGATAATATGTGCCAATCATTTATATTAACAAAAAAAAACCTTTAAAAAGTGCATAGTGAAAACAGCTATTTATGCCTGACTGTGGACTTGCAAGCATGACAACGGATAGATAAGGTATATATAGATGAGTCTGCATAGCCACAGATGGTGAATGGCGATGTAATACTGTACCTCAATAAAGTGTGCGTTACTACTACATCCTTTTTTTTATATAGCTTTATAAAAGGGTACGTGCATGTATGCTTGCGCCTTTGTTTGGACGCACAGACTGGCTTCCTGCTGTGACGCGTTGGGTATTGGAGCGTCTGTGCGTCTTATGACGCAGACTAACATTCACGGTGCGCATCGTTCATCATCGCAAGCGTACCGACAACACAAAGGCGTTGTCATGACTGCTTTACTCAGTAAACATGCACCTATGATGAAACATACACGCATGTGCCCTATTACATAACAAGCTACAAGAAAAATGCGTGTGAGGTGTGACACAGCTGTTTTGTTAAGGTACAGTATTATATCGACATTGTACAGGTGTCGCTATTCAGTCTGATAAATAGATATCATTCACCTATTCTATCAGTTGTCGTTCTTTCAGCACCACTTACAGGTATATATTTTGCTATTGTGACTATGCACTATTGACTTTACCAAGGTAATGCATGATTTTTGTTAGCGATTATCATGTTTACATGAAGGACCTTTATGATATGGGCTGTTAACTTTCTAATCAAATATGTATTTTTTAAAATGACACAAATATAAGTAATGTTGAAGAGGACTATTCCTACATGCATTGTTTGCACAATATTACAGGTGTACATCACGTCCCTTAATCAACATTGGATATTATATTTACTTGTATGCTTTTATTTCAAAGGCAAGAACACTGAAGTATAACCTTCGCACTGCAGCAGTTGTCAAAGTTCAACCCACATTATGCACTTCCAACATTGCAGTATTTGAGTCATCATGATGTGAGTTGGATTTGTCTAAGCTATGGAGTGACAAGGTTGACCATCAGTATCCTATAGCATAAGTAGGCTTTTGTGTTTGCATTTGTTTTCGACATGTGCATATCTGTAATAATATGTCACAATTATTTTGTTACCGATTTGTGACAGACAAATCATTTTATGGTTTGAAAGTTGACGTTTCAAATGTTTACAGCTTAGAAATCATGGTGTAGCCTCATATCTATGTGTAGCACTAGACACTTTGAGATGTCATGTTTTTTTCACCATGATTAGGTAGCTAGCAGTAATTTTTGCCGGACACACAGCAGGGGAACAGCAGGCGTTACTGAACCCCACAAACACATCAGCGATTGTTTTCATCTGTGCATCTAACACTTCTGAGCAGCAACTGGCGCTGTTGAAGCCCAGGGTCAAGGAGGGTGTAGGCAGAGGCCTAGTATGAGACGTTTGAAGTTGAAGTTGTAGTTAGCAGCAGTAATTTTTGCCAGACACACAGCAGGGGAACAGCAGGCGTTACTGAACCCCACAAACACATCAGCGATTGTTTTCATCTGTGCATCTAACACTTCTGAGCAGCAACTGGCGCTGTTGAAGCCCAGGGTCAAGGAGGGTGTAGGCACAAAATATTGAGTTATTGCCTTGTTACGTGGCCATTGCAAATGTATGTACTTCAAACAAGAATAAATGAAGTTTTACTACGACAATAAAATGATGAATTTCAATTACAAGAATAGAAAAATATTTATACTTGACAGTCCTCTGTGGTTGATAACGTTTAATGGCTAACTGAAAATATGGTAACAAATTCAAAGCTTTCGAGACTACTCAGGTGTCTTCATCAGGCTAAGAGTAAAGCCAAAAATGAAGAATCACATATTTCTACACACAACAGGACACAGGAATAGCTAAGACAAGTGAGGGAGGGACAAGTGAGGGGAGACTGGCAACAAAAAGGAGAACAAGGATGAATTATCAGCGCCACACAATCACAGATAAATTAATGAATTTACCTGTGGCAAAAGACTTTTGTATGCCCGGTCATAGCATCATGGATATGGAATTACTGGTATTAAAATATAACTTCAAATATGAGAAACGTACAAAGGTTTCAGAATATAAGCTCATCATGACCTTTGACACTGTTAGTGATGGAATGAATAGATCACATGGATTTATGTCATTCTATATCAATTAAGGAATCTGCGTCTATGACCTTCCAGGGTCATGAAAACCCCAAAAAATACGCCAATGAGAGGGCAATCAAACTTTCTATCCTTATCTAGGAACTGTTCCAATATTTATGTTCATCCCTGTGAGATAATGACAGTTCTGATACACGTCACTTACTTGTCTTACCTATTGCACTATTCCTGTGTCCTGTTGTGTATAGAAATATGTGATGCTTAATTTTTTTAGTTAGTCTTTCCCTGATGAAGAGACGTGAGTAGCCTTGAAAGCTTGCAATTTGTTTCCATCTTTTCAGTTATCCATAAAAAGGTATCAACCACTGCTGACTCTGAAGTCTAAATATTTTTCTATCTACTGGCTAACACGGTACAAAGATACACATGTTTTCTAATTTCAAGAAGGAAAAATAAAGAAAATACAAATATAAACGCATATATGCACATGCCAAAAATAAATGGAACAACACAACACCCAAAAAATTGGTAACAAAATATAGTGTTGTAAATTTAAGAATAAAAGTAAATGTTTTTTTTTATGAATAATGCTTAAGGAACGCTATGTTAAACCATAACATAGTGAAGACAATGGATTTTGTAATAGTCACTCATCATCATCATCGCAAATTTTATGTGACAGTCACAGACAATTCAATTATTTAAGTTCATAAAATCGTAACTTTCTATAGCATGTATGACATGTCCAGCATGGACTCATCAATGTGATTGATGACACAATAATGTACAATAAAAAATAACCATTTAAAAAAACATTAGGCATTGTTTGTCACAATTTAAGTGTGTGCCTGCAAGTGTAGGTGAAACAAAGGCTACGGATAGCAAAGGTATATTCTATGTCTGTATCAGACAGTGGACAGCCTCTGATGGGTAATGCCGATGTTATACTGTACGTCAATAAAGTCTGCGGCTGAAATCATGCATTTTTTGCTTGTAGAGTGTTGAAGAGGGTAAAAGAATGTCTGGTTGCGCAAAGCTTTATCCGTCAACACTACCTTCCTACTGTCACGCGTAGGGTAGGGTAGCGTGTGGCAATTAGCTGACTATCAAATGTGAGGTTAGGCTGCGTTATTGCGCACTAGGGACGCAAAAAAAATACAGCAGTAATAATTTAATGTGTAATACTACACCTATGACAAACCAAAAAATTACGTTCCCTCTTTAACAATGTACAAGACTAACAAGCCTAATGGTTGACGCTGACTTAATTGAGATACAGTATTACATCAACATTGTCCATGAGTAACTATGCACTGTGATACCTATATACCAGTATTAATTTATATCTCTTGTGGTTGTTTCAACAGCACTTGCAGGTATAAGTACCTATTGTCAGTATGCATGATGCACTTTCTAGATGTAATAATTTATTATTGGACATTATTACCATGTTTACATGCTGGCCATTTCATATATGGTGTTTGAAGTTACAGTTGGCATCAGTATGTGTATTTTATAATGTCTGTCATAAATAAACCTCGTGATGATGATGATGAGGATTTAATGATTCGTACATCCATTGAGTGCATTATCTTACAGGTACAGATAAAGTTCCTTAAAAAGCATTAATTCATAAGTCTGAAATGTACTTTTATGCATTAATTTAAAAATGTGAAGAGTAGACTATGTTTTATTTTTTGTTACCATTTCTAATAGACATGTGCAGATATGCGCTGTGATGACAAATTATTATTTGTCCATATTTGTCATAAAAATTTATCATTCTAGGCCTGCAAAACTTCACAATTTCATGTTTTCAGCATAACAAGCAGGGTGACGGCTCTTCCCTATTTGGAGCATGTTGGTCATGTGTTTTTCTGTCCATGTGTCGGGAACAGGACACTTCTTGCCGTTGACACAGCAGGGGAACAGCTGGCGTTACTGAACCCCACTAACAGTAGAGCTTGTGTTTTGTTCTGTGGACACGACACTTCTGAGCAGCAACTGGCAGTGTTGGAGCCCAGGGAGTAGAGTTCAGGTGGTAGAAAGATGAACATAACAGGAGACATGGATAACGTTGCGAACCAGTTATTTAATCTGAAAACGGACAGAGAAATTCTGGCGAGATCCATGCCTTGTTCATTTTCAGAAAAGTAAGCCGGTCTACATTATCGGAGGATAGTCGCATGCGACGGTCTGTTAGTACACCACCTGCAGCACTAAAGACGCGCTCCGATAATACACTGGCAGCAGGGCAAGCCAGCACCTCCAATGCATACTGGCTAAGCTCTGGCCATGTATCCAGCTTAGAGACCCAAAACTTGAATGGGGAAGAGCCATCTGGGAGTACACTGAGAGGCAAAGCCAAGTAGTCTGTCACCATCTGACGGATACGTTGCCTCCCGCTGACTGGAGCCCTCTCGGATGGTGTAGACATTTGTGGCGCTGCCACAAAACTTTGCCACATTTTGAACATACTGGTCTTTCCCTGTGCAGAGGCACTGCGTGTGCTCCCTCTTGTTGCAGAGCTCTCTACACTGCCTCGACGCACAGAGCTGCTTTGTAAAGCAGTAGCAGCAGCAGTGCTCTCGGCAGTAAGGTAGAACATTAGGGATTGCACCAGTGTGTCTTGGTACTCCCGCATTTTACGCTCCCGGTTCAACGGTGTGATGAGGCTTTTGACGTTGTCCCGGTAGCGAGGGTCTAGGAGGGTGTACACCCAATAATCAGACGTCGTGAGAATGTGGGCGATGCGGCGGTCGTTTCTTAGGCACTGCAGCATGAAATCAACCATGTGCTGCAGACTCCCAACTGGCAAAGAAACGCTGTCCTCTGCAAGAGGCGTTATCTCTGCCTGCTCTGCATCACCCCACCCTCGCTCTACATACTGACTAGAGCGTTGTGTACCTCCCTCTGGAGCGATGTCTTCCTCCTCCATTGACTCCTCCTCCTCATCCTCCTCACAAAGTGAGCCCTGCCCAGCCCTTTGTGAGGAACCACGTTGCGCTGACTTTCCAGAAGGTGATGGAATTTGTGACTCCTCATCCTCCACCTCTTCCAAAACCTCATCCCTTATTGCTTGCAGTGTTTTTTGAAGCAGGCAGATAAGGGGGACAGTCAGGCTGACTAGTGCATCATCTGCACTCGCCATCCGCGTTGACTCATCAAACGCACGCAAAACGTGGCACATGTCCTTCATAGTGGCCCACTCATTAATGGTGAAGTGTGGACGGCGCAAATTGCGTGTTGATTGCGCCTGATGCAGCTGATACTCCATAACTGCTGGCTGCTGCTCACACAACCGCTCCAACATATGTAACGTTGAATTCCACCTGGTGGATACGTCACATATGATGCGATGTTCAGGAAGGCGCAATCTGCGTTGCAGAGCTGCAATGCGCGATCTGGCCATGCTGGAACGTCGCAAGTGAGCGCACTCTAGGCGGACCTTGTGCAGCAGTGCATCAAGATCCGGATAGTCCCTCAAAAAACTCTGCACGACCAAGTTGAGCACATGTGCCAGACATGGTATGTGAGTGAGGTTGCCAAGGCCCAGAGCTGCCACCAGATTTCGGCCATTGTCACACACTACCAAGCCTGGCTGGAGATTCGCTGGCAAAAACCACACGTCGCTCTCCTGCTTGATGGCATTCCAGACCTCCTGCGCTGTGTGGCTTCGATTCCCCATGGGAATTAATTTCAGAACGGCCTGTTGCCGTTTGGCCACGGCTGTGCTCATATCGGTCGCATCAGGTAAGCGTCCACGGGTCCATGTGGAGGTAGACCGTGACGGCTCCTGCAGCGATGATTCTGAGGAACTGGAGTAGGAGGAGGAGTCAATGTGGACAGACTTGATTCCGGCAATCCTTGGAGTTGGCAGAACACGTACAGCGCCACTCGCAAGATCTGTACCCGGCTCCACAACATTCACCCAATGGGCAGTGAGTGAAAGGTATCGTCCCTGGCCATGGGTACTGGTCCACGCATCGGTGGTCAGGTGGACCTTGCTACTGACGGCGTTTAGTAGCGCATGTTTAATTTTTGCCTCAACATGCTTTTGCAGACCAGGGACGGCTTGCCTGCTGAAATAAAATCGGCTGGGCACATTGTATTGTGGGACTGCCAATGCCATTAATTCACGGAAACTGTCAGTCTCCACCAGCCTGAATGACAGCATTTCAAGGGACAGGAGTTTTGCAATGCCAGCATTCAGAGCCTGTGCTCGTGGATGGTTTGCCGAGTATGGCCGTCTTTTATCCCATGCCTGTGCTACCGATGGCTGTTTTGTGGCCTGGGTGTGTGAGGATGACAGGGAACTTGCAGCTGTGGGTGGAATAACACTGTGTCTCTGGACAACAGTGACAGAGGTTCTTCCATGGCGATCCTTTGAGGAAGCCTTACCAGCTGTGTGTGAACTGGAGGAAGAGGCTCCAACAGGAGCTAAAGATGTAGGTGCTGCTGTAGGTTGGCCTACATCTCCAGTGTGTCTTTGTAACTCAACAAAGTGCTTTGACCGCACATGTTTCCACATATTTGTTGTATTAAGGTTACTGACACTTTTACCTCTTTTAATTTTTTGATTACACAGCTTGCATTTTACATAGCAAATATCATCTGCAACTGTATCAAAAAAGGACCACGCAGAGCAAGTCCTGGGAGCGCCCGGTTTGGCTGTTGTAAGAGAACTGCTCCGAACGGGTGCCAAACTGGAGGCTACAGGCAAGCGAGTCTGCAGCCTACCTCTCCCTACTGTTTGGACCGTTGGTGCAATCTCTTCCTCAGAGCTGCTCCCACCACCTTCCTGTTCCTCACGCCATGTTGGGTCTTGGACCTCATCATCTCCACCACTACCCTCTTCCATCACCTGCTGTTGTTGGGTGGTCTGGCCAGCACCATGCTCAACAGAAACTGGCAACTGAGTCTCATCATCATCAGATGCGTTCTGTGGTGTGCTGACTATCGGCACTGGCTCACCCGCCTCTTCAGATTCAGAGAGACACAGCTGTTGCGCATCACTGCATACTGCCTCTTCTTCACATTCCAGAATGCTGCTTGGCTGGGCCCCTGTTTCCAAGCCAACAGATTCTGAGAACAGAAGCAGAGACTCAGCTGGCTCCTGTACAGAGCTCTCTGACTGCCTGGGCAATTTGGCAGGCGGTGAAGAGACTGATGGTTGTTCAACAGTGCTGTGGTCCTGAGAGGAGGTGGAAGGTATTGAAGTCGATGCATTGGCTGCCATCCAACCAACAACGGCTTCAATTTGTTCTTCACGCAGCAGGGGGGTACGCTGAGCTCCTACAAAAGTGCGCATAAAGGAACGCTCACGGGGAAAACTGGTGGATGCTGTGTCACTGGGTGCGGCAGCAGCCACAGAATCCCCACGTCCTCTCCCTGCTGCAAATCCACGGCCTCGACCACGACCACGTGCCTTACTCACTGACTTCTTCATCTTGGTAGATTGATAAAGAAAGTCAGAAAAGTTAAGGCCTAAGTGTGGTTATTCCTCACAGACTACAGTGAACACTGAAACACAACTATTCACTATCTGTGAAAAGCTCCTTTGTGTACTTCTATAGTGTTTGCAACCAATGTATTGTATACGGATGGAAGCGCGTCACACTAATAGATTAGATTTTTTTCCACTAAAATGGAGCAGCACCAATTAGAGAAAAATGTGAAGGATGAGGCAGTGACACACGCTCAGCAGACTACAACCGGCAGTGGTTGAAGTACAAACTGGAGCGTAATCTGCACTCACAAAATGAAAAGCTCACAGACTACAGTGAACACTGAAACACAACTATTCACTATCTGTGAAAAGCTCCTTTGTGTACTTCTATAGTGTTTGCAACCAATGTATTGTATACGGATGGAAGCGCGTCACACTAATAGATTAGATTTTTTTCCACTAAAATGGAGCAGCACCAATTAGAGAAAAATGTGAAGGATGAGGCAGTGACACACGCTCAGCAGACTACAACCGGCAGTGGTTGAAGTACAAACTGGAGCGTAATCTGCACTCACAAAATGAAAAGCTCACAGACTACAGTGAACACTGAAACACAACTATTCACTATCTGTGAAAAGCTCCTTTGTGTACTTCTATAGTGTTTGCAACCAATGTATTGTATACGGATGGAAGCGCGTCACACTAATAGATTAGATTTTTTTCCACTAAAATGGAGCAGCACCAATTAGAGAAAAATGTGAAGGATGAGGCAGTGACACACGCTCAGCAGACTACAACCGGCAGTGGTTGAAGTACAAACTGGAGCGTAATCTGCACTCACAAAATGAAAAGCTCACAGACTACAGTGAACACTGAAACACAACTATTCACTATCTGTGAAAAGCTCCTTTGTGTACTTCTATAGTGTTTGCAACCAATGTATTGTATACGGATGGAAGCGCGTCACACTAATAGATTAGATTTTTTTCCACTAAAATGGAGCAGCACCAATTAGAGAAAAATGTGAAGGATGAGGCAGTGACACACGCTCAGCAGACTACAACCGGCAGTGGTTGAAGTACAAACTGGAGCGTAATCTGCACTCACAAAATGAAAAGCTCACAGACTACAGTGAACACTGAAACACAACTATTCACTATCTGTGAAAAGCTCCTTTGTGTACTTCTATAGTGTTTGCAACCAATGTATTGTATACGGATGGAAGCGCGTCACACTAATAGATTAGATTTTTTTCCACTAAAATGGAGCAGCACCAATTAGAGAAAAATGTGAAGGATGAGGCAGTGACACACGCTCAGCAGACTACAACCGGCAGTGGTTGAAGTACAAACTGGAGCGTAATCTGCACTCACAAAATGAAAAGCTCACAGACTACAGTGAACACTGAAACACAACTATTCACTATCTGTGAAAAGCTCCTTTGTGTACTTCTATAGTGTTTGCAACCAATGTATTGTATACGGATGGAAGCGCGTCACACTAATAGATTAGATTTTTTTCCACTAAAATGGAGCAGCACCAATTAGAGAAAAATGTGAAGGATGAGGCAGTGACACACGCTCAGCAGACTACAACCGGCAGTGGTTGAAGTACAAACTGGAGCGTAATCTGCACTCACAAAATGAAAAGCTCACAGACTACAGTGAACACTGAAACACAACTATTCACTATCTGTGAAAAGCTCCTTTGTGTACTTCTATAGTGTTTGCAACCAATGTATTGTATACGGATGGAAGCGCGTCACACTAATAGATTAGATTTTTTTCCACTAAAATGGAGCAGCACCAATTAGAGAAAAATGTGAAGGATGAGGCAGTGACACACGCTCAGCAGACTACAACCAGCAGTGGTTGAAGAACTAACTGGAGCGTGATCTGCACTCAAAAAATCAAAACCTCACAGACTGCAGTGAACACTGAAACACAACTATTCACTATCTGTGAAAAGCTCCTTTGTGTACTTCTATAGTGTTTGCAACCAATGTATTGTATACGGATGGAAGCACGTCACACTAATAGATTTGATTTTTTTCTAATATAATGGAGCTGCACCAATTCCACTAAATAAAATAAAAAAAAAGAGTCAGTGACACGTGCAGATGCCTACAAACAGCGGTGGATGCAGAGCAAACTGCAGCGTCACCTGCACTGTCACACACACACCTTGCACAGAGCTGTTAAAACAACACTGGCAAAATGAAGCTTTACACAGCGGTTGGTAAACTAGCCTGCCTCAAGCACAGTAGTACACAAAATCGCAATATCTAACTGTCCCTCAGAGTGAGCAGAGTAGCGTTCTGTCCCTTACTGAGTTCACAGCACAGTGACGCTAAAATGGCGGCGGCGCCTTTTATAGTGCATTCTGACATCATTTCAGCAGCCAATCACAGCCATGCCATTAGTTAAGATGACCGCAGCATTACAGGATGTGCCCACACTTCGTAGGATTCCTCATTGGCTGACTAAAATCACATTGCCTCTCAAAGAATTATGGGAACTTCCGATTCCGGTATACGATATGGAAAAAGTATCGGAATTAAGTATCGGAATTCCGATAACGCGAATATCGGCCGATACCCGATACTTGCGGTATCGGAATGCTCAACACTATCTGGAATAGATTATGGATGCCATGTCACATTTGAAGCACCTCTGAAATGCCAAAACAGGTGAAACCCTACAAGTGACTCCATTTTGGAAACTTCACTTCTTGAGGAATTCACTTGGTGTTGTAGTGAGAATTTTTAAACCTCAGGCGATTCACAGAATTGAATAACATTTGGCTGAGTAAATGGAAAATTACTATTGTTTTCACTAAGATGTTGCTTTGTCCCCAAGTTTTTAATTGTCAAAACGTATAATAGGAGAAAATGAATAATACAATTTGTTACAAAATTATTAATGAGTATGCCAATACCTCATAGGTGGTTGAAAACTACTTTTAAGGCACAGTGCATATTTCAGATGGGAAGGAGCGCCATACTGGATTTTACATTTTGCTGCAACAGCTTGAGAGAGACATGTCAAATTGGCATAACCATGAGATGCCAAAACAAAAGAACCCTCTACAGGTGACCCAGTTAACAAACTTGACTCCTCAAATGATTTCATTTAGTGGTGCAGTAAGCATGTTGACACCACATGCACCTCAGAGAATTTTATATTTTATACCGTTGGGCGGTAAAGAAAGAATAATACAATTTTTACCAATAAAATGTTTTATCCCCAAGTTTTTAATTTTTACAGGAGTAATAGGAAGAAGTTTACCTCACAGATTGTTGTGCAATTTCTCATGAGTGCCTGAATATCTTACATGCAATCATAAAATACTTTTCAGGCACAGTGGAAAGCTCAGAAGGGAAACATGGTGATACTGTGCGCTGTTTTGCTGTTATGGTTTGCGGGTGCCACGATTCACTGAAAGAGCTCCTGAGGTGCCAGAACAGCCCCAAAAGTGACCCCATTTTACAAACTACACTTCTCAATGAATTCATCTAAGGGTGCAGTGATCATATTGACACCACCAGTGTTTCACAGAATTTTATTTGTTAGGCAGTGAAAAATAAAAATTACATTTTTATCTCAAAAAAATAATTTTTGCCCCAGATGTTAAATTTTCACAGAGAGAAATTGGTAAAAATGGCACCAAAATTTGTCACACAATTTCTGTTGAACATGGTAATACCTCATATGTGGCTTTACAGAACTGCTTAGCCACATGGCAAGACTTGGGAGGGAAGGAGTGCTATTTGACTATTGGAGAGCAAATTTATATACAATAGTTTGCGTACTCCGTGTACAAAGTCTCTACGTGCCAGAAGAGCAAAATCCCCCCTCAAGTGACCTCATTTTGGAAATTACACACCTTTGGTAATTTATATACAGTGGGGAAAAAAGTTTTTAGTCAGCCACCAATTGTGCAAGTTCTCCCACTTAAAAAGATGAGAGAGGCCTGTAATTGACATCATAGATAGACCACAACTATGAGAGGCAAAATGAGAAAACAAATCCAGAAAATCACCTTGTCTGATTTGGCAAGATTTATTTTGCAAATTATGGTGAGAAATAAGCCTTTGGTCATTAACAAAAGTTCATTTCAATATTTTGTTATATATCCTTTGCTGGCAATGACAGAGGGGGATTTAAATTATTTTAGATACAGCCTAAGCCTTTTTTGAAGCGTCTTACAGAAAAAAAGATGAAAGGGAGTTGGGAGGAGGGAGCATCAGAAGTGGGACAGTAGGCAAGGAAATGTCTGATTTGTAAATATTGATAGAAATATGTAGAAATATTTTCATAGTAAGGGCTACTTTTTAGTGAGAGTGTTAAAGGGTAGTAATGATGAGTCTTTGGTTTTATCCACTAGATTCCTTACACCACTCTCTTCCAAGTTGGCTAAATTAAGATATGAAATGTGAGATTCTAAAGATCTAATTTAAAATTCCTAGAAGGGGATGGACATGTTCCTGGTGACATAGTTTCTGAAAAAAATTAGGTGGCTGACATAGTTGGTAAACAAGGGGTGAAAGAGTAGTGCTTAGTAAAATCGACCTCTAAAATCCTTCCAGTAGAGCCACGCCTGGTAAAAACAGATTTGATTTATAGTCATCTATGGAGACTAGCAGTGAACCACCAATGTTTTGCTGATTCCAGGACAGCAGCTTTATGGTAAGATAGAATATTAGGTCTTCCAAGGCCTCCTAGATTATAAGGGAAAAACATGACTGACATACTCTTGTTTTTTATTGGCTCAAATGAAATTCCCAACTGAGGCTTGGAGTTTGGAGATGAACTTGTTTGGGATTTTAAGAAGGATACATCTAAAACAGTATAATATATTAGGGAGAAAAATATTTTAAAGGATTGGATCTTTGCCATCCAAGATAAAATCAGGTGGGAAAGTCTGTCTAGTTCTGTTTTCAGGGATTGGTATAAGAGGTCAAAGTTTTTATTTAAGAACACATGGTAGGTGGTAAGTGTGATTCCCAGGCAGGGCATGCAATCTTTGGACCACTTAAATGGGAAAATGAATTCAAACATTAGTTTACTCTGCATAGAGATAGAAATGGTAAGAATCAGGGATTTGGAAGCATTCAGTTTATAGTATGTGATGTCAGGAATGGAAGAAAGGTAGGATGTAACACCATGAAGAGGCTTTTCAACATTTGTGCAATGAATTAATACATCATCAGAATATAATCTGATCACTTGGTAACAACTGTCCACTTTCACACCAGAGATGGCCAGTTTGGATTGAACAGACTCCACCAGGGACTCCATCACTAAACAAATGTCACACAAAAGGAGGATTTAGAGATCCTACAAAAATTCAAAAAATACTAGCAAAAGGCAGAGATGCTCACCTGCCCAGGCCTCCAAACAAATGCATTATCAGGATGCAGTGGACCCATGTAGTTAAGATGGCAGCAACACAGGTGCAGAAATACCGATGAGGCAACCACTCACAACCTACCAATCCCAATGGAGGGGGTGGCTGCTTGGCATATTACTGCACATAAAAGACTTGTATGTGGCGCTGTTCAAACAATGGAAATGCACAGCATCCAGGTTTGCAGCCTATTAGTGACGCCCTTCAATTAGATCAGGCGTGCTGCTCAGCACTATCCAAATGCATCCCATGTGAACAGACACCACAGTTTACAAGACCAAATGGGCCCAACTGTTTCCTGAAAAATAAAGTGCAAAAAACACTTAAAAAATATGTTAGGTATTAGTTAATATTTTGGCCAAAATACGCAAGCTTATAACCCACTATCAAGGGTCCTGATAATGCATTTGTTTGGAGGCCTGGGCAGGTAAGCATCTCTGCCTTTTGCTAGTATTTTTTTACTCAATCACTAAAGCAAAAATAATAGCGGAAAGAGGGCAACCCTTGCGGGCTCCATTTGTAGTATCAAACCTTGAGGATATGAAACAAGGAACCATAACCAATGGATTGGGGTCAGAATATGGAGACATTATGGCTGATTTTACAAAACCTGAGAGGTCGACCTTAGTCAAAACCATCTCCAAATGCTGCCAATATACCCTGTCAAATGCTTTTTCTATGTCTAGGGACTGGAAAACACTGGGCGCCTTAGACAGCTCAGTTACTCTAATTAAATCAATCATCCATCTGGTGCCATGCTTTGAACGGACACCTGCAAAAATTCGACCTAGTCAGCAGCAACCAGGGAGGGTGACACTTTATTTAACCCAGTGGCCAACAATTTGGAGAAAATCTTCAGGTCATAGTTTAAGAGGGAAATGGGTCTGAAATTCCCTGGGGAATAGGGGGTTTGCCAGGTTTCGGTAGCTTCTAAGTTTGATGGAAAAATAGACTCTGAGGATTGCCATAGGTTGAAGGTCGTAGGCAAGGAAGGGGAGAGATGGTTTGGAATAGACAGTCATACTGATTAGGCAGCCCATCAGGATCTGTGGTGGAATTGCATTTGGTTGTCTTTATGACATTTTTAATTTCCTGAATTGAAATAGAGCATTAAGTGTGGAAAATTGTTCTAGGCAAACCTGATAGAGATTTAGTTTGGCCAACTACGAATGGATACCCTTATTAGTTGTCTGAGTGGTGTTAGGATCCTTCATTAAATTTTAGAGGTTGGAGTAATATTTAGTGACAGTGTCTGCTACTTCAACAAGATTTCAAATTTGGGAGTTACTAGGTCCTTATAGGTACCGTATTTTTCGGACTATAAGACGCACCGGACCATAAGACGCACCCCAAATTTTCAGAAGGAAAACAGGGAAAAAAAAATAATGTGTCAAATGGGGGTCCGTCTTACAGTCCGAAGTGCTCTGTGTTGCAGGGGTGCTCTGTGGGGTGGCTGTGCTGTGTGGGGTGGCTGTGCTGTGTGGGGTGGCTATGCTCTGTGGGGTGGCTGTGCTCTGTGGGGTGGCTGTGCTCTGTGGGGTCGCTGTGCTCTGTGGGGTCGCTGTGCAATATATGGTACTCACATCCCATAGCGGTGGTCCCAATGCAGCCTCCTGTGCTCTGTGGTGTCTGGCCAGCAGCGGGGCTCTGTGCTGCGTGGGGGGCTCCGCCGGCATTTCCCTCTTAGCCGGACAGCCCCCCGCAGCTCCGCTGCTGCGGCCTCCTGATACATGGCCGCCAGGGGCCTCCGGTGGCGGTCCAGACGAAGTCTTCCGTGCGGTGGTTCCGGGGCAGCAGCCGGCTCTGTGCTGCAGGGGGGCTCCGCCGGCATTTCGGTCTTAGCCGGAAAGCCCCCCGCAGCTCCGCTCCCTCCTGCATCTCGGTGGCGTCCTCAAACATGGCCGCCAGGGGACTCCGATAAGATGGCCGCCGAATTTCATTCAAGTCTCGGCAACGAGATCTCGTCTCCCGAGATCTTGTCCTGAGATCTCGGGAGACGAGATCTCGTTGTCGAGACTTGAATGAGATTCGGCGGCCATCTTACCGGAGTCCCCTGGCGGCCATGTTTGAGGACGCCACCGAGATGCAGGAGGGAGCGGAGCTGCGGGGGGCTTTCCGGCTAAGACCGAAATGCCGGCGGAGCCCCCCTGCAGCACAGAGCCGGCTGCTGCCCCGGAACCACCGCACGGAAGACTTCGTCGGGACCGCCACCGGAGGCCCCTGGCGGCCATGTATCAGGAGGCCGCAGCAGCGGAGCTGCGGGGGGCTGTCCGGCTAAGAGGGAAATGCCGGCGGAGCCCCCCACGCAGCACAGAGCCCCGCTGCTGGCCAGACACCACAGGAAGGCTGTCGCCGCCACCGGGACCGCCGCCGCCACCGGATTTTTTGGTATGTTGGGACCATAAGGCGCACCCCCATTTTCCCCCAAATTTTGGGGGGAAAAAAGTGCGTCTTATGGTCCAAAAAATACGGTAATCAATTCTGGAGTAGAAAAAAGTCCAGCTCACCGTAGTAGACATCCGTAGGTGTTCGGAGCACGGGGAACACTGTGTCAAGGCGTGGAGCAATCAAAACATGAGAAATCCAGCTCAACAAACTACTCAAAAAACTTATTCTTTATTCACCAAATAGTGCTGAGCAGAGGGTAAAACAACATCAGCATTGACAGTTACATGATATGCGACATCGATGTATTTCAGGTAGCTATGCACCCTTAATCCTGTTTATTCAATTCTAGACTTAACCTCTTTTTTTACCCTTCTGGCCAATATAGCATCAGCCTTTTAGTGATAGTGAGTGCATAGTGAGTCGCACGTACCAGGCTTGGTACTCGGCACGAGCCGATCACTTCATAGGAATGTCACGGGTAGCGCAGCTCGTCCGTTGCCTGGGCGCTCACTAAAGGGGATTTACAGGGATGATAGAATGTTCGTGATGCCACCTGTGGTTCCTGGTCAGGGTGACCAGCGCTGCAGGGTAAATCCTCTGAGGGGTTGTTACTGGGCAGCAAGGTGTTAAGTCTCCCACAGGCGAGACTGATTCCTCAGAGTATATGGCGGTGTAGGGGTGCAGGAGCAATAATGCAGACACACACAAGCAAGTCTCTTTCTGTACCTTTACTGGTGATATTTGCAGGCACGTCCCGGGAAGCCGTCAGGGTGGAGGATGCACGTCCAGTAATCCACTGAGTAGGTGTAGGGCCTCCTTACACCTTTAATGTGTGTGAGATTCTGACTTGCATAAAACAAAGCTTAACTCCGTGTTTTCAGATACGCCCGGCTGACCTTGTGGTGAGGTCTTCTTGTGGACAGAACAGTGTCTTTGTGGCGGTACCTGCCAGACCCCCGTCTTCCTAACCTCGGTTACGTATCAGTACTGCTGGGCCCCTGCGACTTGAAGTCCAGGGTCTCCGGTGTCTCCTACCAGTCGTGCAGATGTTGGTAAGCGCGTACCCGGTGTCCGGTGGTGCAGAGTGGAGGTAAGCTATCAATGCTGGTTTACCTCGGTCACTCTCTTTTCCTCTTTCTTCCACCTGCCTTTCGTCCTACTCTGTTGTGAATGTGCTAGAAATGAATTCTGAGCGGAAGCTCCCTCTGGTGGTTACAAACAGTACTGAACTATCCAATGAAGATTGTGAAGATTGGCGATCAGGTGTTACTGACTGGTCTTATATAAGGGAGGTTCCCTCCCATCAGGGTTGCCGGTGATCAATTGTTCTGGTCTCATCTTTGATTCCTGTTCACTTTGTAGCTTGCTGTTTCGTGCCTGCATCTTCTGCTAACAGATAAGACATTTTCTTCTTTTAGTTTTTTGTGCTTGCTTTTTGCATTTTGTCCTGCACTTCTGTGGGGGTCTGCCGGGTCCCCTCCGGGGGCTTGTGCTCCTCTCAGTTTAGTTCAGCCACTGTTGTTTGTTCATTTGCCTTTTCCAGTTTTTTCAGTGGCTGCTGTTTAGTTTTGTTACACCAGAGAACTAATTTAGGTGGTAGAGGTCGTGTGATCTCAGGTGTTTTTGTAATTAGTAGAGTTGTACTTTTCAGGGTTTTTTGGGATTGCAGTAAGTGTCCTTCCTATCCTTTTCTATTTAGGAAGTTTGGGCCCCAATGTTTGCTCATACTATTTTCTGTCTCTGTCTGTATTTTCCTCTTGTCTAACCGCCATTACATGTTTGGGGGCTTTCTATGTTCTTTGGGGATCTGCTCCGGGGCAGATAGTTTTCTTCTTTCTGTCTTTAGGTGTAGTTAGCTTTTCAGGCTGTGACGAGGCGTCTAGGACCAACGTAGGTACGCTCTACGGCTGCCTTTAGTTGTGGTGGTTAGTCAGGGTACTGCAATCCCATAGATTCCAACCCCTCTGGTGTATTTCCTTTTTTGCCTGCTCTCCTCAGCTACCAAATCATAACAGTATCACCGGCCCAAAAACTGATATTTGTATGGTACTCACAGAAGGGAAAAATAGTGCTAAAAAAGAAGATTGTCAGAGTTGTCAGAGATTTTTTATTTTTTTTTCCCTCTGTTTCTCTGAATGCTGAGGAGGATTTTTTTTTTCTCTCAATGGAGTTTGCACAGTTGTCTGGCCGTGTGAATCAGCTTGCCACTGAAGTTCGGAGTATTGCTACCTATCTTGCAGGGTTGCCTGTTGTGGAACCTAGGAATCCCATGCAAGATTTGTTTTTAGGGGATCGAGCTAAATTTCTGAATTTCAAAAATAACTGTAAGTTGTTTTTTGCCTTGAAATCTAAGTCCTCAGGGAACGCAGCACAGCAGGTTCAAATTGTCATCTCTCTCCTGCGCGGCGATCCTCAGGATTGGGCTTTTTCCCTGACACCTGGGGATCCTGTTTTGAGTAATGTTGATGCACTTTTTCAGGCTCTGGGGTTATTGTACGATGAGCCTAATGTCACTGATCAAGCTGAAAAAGCCTTGTTGGCATTAAATCAAGGGCTTGAGGACGCTGAGTTATACTGTCAGAGATTCTGAAGGTGGGCAGTCCTGACCAAATGGAATGACGATGCTTGGCAGCCCTTTTTCGGAAGGGTCTGTCAGAGAATGTAAAGGATGTTATGGTGGGATTCCCTGTCCCTCTGGTCTCAATGATTCTAGGTCATTAGCGATTCAAATTGACAGACGTTTGCGTGAGCGTAGAGGTATGCGTGGAAAAGTGTTGCCCTGTGAACCAGCTTCTGAACCCATGCAGTGTGATAGAGTGGCTTCTGGGGCACAGCGTCATGAGTTTCGAAAACGCAATGGGTTATGTTTCTACTGTGGTGATGCCTCTCATGCTATTTCAGTCTGCCCTAAGCGGGGAAGACGTTTTGCACGTTCAGTTGTCTTGGGTAGTGTTCAGACTAAATTTTTGTTGACTGTTACCCTGATTTGCTCCCTGTCCACATTTTCTGCTCAGGTTTTTGTTGATTCGGGAGCAGCTATTAACCTGATGGATTTTGATTTTGCTAAACGTTGTGGGTTTCCCTTGATACCCCTACGGAAGTCTATTCCCCTACTGGGGATCGATTCTACCCCTTTGGCTGAGAATAAACCTCAGTTCTCTACTCAGGTGATAATGAGGGTTGAACCTGATCATCAGGAGAGTTGCAAATTTTTGGTGCTGTATAATCTGCATGACATTATCGTACTGGGTTTCCCTTGGTTACAGTCTCATAATCCTGTTTTGGATTGGAAATCTGTGTCTGTAACCAGTTGGGGCTGCCAATGTGTTAATACCAACACTCCTTTTTTTCTGCCTCCCCCCAGGCTCAGGATATTCTGACTTTTTGACTGATTTTTCTGATGTGTTTAGCGAAAGTAAATCTG
>JARQOD010000001.1:247288987-247307529 GCA_033576555.1 Oophaga sylvatica
TGTTTCAAGTTCCCCATTAAAAAAATGAAGGCCAAAAGACATCATAGATAGCCACAACAAGAGACAAAATGAAAAAAAACCCCCAAAAAATCATGTTTTTGGGGGCAAGTTTTTTTTAAAATTTTGAAAAAAACCTTTTGGTTTTTAACAAAATTCATTTCAATTTTTTTATATACCTTTCTCAAGCGGGGGGATTTAAATTATTTAGTACCCCCAACCTTTTTGGCGTCTTACAAAAAAAAAAAGGGGATTTGGGGGGGGGACACAAAGGGGGACAGTAAAGGGAAATGCTGTTTGTAATATTAAAAATATGTGAAATTTTTTATAGAAGGGGGCATTTTTTAGGAATTTAAAGGGGGTTAATGTGATTTTGGTTTTATCCACTAGATTCCCTTAAAAACCACTCTCTTCCAATTGGCAAATTAAGAAGAAATTGGTTTAAAACAATTTTTAAAATTCCAAAGGGATGGACATTTCCGGTGACTATTTCTAAAAAAATTGGTGCTGCTATTTTGGTAAACAAGGGTGAAAATAGCTTTAAAATCGACCTCAAACCTTCCCAAAAAAAGCCCGCCTGAAAAAAAATTTGTTTAATCTCAGGGAGACGCATAACCCCACCAATGTTTTGCTGATTCCAGGACAGCAGCTTTATGGAAGATAGAATATTAGGTCTTCCCAAGGCCTCCTAGTTTAAAAAGGGAAAAACAGACTGACATACCTGTTTTTTTTGCTCAAATGAAATTCCCAACTGAGGCTTGGAGTTTGGGAATAACTTGTTTGGGATTTTAAGAAGGATACATCTAAAACATTTATAATATTTAGGGAGAAAAATTTTTTAAAGGATTGGACTTTGCCATCCAAGAAAAATCAGGGGGGAAAGTCTGTCTAGTTTTGTTTTCAGGGATTGGTATAAAGGTCAAATTTTTATTTAAGAACCATGGAGGTGGAAAGTGATCCCAGCAGGGCATGCAATCTTTGGACCACTTAAATGGGAAAATGAATTCAAACATTAGTTTACTCTGCATAGAGATAAAAAAGGTAAGAATCGGGGATTTGGAAGCTTCTTTATAGTATGTGATGTCAGGAATGGAAGAAAGGTAGGATGAACACCATAAGGGGCTTTTCAACATTGTGCAATAATTAATACATAATCAGAATATAATCGATACTTGGAACAACGCCACTTTCACACCAGAGATGGCCAGTTTGGATTTGAACAACTCCACCGGGGGGGACTCATCACTAAAAAATTTCACACAAAAGGAGGATTAGGAGATCCTACAAAAATTCAAAAAATACTAGCAAAAGGCAGAGATCCACCTCCCCCGGGCCTCCAAACAAAATGCTTATCAGGATGCAGTGGACCCATGTATTAAGATGGCAGCAACACAGGTGCAGAAATACCGATGAGGCAACCACTCACAACCTACCAATCCCAATGGAGGGGGTGCTGCTTGGCATATTACTGCACATAAAAGACTTGTATGTGGCGCTGTTCAAACAATGGAAATGCACAGCATCCAGGTTTGCAGCCTATTAGTGACGCCCTTCAATTAGATCAGGCGTGCTGCCAGCACTATCCAAATCATCCCATGTGAACAGACACCACAGTTTACAAGACCAAAGGGCCCAACTGTTTCCTGAAAAAATAAAGTGCAAAAAACACTTAAAAAAAATGTTAGGTATTAGTTAATATTTTGGCCAAAATACGCAAGCTTATAACCCACTATCAGGTCCTGATAATGCATTTTTTGGAGGCCTGGGCAGGTAAGCACTCTGCCTTTTGCTAGTATTTTTTTACTCAATCACTAAAGCAAAAATAATAGCGGAAAGAGGGCAACCCTTGCGGGCTCCATTTGTAGTATCAAACCTTGAGGATATGAAACAAGGAACCATAACCAATGGATTGGGGTCAGAATATGGAGACATTATGGCTGATTTTACAAAACCTGAGAGGTCGACCTTAGTCAAAACCATCTCCAAATGCTGCCAATATAAACCCCGTCAAATGCTTTTTCTATGTCTAGGGACTGGAAAACACTGGGCCGCCTTAGACAGCTCAGTTACTCTAATTAAATCAATCATCCATCTGGTGCCATGCTTTGAACGGACACCTGCAAAAATTCGACCTAGTCAGCAGCAACCAGGGAGGGTGACACTTTATTTAACCCATGGCCAACAATTTGGAGAAAATCTTCAGGTCATAGTTTAAGAGGGAAATGGGTCTGAAATTCCCTGGGGAATAGGGGGTTGGCCAGGTTTCGGTAGCTTCTAAGTTTGATGGAAAAATAACTCTGAGGATTGCCATAGGTTGAAGGTCGTAGCAAGGAAGGGGAGAGATGGTTTGGAATAGACAGTCATACTGATTAGGCAGCCCATCAGGATCTGTGGTGGAATTGCATTTGGTTGTCTTTATGACATTTTTAATTTCCTGAATTGAAATAGAGCATTAATGTGGAAAATTGTTCTAGGCAAACCTGATAGAGATTTAGTTTGGCCAACTACGAATGGATACCCTTATTAGTTGTCTGAGTGGTGTAGGAATCCTTCATTAAATTTTAGAGGTTGGAGTAAATTAGTGACAGTGTCTGCTACTTCAACAAGATTCAAATTTGGGAGTTACTAGGTCCTTATAGGTACCGTATTTTTCGACTATAAGACGCACCGGACCATAAGACGCACCCCAAATTTTCAGAAGGAAAACAGGGAAAAAAAAATAATTGTCAAATGGGGGTCCGTCTTACAGTCCGAAGTGCTCTGTGTTGCAGGGGTGCTCTGTGGGGTGGCTGTGCTGTGTGGGGTGGCTGTGCTGTGTGGGGTGGCTATGCTCTGTGGGGTGGCTGTGCTCTGTGGGGTGGCTGTGCTCTGTGGGTCGCTGTGCTCTGTGGGGTCGCTGTGCAATATATGGTACTCACATCCCATAGCGGTGGTCCCAATGCAGCCTCCTGTGCTCTGTGGTGTCTGGCCAGCAGCGGGGCTCTGTGCTGCGTGGGGGGCTCCGCCGGCATTTCCCTCTTAGCCGGACAGCCCCCCGCAGCTCCGCTGCTGCGGCCTCCTGATACATGGCCGCCAGGGGCCTCCGGTGGCGGTCCAGACGAAGTCTTCCGTGCGGTGGTTCCGGGGCAGCAGCCGGCTCTGTGCTGCAGGGGGGCTCCGCCGGCATTTCGGTCTTAGCCGGAAAGCCCCCCGCAGCTCCGCTCCCTCCTGCATCTCGGTGGCGTCCTCAAACATGGCCGCCAGGGGACTCCGGTAAGATGGCCGCCGAATTTCATTCAAGTCTCGGCAACGAGATCTCGTCTCCCGAGATCTTGTCCTGAGATCTCGGGAGACGAGATCTCGTTGTCGAGACTTGAATGAGATTCGGCGGCAATCTTACCGGAGTCCCCTGGCGGCCATGTTTGAGGACGCCACCGAGATGCAGGAGGGAGCGGAGCTGCGGGGGCTTTCCGGCTAAGACCGAAATGCCGGCGGAGCCCCCCTGCAGCACAGAGCCGGCTGCTGCCCCGGAACCACCGCACGGAAGACTTCGTCGGGACCGCCACCGGAGGCCCCTGGCGGCCATGTATCAGGAGGCTGCAGCAGCGGAGCTGCGGGGGGCTGTCCGGCTAAGAGGGAAATGCCGGCGGAGCCCCCCACGCAGCACAGAGCCCCGCTGCTGGCCAGACACCACAGGAAGGCTGTCGCCGCCACCGGGACCGCCGCCGCCACCGGATTTTTTGGTATGTTGGGACCATAAGGCGCACCCCCACTTTTCCCCAAATTTTTGGGGGGACAAAAGTGCGTCTTATGGTCACAAAAAACGGTAATCCATCTGGAGTAAAAAAAGTCCAGCTCACGTAGTTATCACCGTAGGTGTTCGAGCACGGGGAAACACTGTGTCAAGGCGTGGAGCAATCAAAACATGAGAAATCCAGCTCAACAACTACTCAAAAAACTTATTCTTTATTCACCAAATAGTGCTGAGCAAGGGTAAAACAACATCAGCATTGACAGTTACATGATGATGCGACATCGATGTTTCAGGTAGCTATGCACCCTTAATCCTGTTTATTCAATTCTAGACTTAACCTCTTTTGTTACCTTCTGGCCAATAAGCATCAGCCTTTATAGTGATAAGTGGTGATATGAGTCGCACGTACCAGGGCGTGATAGAATGTTCGTGATGCCACCTGTGGTTCCTGGTCAGGGTGACCAGCGCTGCAGGGTAAATCCTCTGAGGGGTTGTTACTGGGCAGCAAGGTGTTAAGTCTCCCACAGGCGAGACTGATTCCTCAGAGTATATGGCGGTGTAGGGGTGCAGGAGCAATAATGCAGACACACACAAGCAAGTCTCTTTCTGTACCTTTACTGGTGATATTTGCAGGCACGTCCCGGGAAGCCGTCAGGGTGGAGGATGCACGTCCAGTAATCCACTGAGTAGGTGTAGGGCCTCCTTACACCTTTAATGTGTGTGAGATTCTGACTTGCATAAAACAAAGCTTAACTCCGTGTTTTCAGATACGCCCGGCTGACCTTGTGGTGAGGTCTTCTTGTGGACAGAACAGTGTCTTTGTGGCGGTACCTGCCAGACCCCCGTCTTCCTAACCTCGGTTACGTATCAGTACTGCTGGGCCCCTGCGACTTGAAGTCCAGGGTCTCCGGTGTCTCCTACCAGTCGTGCAGATGTTGGTAAGCGCGTACCCGGTGTCCGGTGGTGCAGAGTGGAGGTAAGCTATCAATGCTGGTTTACCTCGGTCACTCTCTTTTCCTCTTTCTTCCACCTGCCTTTCGTCCTACTCTGTTGTGAATGTGCTAGAAATGAATTCTGAGCGGAAGCTCCCTCTGGTGGTTACAAACAGTACTGAACTATCCAATGAAGATTGTGAAGATTGGCGATCAGGTGTTACTGACTGGTCTTATATAAGGGAGGTTCCCTCCCATCAGGGTTGCCGGTGATCAATTGTTCTGGTCTCATCTTTGATTCCTGTTCACTTTGTAGCTTGCTGTTTCGTGCCTGCATCTTCTGCTAACAGATAAGACATTTTCTTCTTTTAGTTTTTTGTGCTTGCTTTTTGCATTTTGTCCTGCACTTCTGTGGGGGTCTGCCGGGTCCCCTCCGGGGCTTGTGCTCCTCTCAGTTTAGTTCAGCCACTGTTGTTTGTTCATTTGCCTTTTCCAGTTTTTTCAGTGGCTGCTGTTTAGTTTTGTTACACCAGAGAACTAATTTAGGTGGTAGAGGTCGTGTGATCTCAGGTGTTTTTGTAATTAGTAGAGTTGTACTTTTCAGGGTTTTTTGGGATTGCAGTAAGTGTCCTTCCTATCCTTTTCTATTTAGGAAGTTTGGGCCCCAATGTTTGCTCATACTATTTTCTGTCTCTGTCTGTATTTTCCTCTTGTCTAACCGCCATTACATGTTTGGGGGCTTTCTATGTTCTTTGGGGATCTGCTCCGGGGCAGATAGTTTTCTTCTTTCTGTCTTTAGGTGTAGTTAGCTTTTCAGGCTGTGACGAGGCGTCTAGGACCAACGTAGGTACGCTCTAACGGCTGCCTTTAGTTGTGGTGGTTAGTCAGGGTACTGCAATCCCATAGATTCCAACCCCTCTGGTGTATTTCCTTTTTTGCCTGCTCTCCTCAGCTACCAAATCATAACAGTATCACCGGCCCAAAAACTGATATTTGTATGGTACTCACAGAAGGGAAAAATAGTGCTAAAAAAGAAGATTGTCAGAGTTGTCAGAGATTTTTTATTTTTTTTTCCCTCTGTTTCTCTGAATGCTGAGGAGGAATTTTTTTTTCTCTCAATGGAGTTTGCACAGTTGTCTGGCCGTGTGAATCAGCTTGCCACTGAAGTTCGGAGTATTGCTACCTATCTTGCAGGGTTGCCTGTTGTGGAACCTAGGAATCCCATGCAAGATTTGTTTTTAGGGGATCGAGCTAAATTTCTGAATTTCAAAAATAACTGTAAGTTGTTTTTTGCCTTGAAATCTAAGTCCTCAGGGAACGCAGCACAGCAGGTTCAAATTGTCATCTCTCTCCTGCGCGGCGATCCTCAGGATTGGGCTTTTTCCCTGACACCTGGGGATCCTGTTTTGAGTAATGTTGATGCACTTTTTCAGGCTCTGGGGTTATTGTACGATGAGCCTAATGTCACTGATCAAGCTGAAAAAGCCTTGTTGGCATTAAATCAAGGGCTTGAGGACGCTGAGTTATACTGTCAGAGATTCTGAAGGTGGGCAGTCCTGACCAAATGGAATGACGATGCTTGGCAGCCCTTTTTCGGAAGGGTCTGTCAGAGAATGTAAAGGATGTTATGGTGGGATTCCCTGTCCCCTCTGGTCTCAATGATTCTAGGTCATTAGCGATTCAAATTGACAGACGTTTGCGTGAGCGTAGAGGTATGCGTGGAAAAGTGTTGCCCTGTGAACCAGCTTCTGAACCCATGCAGTGTGATAGAGTGGCTTCTGGGGCACAGCGTCATGAGTTTCGAAAACGCAATGGGTTATGTTTCTACTGTGGTGATGCCTCTCATGCTATTTCAGTCTGCCCTAAGCGGGGAAGACGTTTTGCACGTTCAGTTGTCTTGGGTAGTGTTCAGACTAAATTTTTGTTGACTGTTACCCTGATTTGCTCCCTGTCCACATTTTCTGCTCAGGTTTTTGTTGATTCGGGAGCAGCTATTAACCTGATGGATTTTGATTTTGCTAAACGTTGTGGGTTTCCCTTGATACCCCTACGGAAGTCTATTCCCCTACTGGGGATCGATTCTACCCCTTTGGCTGAGAATAAACCTCAGTTCTCTACTCAGGTGATAATGAGGGTTGAACCTGATCATCAGGAGAGTTGCAAATTTTTGGTGCTGTATAATCTGCATGACATTATCGTACTGGGTTTCCCTTGGTTACAGTCTCATAATCCTGTTTGGATTGGAAATCTGTGTCTGTAACCAGTTGGGGCTGCCAATGTGTTAATACCAACACTCCTGTTTTTTCTGCCTCCCCCCAGGCTCAGGATGTTTCTGACTTTTTGACTGATTTTTCTGATGTGTTTAGCGAAAGTAAATCTGCATCCTTGCCCCCCCATAGGAGCTATGACTGCGCTATTGAATTAGTGCCTGGTAGTAAATTCCCTAAAGGTCGCCTTTTTAACTTGTCTGTACCTGAACATGACGCTATGCGGTCTTATATCAAGGAGTCATTGGAGAAGGGTCATATCAGACCATCCTCTTCACCCTTGGGTGCCGGTTTTTACTTTGTGGCCAAAAAGGATGGTTCATTAAGGCCGTGTATTGATTATCGTCTCTTGAACAATATCACTGTGAAATATCAATATCCGTTACCCTTGATTTCTGACCTGTTTTCCAGGGTGAAAAGTGCTACTTGGTTTACCAAGCTTGACCTCAGGGGGGCATATAACCTTATTCGCATTAAGCACGGGGATGAATGGAAGACGGCATTTAATACCCCAGAGGGACATTTTGAGTACCTAGTGATGCCCTTTGGGCTCACTAATGCTCCTTCTGTCTTCCAGTCCTTCATGAATGACATTTTCAGGGATTTTGTGGATAAATTTCTGATTGTTTATTTCGATGATATCTTGATTTTTTCCAATGACTGGGACTCTCATGTGAAACATGTTCGGACTGTGTTCCAGATTTTGAGAGAGAATGCTCTGTATGTGAAGGGATCAAAGTATCTTTTTGGCGTACAGAGGATCTCATTTCTGGGATTCATTTTGTCCCCATGTGTTATTGAAATGGACCCGGTCAAGGTTCAGGCCATCTGTGATTGGGTCCAACCTACTTCATTAAAGGCTCTTCAAAGATTCTTGGGTTTTGCCAATTTTTATCGTAAATTTATTGGTAATTTCTCTGTTATTGTTAAACCATTGACTGATTTGACCAAAAAGGGTTCTAATGTGGTGAATTGGCCTCCTGAGGCAGTCTCTGCATTTCAGGAACTTAAGCAGAGATTCACTTCTGCTCCTGTTCTACGGCGGCCTGATGTTTCTCTGCCATTTCAGGTGGAGGTTGATGCCTCTGAAATTGGGCCGGGTGCCGTTTTGTCCCAAAGAGATCCAGAGACCTCTAAAAGTAACCCTTGTGCCTTTTTCTCTCGAAAATTTTCTCCAACTGAACGTAATTAGACGTGGGTAATCGGGAGTTATTGGCCATGAAGTGGGCTTTTGAAGAGAGGAGACATTGGCTGGAGGGAGCCAAACATCAGGTGGTGGTCCTCACGGACCATAAGAATCTGGTTTATCTGGAATCAGCCAAGCGACTTAATCCTAGACAGGCCAGGTGGGCCTTATTTTTCACACGTTTTAATTTTGTGGTTTCCTTTCTTCCTGGCACTAAGAATGTTAAGGCGGATGCCCTCTCGAGGAGTTTCCTTGCGGACTCTCCTGAGTTATCTGATCCTGCTGTTATTTTGAAAGAGGGTGTAGTTCTTTCCGCCATCTCGCCCAATTTGAGACTGGCTCTGGAAGGATGTCAGGAGGATAAACCCGAGCGCTGCCCTATTGGGAAATTGTTTGTCCCAGACCTGTGGAAAAAGAGTGTGGTGTCTGAGATTCATTGTTCCGCGTTGGCCGGTCATCCCGGAATTTTTGGTACCAGAGACTTGGTTAGTCGGTCCTTTTGGTGGCCTACTTTGTCTCGTGACGTCAGGGAATTTGTGCAGTCCTGCGGGACTTGCTCTCGCTCCAAGCCTTGCTCTCGCTCTAGTGGTTTGTTGATGCCATTGCCTGTGCCCAAGAGACCATGGACCCATATCTCTATGGATTTCATTTCCGACCTCCCTGTTTCTCAGAGAATGACCGTTATCTGGGTGATTTGTGATAGGTTTTCCAAAATGATACATCTTGTGCCATTACCTAAGTTGCCTTCCTCCTCTGAATTGGTGCCTTTGTTCCTTCAGCACGTGGTTCGGTTACACGGCATTCCTGAGAACATTGTGTCTGACAGAGGAGTCCAGTTTGTTTCCAGATTTTGGAGGACTTTTTGTTCTAAACTTGGTGTTCAATTGTCTTTCTCCTCGGCATTTCATCCTCAGACCAACGGACAAACTGAGAGAACAAACCAGACATTGGAGACTTATCTGAGATGGTTTGTGTCTGCTAATCAGGATGACTGGGTCTCTTTTTTGCCTTTGGCTGAGTTTGCTCTTAATAATAGGGCTAGCTCTGCCACTTTGATGTCTCCATTTTTCTGCAATTTTGGGTTTCACCCTCGATTTTCTTCAGGACAGACGGAGGCTTCTGTCTGTCCAGGTGTTGACTCTGTTGTGGAGCGTATGCAGCAGATTTGGGACCAGGTAGTGGAGAGGTTGTCCCTCTCTCAGGAGAGGGCCCAGCGGTTTGCCAACCGGCATAGGACTGATGGTCCTCGGTTTGAAGTGGGGGACTTGGTCTGGTTGTCCTCAAGAAATATCCCTATGAGAGTTGCATCTCCTAAGTTTAAGCCTAGGTTCATTGCACCTTATAAGATCATGGAGATTCTTAATCCTGTTTCCTTTCGTTTACTTCTTCCAGGGACATTTAAGATCCATAACGTGTTCCACAAGTCCTTATTGAAGAGGTTTGTCGAGCCAGTGGTTCCTATGGCTGTGCCTCCTGACCTGTTTTGGTTGAGGGCAATCTGGAGTATGTGGTTGAGAAAATATTGAATTCTCGTTTTTCTAGACGGAAACTCCAGTATTTGGTTAAGTGGAGAGGTTATGGTCAGGAGGACAATTCTTGGGTGTTTGCTTCGGACATCCATGCTAGGAGACTCATCCGTGCATATCACAGAGCTCATCCTGACCGACCTGGTTGCTCAAATGAGGGTTCGGTGACCCCTCCTCAAGGGGGGGTACTGTTGTGAATGTGCTAGAAATGAATTCTGAGCGGAAGCTCCCTCTGGTGGTTACAAACAGTACTGAACTATCCAATGAAGATTGTGAAGATTGGCGATCAGGTGTTACTGACTGGTCTTATATAAGGGAGGTTCCCTCCCATCAGGGTTGCCGGTGATCAATTGTTCTGTCTCATCTTTGATTCCTGTTCACTTTGTAGCTTGCTGTTTCGTGCCTGCATCTTCTGCTAACACATAAGACATTTTCTTCTTTTAGTTTTTTGTGCTTGCTTTTTGCATTTTGTCCTGCACTTCTGTGGGGGTCTGCCGGGTCCCCTCCGGGGGCTTGTGCTCCTCTCAGTTTAGTTCAGCCACTGTTGTTTGTTCATTTGCCTTTTCCAGTTTTTTCAGTGGCTGCTGTTTAGTTTTGTTACACCAGAGAACTAATTTAGGTGGTAGAGGTCGTGTGATCTCAGGTGTTTTTGTAATTAGTAGAGTTGGTACTTTTCAGGGTTTTTTGGGATTGCAGTAAGTGTCCTTCCTATCCTTTTCTATTTAGGAAGTTTGGGCCCCAACGTTTGCTCATACTATTTTCTGTCTGTGTCTGTATTTTCCTCTTGTCTAACCGCCATTACATGTTTGGGGACTTTCTATGTTCTTTGGGGATCTGCTCCGGGGCAGATAGTTTTCCTCTTTCTGTCTTTAGGTGTAGTTAGCTTCTCAGGCTGTGACGAGGCATCTAGGACCAACGTAGGTACGCTCCACGGCTGCCTTTAGTTGTGGTGGTTAGTCAGGGTACTGCAATCCCATAGATTTCAACCTCTCTGGTGTATTTCCTTTTTTGCCTGCTCTCCTCAGCTACCAAATCATAACACTACTCTCACCACTATCATAAGCACAAACTAGCAGCAGATGTCAGCTTTCTTTTCTTCACCGCTCTCCAAGCTTCGGCACGCTTACTTAATGAAACGCTCACTGAAGGTTCTCTCAGTGGACTCAACTGTGACCAGACTAAGTGGCAATCCTTTCCACTGCTAATGGACTCCACGATGTAAGCTGAGTAGTTCCTGAAGTCCTCAGGCTTTCAGATAAGTCTTTCTTTGGCTAGTCTTTCCCTCTCTACTCGTCTGAGGTAACTAGATTGTCTGCTCTGCAACACGCTCTGACAAGATCTGACACTCTGAGGTAAAACCAACGACTAGCTAATTCCAAGCTAGACTGCCTTCATCTCACTACTGTCGTCTCAAGGGCTCCCTCTGGTGGAACCAGGGAAAATGTGAAGTGCTGTGTGCTTATAGGTTATCATGAATTTACCTTTCGTGCATCCTCCAGGGTAACATGTGGCTCCAGTCACAGCTGGGCTACACAATAGCATAAAACATAGCTTTAGTTTTTCTCAAGTTTTCATTCAGAGATAAAAGATGGAGTGAAGTTGAAATCTGAGGTTTAGAATGCTGTTGGAAATCTTTAGGTAGGGACTGGGGAGATGCTTTATTGACTTCTTCCAACTTTTGGATTTTCTTGATTAAATTGCTAAGTGCTTTTTCCTTATTTTTTTTCGAAAAGGAGGCTATTTTGAGAAAAAATCCTCAAATATAGGTTTTGAGAGCTTAACACATAGTTTCATCAGACACCATACCATTATACTGTAATTATATGAGAAGTATTCTGCATGTTTTTTGAAGATTTCATCGACAAACCCAGCATTACAGAGAAACTAGGGGGTCAGATCAATGAATCTTGGGCCTTAATTGATTGGCTGACTGGGGCATGGACAGGCCATGAGATTTTGTCTTTAGTAGCATCAACACACTTAAAAAGCATTTTGCTATCTACCAAAAAGTAGTCAATTCTACTATGTGATAAATGTCTCTTAGAGAAAAAGTAATAGTTTCTTTCATTGGCATGATAGCATCTCAAATATCGTGGAGGTGGTATTCTTTGACCAATAGCCCTAGCTCACTTCTGACAGATAATCTAGATGATGAGTAGTCAAGTTTCCTGAATTTAGGGATATTCAAGTTCCCACATAGGATTTGAAAGCCTTGTGACAACCCCTTAACTTTAAGAAGCAATTTGCGGATATAAGATACCTCAGAGGTATTAGGCGCATATATATTAAAAAATGGTATATATTTTACCTTTAAGGGAACATGTCAGGATAATAAATCTGCTTCCTGCATTGGTGACTACGTTAAGCAATTTGAAAGCCAGGGTGTGCTTAATAAAATACATACCCCTACCTTTTTTGAGTAGAAAAAAAGAGTGGAGGAAATGAGCATTTGATATCTTATTGTCATCTTTCCAAAAAAAGTGAGTTTCTTGGATACACGACACATCACAGTGAGAGGTAACTATTTCTCTGCACATCATGGCTCTCTTAACTGGTGAATTAAGAAACATAAGTTAAATAATCATATTGGGTTAAATCAAAAGATAGATTCAAATACATGCTACCTTTGGAAATAACAAAAACAACAACAACAACAAAACTTAAAGCAGTTTTCTAGGCAGAACCTCTGCCAATTTGGACAACAGGAGAGAACTTATACTCACAAAGGTTGTGAGAACAAACTCAATATAGAGACAAGTCCCGAGGTTGGCAAATCCAACAGGTGACTCATAGAGACTCCGCCAAATCCAGGTCATTGACCACTCAGGGTCCAACTTCTTCTGGCACCTGGTGTTCTGTTTGGTATCGATGTAGGAAGAGAGTATTAAGGCCTATTTTTGCAAATGTTTTTTCTCCTTTGCAGGTATTTGGCAGACATATGTTGTTCCAGAGCAGATAAGTACCATCTGTGATACTGTTATTTCTGAGGACTTTGGCCATGTTGGCTAACTCCCTTCTTTTTGCCAGTGTTGCAGCATAAAGGTCTGAGAAAAAAAGCGAAATTCAGGTAAGTATCAGGGAAGTCTGTTTTTATCCTCAGACACTGCAAGCAGGCTTCTTTGGCTTTGAAGAATTATAAGCTGGCCAAGATGTCATGAGGCAGTGAGAGGTTAATGCTCTTGGGTATAGGCACTCTATGAATTCTATCCACCATCAGGTTTCAAGACGCAGGTTCTGGGAGGTACAGTTGTAGGAAATTGTGAAAGTAGCTTGACAGGTCCACTTCCAAGATAGCCTCTGGGTCTCCCCTCAAATGGATGCTGCTTTGCCAGGACCTGTCCTTAAGATCAAAGATTTTGGTTCTGATGAAGGACACCTCTTCTTACAGGGCTGCATTAGCATCATTGTGTGAGTTAGCATACTCCGTCCTTTTAGATTCAATAAGCGCTGCATGGACTGCTAAGGAGTTTATATTCCTCTTTATTTCAGTCAGCATACCTCGGATGTCTTCTTGTGGAAAGACCTTAGGGCAGTCAGTAATTTCTGCATAGTTTGATGAGCGGGATGTTTAAGCTGTCTTCACTGCCAGCAGGTTACATTGTTACCAGAGCGGCTACAAGGGAAGAGTGCAAAATGGTTGGAGGGGATCGAGCTGCCGTGCTGCAAGGCGTTGCAGGAATCTTTTCCCTAGCGAAAAATTCTGTGAGTTTGGCAGCAGAACTCAGTTTTTGGGATCATTATCTGGGCATAGTGTGCACCAGATATTCAGAGGTTGGAAGAGAACAAAATAACTGGTTTAAACTGATAAGGACTGCTCCAGAGTCACTCTTTGCAGGAGCTCAGGAATCAAGCATCCGGCGCCATTAGGCCACGTGTAGTGACCAGAAAAACCATTACTAATGTATGTTATATGTCATATGGTAAGTGTGTTCTCTATTCATTACATGATTAAACTTGTGACACCGGCTCCCAGTTTTGCCTTGGGAGGAGGAAAATTATATAATACTATGCTGTCCTCTCCTGCCTTGTTTTGGTATTACAATTTGTAGTACTATGCTGCCCTCTTCTGCCTTAGTTTGGCATTGCAACTTGTTTTTCTGATTTGAAACAAGTGGCAGTTGGAGGTGGAGGTGTGAGACTGAAAACGGTTGAGTTACGGGCAGTTCTCGTGGTGAGAGGAGGTAGGAAATTGGGGTTCCTAGTTTGGGACCAGCAGAGAGTACAAATAGCACCCGATTCTGAGTGCCCTGCATTTTCCAGTGACAGAGTGCTGAGACTGCAGAACTGCACAGCAGATTTCCTGGATACTCTGATCCGATTAAGGTCGGTTGATTCTTCCCCTTCCCGCAGCACAGTTAGTCAAATGGAAATTTACTGCCAGCCTCCCAAGGCCAGGACCGAGAAAAGGCTTTGACAGTCGCAATGTGTAAGAAAAATTATATCTGCTACCCATGACTGTTATGTTGAAAAATATAAGAATTGTTACCAATCTTCAGTAAAGTTCATCTTTCAAGCTTGCACAGGACCCCCGGTGTATGCTTCTTTTGTCCGCGGCCTCATACCTTGCGGGCATCAACCTAACTCTCAGTCTCATATATCCGTCATCTCCCCCTTTATAATTGCCACCTAACCTAGGGATTGTTAGAGCCATCGGAGTCACCGTGACTAAACCATCCTCTGAGATACTAGGCTCTGCATCTCACAAGGCGGTGTGTCACACGCTCCCTGCATCACTATTTTCTGAAATCTATATCTTTTATATTCTCTACTGAAGGAGCTGTATGGAGGCTTGTATTTTGCAGGACAGGATGACATTTTCATCTATACCATTTTTATTTACATTAGACTTTTTGATCACATTTTATTCTACTTTATTTTGCTGGTATAATGAATAGTAATAGTTTTTTGCCACGTTGGTTTGTTTTTTTTATGATGTTCACTAAAACAGTTAATTAGTGTGACAGGTTTATATATCAGGTTATTTAGAATGCAACAATATCAAATATATGTACTTTTTTATTTTTGTCTTTACATAAATATGCATATTTAAGGGTGTAATGTTTTTTGATTTTTTATTATTTTGTGGGGTCTTTTTTTAATAATTTTTACAATTTTGTAAAACTTTTTTTTACTTAATCCCTCTATGGGACTTTAACCCCTTCATGACCCAGCCTATTTTGACCTTAAAGACCTTGCCATTTTTTGCAATTCTGACCAGTGTCCCTTTATGAGGTAATAACTCAGGAAAGCTTCAACGGATCCTAGCGATTCTGAGATTGTTTTTTAGTGACATATTGGGCTTCATGTTAGTGGTAAATTTAAGTTGATAATTTTTGCGTTTATTTGTGAAAAAAATGGAAATTTGGCGAAAATTTTGAAATTTTGTAATTTTCAAATTTTTAATTTTTATTCTGTTAAACTAGAGAGTTATGTGACACAAAATAGTTAATAAATAACATTTCCCACATGTCTACTTTACATCAGCACAATTTTGGGAACAACATTTTTTTTTGTTAGGAAGTTATAAGGGTTAAAAGTTGACCAGCGATTTCTCATTTTTACAGCAAAATTTACAAAACCATTTTTTTTAGGGACCACCTCACATTTGAAGTCACTTTGAGGGGTCTATATGGCAGAAAATACCCAAAAGTGACATCATTATAAAAACTGCACCCCTCAAGCTACTCAAAACTACATTCAAGAAGATTATTAACCCTTCAGGTGCTTCACAGGAACTAAAGCAACGTGTAAGGAAAAAATGGACATTTTAATTTTTCCAACAAAAATTTTCTTTTAGCATCATAAACCCACTGTATGGGCGCACGGCAGGGCTCAGAAGGGAAGGAGCGCCATTTGACTTTTTGAATAGAAAATATGCTGGAATATTTAGCGGTTGCCATGTCACATTTGGAGAGTCCCTGTGTGCCTAAACATTGGAGCTCCCCCACAAGTGACCCCATTTTGGAAACTAGACCCCCTAAGGAACTTATCTAGATGCATAGTGATCATTTTGAACCCCCAGGTGCTTCACAAATTGATCTGTAAAAAAAAGAAAGTACTTTTTTTTCACAAAAATTTTCTTTTAGCCTCAGTTTTTTTCATTTTCACATGGGCAACAGTATAAATTGGATCCTAAAATTTGTTGGGCAATTTCTCCTGAGTACACAGATACCTCATATGTGGTCATAAACCACTGTTGGGCGCATGGCAGGGCTCAGAAGGAAGCAGCGCCATTTGACTTTTTGAATGGAAAATATGCTGGAATATTTAGCGGTTGCCATGTCGCATTTGGAGAGTCCCTGTGTGCCTAAACATTGGAGCTCCCCCACAAGTGACCCCATTTTGGAAACTAGACCCCCTAAGACTTATCTAATGCATAGTAAGCACTTTGAAACCCCCAGGTTCTTCACAAATTGATCCGTTAAAAAAAAGAAAGTACTTTTTTTTCACAAAAATTTTCTTTTAGCCTCAGTTTTTTTCATTTTCACATGGGCAACAGTATAAATGGATCCTAAAATTTGTTGGGCAATTTCTCCTGAGTACACAGATACCTCATATGTGGTCATAAACCACTGTTTGGGCGCACGGCAGGGCTCAGAAGGGAAGGAGCGCCATTTGACTTTTTGAATGGAAAATATGCTGGAAGATTTAGCGGTTGCCATGTCGCATTTGGAGAGTCCCTGTGTGCCTAAACATTGGAGCTCCCCCACAAGTGACCCCATTTTGGAAACTAGACCCCCTAAGGAACTTATCTAGATGCATAGTGAGCACTTTGAACCCCCAGGTGCTTCACAAATTGATCCGTAAAAAAAAGAAAGTACTTTTTTTTCACAAAAATTTTCTTTTAGCCTCAGTTTTTTTCATTTTCACATGGGCAACAGTATAAATTGGATTCTAAAATTTGTTGGGCAATTTCTCCTGAGTACACAGATACCTCATTGTGATCATAAACCACTGTTTGGGCGCATGGCAGGGCTCAGAAGGGAAGGAGCGCCATTTGACTTTTTGAATAGAAAATATGCTGGAATATTTAGCGGTTGCCATGTCGCATTTGGAGAGTTCCTGTGTGCCTAAACATTGGAGCTCCCCCACAAGTGACCCCATTTTGGAAACTAGACGCCCTAAGGAACTTATCTAGATGCATAGTGAGCACTTTGAACCCCCCAGGTGCTTTACAGAAGTTTATAACGCAGAGCCGTGAAAATAAAATATCATTTTTTTTTCTCAAAAAATGATTTTTAGCTCACTATTTTTTATTTTCACAATGGTTACAGGAGAAATTGGACCCCGAAAGTTGTTGTCCAGTTTGTCCTGAGTACGCTAGTACCCCATATGTGGGGGGGAACCACTGTTTGGGCACACGTCAGGGCTCGGAAGGGATGTAGTGACGCTTTGAAATGCCAACTTGATGGAATGGTCTGCGGGCATCTTGTTACTTTGCAGAGCCCCTGATGCGCCTAAACAGTAGAAACTCCCCACAAGTGACCCCATTTTGGAAACTAGACACCGCAAAGAACTTATCTAGATGTGTGGTGAGCACTTTGAACCCCCAAGGGCTACACAGAAGTTTATAACGCCCGGCATGAAAATAAAAAAATCATATTTTTTCCACAATCAGGATCTTTTAGTCCCCAATTTTTTTATTTTCGCAAGGGTAACATGAGAAATTAGACCCCAAAAGTTGTTGTCCAATTTGTCCTGAGTATGCTGATATCCCATATGTGGGAGAAAACTACTGTATGGGCACACGTCGGGGCTCGGATGGGAAGTAGTGACCTTTTGAAATGCCCACTTGATGGAATGGTCTTCGGGCGTCATGTTACGTTTGCAGAGTCCCTGATGTGCCTAAACAGTAGAAACTCCCCACAAGTGACCCCATTTTGGAAACTAGATCCCCCAAGGAACTCCTCTAGATGTGTGGTGAGCACTTTGAATCTCCAAGTCCTTCACAGAAGTTTATAACGCAGAGCCGTGAAAATATAAAATCATTTTTTTTCCACAAAAATAATTTTAGTCCCCAATTTTTTTTCCCAATGTTAACAGGAGAAATTAGAACCCCCAAAGTTGTTGTGCAATTTTTCCCGAGTACGCTGATACCTCATATGTGGGGATAAACCACTGTTTGGGCATACGTCGGGGCTTGGAATAAAGGGAGCACTGTTTGACTTTTTGAACGCAAATTTGCAGGAATCAATGGTGGCCCATTCGCGAATGAGACCCCCTGAGTCCTAAAAGTGGAAACCCTCAATTCAACTCCAACCCCAACCCCAACAACCCCAAAAGCCTACACCACCCCAACCCTAAACAAACCCTAAAAAAAACCCAAACCCCCCCCACCCCCCAACCCAACCCCAAACCTAACCATAACCTAACTACAAGCCCAACCCTAAAAACAAACCTAACCCAAAACCAACCCTAACCCAAAATTTCCCAAACCCCAAACCGAATTCTAACCAAACCCAATCAAACCCCCAACCCTATTTTTAACCAAAAGGGTGGGTTCATATTGCTTTTAAAAAGCCTGTTCAAAAACTACGTTGACCGCTGTAAAAGGGATAGCAAAACGATCCGTTATGCTATACCCGCACCAGATGAATCACAATAATCAAACCGCGGATCAGCAGCAAAATCAGTCGCGGACAGCGCGAAATCCGCCGCGGATCCAAACGAATCCGCCGCGGATCAGCAGCAAACCCCGCGAAACAGCACGAAATCCCGCGGGTCCGCAGCGAAATCCGCCGCGGGTCCAGCGAAATCCGCCGCGGAAACAGCGAAATCCGCCGCGGATCCCCAGCGAAATCCCCGGATCCCGCACGAAATCCCCGCGATCCACGAAACCCCGCCATCAGCACGAAATCCGCCGCGGGGTAGGAAAAGGGGATGAGGAAAAACCGCCGCGAA
>JARQOD010000001.1:247307629-247360867 GCA_033576555.1 Oophaga sylvatica
GGGAAGAAAAAACCCAAAATTTTAAAACGGTAAAAAAAACCCCACCGGGCCTGTCTAGGATTGATGCTTGGCTCCAAAAACCGTTCTAGCCCTAAGGCCCCCCTATTTTTGGGCTCCCCACCAAATTTCCCTTTCAAAACCCTTTTTGGGCCCAAATAACCCCCGTTTACCCCGTCAAATTTACGTTCATAGAAAAAAATTTTTGGGAAAAAGGCAAAGGGTTATTTTGGGGGCCCGGGATCTTTTTGGGACAAAACGACCTCCCCCAATTTCAGAGGCATAACCCCCACCTAAATCAAAACTTAGGTGCCGAGGACGGGAGCAAGGAATCTCTGTTTAAATTTTGAAAGCGAGATCCCTCAAGCCAATTCACCAATCAAACCCTTTTCGGGTCAAATCATTTAAATGGTTTTAACAAAAACCCGGAAATTACCAATAAATTTACAAAAAAATTTGGCAAAACCCAAAAATTCTGAAGAGCCTTTAATGAATAGGTTGGCCCCAATCACAGATGGCTGAACCTTAAACGGGTCCATTTCAAACAGGGGGGAAAAAATGAACCCCAGAAATGAGATTCTGTACCCCCAAAAGACACTTTGATCCCTTTACAAACAGAGCTTTTCTCTTCAAAATCGGGAAACGTTCGAACAGTTTACATGGGTCCCAGTATTGAAAAAATAAAGTATCATCCAAATAAAAAATCAAAAATTTTGTCCTCAAATCCCTGAAAATGTCATTCATAAAGGACGGGGAAGAGGGAAAGGGGGTTTGGACCCCAAAAGGATCACAAGGTACCAAAATCCCCTTCAGGGGTTTTAAAATGCCGTTTTTTCTTTCCCCTTTTAAAGGAAAGGTTTATACCCCCCCCGGGGTAAAGTTTGGAAAACCCAAGTAGCGTTTTTCCCCTGGAAAACAGGTCAGAAAAATCGGTAACGGGTATTTAATTTCACAGTAATATTGTTCAAGGACGATAATCAAACCGGCCCTTTAAAGAACCCTCTTTTTTTTGGGCCCCAAAGAAAAAAACCGGCACCTAAGGGGGGAAGAGGATGGTTTGATATGCCCCCTTTTCCAATGATTCTTGATATAAGACCGAACTCATGTTCAGGTACAGCAAGTTTAAAAAAGGGGGCCCTTTTGGGGAAATTTTTACCCCGGCACTAATTAAATACGCGTCATAGCTCCTAGGGGGGGCAAGGATGCAGATTTACTTTCGCTAAAAAACACAGAAAAATAAAAAAAAGTCGGAAAATCCCCAGCTGGGGGGGGGCAAAAAAACAGGAGTGTTGGTATTAACAATTGGCGCCCCAAATGGTTACAGAACAGATTTTCCCAACCAAAAAAGGATTTAGATGTAAAACCAAAGGGGAAACCCCGCCTAAAATGTCGAGATTATATAAACCAAAAATTTGCGCCCCTGGTGATTCGGTTCAACCCTCATTATCACTGATAGAAAACTGGGGTTTTCTCACCCAAAGGGTAAAAATCGATCCCCAGTAAAGGAATAGATTCTGTAGGGGTATCAAGGGAAACCACAACGTTTAGAAAAATCAAAACCCATCGGGTTTAAATTTGCTGCTCCAGAATAAACGAAAGCCTGAGAAAAAATGGGAAGGGCATATCAGAGTGCATTTTAATAAAAAACTTAGTTGAACACTACCCAAGACAACTGAGCGTGCAAAATGTCTTCCCCGCTTAGGGCAGACTGAAATAGCATGAGAGGCATCACCACAGTAGAAACATAACCCATTGCGCTTTCGAAACTCATGACGCTGTGCCCCAGACACCACTCCATCACACTGCATGGGCTCAGCAGCTGGCTCACAAGGCAACACCACTCCACGCATACTTCTCCGCTCACGCAAACGTCTGTCAATTTGAATCGCTAATGACATAGAATCATTGAGACCAGAGGGACAGGGAATCCCACCATAACATCCTTTACATTATCCGACAGACCCTTCCGGAAAAGGGCCGCCAAAGCGTCGTCATTCCACTTGGTCAGGACTGCCCACCTACGGAATCTCTGACAGTATAACTCAGCGTCATCAAGCCCCTGATTTAATGCCAACAAGGCTTTTTCAGCTTGGTCAGTGACATTAGGCTCATCGTACAATAACCCCAAAGCCTGAAAAAATGCATCAACATCACTCAAAACAGGATCCCCAGGTATCAGGGAAAAAGCCCAATCCTGAGGATCGCCGCGCAGGAGAGAGATGATAATTTGAACCTGCTGCGCTGCGTTTCCTGAGGACTTAGATTTTAAGGCAAAAACAATTTACAATTATTTTTGAAATTCTGAAACTAGCTCGATCCCCTAAAAACAAATCTGGCATGGGAATCCTAGGTTCCACAACAGGCAACCTAGCAAGATATGCAGCAATACTCTGAACCTCAGTGGCAAGCTGATCCACACGGCCAGACAACTGTGCAAACTCCATTGGGAGAAAAGATCCTCCCCAGCACCCAGAGATACAGAGGGAAAAAAAAAAAAAAAAAATGCAACAAACAGAAAAATATCTCTGACAACTTTTCTTCCTTCAAAATATTTTTTCCCTTCTGTGAGTACCATACAATTTTTATGGCCGGTGATACTGTTATGTTACGGTAGCTGAGGAGTGCAGGTAAAAAAGGAAATACACCAGAGCAGTTGGAATCTATGAGACTGCAGTACCCTGACTAACCACCGCAACTAGAGGCAGCCGTGGAGCGTTCCTACTTGGTCCTAGACGCCTTGTCACAGCCTGAGAAACTAACTACACCTAAAGATAGAAATAGGAAAGCTATCTGCCCCGGAGCAGAACCCCAAAGACAATAGAAAGCCCCCAAACATGTAATGGCGGTTAGACAAGAGGAAACACTGACACAGAAAGAAAATAGTATGAGCAAACGCTGGGGCCCAAACTATCTAAATAGAAAAGGATAGGAAGGGTACTTACTGCAATCTCAGAAAACCCTGAAAAAACACCAACTTTTACTAATTTCAAAATCACCTGAGATCACACGACCTCTACCACCTAAATTAGTTCTCTGGTGTAACAAAAACAAAACAGCAGCCACTGAAAAAAAACTGGAAAAAACAAAAGTACAAAACACAGTGGCTGGACTAAACTGAGAGGGCAAAAGCCCCGGAGGGGACCCTGAAGGCCCCCACAGAAGTGCAGGACAAAATGCAAAAATATAGCAAAAACACAAAAAAAGAAATTGTCTTATCTGATAGCAGGAGATGCAGACACGACACAGCAGGCTACAAGGGAAACTGGAAAGAAGGATTCAGACCAGAACAATTGATCACCGGCAACCCTGATGGGAAAATGACTCCCTTATATAAGACCAATCAGTAACACCTGATTCCCAGTCCTCACAATCCTCACTAGTACCGCTTGTAACCACCAGAGGGAGCCTCTGCTCAGAACTCATCTCAAACCCATTCACAACACAAGTTGTCTGGTGCAAACATATTGATGACCTATCAGATCCATGGTGATCCAACACACAGCACCCCCAGCAATCAGCTGTTACCCTCTCCCGTTACTGTACTTTAGCATTCAGTTGAATAAAAGGGGAGTTACTCAAAACCAATTTTTGCTTCACTTTATTCAACTATCGATACTGCTGCAAAAAAGTAATAATATATCCGTATATCATATTATATATATATATCATATATATATATATATAATATCATATAATACTGCCCACAAGCAGTTGTAGCATTTCTTAACCTAACCTATACTGCATTAACTATACCGTGATGAAAAAAATATCTTTATGCCAAAAACTATATCACAACTCTTATCACAGCATTGAACATCTCTTCATGTCTAGTTACAGTAATTGATGAGTTACAGTTTCCTGCATCAAGATATTTTTGGATCATTGTATAGTTAAAAAGGTGATTCGACATACAAATATCTAACTTTTTTTTTTTACTATTCCTTTTTGATGACACTTTGAGAATCCCAATGCATGCTAGGATACTCAAACAATGCGTCATTAGGGGGTCATTCCCAAGCGATCATTCCCATGCCGGCCCTGATCAGAAGTAACGAACCGCAAGAGAGCACAATGTCAGTGCACATTGCAAGAAGCATAGACGGCGTGCAGTAAAAAGCATTGGTCTTTGCAGTGTGCTCTCCTGCCAGGACATTACTTCTGATCAGAGCTGGCGAGAGAGTGCACTGTAACTGTGCATACTGCACAATGTAAATATTCTACTGACCATCCGTAGGCATTGACAACCGACGCATGCTTTGTAGAGCAGGGACTAGCCCATTCATCACTAATGATGCTTCATTTTAGGGAGGGGGTAGAGTCTGCGGCACTGACCAAGCGCCATCAAAAAAGGAAGTAGTGAAAAAAAGGCAATTAGTGTAGTGAGGGACTTTTTAATTAAATTAATTAGTGAGGGACTTTTTAATTAAAGTATATTTGAAAATAGATTAGAATATGGCGTTAAATATCTAGACCTTTAGAAGGATTATTTATATGTGTTTTGGACCATTCGAAAAAATGCATCTTGCTGTATTGTGGTATGTGAGTCCAGTAGAAATTACATCTGTACATGTTACTACTATACCACGCAAATAGAGTGCTTAGTATAAACGAGTACACCCCATGTGAAAAGTAAGATTTGAATCAATATCTCACTGAACACAAGAACAATTTCCAAAATTTTGCCAATACGGAGTTTCATAGAATATTTTTTAACCCATAACATGAATAACAACTTTCATTACAAAATCTTCCGTTTTACTCAAATCAGTTGATTAAAAAATTAATACTTCCCACGTAAAAAACAACTACATCTAGTATTTTGTATGACCTCCATGATTTCTATAGACAGCACCAAGTTGTGGTCCTGAAATTTGAATCAGCCCAAATGCAACGTCTACAGGTTTGTACATCGTCGTCGTGTTCACTTTGGGTATTCTAGTGTTTTTCTCCCCCACACTTCACAAATAAACAAAAACAAACAAACATAAATGGACGGTGAATTAGATTATAACTCTCATTCTGGCAACAACTATAGCAAATGATCATGGACTCACAATTTCTGTTCAGTGCTTTCGAATGTGTTGCTGCTGTATAAGCAAATAAAACAAATTGGTCACAAATGGATCAGTCCAGTTGGTAATTAAAGGGGTTTTCCAGGCTCTGTTCAATTCTCTAGGTGACTGCAGAATACCATAATCTTAAGAGAGTGCAAGACACATAAATAAGCTTGACTGCCTTGCACACGACATGTAATCCTATAGTAATAATTTCATACTGATAAAATAATGATTGTATTGAAACTACAGCACACAGTCTAATAAAGTTACACATCCCTGAAACCAGGCTCTTGTGACCTATATTATTCTCTAAGATAAAACAGCCAAAATCTGCTGACAGATTCCCTTTAAACCATATATTGTTTTGTATTTGTAGTAAGGCAGCTCATGTGTTTATATGGGTTTAAAACGTACTAAGTAGTGTTGAGCGATACTGCTCGATATCTAAAAATATCGGATCGGAATGGTATCGCCGATATCACTAAATATCGTCGATATCCAATTCCGATACCGGAAGTCCCATGTAAGTCTATGGGAACAAAATATCGCAACAAAAAAAACCCTTTCTTTCGTTGTAAACACAAAATATACACGCATAGAATACATATATATATATATATATATATACATGTCATTGTGACATATATATATACATATATTTATAGTTTATACACTTCTACATAGTAAAATAGACTCTGATTCAATTGCCGGGTAAAGCCGTGAAATGCCCCATAGAAGTCGACGGGCTCGGTGCCGAGTACCCCCAAAACCTCTGGCTCTGTGCGACTCAACTTGGGCGTCACGAACAGGATTCTGTAGCTCGCTATAAGCGAGTCCTGTGTGCCTGAATTGAACTGGTTTTGTGCTTGAGAATTGCTAAAATCATCAGAGAATGTATTTGCCATTTTTCCGCCATATCTGCGTCACGACGAGGCACTGGTGAAGAAGAAGGGCGTGCTCTTCGTGGGTGTACACTCACTCAGTGGCGCAAAAACGATGGCCGACCACTCTAAATGTTACTGCAATGTAAGATCGTGCCCCACAGCTCTTCAGTTCCGCCTCCTCATCCTCCTCAGTGTGCGGAAACTAACACGAAGGTCCCGCCTCACTACAAAAGAGGGGCCCTCTCCAGATGCTAATGACACATGTGACTTGGCAGAGATGGCTAATGGACACGAGCAGAAGTGTGAAGGGATGGAGCAGTCAGAGCTCTCCCCCACGGAAGCGACCCGATCGCCACGGAACCACCGTTGGGCACCCGGCCTGGAAACCCTCCTACGCTGCAAGAAGCGGAGGATACCCTAAGAAGCCTGGCCCGGCACCGGGAGGAGGTCGCCAGGATGGAAGCCAGCTGGCGTGCCCTAAAACTAAACTTGGAGCGGCGCCAATCCCTCTTACCTGAAGTGTCTGTACCGGAAGGTGAGGCACCCGTTCTAGTAGAGGAGTCCGTGCGGGCATCCCAGCCCTTGCAATGTGATCCGGTTGATGTTGTCGCAGTGGAGGCACCCGTTCCTGCAAAGAACGCTGCACCGGCAGCACCCCAGATCCCGCTGTCTGCCCCCGTCGCTGAGACAGAAGAAGCGACACCCATCCTCATGGAGGAGGCCGCGCAGGCAACAGAGGTCTACCTGTCTGTACCGGAGCCCCGACTGTCATCTGTTCCAGAGCCGGCTGCTTCCTCCGCAGGTGAGCGCCGCCAGGACTGTCGGGCGCCAGGAGAGCTGCCGCAAACCGGACATCGTAAGCTGCAGTTTGATGGTGGAGACATGGAGATGCTGGTGGAGGAGAATTACAACCGGCGTCAGGAGGAAGAGTGGAGACGTCGGGAGCGGGAAGCAGAGCGACAAAGGGAGCAGCGAGAATCCCAAAAGCTTCGGCAACGTAACCTGGAGAAGGACCGGGCAGATAAGGACCGGATGAGAAAAGATAAAGGAACCCTGTGGGAGCCGCGGCGTAAGGGTGCAGTACGGAACTTTAAGTTAAAAGGTGGTTGGGGCTTCATCCAGGAGCCTGGACTTTATTTAGAAGTGTTTGTGACCCGGCGGGACGTGGAGACTCACCTCCCAGAAGGACACCCGGGGAGGGACCTGTTGCCAGGAGACTTGGTGACTTACACCCGACACTGGGGTTACAATGGATGGTACGCCCTAAATGTTACCAGGTGCGACCCCTACTCCCCAGAGTGTCAGGAACCTGTGAGACCCTCCGAGCTTCAGCCTCCCACATCCAGGCCTCTGCACAAGTGCCCACGCCGTAAATCTCCCCAGCCTCCCTCAGTGGTCTCCTCAGCAGCCCCAGCTATGGACATGATAATGATAGCTGGCCCGTACCCGGCGCCTGTTAGGCCCCTGGGGTTCGTTCAGTCCGGGACATAGGGCTCCAGACCCGGAGGGAGATGAAAGAGGTGGCCACACAGACACAGATAGCGGGTCACGACTTGACTGTACAGGCCACATGACGTCATCAGGTCCTGGTGGTCCTTGGTGTCTCGGATGTTTGGCAAGCATCAGAAGAGTACCAGGTGGTACCTGGAACACCCCTGCCAAAGAATTATAAAGAACCCGGACAGGGTTTCCTGTATGTAAATAGTTAAATTGTTGATGTACCCGGACGGGTGAATGTTCATAAAAAAGTTTTTTAATTTAATAAAAAACACAACACAGTTTTCATTACTTTTATTACAGTCTCATCCTGCGACGCCATCAGATCTCCTGTAAAAAAATGGAAAAAAAAAACAGCAGTATACCACCTGTCCGACGCAGTCCATAGTAACGAGTGTCCCACGACGATCCAGCTCTGCTACATCAGAATGACAGGCAGAGCCTGTCATCCCGGCGCAGCACAGCTGATTACCTGCTTCCCCGGCGGTGACGTCATCGGACTGGTTTACGGCCGGGATTACCCTGCAGTCACTGCAGTTATCGCGAAAAACTGCATGTGACCGCCAGGGAAAAGATAATGGCGGCCATCAAGCAGTCCAGGACGTGACCGCCGGAGATCTTCTGCCAGGTAAGTGCCGCTGACTCCTGACAGACCCGACCGACGGACACTCACAGTGACAGTGACAAATCCGATTCCGGTATCCGATATGACGAAAATATCGGTACTCGGAATCGAAAGCCCGATACAGCTAATATCGGCCGATACCCGATATTTGCAGTATCGTATCGCTCAACACTAGTACTAAGTACAACTTTGCAAATTACATGTATTTACATTCCCAATCTTTTATTCTTTCTTTCTTAAAGGACGACTATAATGTATTCAAAGCCGAAAATAGTGATGTCTAAAAGATGCATAAGTTTAATTAAAGAGATTTCATTCAGGTATATGTAATATATGTACAGTGTGTGTACAGAAAAAAAAGCAGAATATAGTTCAAAATATGAACCAATTACTTCACCAGTTAACATGGCATTATGATAATGAATCTCAATCACTGAAATGAAATGCTGGGAGTGTTTCAAATGACCTTCCCCAAAGACGTCTGAGTTTTTCTCTTTAATCATTTTTTATTATAATTCAAAGAAAGGCCTAAAAATGGGATTTCCCAGTATTATAAGGATTATATTAGCCAGCAATTAGGTGCTGCAAGAGCAATTTATTCATCTAGCTAAAGGGTCATGTGTTTTTCATCGAAAAATATCTAATGATTGCCCACCAAATTTGTTCCTGCATAACTGGATTATTGAGCCTTTACTGGGAAACAAGAACATATACTTGTCTAAAATTTTGAAACTTTGACTAAGGCCACTCTCACAGGTTCAGTATTTTACATCAGTATCTGTAAGCCAAAACCAGGAGTGGGTGATAATACAGAAGTGGTGACGTGTTTCTACTATACTTTTCCTCTGATTGTCCCACTTCTGATTTTGGATTACAAACACTGATGTAAAAGACTGATCAAATACTGAACGTGTGAATGTGGCCTAACAGGTGCTACTGCATTACTATATATGACACAAATTAACTGTTTAGCACAAAAATTGGAATTAATGATCAGTTGGGAGAAAAGAGAACATAGCAGTGGCTTGTTTTTCTGGATTGTTCTTGATAGAATTAAATCTCATATAACTTTTTCTATGCATATCACTATTAAGATTATATTGAAATGGTAATACTCATAAATATAGTTGAAATATTAATGTTTTATATATTTCTCTAGAGATAAATGGAAGGTCATTTGTATACACTTTCTTATTTACTTACTGAGATTGGCAGATTACATCTTTGGGAAGGATTGGTCTACTGAAGATCAACTTGGAACCTCAATGGTAAAAACATTGGCAGCTGATGCATTTATAAAATCAAATGGAAATCGTACCCTTGGCTCTCATGACAAGTAATGACATTTAGGTTATGAGCAGATTGTCATGAGAGATATAGTTTATTTTCTGAGACAGATGGATATTCATATGCTCATGACACTAATCTGAGCAGTATTTCTCTTAAATGAACCAGAAATAGAAGGTATAGTAAACTGACAAACTCAAACCACGCTCATATTATAAACACTCGAAGTCAAGGAGCCAGAACTTGAGTTGTCTTTTTTTTTAAGGCTTTACAGGCTGTCCAAGAGGATATGATTCAGGTGAAGGCAGGGAAAGCACACACTTTAGGTGACTATGCTGACATTTCTGATCACATGTTTGCTGTATGGTTATCAGGAAAAAAAGAGACTAAACACACTCATGTTTATATTGTGTAACACTCTGTCACAAATACAAATTGACCACACTCTATGCTCTTAGTACAGTTCTACCAATTTAAAAATCTAGACATATGGAAAAATATTTAGACTTGAGAGTCCTCAGTGGTTGATACCTTTTAATGGCTAACTGAAAAGATGGTAACAAATTGCAAGCTTTCGAGACTACTCAGGTCTCTTCATCAGGCTAGACTAATACAAAATCTGAAGAATCACATATTTATATACACAAAAGGAAACAGGAATAATGCAATAGGTAAGACAAGTGACGTGAAGCAGAACTGTCATTATGGCAGAGGGATGAACATAAATATTGGAACAGTTCATAGATAACGAGAGAAAGTTTTATTGCCCTCTGATTGGGGTCTGGTATTGTGTTTTGATGCCCCTAGAAGGTCAGGGAAGCAGATTCCTTAATTGATATAGAAAGACATAAATCCATGTGACACGTTCATTCCAGCACTAAGAGTGTCAAAGGTCATCATAAGTTTTAATTCCCAAATCTTTCTATCTTTCTCAGATTTGAAGTTAGATTTTAATACAAGTAATTCCATATGATTCTTCAGATTTTGTATTAGTCTAGCCTGATGAAGAGACCTGAGTAGTCTCGAAAGCTTGCAATTTGTTACCATCTTTTCAGTTAGCCATTAAAAGGTATCAACCACTGAGGACTCTCAACGGTACGAAGATACACATCTTTCCTATAGACATATGGGAGTCATTCTTCAGTCTCTGTACTAAATGTCTCAAGGATTGGTTTAATATTAACTTGCTCTTCTCCTACTGTTTTCTAGGGAAATACATATTAAGGGACCACTTTGTGGACTTGGGAGGGATATATATATATATATATATATAATTAAGTTAAAACCAATTTAGGATCCCCCTTTAAAAAAAACTTCACTAACAAGCCCTAAAGCGTAAATTGTATTATTATTTTAAATAACGGGGTACATAGAAATTTACCGTATATACCCATGTATAAGCCGAGATTTTCAGCCCATTTTTTAGGGCTGAAAGTCCCCCTCTCGGCTTATACGCGGGTCATATACGGGGGTCGGCGGGGAGGGGGAGCGGGGTGTCGGATCATACTCACCCCTCCGCCGGCACGGTCTCTGCTGCCCCCCTGCTTCTCCCACGATCTCCGGCTCCTTCCTGCAGCTGTCACATGGCACCGCTCATTAAAGTCTTGAATATACACATACAGTCATGGCCAAAAGTTTTGAGAATGACACAAATATTATATTTTCACATGATCTGCTGCCCTCTGGTTTTTATGTGTGTTTGACAGATGTTTTTATCACAGACAGAAATATAATAATTGCAAACATATGAGTAACAAAAGCTTATATTGACAGTTAGAATGAGTTAATGCAGCAAGTCAATATTTGCAGTGTTGACCCTTCTTTTTCAGGACCTCTGCAATTCTCCCTGGCATGCTCTCAATCAACTTCTGGACCAAATCCTGACTGATAGCAGTCCATTCTTGCACAATCAATGCTTTCATTTTGTCAGAATTTTTAGGTTTTTGTTTGTCCACCCGTCTCTTGATGATTGACCACAAGTTCTCAATGGGATTAAGATCTGGGAGTTTCCAGGCCATGGACCCAAAATTCTCATGTTTTGTTCCCTGAGCCATTTAGTTATCACCTTTGCTTTATGGCAAGGTGCTCCATCATGCTGGAAAAGGCATTGTTGATCGCCAAACTGCTCTTGGAGGGTTGGGAGAAGTTGCTCTTGGAGGACATTCTGGTACCATTCTTTATTCATGGCTGTGTTTTTAGGCAAGACTGTGAGAGAGCCGATTCCCTTGGCTGAGAAGCAACCCCACACATGAATGGTTTCAGGATGCTTAACAGTTGGCATGAGACAAGACTGGTGGTAGCGCTCACCTTGTCTTCTCCGAATGAGGCGTTTTCCTGATGTCTCAAACAATCGAAAAGGGTATTCATCAGAGAAAATAACTTTACCCCAGTCCTCAGCAGTCCACTGCCTGTACCTTTTGCAGAATATCAGTCTGTCCATGATGTTTTTTCTGGAGAGAAGTGGCTTCTTTGCTGCCCTCCTTGAGACCAGGCCTTGCTCCAAGAGTCTCCGCCTCACAGTGCGTGCAGATGCACTCACACCTGCCTGCTGCCATTCCTGAGCAAGCTCTGCACTGCTGGTAACCCGATCCGCAGCTGAAACACTTCTAAGAGACGGTCCTGGCACTTGCTGGTCTTTCTTGGGCGCCCTGGAGCCTTTTTGGCAACAATGGAACCTCTCTCCTTGAAGTTCTTGATGATGCGATAGATTGTTGACTGAGTGCAATCTTTCTAGCTGCGTTTACTCTTCCCTGTTAGGCCATTTTTGTGCATTGCAATGATGACTGCACATGTTTATTTAAGATAACCATGGTTAACAGAAGAGAAACAATGATGCCAAGCACCAGCCTCCTTTTAAAGTGTCCAGTGGTGTCATTCTTACTTAATCATGACAGATTGATCTCCAGCCATGTCCTCATCAACACCCACACCTGTGTTAATGGAGCAATCACTGAAAAGAGGTTATCTGGTCCTTTTAAGGCTGGGTTGCAATGATGTTGAAATGTGTTTTGGGGATAAAGTTCATTTTCTAGCCAAATATTGACTTTGCAAGTAATTGCTGTTAAGCTGATCACTCTTTATAACATTCTGGAGTATATGCAAATTGCCATTAGAAAAAGTGAAGCAGTAGACTTTGTAAAAATTAATATTTGTGTCATTCTCAAACTTTTGGCCATGACTGTATTCATGACTTTAATGAGCGGTAGCACATGACCGCTGCAGGACTGAAGCGCTGCGGAGAGCGCCGGGAGAAGAGGAGAGGCTGCAGGGACGCGCGGTGATGGGGTGAGTATAGTGATATTTACCTCTCCCTCGGTCCACCGCAGCGCACTGCTCCCTCGGTCTGACTCCTCTGTGTGTGAATGATCAGGCAGAGGGCGCGATGATGTCATTAGTGCGCGCCCCGCCCCCTGCCAGATCATCACACACAGAGGAGTCAGACCGAGGGAGCAGTGGGCTGCGGTGGACCGAGGGAGAGGTAAATATCTCAGGTGCCGGGGTCCTGAGCGAGCAGTGACACCCCCTGCCTGCTCAGGACACCGGCACCTGGCCCCCAGCGACGAGAGGTGAGTATGTCATTTTTTTTTGCAGCAGCAGCAGCATATGAGGCCTATAATATGGGGCATAATTGTGCAGCATATGGGGCATAATATGGAGCATATGGGGGCATAATATGGAGCATATAGGGGCAAAAGCTGTGGAACATATGGGGCATAATCTGGAGCATATGGGGGCATAATATGGAGCATATGGGGGCATAAGCTGTGGAACATATGGGGCATAATCTGGAGCATATGGGGGCATAATATGGAGCATATGGGGCATAATATGGAGCATATGGGGCATAAGCTGTGGAACATATGGGGCATAATCTGGAGCATATGGGGGCATAATATGGAGCATATGGGGCATAATATGGAGCATATGGGTGTTATGTTTCAGTAGCTGAGGAGTGCAGGTAAAAAAAAAGGCAATACACCAGAGCAGTTGGAATCTATGGGATTGCAGTACCCTGACTAACCACCACAACTAGAGGCAGCCGTGGAGCGTTCCTACGTTGGTCCTAGACGCCTCGTCACAGCCTGAGAAACTAACTACACCTAAAGATAGAAATAGGAAAGCTATCTGCCCCGGAGCAGAACCCCAAAGATAATAGAAAGCCCCCAAACATGTAATGGCGGTTAGACAAGAGGAAATACTGACACAGAAAGAAAATAGAATGAGCAAACGCTGGGGCCCAAACTATCTAAATAGAAAAGGATAGGAAGGGTACTTACTGCAATCCCAGAAAACCCTGAAAAACACCAACTCTACTAATTTCAAAATCACCTGAGATCACACGACCTCTACCACCTAAATTAGCTCTCTGGTGTAACAAAATCAAAACAGCAGCCACTGAAAAAACTGGAAAAAGCAAAAGAACAAAACTCAGTGGCTGAACTAAACTGAGAAGGCAGAAGCCCCCGGAGGGGACCCAGAAGGCCCCCAAAGAAGTGCAAGACAAAATGCAAAAATATAGCAATAACACAAAAGAAGAAAAAATCTTATCTGGTAGCAGGAGATGCAGACACGACACAGCAGGCTACAAGGGAAACTGGAATGAAGGATTCAGACCAGAACAATTGATCACCGGCAACCCGATGGGAAAATGACTCCCTTATATAAGACCAGTCAGTAACACCTGATTCCCAGTCCTCACAATCTTCACTAGTACCGCTTGTAACCACCAGAGGGAGCCTCTGCTCAGAACTCATCTCAAACCCATTCACAACAGTACCCCCCCCTTGAGGAGGGGTCACCGAACCCTCATTTGAGCAACCAGGTCGGTCAGGATGAGTTCTATGATACGCACGGATAAGTCTCCTAGCATGGATGTCCGAAGCAAACACCCAAGAATTGTCTTCCTGACCATAACCTCTCCATTTAACCAAATACTGGAGTTTCCGTCTAGAAAAACGAGAATCCAATATTTTCTCAACCACATACTCCAGATTGCCCTCAACCAAAACAGGGTCAGGAGGCACAGCAGCAGGAACCACTGGCTCAACAAACCTCTTCAACAAGGACTTGTGGAACACATTATGGATCTTAAATGTCCCTGGAAGAAGCAAACGAAAAGAAACAGGATTAATAATCTCCATAATCTTATAAGGTCCAATGAACCTAGGCTTAAATTTAGGAGATGCTACTCTCATAGGAATATTCTTTGAGGACAACCAGACCAAGTCCCCCACTTCAAACCGAGGACCATCAGTCCTATGCCGGTTAGCAAACCGCTGGGCCTTCTCCTGAGAGAGGGACAACCTCTCCACTACCTGGTCCCAAATCTGTTGCATACGCTCCACAACAGAGTCAACACCTGGACAGACAGAAGCCTCCGTCTGTCCTGAAGAAAATCGAGGGTGAAACCCAGAATTACAGAAAAACGGAGACATCAAAGTGGCAGAGCTAGCCCTATTATTAAGAGCAAACTCAGCCAAAGGCAAAAAAGAGACCCAGTCATCCAGATCAGCAGACACAAAGCATCTAAGATAAGTCTCCAATGTCTGGTTTGTTCTCTCAGTTTGACCATTGGTCTGAGGATGAAATGCCGAGGAGAAAGACAATTGAACACCCAGTTTAGAACAAAAAGTCCTCCAAAATTTGGAAACAAACTGGACTCCTCTGTCAGACACAATGTTCTCAGGAATGCCGTGTAAACGAACCACGTGCTGAAGGAACAACGGCACCAATTCAGAGGAGGAAGGCAACTTAGGTAATGGCACAAGATGTATCATTTTGGAAAACCTATCACAAATTACCCAGATGGTGGTCATTCTCTGAGAAACAGGAAGATCGGAAATGAAATCCATAGAGATATGGGTCCATGGTCTCTTGGGCACAGGCAATGGCATCAACAAACCACTAGAGCGAGAGCAAGGCTTGGAGCGAGAGCAAGTCCCGCAGGACTGCACAAATTCCCTGACATCACGAGACAAGGTAGGCCACCAAAAGGACCGACTAACCAAGTCTCTGGTACCAAAAATTCCGGGATGCCCAGCCAATGCGGAACAATGAATCTCAGACATCACACTCTTTTTCCATTGGTCCGGGACAAACAATTTTCCAACAGGGCAGCGCTCGGGCCTATCCTCCTGACACCCCTCCAGAGCAAGTCTCAAATTGGGCGAGATGGCGGAAAGAACTACACCCTCTTTCAAAATAACAGAAGGATCAGATAACTCAGGAGAGTCCGCAAGGAAACTCCTCGAGAGGGCATCCGCCTTAACATTCTTAGTGCCAGGAAGAAAGGAAACCACAAAATTAAAACGTGTGTTAAAACAAGGCCCACCTGGCCTGTCTAGGATTGAGTCGCTTGGCAGATTCCAGATAGACCAGATTCTTATGGTCCGTAAGGACCACCACCTGATGTTTGGCTCCCTCCAGCCAATGTCTCCACTCTTCAAAAGCCCACTTCATGGCCAATAACTCCCGATTACCCACTTCATAATTACGTTCAGTAGGAGAAAATTTTCGAGAGAAAAAGGCACAAGGGTTACTTTTAGAGGTCTCTGGATCTTTTTGGGACAAAACGGCACCTGCCCCAATTTCAGAGGCATCAACCTCCACCTGAAATGGCAGAGAAACATCAGGCTGCCGTAGAACAGGAGCAGAAGTGAATCTCTGCTTAAGTTCCTGAAATGCAGAGACTGCCTCAGGAGGCCAATTCACCACATCAGAACCCTTTCTGGTCAAATCAGTTAATGGTTTAACAATAACCGAGAAATTACCAATAAATTTACGATAAAAATTGGCAAAACCCAAAAATCTCTGAAGAGCCTTTAATGAAGTAGGTTGGACCCAATCACAGATGGCTTGAACCTTGACCGGGTCCATTTCAATAACAGATGGGGACAAAATGAATCCCAGAAATGAGATCCTCTGTACGCCAAAAAGACACTTTGATCCCTTCACATACAGAGCATTCTCTCTCAAAATCTGGAACACAGTTCGAACATGTTTCACATGAGAGTCCCAGTCATTAGAAAAAATCAAGATATCATCCAAATAAACAATCAGAAATTTGTCCACAAAATCCCTGAAAATGTCATTCATGAAGGACTGGAAGACGGAAGGAGCATTAGTGAGCCCAAAGGGCATCACTAGGTACTCAAAATGCCCTTCAGGGGTATTGAATGCCGTCTTCCATTCATCCCCATGCTTAATGCGAATAAGGTTATACGCCCCCTGAGGTCAAGCTTGGTAAACCAAGTAGCGTTTTTCACCCTGGAAAACAGGTCAGAAATCAAGGGTAACGGGTATTGATATTTCACAGTAATATTGTTCAAGAGACGATAATCAATACACGGCCTTAATGAACCATCTTTTTTGGCCACAAAGAAAAAACCGGCACCTAAGGGTGAAGAGGATGGTTTGATATGACCCTTCTCCAAAGATTCCTTGATATAAGACCGCATAGCGTCATGTTCAGGTACAGACAAGTTAAAAAGGCGACCTTTAGGGAATTTACTACCCGGCACTAATTCAATAGCGCAGTCATAGCTCCTATGGGGAGGCAAGGATGCAGATTTACTTTCGCTAAACACATCAGAAAAATCAAACAAAAAGTCAGGAACATCCTGAGCCTGGGGGGAGGCAAAAAAACAGGAGTGTTGGTATTAACACATTGGCAGCCCCAACTGGTTACAGACACAGACTTCCAATCCAAAACAGGATTATGAGACTGCAACCAAGGGAAACCCAGCACGATAATGTCATGCAGATTATATAGAACCAAAAATTTGCAGCACTCCTGGTGATCAGGTTCAACCCTCATTATCACCTGAGTAGAAAACTGGGGTTTATTCTCAGCCAAAGGGTAAAATCGATCCCCAGTAGGGAATAGACTTCTGTAGGGGTATCAAGGGGAACCCACAACGTTTAGCAAAATCATAATCCATCAGGTTAATAGCTGCTCCAGAATCAACGAAAGCCTGAGCAGAAAATGAGGACAGAGAGCATATCAGAGTGACAGTTAATAAAAACTTAGTCTGAACACTACCCATGACAACTGAGCGTGCAAAACGTCTTCCCCGCTTAGGGCAGACTGAAATAGCATGAGAGGCATCACCACAGTAGAAACATAACCCATTGCGCTTTCGAAACTCATGACGCTGTGCCCCAGACACCACTCTATCACACTGCATGGTTTCAGGAGCTGGTTCACAAGGCAACACCATTCCACGCATACTTCTCCGCTCACGCAAACGTCTGTCAATTTGAATCGCTAATGACATAGAATCATTGAGACCAGAGGGGACAGGGAATCCCACCATAACATCCTTTACATTATCTGACAGACCCTTCCGGAAAAGGGCCGCCAAAGCGTCGTCATTCCATTTGGTCAGGACTGCCCACCTACGGAATCTCTGACAGTATAACTCAGCGTCATCAAGCCCCTGATTTAATGCCAACAAGGCTTTTTCAGCTTGATCAGTGACATTAGGCTCATCGTACAATAACCCCAAAGCCTGAAAAAACGCATCAACATCACTCAAAACAGGATCCCCAGGTATCAGGGAAAAAGCCCAATCCTGAGGATCGCCGCGCAGGAGAGAGATGATAATTTGAACCTGCTGCGCTGCGTTTCCTGAGGACTTAGATTTTAAGGCAAAAAACAATTTACAATTATTTTTGAAATTCTGAAACTTAGCTCGATCCCCTAAAAACAAATCTGGCATGGGGATCCTAGGTTCCACAACAGGCAACCCAGCAAGATAGATAGCAATACTCGAACCTCAGTGGCAAGCTGATCCACACGGCCAGACAACTGTGCAAACTCCATTGGGAGAAAAGATCCTCCCCAGCACCCAGAGATACAGAGGGAAAAAAAAAAAAAAAAAATGCAACAAACAGAAAAATATCTCTGACAACTCTGACAACCTGTTTTTCTATCACAATATTTTTTCCCTTCTGTGAGTACCATACAATTTTCTATTGGCCGGTGATACTGTTATGTTTCGGTAGCTGAGGAGTGCAGGTAAAAAAAAAGGCAATACACCAGAGCAGTTGGAATCTATGGGATTGCAGTACCCTGACTAACCACCACAACTAGAGGCAGCCGTGGAGCGTTCCTACGTTGGTCCTAGACGCCTCGTCACAGCCTGAGAAACTAACTACACCTAAAGATAGAAATAGGAAAGCTATCTGCCCCGGAGCAGAACCCCAAAGATAATAGAAAGCCCCCAAACATGTAATGGCGGTTAGACAAGAGGAAATACTGACACAGAAAGAAAATAGAATGAGCAAACGCTGGGGCCCAAACTATCTAAATAGAAAAGGATAGGAAGGGTACTTACTGCAATCCCAGAAAACCCTGAAAAACACCAACTCTACTAATTTCAAAATCACCTGAGATCACACGACCTCTACCACCTAAATTAGCTCTCTGGTGTAACAAAATCAAAACAGCAGCCACTGAAAAAACTGGAAAAAGCAAAAGAACAAAACTCAGTGGCTGAACTAAACTGAGAAGGCAGAAGCCCCCGGAGGGGACCCAGAAGGCCCCCAAAGAAGTGCAAGACAAAATGCAAAAATATAGCAATAACACAAAAGAAGAAAAAATCTTATCTGGTAGCAGGAGATGCAGACACGACACAGCAGGCTACAAGGGAAACTGGAATGAAGGATTCAGACCAGAACAATTGATCACCGGCAACCCTGATGGGAAAATGACTCCCTTATATAAGACCAGTCAGTAACACCTGATTCCCAGTCCTCACAATCTTCACTAGTACCGCTTGTAACCACCAGAGTGAGCTTCTGCTCAGAACTCATCTCAAACCCATTACAACATATGGGGCATAAGCTGTGGAACATAGGGGCATAATCTGAGCATATGGGGCATAATATGGACATATGGGGCATAAGCTGTGGACATATGGGCATAATTGGAGCATATGGGGGCATAATATGGAAGGCATATGGGGGCATAAGCTGTGGAACATATGGGGCATAATCTGGAGCATATGGGGGCATAATATGGAGCATATGGGGCATAATCTGTGGAACATATGGGGCATAATATGGAGCATATGGGGGCATAATCTGTGGAACATATGGGGCATAATCTGGAGCATATGGGGGCATAATCTGTGGAACATATGGGGCATAATCTGGAGCATATGGGGGCATAATCTGTGATCATACGGGCATAATCTGTGAAATATGGGGCATAATCTGGAGCATGGACAAATCTGTGGAGCATATTGGGCATAATCTGTGGAGCATATGGGGCATAACCTGTGGAGCATCATATGGGGGCATAATCATTTTTCACCCTAGGCTTATACGCGATAATTTTCCCAGTTTTTTGTGGCAAAATTAGGGGGTCGGCTTATACACGGGTCGGCTTATACATGAGTATATACGGTATACATTTTGTACCTACACTACGTAAATTATTACAATTATGTATAGAGGCGATTGCCTAGAATATCAAGTGGTGAAACCCTGGGGTGTCAACCCTATTTGGCAATTTTTGTAAAGCACATGTCCCCCAACATGTTTCACCACAGAAGCTGCGTCATCAGATGATGGAACATTAGCTAGAATGGCAGTCGGCCAAATAAGCCTTGCATATATAGCCTCTGTGCCTCTTGACTTAACCAATAGAATTTCATGTGTCTTAAAGTAGGAAATTACCTATGTTGTATTTAGCCAACCATATAAAGTGATAGTACTCAACAATCACTGTAACCTTTTCTAGGGAAAAGGGCAACTGTGAACATAATCTCCAAAAGATCACATCTTTGGGAAGAAATCTCACTGAAGAAGAAAAGTCATAATGATATGCCAGGATTCCCTATTTAAGTAAAGACAAAGCTGTATACGGTTTTTAAATAGCAGTCAGATTATGTCCATGTCATAGGTTGTAGTCATTGGGGAAAAGAGAAAACAAAATCATACTGCACCCCAATCTTCCAGCCATTGGTGCAGCACTGAGCAGTTTGTGAATATGCTGCGTAGGACATTAACCCTTAAGTGACAGAGCCAATTTGCAGCTTAATGACAGGGCCAATTTTTACAATTCTGACCACTGTCACTTTATGAGGTTATAACTCTGGAACGCTTTAATGAATCCAGCTGATTCTGAGATTGTTTTTTCGTGACATATTATACTTCACGTTAGTGGTAAAAAATTTTTTATATGACTTGCGTTTATTTATGAAAAAAACGGAAATATGGTGAAAAGTTTGAAAATTTAGCAATTTTCAAACTTTAAATTTTTATGCCTTAAATCAGAGAGATACAGTACAGACCAAAAGTTTGGACACACCTTCTCATTCAATGATTTTTCTGTATTTTCATGACTATGAAAATTGTAGAATCACACTGAAGGCATCAAAACTATGAATTAACACATGTGGAATTATACATTACTAGAGTTGAGCGATACTTTCCGATATCAATAAGTATCGGATCGGAATGGGTATCGCCGATACCCAAAAAGTATCAGCGATACCCGATACCGATACCGGAAATCCAATGTAAGTCTATGGGAACAAAATATCGGAATTAAAAAAAAAACATTCTTGCCTTGTAGGTTAATTGTACATGAAGGAAAACAACAAAGAGTAATGTAGAATGTATTGGGGGAGGTTGAGGAGACATTAAAGGCATAGATGTTTAACCCAATCAAATGAAATAGCAGTAATCCTTTTTTTTTAAAGACGTTTGGATTGACGAAGAAATTGACAATGTTGTTAACCTTTTTTCTATTTTGGCAAATATGTATGTTTCACAACTTCCATGCTCTTCACCTTTTTAACTTCTGCCACACTTTCTCCTTCATAATCTTCAGCAGCATCATCTTTTTCATCAAATTATTCTTCATCTTCACCTTATTTATCTTCTTCTTAAACTTCTTGCTATTCATCTTTTTGTTAACATTACTCATATTCTTCTTATTAAACTATTATTCTTCTTCATATTCTACTTCTTCATCTTCTTCCTATTCATCTTCTTCATCATATTCTTATTTGTGACAGAGATTCCTGTACTTGTAATCTGTAAAATTATGAATTTTTCATCCTTCCTTTCTTGCTGTCACCAAAGATTTAAATTACAACAGTGTTTGTCCGCGTTCAGTTTAGCCTGCAGCAGCAGCAGCAGGCTTTTCCAGGGGCACGACGAGGAGGAACGGACTCACCCCCATACACTGCTTAGTCTTCTTCTGCTTATAATTTAGAGCATATATTTAGCTCTTAATTTTGGTCTTATACTTCATGTTCCTCTGCTTTTTGATCTTCTGCTTATTGTTCTTCTGTCTCTTGTTCTGTATCTTGTAGTTTGGCTTAACATTCTTTTGTCCTGTTGGTAATCTTCTTCTGGGTAATCTTTTATTTGTTCTTTGTGATGGTGTTCAGGCTGGTTGGCTTGATGCTCGTCGTCCTTGTGGTCGTCGTCTTCTTCGGGGTGGTCTCCAGGGTCGTCGTCGTCATCCTCTTCAGGGTCCTCGTCTTCAGGGTCCTCGTCTTCGGGCTCGTCGTCTTCTTCGGGGTGGTCATCAGGGTCGTCGTCTTCATTGTTGGTGATCCATAGTGATTACCCAAAAAAACATTTAAAAAATCTTCAATTTGGAAATGTAGCTGAAGGTACAAGAAGGCTGACTAACTTCCGAGAACCAGCTAACATTACTGGAACCCGGACGGGTATCAGGTTGTACAAGAGACAATGGAAGTAACGAGGACCAGCTGACTGTGCTGGAACCCGGAGGGGCAGCAGAAGGAAAAGAGCCAATGGCACAACCGAGGACCAGCTGGCGTTACTGGTACACGGTTACTAAGCAGGAGGTACCTGAGCTCCAAAGCACACCAAGGACTAGCAGACGTTGCTGGAACTCGGATACCGAGATGGAGGCACCTAGGCCAAAGGCACTGCGGAGAACCAGCTGACGGTACTGGAACCCGGACGGGTAGCAGAAGGTACAAGAGCCAATGGAAGTAACGAGGACCAGCTGACTGTGCTGGAACCCGGAGGGGCAGCAGAAGGAAAAGAGCCAATGGCACAACCGAGGACCAGCTGACGTTACTGGGACACGGTTACTAAACAGGAGGTACCTGTGCTCCAAAGCACTACCAAGGACCAGCAGACGTTGCTGGAACTCGGATACCGAGATGGAGGCACCTAGGCCAAAGGCACTGCGGAGAACCAGCTGACGGTACTGGAACCCGGACGGGTAGCAGAAGGTACCCATGGAAATTTAAGTTGACAGGCCGCGAGCCGGCCGCAGTTACCGAATCCCACAGTCCTACAGTGGGTGATTGTCCTATTGTCACAACGGAAACAGCCTTTATTTACATATCCCGCAGCACACATAGGAAGCACCTAAACTGCAGGCACCATAGAGTCGGCTAACCCGACCGCAACACGACAGGACAACATATTGGAGGCTAAGTGACTTTTACACTGACAGGAAACAGCTGGCTTGCTGTAACCAGTCTGGGCAGGAGTGAGTACCCGTGCCAATTACACTTCCGAGCAACAACTGGCGGTGTTGGAGCCCAGGGATGAGAGGAGAACAGAGTGGAGGCAGCAGGACTTTTTGCCGTTCACACAGCAGGGGAACAGCTGACATTACTGAACCCCAGTAACACAGGAGCAAGTGTTGTCTGTGCTAACAGCACTTCCGAGCAACAACTGGCGGTGTTGGAGCCCAGGGATGAGAGGAGAACAGAGTGGAGGCAGCAGGACTTTTTGCCGTTCACACAGCAGGGGAACAGCTGACATTACTGAACCCCAGTAACACAGGAGCAAGTGTTGACCGTGCTAACAGCACTTCCGAGCAACAACTGGCGGTGTTGGAGCCCAGGGATGAGAGGAGAACAGGGTGGAGGCAGCAGGACTTTTTGCCGTTCACACAGCAGGGGAACAGCTGACATTACTGAACCCCAGTAACACAGGAGCAAGTGTTGACTGTGCTATCAGCACTTCCGAGCAACAACTGGCGGTGTTGGAGCCCAGGGATGAGAGGAGAACAGGGTGGAGGCAGCAGGACTTTTTGTCGTTCACACAGCAGGGGAACAGCTGACATTACTGGACCCCAGTAACACAGGAGCAAGTGTTGACTGTGCTAACAGCACTTCCGAGCAACAACTGGCGGTGTTGGGGGGTGGTGTGTTGGGGGGGTTGGCAGTCCCAGGGATGAGAGGAGAACAGAGTGGAGGCAGCAGGACTTTTTGCCGTTCACACAGCAGGGGAACAGCTGACATTACTGAACCCCAGTAACACAGGAGCAAGTGTTGACTGTGCTAACAGCACTTCCGAGCAACAACTGGCGGTGTTGGAGCCCAGGGTCAAGGAGGATGTTTAAATACTAGATCAAGTATTTTCCTTGTTACGTGTCAATTAAAAATGTCTATACTCCAAACAAGAGAAATATAACCTTTAGTACCATAAGATGATGATTTTACTTTAAAAAATCAATATAAATTAAGAATTGACAAACATAAACGCATACATTAACATGTTGAAAAGCAATGCAAACCACCAAAAAAATTGGTTAAGTAATCTGCTATACGGTTTTAAATAAAAGCATACAAGTACATATCAGAATCCATTAATGATGGATAAGTAACAGTATGTACACCATTTTTATTGTATAGACAATGAATGTCTGACTTCAAAACATAATCAGCATTACAAGTTATCTGTGACATTCATAAAACTTTACATTTGCAGAATAATATCACTAAACAGTTTATAAAAATATATAAAATTTCCATCATGTAATACTGATAATATGTGCCAATCATTTATATTAACAAACATAACCTTTAAAAAGTGCATAGTGCATAGTGAAAATAGCTATTTATGCCTGACTGTGGACTTGCAAGCATGACAACGGATAGATAAGGTATATATAGATGAGACTGCATAGCCACAGATGGTGAATGGCGATGTAATACTGTACCTCAATAAAGTGTGCGTCACTACTACATCCTTTTTTTTATATAGCTTTATAAACAGGGTACGAGCATGTATGTTTGCGCCTTTGTTTGGACGCACAGACTGACTTCCTGCTGTGACGCGTTGGGTATTGGAGCGTCTGTGCGTCTTATGACGCAGACTAACATTCACGTTGCGCATCGTTCATCATCGCAAGCGTACCGACAACACAAAGGCGTTGTCATGACTGCCTTACTCAGTAAACATGCACCTATGATGAAACATACACGCATGTGCCCTATTACATAAGAAGCTACAAGAAAAACGCGTGTGAGGTGTGACACAGCTGTTTTGTTAAGGTACAGTATTATATCGACATTGTACAGGTGTCGCTATTCAGTCTGATAACTAGATATCATTCACCTTTTCTATCAGTTTTCGTTGTTTCAGCACCACTTGCAGGTATATATTTTGCTATTGTGACTATGCACTATTGACTTTAACAAGGTAATGCATGATTTTTATTACCGATTATCATGTTTACATGATCGACCTTTATGATATGGGCTGTTAACTTTCTTATTAAATATGTATTTTTTAAAATGACACAAATATAAGTAATGTTGAAGAGGACTATTCCTACATCCATTGTTTGCACAATATTACAGGTGTACATCACGTCCCTTAATCAACATTGGATTATTATATTTACTTGTATGCTTTTATTTAAAAGCCAAGAACACTGAAGTCTAACCTTCGCACTGCAGCTGTTGTCAAAGTTCAACCCACATTATGCACTTCCAACATTGCAGCATTTGAGTCATGATGTGAGTTGGATTTGTCTAAGCTATGGAGTGACAAGGTTGACCATCAGTATCCTATAAGCATAAGTAGGCTTTTGTGTTAGCATTTGTGTTCGACATGTGCATATCTGCAATAATATGTCACAATTATTTTGTTACAGATTTGTGACAAAGACTAATCATTTTATGGTTTTGAAGCTGACGTTTCACTTGTTTACAGCTTAGAAATCAGGGTGTAGCCTCATATCTATGTGTAGCACTAGCCACTTTGACATGTCATGTTTTTTTCACCATGTGTAGGTAGCTAGCAGTAATTTTTGCCGGACACACAGCTGGGGAACAGCAGGCTTCACTGAACCCCACAAACACATCAGCGTTTTTTTTCATCTGTGCATCCAACACTTCTGAGCAGCAACTGGCGGTGTTGAAGCCAGGGTCAAGGAGGGTGTAGGCAGAGGCCTAGTATGAGATGTTTGAAGTTTAATTTGTAGTTAGCAGCAGTAATTTTTGCCAGACACACAGCAGGGGAACAGCAGGCGTTACTGAACCCCACAAACACATCAGCGATTCTTTTCATCTGTGCATCCAACACTTCTGAGCAGCAACTGGCGGTGTTGAAGCCCAGGGTCAAGGAGGGTGTAGGCAGAGGCCTAGTATGAGATGTTTGAAGTTTAATTTGTAGTTAGCAGCAGTAATTTTTGGCACACACACAGCAGGGGAACAGCAGGCGTTACTGAACCCCACAAACACATCAGCGATTGTTTTCATCTGTGCATCCAACACTTCTGAGCAGCAACTGGCGGTGTTGAAGCCCAGGGTCAAGGAGGGTTTTGAAATAAAATATTGAGTTATTGCCTTGTTACGTGGCCATTGCAAATGTATGTACTTCAAACAAGAATAAATGAAGTTTTACTAGGACAATAAAATGATGAATTTCAATTCCAAGAATAAAAATAAACACCCTGCAAATAGAAACGCATATAAGCACATGGCAACAGGAAATGGAACAACACACCACCCAAAAATTAGTTTACAAAATATAGTGTTGTAAATTTAAGAATAAAAGTCCATTTTTGTATTTAGGAATAATGCGTAAGGAACGCTATGTTAAACCATAACATAGTGAAGACAATGGATTTTGTAATAGTCACTCATCATCATCATTGCAATTTATATGTGACAGTCACACACATTTCAATTATTTAAGTTAAGAAAATTGTTACTTTGGACAGCATGTATGACATGTCCAGCATGGACTCATCAATGTGATGACGCAATAATGTACGATAAAAAATAACCATTTAAAATAAAAAAATGCATTGTCACAATTTAAGTGTGTGCCTGCAAGTGTAGGTGAAACAAAGGCTACGGATAGCAAAGGTATAATCTATGTCTGTATCAGACAGTGGACAGCCTCTGATGGGTAATGGCAATGTTATACTGTACGTCAATAAAGTCTGCGGCTGCAATCATGCATTTTTTGCTTGTACAGTGTTGAAGAGGGTAAAAGCATGTCTGGTTGCGCAAGGCTTTATCCGTCAACACTACCTTCCTACTGTCACGCGTAGGGTAGGGTAGCGTGTGTCTATTATATGACTCTCTATAAAATGTGACCTTACGCAGCGTTATTCTGCCCTAGGGACGCCAAAAATACGACAGCAGTAATCATTTACTGTATAATACTCCACCTATGAGCAACAAAAAAAGCACGTTCCCTCTTTAACAATCTACAAGACAAACAAGCATGATGGTTGACGCTGCCTTTATTGAGATACAGTATTAGATCGACATTGTCCATGAGTAACTATGCACTGTGATACCTATATACCATTATTAATTTATATCTGTTGTGGTTGTTTCACCAGCACTTGCAGGTATAACTACCTATTGTCAGTATGCATGATGCACTTTCTAGATGTAATAATTTATTATTGCACATTATTACCAGGTTTAGATGCTGGCCATTTCATATATGGTGTGTGAAGTTACAGTGGGCATCAGTCTGTGTATTTTATTATGTCTGTCATAAATATAACTCGTGAGGATGATGATGATGATGTTTATGATTCGTACATCCATTGACTGCATTATCTTACAGGTACAGATAAAGTTCCTTAAAAAGCATTAATTGATAAGTATGAAATGTACTTTTATGCATTAATGTCAAAAAGTGAACACTATGTTTTAGTTTTTGTTACCATTTATAATAGACATGTGCAGATATGCGCTGTGATGACAAATTATTATTTGTCCATATTTCTTATAAAAATTTATCATTCTAGGCCTGGAAAACTTCAAACTTTCCTGTTTTAAGCATAACAATCAGGGTGACGGCTCTTCCCTATTTGGAGCATGTTCGACATGGGTTTTTCTGTGCATGTGTAGGGAACAGGAGACTTCTTGCCGGACACACAGCAGGGGAACAGCTGGCGTTACTGAACCCCACTAACACTATAGCTTGTGTATTGGTCTGTGGACACGACACTTCTGAGCAGCAACTGGCAGTGTTGTAGCCCAGGGAGTAGAGTTCAGGTGGTAGAAAGATGAACATAACAGGAGACATGGATAACGTTGCCAACCAGTTATTTAATCGGAAACCGGACAGGCAAATTCAGGCGAGATCCATGCCTTGTTCATTTTCAAAAAAGTAAGCCGGTCTACATTATCGGAGGATAGTCGCATGCGACGGTCTGTTAGTACACCACCTGCAGCACTAAAGACGCGCTCCGATAATACACTGGCAGCAGGGCAAGCCAGCACCTCCAATGCATACTGGCTAAGCTCTGGCCATGTATCCAGCTTAGAGACCCAAAACTTGAATGGGGAAGAGCCATCTGGGAGTACACTGAGAGGGCAAGACATGTAGTCTGTCACCATCTTACGGAAACGTTGCCTCCTGCTGACTGAAGCCGTCTCGGATGGTGTAGACATTGGTGGCGCTTCCACAAAACTTTGCCACATTTGGAACATACTGGTCTTGCCCTGTGCAGAGGCGCTGCTTGTGCTCCCTCTTGTTGCAGAGCTGTCTCCACTGCCTCGACGCACAGAGCTGCTTTGTAAAGCAGTAGCAGCAGCAGTGCTCTCGGCTGGAATGGAGAACATTATGGATTGCACCAGTGTGTCTTGGTACTCCCGCATTTTACGCTCCCGGTTCAACAGTGTGATGAGGCTTTGTAAGTTGTCCCGGTAGCGAGGGTCTAGGAGGGTGTACACCCAATAATCAGACGTGGTGAGAATGTGGGCGATGCGGCGGTCGTTTCTCAGGCACTGCAGCATGAAATCAACCATGTGCTGCAGACTCCCAACTGGCCAAGAAACGCTGTCCCCTGCAAGAGGCGTCATCTCTGCCTGCTCTGCATCACCCCACCCTCGCTCTACATACTGACTAGAGCGTTGTGTACCTCCCTCTGGAGCGATGTCTTCCTCCTCCATTGACTCCTCCTCATCCTCCTCACAAAGTGAGCCCTGCCCAGCCCTTTGTGAGGAACCACGTTGCGCTGACTGTCCAGAAGGTGATGGAATTTGTGACTCCTCATCCTCCACCTCTTCCAAAACCTCATCCCTTAGTGCTTGCAGTGTTTTTTGAAGCACAATTTCTGTTAGGAGGTGTCCACCTTTTCTCCCAGTCCCTAGATCTTGTAGGGATTCCTCCCTCGCAACTATAGGTCTTCGTTCAGACTAGCTGAGGACTTTAGCGGGTCTGGTCGCAGGATCAGGTTCCCCGTTACATCGTAGGGATTCAGCTTAGTTCTATTGTAGGGACAGAAGTCCCTTCTTTCCTTAGTGGTTGTAGCAGATCATAACAATGGGTACTGGTCCACGCATAGGTGGTCAGGTGGACTTTGCTACTGATGGCGTTTAGTAGCGCATGTTTAATTTTTCCCTCAACATGCTTTTGCAGACCAGGGACGGCTTGCCTGCTGAAATAAAATGGGCTGGGCACATTGTATTGTGGGACTGCCAATGCCATTAAGTTACGGAAACTGTCAGTCTCCACCAGCCTGAATGACAGCATTTCAAGGGACAGGAGTTTTGCAATGCCAGCATTCAGAGACTGTGCTTGTGGATGGTTTGCCGAGTATGGCCGTCTTTTATCCCATGCCTGTGCTACCAATGGATGTTTTGTGGCCTGGGAGTGTGAGGATGACAGGGAACTTGCAGCTGTGGGTGGAATAACACTGGGTCTCTGGACAACAGTGACAGAGGTTCTTCCATGGCGATCCTGTGAGGAAGCCGAACCAGCTGTGTGTGAGCTGGAGGAAGAGGCTTCAACACGAGCTGAAGATGTAGGTGCTGCTGTAGGTTGGCCTACATCTCCAGTGTGTCTTTGTAACTCAACCACGTGCTTTGTCCGCACATGTTTCCACATATTTGTGGTATTGAGGTTACTGACACTTTTACCTCTTTTTACTTTTTGATTACACAGCTTGCATTTGACATAGCAAACATCATCTGCAATTGTGTCAAAAAAGTACCACGCAGTGCAAGTCCTGGGAGCGCCCGTTTTGGCTTTTGGAAGAGAACTGCTCCGAACGGGTGCCAAACTGGAGGCTACAGGCAACCGAGTCTGCAGCCTACCTCTCCCTCCTGTTTGGACCGTTGGGGCAATCTCTTCCTCAGAGCTGCTCCCACCACCTTCCTGTTCCTCACGCCATGTTGGGTCTTGGACCTCATCATCTCCACTACCCTCTTCCAACACCTGCTGCTGTTGGGTGGTCTGGCCAGCACCATGCTCAACAGAAACTGGCACCTGAGTCTCATCATCATCAGATGCGTTCTGCGGTGTGCTGACCATCGGCACTGGCTCACCCGCCTCTTCAGATTCAGAGAGACACAGCTGTTGCGCATCACTGCATACTCCCTCTTCTTCACATTCCAGAATGCTGCTTGGCTGAGCCCCTGTTTGCAAGCCAACAGATTCTGAGAACAGAAGCAGAGACTCAGCTGGCTCCTGTACAGAGCTCTCTGACTGCCTGGGCAATTTGGCAGGCGGTGAAGAGACAGATGGTTGTTCAACAGTGCTGTGGTCCTGAGAGGAGGTGGAAGCAATTGAAGTCGATGCATTGGCTGCCATCCAACCAACAACGGCTTCAATTTGTTCTTCCCGCAGCAGGGGGGTACGCCGACCTCCTACAAAAGTGTGCATAAAGGAACGATCACGGGGAAAACTGGTGGATGCTGTGTCACTGGGGGCGGCAGCAGCCACAGAATCCCCACGTCCTCTCCCTGCTGAAACTCCACGGCCACGACCACGTGCCTTACTCCCTGCCTTCTTCATCTTGGTAGATTGATAAAGAAAGTCAGAAAAGTTATAAGGCCTAAGTGTGGTTATTCCTCAGAGACTGCAGTGAACACTGCAGACAACTGTTCACTAGCTGTGAAAGGCCCCTTTGTGTACTTCTATAGTATTTGCAACCAATGTATTGTATACGGATGGAAGCGCGTCACACTAATAGATTTGAGTTTTTTGAAATAGAATGGAGCAGCACCAATTAGAGAAAAATGTCAAGGATGAGGCAGTGACACACGCTCAGCAGACTACAAAAAGCAGTGGTTAAAGAACTAACTGGAGCATGATCTGCACTCAAAAAATGAAAACCTCACAGACTACAGTGAACACTGCAGACAACTGTTCACTAGCTGTGAAAGGCCCCTTTGTGTACTTCTATAGTGTCTGCAACCAATGTATTGTATACGGATGGAAGCGCGTCACACTAATAGATTTGAGTTTTTGGAAATAGAATGGAGCAGCACCAATTACAGACAAATGTCAAGGATGAGGCAGTGACACACGCTCAGCAGACTACAACCAGCAGTGGTTGAAGAACTAACTGGAGCATGATCTGCACTCAAAAAATGAAAACCTCACAGACTACAGTGAACACTGCAGACAACTGTTCACTAGCTGTGAAAGGCCCCTTTGTGTACTTCTATAGTGTCTGCAACCAATGTATTGTATACGGATGGAAGCGCGTCACACTAATAGATTTGAGTTTTTGGAAATAGAATGGAGCAGCACCAATTAGAGAAAAATGTCAAGGATGAGGCAGTGACACACGCTCAGCAGACTACAACCAGCAGTGGTTGAAGAACTAACTGGAGCATGATCTGCACTCAAAAAATGAAAACCTCACAGACTACAGTGAACACTGCACACAACTGTTCACTAGCTGTGAAAGGCTCCTTTGTGTACTTCTATAGTGTTTGCAACCAATGTATTGTATACGGATGGAAGCGCGTCACACTAATAGATCACTGTTAATTTCAATTGAATGGAGCAGCACCAATTCCACAAAATAAAAAAAAAAAGAGTCAGTGAGTGACACGTGCAGATGACTACAAACAGCGTTGGATGCAGAGCAAACTGCAGTGTCACCTGCACTCACACACACACCTTGCACAGAGCTGTGAAAACAACACTGCAAGGAAAAAGGATGATTTACAAAGCGGTTTCTCAAATAGCCTGCCTACAGAACAATTCACAAAAACGCTATCTGTAACTGTCCCTCAGAGTCAGCAGAGCAGCGTTCTGTCCCTAACTGAATTCACAGCACAGTGAAGCTAAAATGGCGGCGGCGCCTTTTATAGTGCATTCTGACATCATTTCAGCAGCCAATCACAGCCATGCCATTAGTTAACATGACCGCAGCATTACAGGATGTGCCCACACTTCTTAGTAATCCTCATGGCTGAATAAAATCACACTGCCTCTCAAAGAATTATGGGAACTTCCGATTCCGGTATACGATATAGGAAAAGTATCGGAACTAAGTATCGGAATTCCGATACGGCGAATATCGGCCGATACCCGATACTTGCGGTATCGGAATGCTCAACACTATACATTACACTTTACAAAAAAGTGTGAAACAACTGAAAATATGTCTTATATTCTAGGTTCTTCAAAGTAGCCACCTTTTGCTTTGATTACTGCTTTGCATGCAGAAAAGGAGAACGGATGGACTCTACATGCCTAGTTCCCACCGTGAAGCATGGAGGAGGTGGTGTGATGTGTGGGGGTGCTTTGCTGGTGACACTGTTGGGGATTTATTCAAAATTGAAGGCATAGTGAACCAGCATGGCTACCACAGCATTTTGCAGCAGCATGCTGTTCCATCCAGTTTGCATTTAGTTGGACCATCATTTATTTTTCAACAGGACAATGACCCCAAACACACCTCCAGGCTGTGTAAGGGCTATTTGACCAAGAAGGAGAGTGTTGGGGTGCTACGCCAGATGACCTGGCCTCCACAGTCACCAGACCTGAACCCAATCGAGATGGTTTGGGGTGAGCTGGACCGCTCACCGCTTCAATTTTGAATAAATCCCCAACAGTGTCACCAGCAAAGCACCCCCACACCATCACACCACCTCCTCCATGCTTCACGGTGGGAACTAGGCATGTAGAGTCCATCCGTTCACCTTTTCTGCGTGCAAAGCAGTAATCAAAGCAAAAGGTGGCTACTTTGAAGAACCTAGAATATAAGACATATTTTCAGTTGTTTCACACTTTTTTGTAAAGTGTAATGTATAATTCCGCATGTGTTAATTCATAGTTTTGATGCCATCAGTGTGATTCTACAATTTTCATAGTCATGAAAATACAGAAAAATCTTTGAATGAGAAGGTGTGTCCAAACTTTTGGTCTGTACTGTATGTCACACAAATTTCTTAATAAATAACATTTCCCACATGTCTACTTTACATCAGCACAATTTTGGGAACAACATTTTTTTGTTACGAAGTTATAAGGGTTAAAAGTTGACCAGCGATTTTCATTTTTACAACACCATATTTTTTTTTAAGGACCGCATCACATTTGAAGTCACTTTGAGGGGTCTATATGATAGAAAATACCCAAAAATGACACCATTCTAAAAACTGCACCCCTCAAGGTGCTCAAAACCACATTCAAGAAGTTTATTAACCCTTTACGTGCTTCACAGGAACTGAAGGAAAAAATTAACATTTAACTTTTTTGCAAAAACTTTACTTCAGAACCAATTTTTTTTAATTTTCACAAGTGTTAAAAGAAAAAATGAACCACAAAATTTGTTGTGCAATTTCTCCTGAATACGCCAATACCTCATATTTGGGGGTTAACCACTTTTTGGGCGCACGGCAGAGGTCTCAAAGGAAGGAGCGCCGTTTGACTTTTTCAACGCAGAATTGGCTGGACGCCATGTCGCGTTTAGAGAGCCCCTGATATGCCTAAACAGTGGAAACCCCCAACAAGTGACCCCATTTTGGAAACTAGACCCCTTAAGGAACTTATCTAGATGTGTGGTGAGCACTTTGAACCTCCAAGTGCTTCCAGAAGTTTATAACGTAGAGCCGTGAAAATAAAAAATCATTTTTTCCACAAAAATTATTCTTTAGCCCGCTATTATTTTATTTTCCCAAGGGTAACAGGAGAAATTGGACCCCAAAAGTTGTTGTGCAATTTTTCCTGAGTATGCTGATACCCCATATGTGGGGTGGAACCACTGTTTGGGCACACGGCAGGGCTCGGAGGGGTGGGAGCGCCATTTGACTTTTTGAACGCCACATAGTGTTTGGAGACCCCTGATGTGGGAGAGCTTGGAAGGGAAGGAGCATCATTTTGTAATGCAGACTTTGATGGAATGTTCTGTGGTCATCATGTTGTGTTTGCAGAGTCCTTGATGTGCCTAAACAGTAGAAACCCCTGGAAGTGACACCATTTTGGAAACTAGACTCCTCAAGGAGCATATCTAGTTGTGTGGTGAGCACTTTCAACCCCCAAGTGCTTCACAGAAATTTATAAACGCAGAGCCGTGAAAATAAAAAATAATTTTTTTCCTCAAAAATGATTTTTTTTAGCCAGCTATTTTTTATTTTCCCAAGGGTAACAGGAGAAATTAGAACCTCAAAATTGGTGTGCAATTTGTCCTGAGTACGCTGATACCCCATATGTTGGGGTAAACCACTGTTTGGGCACACGGCAGGGCTCGGAAGGGAGGGAGCGCCATTTGACTTTTTGAATGCCACATAGTGTTTGGAGACCCCTGATGTGCATAAATAGTAGAAACCCCTCAATTTTAGCTCCAACCCTAACCGCAACACACCCCTAACCCTAATCCCAAACCTAATCCTAACCCTAATCCTAATCCTAACCCTAATCCCAACCCTAATTCCAACCCTAATTGTAACCCTAACACTAATTGTAGCCCTAACCCTAATTGTAACCCTAACCCTAATTCCAACCCTAACCCTAACCCTAACCCTAATGGAAACATGAAAATAAATACAATTTCTTTATTTTATTATATGTCCCTAACTAAGTTAGTTTATCACAGTGATCAAAATGTACTTTCACTGAATGAATGCATCTACCGGCAGGCAGATTCGGCGGACGCACTGTGAATGCGCCCGCCATTATTTTTTACAGGATGAAGACGCTGGGAGGCTTGGAGGTGTGGGAGAACAGGGGGACTCCCGGAGGTATGGGGGGCACATCGGGGGACCCGGGGACCCTATTTCTCTCCCCTCTGATGTGCAATCACATCAGAGAGGAGAGAAATGTCATGCAGGATCGCGTTTTTTTTTTTCTTTTGCGATCTCTGTTATATGGTTAATAACGGCGATCGCAAAAGCGGGGGACTGCGGGGGATTCGAATAATGTTCTCTGGGTTCTCGGCTACCCCTTGGTAGCCGAGACCCCGGAGAAAATCCGACTGGGCGGGCGCACTGCGCAGGCGCCCGCCATTTTCTTTGCTGGGGCAAGACAAGGGTAGCTCCGGGAGCCACAGGAGGACTGAGGGGACACCGGGAGGCACAGGGGACAGATCGGGGGTCCCGGGGACCCTATTTCTCTCCCCTCTGATGTGCGATCACATCAGAGGAGAGAGAAATGAAATAGAGAATTGCTTTTTTTTGCGATCGCCGTTATTGGGTTAATAACGGCGATCGCAAAAGCGGGGACGGTAAAGACTGACCCGAATCATGTTCTCTGGGGTCTCGGCTACCCCTGGCAGCCGAGACTCCGGAGAAAATCTGACTCTGGGGGGCGCTATATACTTTCTCCACAGTGCCGTTAATTAACGGCACTGTGGTTTAAGTACCCTTAACTACCGCCGTTAAAAGGCGTATTGGCGGTCGTTAAGGGGTTAATCAACTGATTGGGGCATCACTGGAGAATAGCCATGACTGCCCAGTGCTGCATCCTACCCTGATGATTGAAGCGGAGCAAGACATTACCTATGACATGTATATTCCCTGAATACATTTTATATCCCCTAACCTGCCCATTCTTTACTTAGATAGGAAAACCTGACATAGATAGGTACTCTTTAAGATGTACTTACAATGAATAGTAGGATCTTAAATCTATTTATTTACCCTCAATAATTAAAAGTACAAAAAAGTGAATTTTGGTGTGCAACATAAAGGGGTCATCTGGAAATAAACAATTAATGACCTATCTATGATTTAGGTCATCAATATGAGATTGGTGGGTGTCCAAAACCTGACCCACCTACCAATCAGCTAAAATCTGCCTTATCAGTTGCTGGATATAAGCAGTGCACAAGACAACACAGCGGTTCAGTACTTTCTTTATTAGGTACTGCCAAATATTGCATTGTCCGGAACTGTATCTTTTATCCTACTAACCTCAATAGGAAATGTGCAGTAAATGATGCAGAACATGGCAGCGGTCACTAAAGAATATGACCCAAGTAGATTTCAACTGATCGGTGCAGGTGCCCCAACAATTTCATATTATTTTATTATTTATTTTATTTTACTCACTTATATACTGCCATTTCTTTTCATATGACTTTGCAGATATTATAATCACTGTCCCCATTGAGGATTACTATCTAAATTTCCTATCATTATGTCCTCGGAGTGTGGGAGGAAACCGGAGTAACTGGAGGAAATAAACACAAACACTAGAACATTCTGTACAAAGGGCGTCATCATCAAAGCTCATACTACTGTCATGCCTGTGCTCCTATTAAAATCTTATTATATGGATCGGTCATCAATTGTTTAGTCCTGGACAATCTGTATAAACTGACAAGTAAGCTGGTAAAATATTATAATTCTTAGGTTCTCTCATGGTAATAAGTAGTCAATTCAGATGCTTGAATATATATATTCTGACACAAAAATTATGTTTTTTTTGGAAAGGAACCTTTCTGTCTTAAAGGGGTTGTCCAGTCTAAAATAAATAGTCTGCAGTCGCTCTGTGTGATTGCAGACTTTTGAATCCCTCCGGGACATGTGCTGTGTGCCGCGAAGATTCGTCTCGTGAACTGTGGTGATGTATACGATATATACTCCTGGGCAGAAGGCACTAGTTGGTCTGGCTTCGCTCCGTACAAGTGGAGGCAGTTACTACTAGACAGCTTCTGCCCAGGAGTATGCATGTCGCATACATCACCGCCAGTCCCGGCTCAGAAACAGGCGAATCCTCGCAATGGGGATTCATTAGTCTTCAGTCTCAAAGAGACTGCAGACTTTTCATTTTACATTGGACAACCCCTTTTAAATATGGTTTCAAGACATTATACTGTAAACCAGTAATAGCCAAGCAGGGTGATATACAGCCACAGTTATATGGAAAAAATTCAGTATGACTTGTACTTTATTCATTCACATTCACAGTGATCAAAATAAAAAAAAAGTAAATAAACATCCCATTTATCACACCCATAGGTAGGGACAAATAAAATAAAAAAAAATATATATATATATTTTTAAAATCTTTTTATTAGGGTTAGGGTTACGATTATAAGGCTGTGTTCATATTGCGTCATGGCAGTCCGTTAGACGGACTGCATTACACGCGGTAAAACGCGGTGTAACGCAGTCCGTTAACGCTGCCATTCACCCCCATTTGCGGGCACATCGCAACGTTCCATCAGTCAGTGATGGAGCCTCGGACGCGGCCTGCAGCATCTGGGCTCTGTCACCGCTAAAGCAGATTAATCATTTGCTGATTCATCTGTGCTAGCGGGTATAGCATAACGCGATCGCGTAATGCTATACCGTTACCAGCCCGTCAACGCTATGTGTTGAACGGGCTGGTAAAACTCAATATGAACCCAGCCTTAGGGTTAGGGTTAGAACTAGGGTTAGGGTTAGCCTTAGGGTTAGCCTTAGGGTTAGTATCAGGGTTAGAATTAGGGTTAGGGTTGGAATTAGGGTTAGGGTTGGAATTAGGGTTAGGGTTGGGATTAGGGTTAGGTTTGTGGTTAGGGTTAGAGTTAGGATAAGTGTTAGGGGTGTTTTGTGGTTAGGGTTGGGATTAGGGTTAGGCTTGTGGTTAGGGTTATGGTTAGAGTTGGGATTAGGGTTAGGGATGTGTTGGGGTTAGGGTTATGGTTAGGATTTGGATTAGGGTTAGGGGTGTGTAGGGGTTAGGGTTGGGGTTAGAGGTGTGTTGGGGTTAGAGTTGGAGTTAGAATTGAGGGGATTCCACTATTTAGGCACATCAGGGGGTGTCCATACACGACATGGCGCCACCATTGATTCCTGCAAATTTTGCATTTAAAAAGTCAAACAGTGCTCCCTTTATCCCGAGGCCCGACGTGTGCCCAAACAGTGGTTTACCCCCACATATGGGGTATCAGCATACTCGGGAAAAATTGCACAACAACTTTAGGGGTCTAATTTCTCCTGTTACCCTTGGGAAAAAAATTGGGGACTAAAAAATTATTTTTGTGGAAAAAAAATGATTTTTTATTTTCACAGCTCTGCATTATAAACTTCTGTGCAGAACTTGGAGATTCAAAGTGCTCACCACACATCTAGAGGAGTTCCTTGGGGGATCTAGTTTCCAAAATGGGGTCACTTGGGGGGTTTCTACTGTTTAGGCACATCATGGGCTCTGCAAACTTAACATGACGCCCGCAGACCATTCCATCAAGTCGGCATTTCAAAACGTCACTACTTCCCTTCCGAGCCTGATGTGTGCCCATACAGTAGTTTTCTCCCACATATGGGATATCAGCGTACTCAGGACAAATTGGATAACAATTTTGGGGTCTAATTTCTGCTGTTACCCTTGGGAAAAAAAAAAATATGGGATTAAAAGATCATGTTTGTGGAAAAAATATGATTTTTTTATTTTAATGCCCAGGCGTTATAAACTTCTGTGTAGCCATTGGGGGTTCAAAGTGCTCACCGCACATGTAGATAAGTTCCGTGTGGTGTCTAGTTTCCAAAATGGGGTCACTTGTGGGGAGTTTCCACTGTTTAGGCACATCAGGGGCTCTGCAAACGTAACATGATGCCCGCAGACCATTCCATCAAAGTCAGCATTTCAAAACGTCACTACTTCCATTCCGAGCCCCAACGTGTGCCCGAACAGTGGTCCCCCCCACTTATGGGGTACCAGTGTACTCAGGACAAACTGTACAACAACTTTTGGGGTCCAATTTCTCCTGTTACCCTTGTGAAAATAAAAAATTGCGGGTTGAAAAAAATCAGTTTTTGAGGAAAAAAATGATTTTTTATTTTTATGGCTCTGCATTATAAACTTCTGTGAAGCACGTGGGGGTTCAAGGTGCTCACCACACATCTGGATAAGTTCCTTGGGGGTCTAGTTTACATAATGGGGTCACTTGTGGGGGGTTTCTACTGTTTAGGCACATCAGGGGCTCTGCAAATGTAACAAGATGCCCGCAGACCATTCCATCGAGTCAGCATTTCAAAGCGTTACTACATCCCTTCTGAGCACTGACATGTGCCCAAACAGTGGTTACCCCCACATATTGGGTACCAGCGAAATCAGGACAAACTGGACAACAACTTTTGGGGTCCAATTTCTCCTGTAACCATTGTGAAAATAAAAAATAGGGGGCTAAAAAATGATTTTTTGAGAAAAAAAAATGAATTTATAAACTTCTGTATAGCACCTGGGGGATCAAAGTGCTCACTGTGCATCTAGATAAGTTCCTTAGGGGGTCTTGTTTCCAAAATGGGGTCATTTGTGGGGGAGCTCAAAAGTTTAGGCACATAGGGGTTCTCCAAACACGACATGGTGTCCGCTAACGATTGGAGCTAATTTTCCATTAAAAAAGTCAAATGGCGCTCTGTTGTGAATGTTTTGGAAATGAATTCTGAGCAGAAGCTCTCTCTGGTGGTTACAAACAGTACTGAACCATTCAATGAGGATTGGCAATCAGGATTCACAGACTGGCTTGATATAAGGGAGGTTCCCTCCCATCATGGTTGCAGGTGATCAATTGTTCTTGTCTCAACTGTGGTTCCTGGTTCACTTGGAAGCTTGCTGAGTCTTGCCTCTTCTTCTGCTTTCAGATAAGATATTTTCTGTTTTTGTTTTTGTGATTACCATTTGCATATTCCTCTGCATTTCTGTGAGGTTAGCCAGGTTCCCCCCCCGGGGGGCTTGGGCTCCTCTCAGTTCCTCCTGAGCCATTGTTATTTGTTCATTTGCCTTTTCCAGTTTTTTCAGTGGCTGCGGCTTAGTTTTGTTACACCAGAGAACTGATTTAGGTGGTAGAGGTCGTGTGATCTCAGGTGTTTTTGCAATCAGTAGCATTGGCATTTTTTAGGGTTTTTTGGATTGCAGTGAGTATCCTTTCTATCCTTTTCTGTCTAGGCAGATTGGGCCCCAGCGTTTGCTCATACTATTTTCTGTCTGTGTTTGTATTTCCTCTTGTCTAACCGCCATTACATGTTTGGGGCTTCCTTTGTTCTTTGGGGATCTGCTCCGGGGCAGATAGCTTTCCTCTTTCTATCTTTAGGTGTAGTTAATCTCTCAGGCTGTGATGAGGCGTCTAGGATCAACATAGGAACGCTCCATGGCTGCCTTTAGTTGTGGTGGTTAGTCAGGGTACTGCAATCCAATAGATTCCAACCTCTCTGGTGTATTGCCGTTTTTGCCTGCTCTCCACAGCTACCGAAACATTACAGCGCTCCTTCCCTTGTGCTCACTACACATCTAGATAAGCTCCTTGGGGGGTCTAGTTTCCAAAATCAGGTCACTTGTGGGGGTTTCCACAGTTTAGGCACATCAGGGCTCTGCAAACGCAACATGACGCTCGCAGAACATTCCATCAAGTCTGCATTCCAAAATGGCGCTCCTTCCCTTCTGAGCTCTCCCATGCGCCAAAACAGTGGTTCCCCCCCCACATTTGGGGTATTGGTGTACTCAGGACAAATTGCACAACAACTTTTGTGGTCCAATTTCTCCTGTTACCCTTGTGAAAATAAAACTAGCAGGCTAAAAAATAATTTTTGCGTTATAAACTTTTGTGAAGCACTTGGGGGTTCAGAGTGCTCACAACACATCTACAGGTCCTTCTCAAAAAATTAGCATATAGTGCTAAATTTCATTATTTTCCATAATGTAATGATTAAAATTAAACTTTCATATATTTTAGATTCATTACACACCAACTGAAATTTTGCAGGTCTTTTATTGTTTTAATACTGATGATTTTGGCATACAGCTCATGAAAACCCAAAAATCCTGTCTCAAAAAATTAGCATATCAAGAAAAGGTTCTCTAAATGAGCTATTACCCTAATCTTCTGAATCAACTAATTAACTCTAAACACATGCAAAAGATTCCTGAGGCTTTTAAAAACTCCCTGCCTGGTTCATTACTCAAAACCGCCATCATGGGTAAGACTGCCGACCTGACTGATGTCCAGAAGGCCATCATTGACACCCTCAAGCAAGAGGGTAAGACCCAGAAAGAAATTTCTGAACAATTAGGCTGTTCCCAGAGTGCTGTATCAAGGCACCTCAATGGGAAGTCTGTTGGAAGGAAACAATGTGGCAGAAAACGCTGTACAACGAGAAGAGGTGACCGGACCATGAGGAAGATTGTGGAGAAGGACCGATTCCAGACCTTGGGGGACCTGCGGAAGCAGTGGACTGAGTCTGGAGTAGAAACATCCAGAGCCACCGTGCACAGGCGTGTTCAGGAAATGGGCTACAGGTGCCGCATTCCCCAGGTAAAGCCACTTTTGAACCAGAAACAGAGAAGCAGCACTGGGCTACAGAGAAGCAGCACTGGACTGTTGCTAAGTGGTCCCAAGTACTTTTTTCTGATGAAAGCAAATTTTGCATGTCATTCAGAAATCAAGGTGCCAGAGTCTGGAGGAAGACTGGGGAGAAGGAAATGCCAAAATGCCTGAAGTCCAGTGTCAAGTACCCACAGTCAGTGATGGTGTGGGGTGCCATGTCAGCTGCTGGTGTTGGTCAACTGTGTTTCATCAAGGGCAGGGTCAATGCAGCTAGCTATCAGGAGATTTTGGAGCACTTCATGCTTCCATCGGCTGAAATGCTTTATGGAGATGAAGATTTCATTTTTCAGCACGACCTGGCACCTGCTCACAGTGCCAAAACCACTGGTAAATGGTTTACTGACCATGGTATTACTGTGCTCAATTGGCCTGCCAACTCTCCTGACCTGAACCCCATAGAGAATCTGTGGGATATTGTGAAGAGAAAGTTGAGAGACGCAAGACCCAACACTCTGGATGAGCTTAAGGCCGCTATTGAAGCATCCTGGGCCTCCATAACACCTCAGCAGTGTCACAGGCTGATTGCCTCCATGCCACGCCGCATTGAAGCAGTCATTTCTGCAAAAGGATTCCCGACCAAGTATTGAGTGCATAACTGAACATTATTATTTGATGTTTTTTTTTTTATTTTGTTTTAAACACTTTTATTTTATTGGACGGATGAAATATGCTAATTTTTTGAGACAGGATTTTTGGGTTTTCATGAGCTGTATGCCAAAATCATCAGTATTAAAACAATAAAAGACCTGAAAAATTTCAGTTGGTGTGTAATGAATCTAAAATATATGAAAGTTTAATTTTGATCATTACATTATGGAAAATAATGAAATTTAGCACTATATGCTAATTTTTTGAGAAGGACCTGTAGATAAGTTCCATAAGAGGTCTAGTTTCCAAAATGGTGTCACATGTGGGGGTTTTTCACTGTTTAGGCACACAGGGGCTCTCCAAACGCGTCATGGCGTCCGCTAACGATTGGAGCTAATTTTCCATTCAAAAAGTCAAATGACGCTCCTTCCCTTCTGAGCCCTACCGTGCGCCCAAACAGTGGTTTATGACCACATATGAGGTATCTGTGTACTCAGGAGAAATTGCCCAACAAATTTTACGAGCAATTTTATCCTGTTGCCCATGTGAAAATGAAAAAACTGAGGCTAAAATAAAATTTTTGTCAAAAAAAGTACTTTCTTTTTTTTTACAGATGAATTTGTGAAGCACCAGGGGGTTCAAAGTGCTCACTATGCATCTAGATAAGGTCCTTGGGGGTCTAGTTTCCAAAATTGGGTCACTTGTGGGGGAGCTCTAATGTTTAGGCACACAGGAACTCTCCAAATGCGACATGGCAACCGCTAAATATTCTAGCATATTTTCCATTCAAAAAGTCAAATGGCGCTCCTTCCCTTCTGAGCCCTGCCGTGCGCCCAAACAGTGGTTTATGACCACATATGAGGCATCGGTGTACTCAGGAGAAATTGCCCAACAAATTTTAGGATCCATTTTATCGTGTTGCCAATGCAAAATGAATAAATTGATGCTAAAATAAAATTTTTGTTGGAAAAATTAAAATGTCCATTTTTTCCTTCCACATTGCTTTAGTTCCTGTGAAGCACCTGAAGGGTTAATAATCTTCTTGAATGTAGTTTTGAGTAGCTTGAGGGGTGCAGTTTTTATAATGGTGTCACTCACTTTTGGGTATTTTCTACCATATAGACCCTCAAAGTGACTTCAAATGTGAGGTGGTCCCTAAAAAAAATGGTTTTGTAAATTTTGCTGTAAAAATGAGAAATCGCTGGTCAACTTTTAACCCTTATAACTTCCTAAAAAAAAAAATTTTGTTTCCAAAATTGTGCTGATGTAAAGTAGACATATGGAAAATGTTATTTATTAACTATTTTGTGTCACATAACTCTCTGGTTTAACAGAATAAAAATTAAAAATTTGAAAATTGCGAAATTTTCAAAATTTTTGACAAATTTCCATTTTTTTCACAAATAAACACAAAAATTATCGACCTAAATTTATGACTAACATGAAGCCCAATATGTCACGAAAAAACTGTCTTAGAATCGCCTAGGATCCGTTGAAGCGTTCCTGAGTTATTATCTCATAAAGCGACACTGGTCAGAATTGCAAAAAATGGCAAGGTCATGAAGTAACCCCTTAACCCTTAACAGGTCAAAATTATTCTCAGTAGTGTGTGTGGTTTCCACGTGCCTGTATGTCCTCCCTGTGCCTGTATGACCTCCCTACAACACCTGGCCATGCTCCTGATGAGGCGGCGGATGGTCTCCAGAGGGATCTCCTCACAGGCCTGGACTAAAGCATCCGCCAACTCCTGGACAGTCTGTGGTAAAACGTGATGTTGGTGGATGGAGTGAGGCATGATGTCCCATATGTGCTCAATCAGATTCAGGTTTGCGAAATGGGCGTGCCAGTCCATAGCTTCAATGCCTTCATCTTGCAAGAACTGCTGACACACTCCAGCCACATGAGGGCTAGTATTGTCCTGCATTAGGAGGAACCCAGGGCCAAACGAACCAGCATATTGTCTCACAAGGGGTCTGAGGATCTCATCTCGGTACCTATTGGCAGTCAGGCTACCTCTGGCGAGCACATAGAGGGCTCTGCGGACCACCAAAGAAATGCCACCCCACACCATTACTGACCCACTGTGAAACTGGTCATGCTGAAGGATGTTGCAGGCAGCAGATCGCTCTCCACAGAGTCTCCATACTCTGTCACATCTGTCACATGTGCTCAGTGTGAACCTGCTTTCATCTTTGAAGAGCACAGGACGCCAGTGGCAAATTTGCCAATCCTGGAGTTGTGTGGCAAATGCAAAGCATCCGGCATGATGTTGGGATGTAAGCACAATCCCAATCTGTGGACGTCGGGCATTCAGACGATCCTCATGGAGTCAGTTTCTAACCGTTTGTGCAGACACATGCACATTTGTTGCCTGCTGGAGGTCATTTTGCAGGACTCTGGCAGTGCTCCTCCTGTTCCTCCTTGCACAAAGGCGGAGGTAGCAGTCCTGCTGCTGGGTTGTTCCCCTCCTACGGCCCCTCCACATCTCCTGGTGTACTGGCCTGTCTCCTGGTAGCGCCTCCAGCCTCTGGACACTACGCTGACAGACACAGCAAACCTTCTTGCCACAGCTCGCATTGATGTGCCATTATGGATGAGCTGCACTACCTGAGCCACTTGTGTGGGTTGTAGAGTCCGTCTCATGTTGCCACGAGTATGAAAGCACAACCAACTTTCAAAAGTGACCAAAACATCAGCCAGAAAGCATTGATAATGAGATGAGGCGAGTGGTCCTCACCTGCAGAACCACTCCTTTATTGAGTGAGTGTGTCTTGATAATTGCCAATAATTTCGATCTGTTGTCTATTCCATTTGCACAACATCGTGTGAAATTGATTGTCAATCAGTGTTGCTTCCTAAGTGGACAGTTTGATTTTACAGAAGTTTGATTTACTTGGAGTTATATTCTGTTGTTTAAATGTTCCCTTTATTTTTTCAGCAGTGTACAGTATATTGTTATTATCCAAGCATAGTTGTTATTATGTAATATATAAAAATACATCTGTCACATTTATATATTTTTAATATTTTACCATAGGTTAATTACAATTTTCTCTTATTTTTATATATACAGTACAGACCAAAAGTTTGGACACACCTTCTCATTTAAAGATTTTTCTTTATTTTCATGACTATGAAAATTGTACATTCACACTGAAGGCATCAAAACTATGAATTACACATGTGGAATTATATACTTATCAAAAAATTGTGAAACAACTGAAAATATGTCTTATATTCTAGGTTCTTCAAAGTAGCCACTTTTTGCTTTGATTACTGCTTTGCACACTCTTGGCATTCTCTTGATGAGCTTCAAGAGGTAGTCACCGGAAATGGTCTTCCAACAATCTTGAAGGAGTTCCCAGAGATGCTTAGCACTTGTGGGCACTTTTGCCTTCACTCTGGGGACCAGCTCTCCCCAAACCATCTCGATTGGGTTCAGGTCTGGTGACTGTGGAGGCCAGGTCATCTGGCGTAGCACTCCATCACTCTCCTTCTTGGTCAAATAGCCATTATACAGCCTAGGGGTGTGTTTGGGGTCATTGTCCTGTTGAAAAATAAATGATGGTCCAACTAAACGCAAACCGGAAGGAATAGCATGCTGCTGCAAGATGCTGTGGTAGCCATGCTGGCTCAGTATGCCTTCAATTTTGAATAAAACCCCAACAGTATCACCAGCAAAGCACCCCCACATCATCACACCTCCTCCTCCATGCTTCACGGTGGGAACCAGGCATGTAGAGTCCATCCGTTCACCTTTTCAGCGTCGCACAAAAATACGTTGGTTGGAACCAAAGATCTCAAATTTGGACTCATCAGACCAAAGAACAGATTTCCACTGGTCTAATGTCTATTCCTTGTGTTCTTTAGCCCAAACAAGTCTCTTCTGCTTGTTGCCTGTCCTTAGCAGTGGTTTCCTAGCAGCTATTTTACCATGAAGGCCTGCTGCACAAAGTCTCCTCTTAACAGTTGTTGTAGAGATATGTCTGCTGCTAGAACTCTGTGTGGCATTGACCTGGTCTCTAATCTGAGCTACTGTAAACCTGCGATTTCTGAGGCTGGTGACTCGGATAAACTTATCCTCAGAAGCAAAGGTGACTCTTGATCTTCCTTTCCTGGGGCGGTCCTCAAGTGAGCCAATTTCTTTGTAGCGCTTGATGGTTTTTGCAACTGCACTTGGGGACACCTTCAAAGTTTTCCAAATTTTTCGGACTGACTGACCTTCATTTCTTAAAGTAATGATGGCCACTCGTTTTTCTTTACTTAACTGCTTTTTTTTTGCCATAATACAAATTCTAACAGTCTATATAGTAGGACTATCAGCTGTGTATCCACCAGACTTCTGCACAACACAACTGATGGTCCCAACCCATTTATAAGGCCAGAAATCCCACTTATTAAACCTGACAGGGCACACCTGTGAAGTGAAAACCATTTCCGGTGACTACCTCTTGAAGCTCATCAAGAGAATGCCAAGAGTGTGCAAAGCAGTCATCAAAGTAAAAGGTGGCTACTTTGAAGAACCTAGAATATAAGACACAATTTCAGTTGTTACACACTTTTTTGTTAAGTATATAATTCCACATGTGTTATTTCATAGTTGTGATGCCTTCAGTGTGAAATTACAATTTTCATAGTCATGAAAATACAGAAAAATCTTTAAATGAGAAGGTGTGTCCAAACTTTTGGTCTGTACTGTATATATACATATATATATATATGTATATATACAGTACAGACCAAAATGTGGAATTATACATTACAAAAAAGTGTGAAACAACTGAAAATATGTCTTATATTCTAGGTTCTTCAAAGTAGTCACCTTTTGCTTTGATTACTGCTTTGCACGCAGAAAAGGTGAACGGATGGACTCTACATGCCTGGTTCCCACCGTGAAGTATGGAGGAGGTGGTGTGATGGTGTGGGGGTGCTTTGCTGGTGACACTGTTGGGGATTTATTCAAAATTGAAGGCATACTGAACCAGAATGGCTACTACAGCATCTTGCAGCAGCATGCTATTCCATCCGGTTTGCGTTTAGTTGGACTATCATTTATTTTTCAACAGGACAATGACCCCAAACACACCTCCAGACTGTGTAAGGGCTATTTGATCAAGAAGGAGAGTGTTGGGGTGCTACGCCAGATGACCTGGGCTCTACAGTCACCAGACCTGAACTCAATCGAGATGGTTTGGGGTGAGCTGGACCACTCACCGCTTCAATTTTGAATAAATCCCCAACAGTGTCACCAGCAAAGCACCCCCACACCATCACACCACCTCCTCCATGCTTCACGGTGGGAACTAGGCATGTACAGTCCATCCGTTCACCTTTTCTGTGTGAAAAGTAGTAATCAAAGCAAAAGGTGGCTACTTTGAAGAACCTAGAATATAAGACATATTTTCAGTTGTTTCACACTATTTTGTAAAGTGTAATGTATAATTCCACATGTGTTAATTCATAGTTTTGATGCCTTCAGTGTGATTCTATAATTTTTATAGTCATGAAAATACAGAAAAATCTTTGAATGAGAAGGTGTGTCCAAACTTTTGGTCTGTACTGTATATAGCCACAATCTTCTGTGTCAAACATATATAGGATTTGACATTATATTCATGCATCACGCTATGCTAGCCTCGATCATTATTTCAGAAATTTAATATACTGTAATATAGCGATCAACTCTATTACGTGAGTTGGAAACTGTCAAATAATCCCCACCTACTCTGGTATTGCAGAAGGAGATTATCAGGTAGCTACCCAATTATTGCAAAATACCAAGGCTTTAAAAGTCAAGGTGGAAGGGTTAAAGGTGTGAGCAGTTGAAATCTAGTCTCCCTGGGAGTCGTGCCAGTGGGACATTAAGGGAAATCAATCCTGCTTCGACACAGAGTACCTTAGCAACACATTCAATGCAGTTGATGACACAATGCTTCTGCTCATCTCCCTCCCTCTTACTACTGAAAGCCGCTATCCAATAATTATAGATGGCTGCATTTATGCCACTCTGCATGATATAGATTACCTTGGTTTCTGATTTTTTGTAATATTTTTTCTGTTAATTTTTTTCTTTTATTATTTTGATTGCATTCAAAATTTAGAGACATTGTTCTAGAATGTCCAGATCAATATACATAAGAAATAATAATATGTGTAACCAGTGTTTTGTTTAATGTTTTCTTATATTACATTATGTGTGTATATATAAGCTTTAACTGTATTAGAACAGCACCCATAATGCACAAAATACACCTTTGATATGATCAGAGATAATGTTACAAATAATTTGTGACCAGTGATTATTAATCACTGATTAATAGGCTATCAGTGTTAAAGTCCCAGACATCGCCTTTAAGCCATAATTTGTGTCCATCCTACACCTTGAACATCACACTATTATCAGAAAAAAATGCATTACCAAAAACAAAAATGATAAATGCATTATTAGAAAAATATATCTATTTTTTAATTTTTGGCAATGTATTCTTATGTCAAATCTACAAATCTTAAAATCTTATTATTGAAAATATTTAACTTTTAATATATGGTAAAATGAAATGAAATTGTAACGAATGGAAGCGGAGGCACGTGTGGTGAAGTTCACATTCGTTTATTGCTTTATGAGTGGAACCTCTGAACCACGGTCCGGGGGGCTCCGAAGGGGATGTGACTAAGTGAGCCCCAGGCACCCATAGTAAAACCCCTCGAACAGGGTCAGAATGGAATGCCTGAGGGACAGTGGTGATACCTCTTGTTAGACCCTGGACATGTGGCAGCTGTCCCAGGGGGTTAGACAGAGATAGTATTAACGCATATGATGGAGCTGACCATCGGATTCCGGGTATTCTGGGGGATGCTGGCTCTAGTAGTACTGGCATTGTACAGAACTTCGAAAGGCTGAGTAGCGGAACGAGACAGAACTGAGGCAGACAGTACAGACGTCGTCTTGGACAGTCTCATAACAGGTAACTGATAGTCTGTGGAAACAAACAGTATAAGTGGAGCACTTGGCAGGACACTGCAGAAGCAGAGACAGCAGAATCGGAACTAGCAAGAGTGGATACTCATTGCTTCGGCGCCCTCTTTATGGCAGAGGGACCAGAAGTAGTGCACACAAAGAAATCATTGGTTAATTACTTTTTGAAAAATGCTTGCTGTCTCTTTAAGAGACCAAGAGCGCACATGCGCATGGCCTTACTCTCATACCTGGGGATGTGCTGACTGCGCGCCAGGAAGCAGGGGAAGGAGCAGGACAGCAGGTCATGGACTGAGAGTGAAGACCCCGCCGAGGGTCTCACTGAGGTATGGCGACCACAACATAAGGACGGGAGTCCTGCCGGAGGTCTCGCTGAGGTACAGCCTCCACAGCATGAGGACAGGGACCCTGCCGAGGGTCTCGCTGAGGTACGGCCCTAACAGCATGAGAACGGGAGCCCTGCCGGAGGTCTCGCTGAGGTGCGGGCACAGATGTAACAGAAATGAACTGGTGTATAAGTTGGTGTACATGCAATGTGTAGGAGCATGTTCACAATGACTATTAAATAGACAAAACCTAAGAGAGAAACAAAATGAACTGCAAATAAGTAAGTAAAAGGCAATAGTGTATATAAATAACATTTGGTACTTAGTAAACGCTGAAGGTTATATGTTCATTTTTCATATATGTTGACTGCTACTGGCTTAAATACCCCAGACTGAAGATCAATGCAAAAAAAGCATCTAATTTTGAGGATTACAGTAAAACTGAAAGTTATAACCACATTATGACTAGTAAGTAGAAGATTAACAACAGAAAGCAAATTCTATTGTACTGTTCCAGAAGAAGCACAAAAAAGTGTGTAGACGACAGGCCCAGTACAGACTATGCAGGTTTATCTAGGGAAGAAGAAGGATGATGTCACTGCCCAACTCATGTTCTTTACACAAGACATTCCTTTCCTACTGCTTTGCCTAATACATTTGCCTAGTACATTGTTCTAAATGACAGAGTCTGCTACTTTTGCACAGAAGGTACGGTGATTATTTCATTCTGGTAGCCTTGTATTTTTCAATCTCATCCTAGCTATTATTATCAATAGTTATGGTAATAATACAGGGTGAGAAAATTGCCTCATTATTTGTAAGATATAAAAGACATTGCCAGAACTACAAGCAGCGAGTAGGATAAGAAGTCAGTCGGATGCAAGTTCATCAGAAGGTCAAAATGGTGTTGTATAATGGTAGTGGCTTCTTTTGTAACAGTAACATACTGGGTTTGCCACCGATCAGACTGATCTTGCAGATATTGAAATTAAATTCAACCTTTTAACCCTACAGCATTACCACAATATAAATAATAAGGTCAAAAGTTAGATTATTGGGCTGGCAATATTAAGTTAAATTAATTACATTAATTAAGTTATTCATCTTCACGTCATATTCAATAACTATAATAGATAAAAACTCCAGTATACTGTGAACTACCTCCAAACTGAAGTTATCCTCTGTTCTGTCATTATGAATAAAAATTAAGTTTATTAATGAAACATTAAAAGTATTCCAAATACACGAATGTTTTATAGATTCGTTTAAAATTATTTTCAACCTAATTAGTCAGAGCTCTGGCACAAACTTTGCAACGTAAATGTGAATAAGGGCTGAGAGGCACTGAGGCCCCAATCAGTGAACTCCCTGAGATTGGGAACTACATAGACACTATGTCTAGTTCAAAGAAAATGGAGGCCACATCCTAATTTGCACGGAGTGCAAAAACCCAAAACGATAATTTAAAGAAATGAACTGGATTATTAATTGCTATGCATGCAACATGTAGGTGCATGTTCACACTGGCCACTAAACAGACAAAACCAAAGATAAAAACAAATTAAGCAAATATCCTGCAGTAAACATGTTAGGGTCTGCGGAACGCACCAAATATATGATGTAAAGAGGTGCGTTTGCAGCCCGGGGTCCACCGTGCAGGCGGAGCCTGCTGCTAGTAAAATGGCACAAGAAGCGAACTCTGTTATCCCGCAGAGTCGCCAAAATAAACGCCGTAACGCGCTGTGGCAATATGTGCGAACTCTGTTACTCCACAGAGCCGCTAGAAGGAGTGCCGCAGCGCTATATGGCGATGTGTGCGAACTCACTTAACACCACTGAGTCGCAAAATAAACACGCTAGGGCGCTGTCTAGCATTGAAAGCGAACCCTGTTACGTCACAGAGCCGCTGAGACAAACTTCTGTGTCCTGTCAGGCACCCAGGTACACAGTTGACTGCTAAGCGAACATAGAACGTGATCATGCGCTAATGTCCTCGCGGGAGACACCCGCAATCTATGGCGTCTGAACACCAGACCCTGAATACGGCAATCAAACTCCTCACCGGTTATGCCGGTAATCTAGGGCATCTAGGACACCGACCCTGACCAGCTAGCATACCAAACTCCTCACTGATTAAGTCGGTATTCTAGGGGCTTATTTCAGACGGGTCCTAACCACACACACGCATGACCACACTGGCGCAAAGCATATGATGATTGATACTAGCGCATGGCGGCCCAGCCATGCTACCCTTTTTTAGTAACAGATACAGGACCTGCTAAAAACAAGGACCAATGAAACTTGTTCCAGAACACCAGTAGTCACAGGACCTTCCTGGCGGACCAATAGGAGCTGCTGCAGTACCTGAGCATGTGACCCCTGATCTCCAATGAGAGATCTCACTCTGGGCATGCTCAGAAGGGGAAAACAAGGACTTTGTCCTAAAGACGTCTGCTCGCCGCTAACCAGTACTGGCCACAATAGCAGAGCCTGGAGGACCAGCAGTAATCCTCTGCACACTGTTAGACTGGGCGAGACGCCTGGTCCGACATCTAAGCTGAGCAAGCTCCACTGCGGACGGAGATGAATGGGGGACCGTAGCGGGACCAGTTTGAGACTCCCCCTGTGCAGCAGCGGGAACTCGAACCCCACCATTACCCCCCTTCTCTGGGCCTCGCTGTGCTCAAATGCAGCGATGAGCTGCGGAGCGTGAACATGCTCGGCAGGCTCCCAAGACCTATCCTCAGGTCCATAGCCCCTCCAGTCCACCAAATAAAACTTTTTGCCCCGTACCACCTTACACCCTACGCTGGCGTTCACCTCATGGTCGTCCGTAGACGAACCCGGTGTCCCGGCAGATGACTCAGAAAACCGGGACATGAGCACAGGTTTCAGGAGGGATACATGAAAGGTGTCGGAGATACCCAGGCGTGGTGGAAGAGCCAAACGGTATACCACAGGGTTAACCTGCTCGAGGACCTTGAAAGGACCCAGGTAGCGGGGTGCCAACTTAGTGGACTCAACTTGCAGCCTAATGTTACGGGCGGAGAGCCACACCAAGTCCCCAGGAGCAAATGTTGGAGCGGGGCACCGATGTGCGTCGGCGGAGGACCTCATCCTCTCCTTGGATGCCTGAATGGCATCCTGGGTACGGTCCCAAATGTCCCGTGTCTCCACAGCCCAGTCTGCCACCCTGGAGTCGGCGGAAGACACGGGCATGGGCACCGGAACCCGCGGATGCTGACCGTAGTTTAGGAGGAATGGAGTCTGTCCGGTGGAGTCAGCCACAGCATTGTTTAGTGCAAACTCAGCCCATGGTAGCAAGGATGCCCAGTCATCCTGCCTGGCTGAGACAAAATGTCGTAGATAGGTGACCAAGGTCTGGTTGGCCCTCTCTACCAACCCATTAGTCTCAGGATGGTACCCTGAAGAGAGATTTAACTCAATACTGAGTAGACGACAAAGCTCTCTCCAGAACCAAGACGCAAACTGGGGACCTCGGTCACTGACAATTTTGTCCGGCATGCCGTATAGACGGAAGATGTGCCTAACGAACAACGCTGCCAGAGCCCGTGCAGAAGGTAACCATGGTAGCGGCACCAGATGCACCATTTTGGAAAAATGGTCGGTGATTACCCAAATGATGGTGCAACCCCGAGACTTGGGCAAGCCCACCACAAAGTCCATCCCAACCATCTCCCAGGGCCTGTCTGCCACCAGCAAAGGGTAAAGTAACCCAGCTGGCCGTTGTCATGGAGACTTATTTTTGGCGCAGGAGACACACGCCCGAACGTAGTCCCCAACGTCACGGACCATATGCGGCCACCAGTATGTCCTCGCCAGCAATTCAGAAGTCCTCTTTGCCCCAAAGTGTCCACCCACCCTGGACGAATGTGCCCAAGAGAGTACCTCCGGTCGCAAATTGGTAGGCACAAAAGTCTTGCCCGGGGGCACAGACTCTAGCGAAACCGGGGCCACTGTTCTCAGGCTCTCTGTGGGGACAATAAGCCGAGGCTCCTCCACCTCCTCCTCAGAGGACACCACAGAGCGAGAGAGAGCGTCGGCACGAATGTTCTTCTCTCCAGAGAGGAAATGGAGTGTGAAATGAAACCGGGAGAAGAACAAGGACCATCTGGCCTGGCGAGAGTTTAGCCACTGGGCTGTCTGAAGATACACCAAATTTTTGTGGTCGGTGAAGACTTGGAAGGGAAAGCGGGCCACCTCCAACAGATGTCTCCACTC
>JARQOD010000001.1:247360967-247412501 GCA_033576555.1 Oophaga sylvatica
TGCTTCACAAAAGTTAGATACTTTCGCGGTGATTTTTATTCCTAGATAGGTAAGAGAATCTGAACACCACTTAAAGGGAAATGAAGCTGCCAAATTCTCTCCACCTCACTTGGTTGGATTGGGATATTGAGAATCTCCGATTTGTGGGTATTAATTTTGAAATTGCTCAGATGACAAAATCTATGTAATTCTGAGATAAGATTTGGGATACTTATAGTTGGGGAAGAGACACACAATAGGACATCATCTGCAAAAAGTGCCAGTTTGTGCTCTTCTGATTGGCCTTTTAATTGTGAGTATATAAAGCTAGAGTGAAAGAGGACAGCCTTGCCTCGTGCCGTTCCTAATTAAAAATGTGTTTGAAAGTGCGCCATTCATTTTAACTTGAGCACTGGGAGATGAGTACAGGGCAGAAATTCTACGGAGCATACTTTCTTTTAAGCCAATTCCTTCTAAAGTTTGAAATATAAAATCCCAGTGCACCCTGTCGAAAGCCTTTTCTGCGTCAATCGACAGAATGCACATGGGTTCCTCTTTCTTGACCGCCCATCAATCAAAGAAATAGTTCGAATGATGGTATTTCATTTTTTTAAATGTTTGGAGCAATATATGGGGAGCATTATACACTGGAGAATTATATATGGGGTCCATCATACACTTGAGCATCATAGATGGGGCCCATTAGAAACTGTAGCATTATATATGGGGCCCATCATACACTGTAACATTATAAATGTGGCCCATCATACACTGGAGCATCATCCATAGGGCCCATTATATACTGGAGCATCATATGGGCCCATCATACACTGTAGCATTATAAATGGGACCCATCATACACTGGAGCATAAGTCATGGGACCATCATATACTGGAGCATCATATGGGGCCCATTATATATGGAGCAGTATATGGGCCCATAATACACTGGAGCATTAAAAATGGGGCCCATCATACACTGGAGCATCATCCATGGGGCCCATCATACACCTGCACATTATAAATGGGGCCCATCATACACTGGAGCATCATCCATGGGACCCATCATACACTGGAGCATTATAAATGGGGCCCATCATACACTAGAGCATTATAAATGGGGCCCATTATATATGGAGCATCATCCATGGGGCCCATCATATACTGCAGCATCATATGGGGCCCATTATATATGGAGCATTATATAGGCCCATCATACAATGGAGCATCATCCATGGGGCCCATCATATATTGGAGCATCATATAGGGTTCATTACTTATGGGGCATCATATAGGGCAGGGTTCCCCAACTCCAGTCCTCAAGGCCCACCAACAGGTCATGTTTTCGGATTTCCTTTGTATTGCACAGGTGATACAATTATCACCTGAGCAATACTAAGGAAATCCTGAAAACATGATCTGTTGGTGGGCCTTGAGGACTGGAGTTGGGGAACCCTGATATAGGGTATGGAGCATCATATGGAGCACATATGGTGCCTATTCTGTATGGAGCATTATATGAAGCCCATTCTGTATGGAGCAATATATGGGGCCCATCATATACTGTATGGAGCTTTATATGCGACTCATTATACTGTCTGGAGCAATATGTGGGGCTCATTCTACTCTATGGGGACCGTCCTATACTGTATGGCACATTATATGGGGACCATCATATACTGTAGCATTATGTGGAGCTTATCATATACTGTATGGAACATTATATGGGACCAATTATTCTGTATGGAGCAATATATGGGGCTCATTATTTTGTATGGCGCACTATGTGGTGGCCATAATACTGTATGGAGGAATATACTGTCTGGTTTTTGAGCTATTGTAGAATTTAAAATAGATATCAGTCATGTAATGTAAGAAGTGAAGTATTTGTCATTGTACTATACCTATATTTCTGTGCCGTATCGGAGCATCATCAATTGTGGTATGTGTTAAAGGGGCCCACTGACACTCTTTCGCCCTGGGCACACGAAAACCTGGAGACATCCCTACCCTCCCCACAACTTTAGCCAAATAACCCCTAGTTTTCAATGCATAACTATTAGTATAAAGTAAATTAAGGTTGCCATGCTTAAGTAATAAGAATTGATGTCGTTGGCATTGAAATGGGCACTGTAGGTGTGTTTACTGTCCTCCACTCACTGCCAACTTTGCTTCCCCATTGATTTGTATTGGGTTTTGTTTTTCAGTCGGACCCCCGACTTTTCCCAATAGTCCGCCGATTTCGTTCGACTCGACTTTTGAGAAAGTCGGGTTTCATGGAACTCGACTAGGGTTGAGCATTCCGATACTTCCGATACCTGAAATCCAATGTAAGTCTATGGGAACAAAATATCGGAAGTAAGTATCAGAAGTACTTCCGATATTTTGTTCCCATAGACTTACATTGGATTTCAGGTATCGGAAGTATCGGAATGTTCAACCCTAAACTCGACTCGACCCTAAAAAAGGCAAAGTCGCTCATCTCTAGTTACTATAATTATAAAGTAAATTAAGGTTGACAAGCTTAAGTAATAAGGATTGATGTCATTGGCATTGAAATGGGAACTGTAGGTGTGTTTACTGTCCTCCACTCACTGCCGACTTTTATTCCCCATTGACTTGCATTGGGATCGGATTTTCGACTCTGACTCGACCTTTTCCGTTAGTCGGCCGACTTTGTTCGACTCAACTTTTGGGAAAGTCGGTGTTAAAGGCCTGCGGAACGCACCTAATAGATATTAAGGAGAGGTGCGTTCGCAGCCCGTGGTCCACCGTGCAGGCAGAGCCTGCTGCTAGTAAGATGGCGCAAATAGGCAGTATGAGCAAACTCTGTTATTCCGCAGAGTCGCAGATGTAAACTCCGTAGCACTATATGGCGGTATGGGTGAACTCTGTTATTCCACAGAGTCGCTAACTAAAATGCTGTAGCGCAATATGGCGATATATAGGGAATTTGCCCGCAAGAGGTCGAAGACCTTGCAGACATCTCTCCGGTGGGAGACCATATCTGGAGAAGGGATGAGAATGTCATCCAGATAGACTACCGCTGGAGCATTACAGAGCCCGAAGGGCATCACCAGATATTCTTAATGCCCATCTCTGGTATTGAACGCCGTCTTCCATTCGTCCCCCTCACGGATGCGGATCAGGTTATAGGCACCACGTAGATCCAGCTTAGTAAATACCCTTGCTCCCAGAAGCCTATCAAAGAGCTCAGGGATTAGGGGCAATGGGTATTTGTTCTTAACGGTAATGGCGTAAAGACCCCTTTAGTCTATACACGGTCGTAATTCGCCATTCTTCTTCTGCACGAAGAAAAAACCTGCTCCTGCTGGTGACACTGACTTCCTAATAAACCCTTTTGCCAGATTCTCCTGGATATATAGTGACATGGCCTCCATCTCAGGAAGAGAAAGAGTATACACTCTTCCCGAGGGGCTTCGTGCCAGGCAAGAGGTCTATAGGACAGTCATAGGGGCGATGAGGCGGAAGAGTCTCTGCTGCCTTTTTGGAGAATACGTCCGCGTATGACCAATAAACCTTGGGGAGAGAGTCAAGATCTATGGGTATCTCCGTGGTGGAGACCTGAACGTCCTCCCTGAGACATCTGCCTCTACAGCAATCACCCCAACCTAGTATTCTGCCAGAGGACCACTCAATATGGAGAGAATGGTGGCAGAGCCAGGGTAATCCCAACAGAACCTCGTCTATTCCCTCAGGAAGAACAAAAAAGGATATATTCTCCTGCTGAGAAGGGGACATAGACTGGGGAAGATGGACAGTCTGGTGGGTGATCTGTGAGGACAGGATTGCTCCATTCAAGACTCGCACCGACACTGGCTCTGCGAGCGTCACCAGAGGTATAGAATGGCGAGAGGCAAAGGAGGAGGACATAAAATTCCCCTCTGCCCCAGAGTCCATACAGAGCTTAGCGGGAAGAGTGGATGAACCTAAGGAGATTAACCCTTTAAGGAGCACTTTCTGAGCAAAAGCCGTCGCGTCTAATGACCCTGCTCTCATGGTCACTGAACACGACCGTTTACTCATCTGCTGGGGACATCGGTTGGCATAATGTCCCGGCTGCTGACACACTCTACAGACCACAGATACTCGAGTGGTCAGAGACTTAGGTTCCGCTCGAGAAGCCTCCATGGTCTCTTGGGGGTCGGACGCCCGAACAGGGAGTTTAAGAGGTTTGGCAAAGATAGGAGCTAGCCGAAACCTCTGCCTACACTGGATCCGCTCCAACCTCCGCTCGTGAAAACGGAGCTCGATATGGGTAGATATGGAGATGAGTTTCTCCAGTGTGGCAGGAATCTCCCTGGTAGCCAAAGCGTCCTTTACATGGTCTGCCAGTCCTGTCCAGTACACCGGAATGAGAACTTTATCCGGCCACTCTAATTCAGAGGCCAAAATCCAAAATTAGATTGAAAACTGGCTGACCATGGACAAGCCCTGTGACATTGCCAGCAGTTGGAGTGCCGTATCGTGTGTGACCTGAGGTCCTAAAAAGACCTTTTTCAGAGCCTCCAAAAAACGAGGCGCACCTCGCACCACACGATCGTCGCGCTTCCACAGCGGCATTGCCCATTCTAGCGCTCTGCTTGACAAAAGAGACACAATGAAGTCCACTTGTGCCCGTTCTGTGGGAAAACGTGCTGCCAGAAGCTCAAGCTGTATAGAACACTGACTCACGAATCCCCGACAATATTTACTGTCACCAGAAAACTTGTATGGAAGCTGGAGGTGAGATAAGGTCGGAGCAGAGGTAGCAGAGGACAAACTGGCTGCGGCTACGCTAGCAGCCTGAACAGCGACTACGGTAACATCCACAGCTGAGGTTGTGCGCTCAAGAAACGCCAACCTACCCTCCAGCGTCTGGATGTACTGCTGTAGAGCTGGTCATCCGCCATTTTACTAGCCAGACTCTGGAGCTAGTATTATGCTAAGGGCCTGCGGAATGCACCTAATAGATATTAAGGAGAGATGCGTTCGCAGCCCGGGATCCACCGTGCAGGCAGAGCCTGCTGCTAGTAAGATGGCGCAAATAGGCAGTATGAGCGAACTCTGTTATCCCGCAGAGTCGTAGATTTAAACGCCGTAGCAATATATGGCAGTATGGGCGAACTCTGTTATTCCACAGAGATGCTAACTAAAATGCTGTAGTGCAATATGGCGATATAAGTGAACTCTGTTAATTCACAGAGCTGCTGTGACAAAGATTGTGTCCTGTTAGACTCACAGGGGACACAGATGACTGCTAAGCGGATTGCAGTCTGTGGTCATGCAATCAGAACACAAGCAATAATCTCCTCACCGGAGTAGCCGGTAATCTAATGGTGTTTTCAGCTGAGCCCTGAACATGTGCATACAAAACTCCTCACCGGAGGTGCCGGTATTCTAGGGGCTTATTTCAGCCAACCTAACCACATGCATACATGACCACACTGGCGCAAGCACGTAACAGATTTGATACTAGCGCGGCGCCGTGCGGTCATGCACACCTTTTATAGTAGCAGCTACAGGACCTTCCAGAAAAGGACCAATGGGAAAGCTGCTGCAGAACTAAAGCAGCTTCAGGACCTTCCTGGAGGACCAATGGGAGTCGCTGCAGTACCCGACCATGTGACCCTGATCTCCTATGAGAGATCTTACCTGAGCATGCTCAGAAGGGAACAAACAGGACTTAGTCCCAACTACGTCTTGCCGCTGACCTGCACTGGTTACAATGGCAGGACCTGGGGAGGCAGCAGTCATCCTCTGCACAGCATTAGACTGGGTGAGACGCTGGGACTGCCATCTCTGCTGAGCAGTCTCCACTGCGGCCGGAGATGGATGGGGGACCGCAGCGGGGATGGCTCGAGATTCCCCTTGTGCAGCAGTGGGAACTCAATCCCTAACAGCCGGGTGGCCCGAAACCTGACTCGACCCTCCTGGAGCCAAAGTCGCTCATCTCTAAAAAAAAAGTGCTTTCAGACCTCAAATAATGCAAGGAAAACAAGTTCATAATCTTTTAGAAACAACAATACTCATGTTTTAACTCAGGAAGAGTTCTGAATCAATATATTTTGTGGAATAACCGTGATTTTTAAAAACAGCTGTCATGCATCTTGGCATGCTTGCCACCAGTCTTTCATACTGCTCCTGGCGCAAAAATGTAAGAAGTTCTTCTTTGATGGCTTGTGACTATCCATCTTCCTCTTGATTACATTATGGATGTTTTCAATGGAGTTCAGGTCTGGAGAATGGGCTGCCATGACAGGGTTTTGATGTGGTGTTCTCAAAATTTTTGCCAGAGCTGTATAGTGTAGCATAGTAAATAGCTGAACGCACAAGATAAGTAACTAAATCACTATTAGAAAGGTGTAGAGATCACCATGTAATTTAATATCAGAGTGCATCGTTATGATATCTGGTACAGGTATAGATAGGGGTACTCATCCATCGGTCACCCGATGCGTGTTTCACCATATTATTATATTTCCTACAACTGCTGCATCTTTGATTTTGCATCTTTGATTTTGCAGGGTATCCACAATTTGTTTGGGTTTTCTCACTCACCGGGCTGTCCTTTGTTTGTCTGTATGTCTTGGAAATTTTTATTTTTTTATATGTATTTTTGTATTTAATAAAACCAATATGTACATTTCTTATATCTTTTGTCCTAGCAGTGTACTGTATATCCGTTGAAGTGCAATGAGGTATGAGCATATAGACAGAATGAAAAGAAACTATAACCTAATGCAGCAAAGTTGAATGTTGAAAAAATTGGATTACATCAAATACTGCTCATGGAATAAAATCCAGTGATAGAAAATAGAGCAATACATGTTATCAGGCAAAAAAAAACTTCAGAGCATATCATGACAAAATGTAAATATTTTAAATATGTGGGTATTCACAACATTTTTGGACATTTGATAATTGTGTGTGAGTACAACAAAAAATACTTATGAAAATATGTAGATTTTGCTTAAAAAGATGTGTAATATGAATGATATCCCATGTTAAACAAAAATAATTCAAAAATAATAAAATTATGTTCAGTATAACCACATGATTATAATATTCCTTTGTAAAGACAGGTGAATTATGCAATTTAAACACACACACAAAAAATAATCAAAAAGATAAACTAAAAATTGTATATTTTTCTGTTTAAGTCCATAGGATATACTGTAAGCCAATTATACACTGCTCAAAAAAATAAAGGGAACACTCAAATAACACATCATAGATTTAAATGAATGAAATGTTCTCATTGAATACTTTGTATGTGCTGTCAACATAATCACACAAAAATCATCAATGGGAATCAAATTTTTGAATCAATGGAGGCCTGGATTTGGAGAGACCCCCAAAATGAAAGTGGAAACAAGTCAAAATGAAAATCAAAACAAGACAAAATTAAAGTGGAAACAAGTCAAAATGATGCTCAGTATTGTGTGTGAACTCCACGTGCCTGTATGGCCTCCCTACAATGCCTGGGCATGCTCCTGATGAGGTTGCGGATGTTCTCCTGAGGGATCTCCTCCCAGACCTGGACTAAAGCATCCGTCAACTCCCGGACAGTCTGTGGTGCAACGTGACATTGGTGGATGGAGCGAGACATGCTGTCCCAGATGTGCTCAGTCGGATTCAGGTCTGGGGAACAGGCAGGTCAGTCCATAGCTTCAATACCTTCATCTTGCAGGAACTGCCGACACATTCCAGCCACATGAGATCTGGCATTGTCCTGCATTAGGAGGAACCCAGAGCCAACCGCACCAGCATTTGGTCTCACAAGGGGTCTGAGGATCTCATCTCGGTACCTAATGGCTGTCAGGCTACCTATGGCGAGCACATGGAGGGCTGTGTGGCCCGCCAAAAAAATGCCACCCCACACCATTACTGACCCACTGCCAAACTGGTCATACTGAAGGATGTTGCAGGCAGCAGGTTCACACTCGGCACATGTGACAGACGTGACAAAGTCTGGAGAAATCATGGAGAGCGATCTGCTGCCTGCAACATCCTTCAGCATGACCGGTTTGGCAGTGGGTCAGTAGTGGTGTGGGGTGGCATTTCTTTGGAGGGCCACACAGCCCTCTATGTGCTCATCAGAGGTAGCCTGACTGCCACTAGGTACCGAGATGAGATCCTCAGACCCCTTGTGAGACCATATGCTAGTGTGGTGGGCTCTGGGTTCCTCCTAATGCAGGACAATGCCAGACCTCATGTGGCTGGAGTATGTCAGCAGTTCCTGCAAGATGAAGGTATTGAAGCTAAGGACTGGGCTGCCCGTTCCTCAGACCCGAATCTGATTGAGCACATCTTGGACAGCATGTTTCACTCTATCCATCAACGTCACTGTGCACCACAGACTGTCCAGGAGTTGACAAATGCTTCAGTCCAGCTCTAGGAGGAGATCCCTCAGGAGAACATCCGCAACCTCAACAGGAGCATGTCCAGGAATGGTAGGGAGGTCATACAGTCACGTGGAGTCCACACACAATACTGAGCATCATTTTGACTTGTTTCCACTTTAATTTCGTCTTGTTTTGATTTTCATTTTGTCTTGTTTCCACTTTCATTTGGGGGTCTCTCCAAATCCAGGCCTCCATTTTTTCAAAAATTTGATTTCCATTGATAATTTTTGTGTGATTATGTTAACAGCACATTCAACTTTGTACAGAACAAAGTATTCAATGAGAATATTTCATTCATTTAAATCTAGGATGTGTTATTTGAGTGTTCCCTTTATTTTTTTGAGCAGTGTATAATGATGAAAATGGATGTTTCTGCGCTATATCTGGAACTGTAGAAGTCAAAGCACATAAGATCAATATGCATACAGCAGTTGATGGTAGGACCCACTCCTTAGAATACTATCAAATAAAAGAACAAAAAATGAATTATAAACGTATAATGATTAAAAACTGAACATCCAAGAAATTCCACCCCTCTTAAAAAAGGATATCCCATTTCCAAGCAGGATCCAAAACCAACATTTTCATTAAGACCTTAAGATGCGACTATGTCCAACCCATATATCCATCTGCACTACTTGGGCTAAGATGTTAAATATGTCTCCCCCTCTGGGTTCCAAAAATATCTGGTCGATGGTTCTAATAGTTAATAGCCTGGAGTTGGGTTGATGGAAGTACTTAAAATGTATGGAAATAAGATATTTGCCTTCTGCTTGAATTTTTGTTTTATTGATGTCTCTCACATGCTCTTTTACAAAGATCTTGAATTGACAAGTAGTCATCCCAATTTAAATCTTCTCACATGGGCATTGGGCATTGTAAATTGCTCATTTTGAAGAACAGGTCAACAATTGCTTGATCTTTGTTGCTTTGTCCCATCAGCATTACTGAATTCCTTACTTTTCACCAGATTTATGCAGGTCTTATTACGTACACATGAAAAAAACCCTATAATACCACTTTTAGAAAATTGATCACGTTCTCGATGTGGATCATAGTGGCTTTGAAACAATAAATCAAGTACATTTTTTACAGCCTAGCTGGTAAGAGTCAGGAGGGTATCATTTATTGAGCACTGGGTCAGCTTGTGTGACTTTCTAATATTTCCCAAAGATATTGTCATGCTCCACCATGGAACCAGATGGTGCATGGAGAGATGGATGGGGAGGGGAGCACTGCCACTAGGAAAAAGTTTAGAGGGACAACCCCTGACACCTGTCTTGCTTAACCCAGAGATTTCCGACATCCCCAGACAGGTTCTTTCCCCCGTGTGGTGATCTCTTTCCTGTCAATGAATTGCCCTAAGCATGGCCCTGTCTAGTGTGTGTAGGTACGCTGCTCTATAATGCAAACACAAAGGGAAACAGACATGGGTAAAAGAAAACAGAAATCACTATAAGCGCACCCAGTCTATGGAATCATATAAAAAGGGAAAGGAAGGGAGAAACAAACCAAAAGAAAAATAAGGAAAAGGAAGACAAAGTTCCAAACAGCAATCTCCAGAGACAACTACTAAACGACATCTCTTTCCATGGCTCACAGCGTCAAAAAAAATCCAAGATATAGCAAGAGATCACTGGCAACTACCCAAGCTAAGAGATGAGTACTTATACCAGAGGAGAGTGGAGAAAATCAGAGCAGTTAAACAGCTATAGGAGACAAGCAGGAGAGTTTAACTCTTGCAAAAAACAAACAAAGGAAATTTGCATAGCTAATTGAAAAGCAAAGCATATCCAACCAGTGGAGGTGTGAGTCTAGCCAAAGGTGGCAATCTTCTGATTACTGAAATAGATGAAAGTACTCTTTGTTGCTCTCTCATGGTGAAAGTACTCCCCATCCTAAAAGGGGACTCTGGACCTTCAGGACCAGGTTTATCTGGATTTGAGGCATAAAAGGACTGAACAAATTTGGTCGCTTAAACATCATTCTCTGGTAGCCACATTCTTTCCTCAGGACCATAACCCTTCCAATGTACCAATTACTCAAAGATGCAGAATTGCGAATGAAAACCATATGACCTGAAGAATGGTGACTTGCCTGTAGACTAATGATGATGGTTATTCACTGAGCTAAAAAACAAAATCTTCCTGATGTTCAGAAACAAAATTCCTCAGATATGTCTCAAGATTCAGTCTGCCCATTAGACTGTAGAATCATAGAATCATAGAATCATAGAATGGTAGAGTTGGAAGGGACCTCCTGGGTCATCTGGTCCAACCCCCTGCTCAAAGCAGGATTCTCTAAATCATCCCAGACAGATGTCTATCCAGCCTCTGTTTGAAGACTTCCATTGAAGGCGAACTCACCACCTCTTGTGGCAGCCTGTTCCACTCATTGATCACCCTAACTGTCAAAAAGTTTTTTCTAATATCTAATCTGTGTCTCCTCCCATTCAGTTTCATCCCATTGCTTCTAGTCTTTCCTTGCGCAAATGAGAATAAAGATGATCCTTCTATAATGTGACAGCCCTTGAGATATTTGTAGACAGCTATTAAGTCTCCTCTCAGTCTTCTTTTTTGCAAGCTAAACATTCCCAAATCCTGCAACCGTTCCTCATAGGACATGGTTTGCAGACCAGTCACCATTCTGCTGGCTCTTCTCTGAACTTGCTCCAGTTTGTTGATGTCTTTTTTAAAATGTGGTGCCCAAAACTGGACACAGTATTCCAGATGAGGTCTGACCAAAGAGGAGTAGAGGGCAATAATGACCTCACGTGATCTAGACTGTATGCTTCTGTTGATACATCCTAGAATTGCATTTGCCTTTTTTGCTGCTGCATCACACTGTTGACTCATGTTAAGTCTGTGATCAATTAGTATACCCAAGTCTTTTTCACATGTGCTGTTACTTAGCCCTATTCCTCCCATTTTGTATATGCTTTTTTCATTTTTATTGCCCAGATGTAGTACTTTGCATTTTTCCCTGTTAAAATCCATTCTGTTAGTTGCTGCCCACTGCTCCAGTTTATGTATATCTTTTTGAATCCTCTCTCTCTCTTCTCTAGTATTAGCTACCCCTCCTAGCTTTGTGTCATCAGCAAATTTGATCAGTTTACCCTCAATTCCTTCATCTAAATCATTGATAAAGATGTTGAACAATACAGGGCCCAAAACAGAGCCTTGTGGTACCCCACTTGAGACATTCTTCCAACTGGATGTGCAGCCATTTACAACCACTCTTTGGGTCCGATCACTAAGCCAGTTATGAATCCACCTAACAGTTGCCTTGTCCATTCCATACTTAGTCATTTTTTCAATAAGGATTGTGTGAGATACTTTGTCAAATGCTTTGCTGAAGTCAAGATATACTATATCTACAGCATTTCCCTGATCCACCCAGTCAGTGATTCTGTCATAGAAGGAAATTAAGTTAGTCTGACATGACTGTAGATGAAAGGCGGATGAAATTAGATGAATCCATAAACGAGAAAAAAATGCCTTCCAAAACGTTGATACACATCGGGTCCCATGATCAGAAACAATATTAGAGGGGAGCCCATGAAGTTTCAAAATTTCATTAATGAATACTTGTGCTAAAGTTTTAATGTGGGTAACACAATAAAATGAGCCATTTTGCTAAAACTATCCACAACCACTAATATTACCATCTTAACTGGGAACAGGGGAAGATCAGTGATAAAATCTAATGACATATGAGTCCATGGTCTACAAGGAATTGCCAAAGGTTACAGAATCCCAGATGGACTAGTATGGTGTGCCTTAGAACACGCACAATTATTGCAAGATGAGACATAATTCCAAACATCTTGGTACAACATTAGCCACCAAAAATGACAAAAGAGTAGATCAGTGGTTATATTTCTATCAGGGTCTCCAACTAGAACCAAATTATGATGTTTACTTAATATTAATATTCTAAGTCTGAGGTTCAAAGAAACAAACATTCCAAAAAAATGACGCCATTCCTCGAAAGCCAACTTTATTGCCAAGAGTTCCTTATTGCTGATATCATAATTGACAATGATAATTTTATAGACAAAAAGGACACAAACGCCATTTACTTAGGGACAATCCCTGTGACAATACAGTCCCTATCGCTACCTTTGATGCATCTACTTCCACACTGAACAGTTGGGTAACATCAGGATATATGTGGACCGGATCAAAAGCAAAACTTTTCTTTAAAGAAGTAAATGCTTCATGGGCCAGCTTAGACCATCTTGAAAAGTCTGTCCCCTTCCTGGTCACATCTATTAGTGGCTTAGCTACAACTAAAAGGTTCTGGAAGAACCTGCAATAATAGCTGGTGAAACTAAGAAACCTTTGGAAAGCTTTCAAATTTTCTGGAAGATCTCAATTCAGAACCACCCAAACTTTCGTAGGATCCATATGAAAACTGGTGGAGAATTATAGAAAGCACAGAAATGGAATCTTCTGAATGGCAAGTATGCATTTCTCTGACTTGACATAGAGTTTAGTATTCCTAGGTACCTATAAAACCTGTCTCACATTTACCTAGTATGACTCTAGATTAGGCAAATAGATTAAAATTTTATCCAAATAGACTACCACAATCCTACCCACAAGATGTTGGAAAATATTATTTAAAAAATGTTGAAAAACCCCCAGTATTGGTCAGCCCAAATGGTCTTTAGGTATACCAACGTTGAGCAGTGCATTCATATTGTAATTATTAGGGTGCCAACCTCTGCGGCAAGGAAGAGTAAAGCTCTTTAGAAACGTTGCATAGATCCGATATATTCTATCTATTGAATATCACACCTCTCTAATTTTTTATTTTTAGAGTGTGTTTTTTTTTTTAGAGTGTTTTGAACGTCTTTCAAAAATAATTATTAAAAGCTATAGTTTAGTCTTTTTTTAATGTTTTTCTGAATTATTGGGGGCCCACTTTACATAAATATTTTGATATTTCTCATTCCAATAGATTGCCACAAAACTTCCTATCAAATGTCGTAAAAAATAATTTACAAAATGTTGAAAAATGGTGGGAGCATTGGTCAACGCAAATGACATGATGAGGTTTTCATAATGCCACTCTGAGGCATTGAAGACTGTCTTCCACCCACCCTACCCTCCTAATACGGATATGATTGTAGGCACCCTTAAGATCTAGTTTGGTAAACCACTTAGCCCCAACAATCTGATTAAAGAGATCCGGGATGAGAGGGAGAGGGTATGGATACTGAACAGTGATCCAATTAAGTTTGCGTAAGGTCAAGCAGAGGCGCAGCCCCCATCTTTTTTCTTAACAAAGGAAAACACTGCTGCCATGGGAGATGAGTAGGGTCTCATATGCCCTTTAGCAAGACTCTCCAAAATATAATCTTTCAAGGCCTGAATCTCAGGACAAGAAATATTATATAGCCTGCTCTTTGGCAACTGCAATTAAATTGATTGCCCAATCATAAGAACAGTGAGATGACAACTGCTGACACCCTGCCTCTGAAAAAACATCCTTAAAATCAGGCAAATTTTCCAGCAAGTAATTGGTAGACATCATGGCTATGCAGGAACTCATTGTTGGGCATCAGGCAACGGCAGGATCTGAACCTGGATCCGAGGTCTCCAATCCAGACCCGGCCAGGGCAGATGCTGCTCAGCTTCGCCATCGATCCCAACACCTAGCCAATACCCGAGAGGCACAAATAGTTACTTGGGTCTTTGTTCATAGTAGCCTTAAACCTAGGTTACGGAACAAGAAAAGGCTGTTGCAAGCCTAAGTCCAGAAATGCCTGCACTGAGCATGTCCGTGACATGGCGAGCCATGATTGGTGCTTAGTGTCAGCTGATCCTCTGACCTGGCTTCTCCTGATTGGTCACGGATGACGTCATCGATGATGCGATTGATGAGATGGCTGGGGGCGGAATTTAGCCCTTAAATAGCTTGCCTGTCCGCAGCGCGGCGTGGTCAGATCATACTATGTTAGGCAGTGCTCATGTGTGACGTGCCAGAATCTGAGCTCCACATGCTCTCTAGCTTAGCACTCCGGGACCTTGCCAGAATTCGCTCGGCTTATTAGCTCAGGTTCTTCAGGCAGGTTCAGCTTATGCCAGGCAGGTAGCCAATGTGGCGCAGTCATGCTATGAATATAGGGTAGCTATACACCCTGAGCAGACTGCGGGGCGCGTAACCTGGGCATCACCTGCCAAGCTGAACAGAGAGTGGCCCAGTCCGGTATCACGCCGGCTAGTAGCACGTACGCCTGGCGTTAGTCGCACGCACTTCCTAGCGACTGGCACGTAGCCATTGTGCAGTCAACAGGGCTACGTCCATACCAGCTTGCAGCACATAGTGCAAATCTAATATCTGGCAAGTGGCTTCTGTGCCATTAACAGGGCTACATCTACGCCAGTTGAGAGCACATCTCCCGTGACGTTAACGGAGATAGTGTCAGTTCTATATCTCTCCTGGTGTGATGTAACACAGGCAGATCTAATGTTGATTTCCATTGTCAGTTTGACCCTCATACTATAGGGGTGTTCGGCAGCAGTGAACATAAACTGCATTGTGGACCCCGGGTTCGGTTGCAATCCATTATATAATAAAGCTGTTGCAACCGAGCTCAAAACAGTATCTGACCCCCAGGGCCTACCCGATCATGGCTGACAACCAGCAGCTGCAGCGCTACGTTCAGCAACTAGAGGCCAGGCTTAGGTCTCTGGAGCAGGCCACTCCAGTTGCTGATCTCACTGAAGTAGCTACTCAGGCGGCCGCACAAGCAGCAAATCTCGTAAGCTGCTGTGCAAGCTGCGGTAGCTGCTAAAGTGTCATTACCGCATTTTGCTCTGCCAGAAAAATTTTCTGGGGACAGTAAATCCTGCAGAGGATTCATTAATCAAAGCTCCATTCAGCTAGAGATGATGGAGGCATGGTTCCCCTCCGAAAGGGCTAAAATGGCTTTTGCTATATTACTACTTACCCCGAAGGCCTTGGAGTGGGTACTCCTCTGTGGGAGTGGAGTGACATGGTAGTGGCCAATGTGGGTCTTTTTCTTAGAACCCTAAAAAGTTTGTTCCTCGGTCCTTAGGTCACATATGATACAGCTCTTAAGCTGCTTACAGTCATGGCCAAAAGTTTTGAAAATGACACAAATATTATATTTTCACATGATCTGATGCCCTCTGGTTTTTATGTGTGTTTGACAGATGTTTTTATCACAGGCAGAAATATAATTGCAAACATATGAGTAACAAAAGCTTATATTGACAGTTAGAATGAGTTAATGCAGCAAGTCAATATTTGCATTGTTGACCCTTCTTCTTCAGGACCTCTGCAATTCTCCCTGGCATGCTCTCAATCAACTTCTGGACCAAATCCTGACTAATAGCAGTCCATTCTTGCACAATCAATGCTTTCATTTTGTCAGAATTTTTAGGTTTTTGTTTGTCCACCCGTCTCTTGATGATTGACCACAAGTTCTCAATGGGATTAAGATCTGGGGAGTTTCCAGGCCATGGACCCAAAATCTCTATGTTTTGTTCCCTGAGCCATTTAGTTATCACCTTTGCTTTATGGCAAGGTGCTACATCATGCTGGAAAAGGCATTGTTGATCACCAAATTGCTCTTGGAGGGTTGGGAGAAGTTGCTCTTGGAGGACATTCTGGTACCATTCTTTATTCATGTCTGCGTTTTTAGGCAAGACTGTGAGAGAGCCGATTCCCTTGGCTGAGAAGCAACCCCACACATGAATGGTTTCAGGATGCTTAACAGTTGGCATGAGACAAGACTGGTGGCAGCGCTCACCTTGTCTTCTCCGAATGAGGCATTTTCCTGATGTCCCAAACTATCGAAAAGGGGATTCATCAGAGAAAATAACTTTACCCCAGTCCTCAGCAGTCCATTGCCTGTACCTTTTGCAGAATATCAGTCTGTCCATTATGTTTTTTCTGGAGAGAAGTGGCTTCTTTGCTGCCCTCCTTGAGACCAGGCCTTGCTCCAAGAGTCTCCGCCTCACAGTGCGTGCAGATGCACTTACACCTGCCTGCTGCCATTCCTGAGCAAGCTCTGCACTGCTGGTAGCCCGATCCCGCAGCTGAAACACTTTTAGGAGACGGTCCTGGCACTTGCTGGTCTTTCTTGGGCGCCCTCTAGCCTTTTTGGCAACAATGGAACCTCTCTCCTTGAAGTTCTTGATGATGCGATAGATTGTTGACTGAGGTGCAATCTTTCTAGCTGCGATACTCTTCCCTGTTAGGCCATTTTTGTACATTGGAATGATGACTGCACGTGTTTCTTTAGCGATAACCATGTTTAACAGAAGAGAAACAATGATGCCAAGCACCAGCCTCCTTTTGAAGTGTCCAGTGGTGTCATTCTTACTTAATCATGACAGATTGATCTCCAGCCATGTCCTCATCAACACCCACACCTGTGTTAATGGAGCAATCACTGAAAAGAGGTTAGCTGGTCCTTTTAAGGCAGGGCTGCAATGATGTTGAAATGTGTTTTGGGGGATAAAGTTCATTTTCTAGCCAAATATTGACTTTGCAAGTAATTGCTGTTAAGCTGATCACTCTTTATAACATTCTGGAGTATATGCAAATTGCCATTAGAAAAAGTGAAGCAGTAGACTTTGTAAAAATTAATATTTGTGTCATTCTCAAAACTTTTGTCCATGACTGTACATTAGTGCCAGGTTCGACCACTGCCAATCATTATGCCGTCCTGTTCAGGACATTAGCGGCAGAACTGGATTGGTCTGAACCGTCGGTAATACCGGTGTTCTGGAAGGGTTTGGCTCGGCATATAAAAGATGCTCTAGCCACCAGGGAGATTCCAACCTCCTTGGAAGAGTTAATGACCCTCGCCAACCGTATTGACTTACATCATGCAGAAAGCAAGTTGGAGCTGAAGGTCTCTAAACCTCGGTTTCCGTTGGCACCGTCATTTTCCAAATTGACTTCCGAATCGGTGGTTCCAGACACGGAACCGGAGCCAATGGACATTTCTCAGACCAGGAAATGGTCCCCTCATTCCCGTCCTACTCGTCTCTTGGTGTACCCCAATAATAAGGGTTTCAAGCGGGCGGGAGAATGAGAGTGTCTAACCACCATCGGAGGTGTATTAGACTCAGAGATTTCTTCCTCCAGACTAGCCTCTGAGGTGTCGTTGCTTTTTGGAACAACCAAGGTTGCTGCCAAGGCGGTGGTGGATTCTGGGGCCGATGGCAACTTTTTGTCATCAACTTTTGCCCAGAAGCACGCTGTTCCTGTGGAATTACTGTCCAGACCCATAAACATCAGGGTAGTCAACGGTTCCATGTTAGATACACAGATCACCCACCAGTCTATTCCCCTCACCATGTCGTTACTTCAGGGTCACCGGGAGGATATCTCCTTCCTTAATCTTCCTGGAGGATTGGATGAGGTGCTATTGGGTCTTCCGTGATTACGTTCTCACAATCCACATTTAAACTGGAACACGGGACAGTTTATTCATGGGGTGAGAGATGTACTACCCAGTGTATGGTGGCATCAACTCAGAACGTGGTCTTAGACCCGCCGGCCGGTCTAGAGGCACTTCCAGAGCAATACTGGAGCTATGCTGATGTGTTCTCGAAAAAGGCTGCAGAGATCTTGCCTGCCCACCGACCATATGACTGCGCCATAGATCTGATCCCCGGATCAGAGCCTCCTCACGGTAGGGTTTATCTCCTGTCTGTCCCTGAGACCCAGGCTATGTCCGATTACATCAAGGAGAACCTGGTCCGGGGGTTTATCAGGAAATCAGTGTCTCCTGCTGGAGCGGGGTTCTTCTTCGTTCAGAAGAAAGGAGGTGACCTACATCCATGTATTGATTACAAGGGATTAAACCCAATCAACATCAAGAACAAATATCCCCTGCCCCGGATCTCTGAATTGTTCGACAGGCTGCGAGCGGCTAAAATTTTCACGAAATTAGACCTGCGCGGGGCCTATAACCTCATTCGAATCCGTGAGGGCGACGAGTGGAAGACAGCCTTTAATACCCGTGATTGCCACTATGAGTACCTCGTCATGCCCTTCGGGTTATGCAATGCCCCAGCCGACTTTCAGGATTTCGTCAATGATTTCTTTCGAGATCTGCTGCTGTCCTCTGTGGTAGTATATCTTGACGATATCCTGATCTTTTCCCCAGGCCTTTCCACACAAAGAGAGGATGTGCGCAGAGTTTTTGAGCATTTGCGCGCAAATTCTCTGTATTGCAAGCTGGAGAAATGCCAGTTTGAACATTCTTCTTTACCATTCTTCGGGTACATTGTATCCAGTAAGGGCTTGGCCATGGATCCCCAAAAATTGGTAGCCGTACAGAATTGGCAGGTGCCCCATTCTCTGAAGGCGGTGCAGCGTTTAATGGGGTTCATCGGTTATTATCGGCAATTTATACCACATTTTTCTACACTGGTGGCTCCTTTGGTCGCGCTAACCAAGAAAGGTGCCAACCCAAAAAACTGATCTAAAGAGACATCTGAGACTTTCCGGGAGATCAAGTCTTATTTCTCAAAAGCTCCCAATCCTACATCGGCCAGATGTCAATAAGCCATTCTATTTGGAGGTCGATGCATCCTCTGTAGGGGCAGGTGCTGTCCTTTCCCAAAAGAATGGGCAGGGTCGGAGAAGACCATGTTTCTTCTTCTCCAAGACCTTTTCTCCAGCGGAGAGGAATTATACTATTGGGGATAAAGAGTTACTCGCAATAAAATTGGCTTTGTTGAATGGAGGTATCTTTTGGAGGGAGCTAAACATCCGTTTGTGGTGTATTCTGACCATAAAAATCTCTCATACCTGCAGACGGTGCAGCGTCTCAACCTGAGGCAGGCTCGGTGGTCCCTCTTTATTGCCGATTCAATTTTACTATCAATTTTCTAAAAGGAGAGAAAAATCCTCGGGAGGATGCTCTATCTAGGTCAATGGATACGATGGAGGACGATGACGAGCCCAAACTTATTGTTCCTCCTGAGAGTATGCGAACGGTGGCACTGGTGACTCTAGACCAGGTTCCACCCGGGAAGACGTTTGTTCCCCCGAACCTACAGAATGAGGTGCTCTCGTGGGCACATGCCTCTAAGGTCGGAGGGAATTTTGGAATCAATAGCACCACTGAGTTCCTCCAAAGCTCATATTGGTGGCTTCGGTAGTCCCAGGACGTTAAGGAATACGTCCAAGCATGCATCTCCTGCGCGAGAAATAAATCTCATCAGAGTCCGGCGGGTCTTCTACATCCGTTACCCGTGGCGGATAGACCTTGGGAGCTGATTGGGATGGATTTTGTGGTTGAGTTACCTAAGTCCCGGGGTAATACAACAATATGGGTGGTTTCTGACCATTTTTCTAAGATGGTTCACCTGGTACCCCTTCCTAGGGTTCCTTCTTCCCGGGTTCTGGCATCACTGTTTATCCGTCACGTCTTCCGTCTTCACGGTATGCCTGATAGGATTGTCTGTGATAGAGGTCCTCAGTTCACCTCTCGGTTTTGGAGAGAATTGTGTAACCTGTGTATTATTGAATTGAACCTCTCTACTGCCTATCACCCAGGGACCAATGGCCTGGTGGAACGCACTAATCAGACGCTTGTGACATACTTGCGTCATTTCATTTCTACCAATCATAATAATTGGGCAACTTTGCTTCCTTGGGCAGAATTTGCTCTAAATAATGCAGTGGCGGATTCCACAGGTCAGACTCCTTTCCTGTTGAACAATGGTCAGCACCCACGTGTGCCAGTCCCTATGCCAGTTAACTCTGGGGAGCCTGAGGTCAGAGATTGGGCTATGGAGGCGCGGGACATCTGGGATCAGATGCAGGAAGCATTATTGGCCTCTAAAAATCGGATGAGACAGTCGGCTGACACTCATCGTCTTCCAGCTCCCGTTTTCTCTCCGGGCGACAGGGTCTGCCTCGCGGCTCGCAATATTAGGGGTCGCAGGGAATTGGCTAAATTTTGCCCCTCGGTTTATTGGTCCTTTAAAAGTTCTGGCCCAAGTAAATCCCGTGGTGTATCGTCTACAATTGCTTCGGCACTTGAGGATACATGACACTTTCCATGTGTCACTCCTGAAACCCGTTCACCTGACGAAGTTCTCGGAAGCTCAGCAAGCCTCTGACACCGGGGATGAGGATTTCGAGGTAGAGGCGATTGTGGGGTCTAAGGTGGTGTGCGGCAAAATTTTTTATTTAATACACTGGAGGGATCGCGGTTCTGAGGATCACACTTGGGAGCCCGTGGACCATATTCATGCTCCCCTGCTCATTGAGGAATATGAGTGGCAAGTGGGGGGGATAATGTTGGGCATCGGGCGACAGTGGGATCTGAACCTGGATCTGAGGAGTCTGTGGTCTCCCATCCAGACCCGGCATAGGCAGATGCTGCTCAGCTTTGCTGTCAATTCCAATGCCTAGTCAATATCCAAAAGGCACAGAGTACTGGAGGAGATAGCAGAAGAAATTCTTGAACCACTGTCCATAATCTTTGAAAATTCTTGGAGAACAGGAGAAGTCCAGAAGACTGGAGAAGAGCAAATGTTGTTCCTATCTTCAAAAAGGGGAAGAAGGTGGACCCAGGGAACTATAGGCCGGTGAGTCTGACTTCTATACCAGGGAAGATCTTTGAACAAATTATTAAAGAACATGTATGCAAGTACCTGGATAAGAATGAAGTGATTAAACAGAGTCAGCATGGGTTTGTAACTAATAAGTCATGTCAGACTAACTTAATTTCCTTCTATGACAGAATCACTGACTGGGTGGATCAGGGAAATGCTGTAGATATAGTATATCTTGACTTCAGCAAAGCATTTGACAAAGTATCTCACACAATCCTTATTGAAAAAATGACTAAGTATGGAATGGACAAGGCAACTGTTAGGTGGATTCATAACTGGCTTAGTGATCGGACCCAAAGAGTGGTCGTAAATGGCTGCACATCGAGTTGGAAGAATGTCTCAAGTGGGGTACCACAAGGCTCTGTTTTGGGCCCTGTATTTATTGTTCAAATCTTTATCAATGATTTAGATGAAGGAATTGAGGGTAAACTGATCAAATTTGCTGATGACACAAAGCTAGGAGGTGTAGCTAATACTAGAGAAGAGAGAGAGGATTCAAAAATATATAAATAAACTGGAGCAGTGGGCAGCAACTAACGGAATGGATTTTAACAGGGAAAAATGCAAAGTACTACATCTGGGCAATAAAAATGAAAAAAGCATGTACAAAATGGGAGGAATAGGGCTAAGTAACAGCACATGTGGAAAAGACTTGGGTATACTAATTGATCACAGACTGAACATGAGTCAACAGTGTGATGCAGCAGCAAAAAAGGCAAATGCAATTCTAGGATGTATCAACAGAAGCATACAGTCTAGATCACGTGAGGTCATTATTGCCCTCTACTCTTTGGTCAGACCTCATCTGGAACACTGTGTCCAGTTTTGGGCACCACATTTTAAAAAAGACATCAACAAACTGGAGCAGGTTCAGAGAAGAGCCACCAGAATGGTGACCGGTCTGCAAACCATGTCCTATGAGGAACGGTTGCAGGATTTGGGAATGTTTAGCAAAAAAGAAGACTGAGAGGAGACTTAATAGCTGTCTACAAATATCTCAAGGGCTGTCACATTGTAGAAGGATCATCTTTATTCTCATTTGCACAAGGAAAGACTAGAAGCAATGGGATGAAACTGAATGGGAGGAGACACAGATTAGATATTAGAAAAAACTTTTTGACAGTTAGGGTGATCAATGAGTGGAACAGGCTGCCATGAGAGGTGGTGAGTTCTCCTTCAATGGAAGTCTTCAAACAGAGGCTGGACAGACATCTGTCTGGGATGATTTAGAGAATCCTGCTTTGAGCAGGGGATTGGACCAGATGGCCCAGGAGGTCCCTTCCAACTCTACCATTCTGATTCTATAACATGTTGCATTTTTGAAGCATCAAAAATCTGTCAAAACAATGCATTACTGTCTTTGGGAACTCATTGGTACGCAAGGACATGAACATGGATGCGTTAGCATGCGGACTTCAGACTGCGCATGTCCTGGAACTGATTACAGCACCTGGAAATATGGAACGCATGCACATAAACAATGCAAACGCATGCAAAAAAGCATACAATCGCATACACATGTAGCGGTTGTTTTTGCCGTCAAGCGTAAGATGTTGCAGATAAAATATGCTGCGTAATCATGCGTTTACGCATGCAGATGATACGCTGCACATAGAGACGCTAATGTGAACGTAGCCTAACACAGCTGTCTTTAATGCAGGTAATGAGTTGATTAGGATCTTCAAACTGGTCTGTAGGAGCCATAACTCTTAATAGTTCTTAGGGGATCAAATACTTATTTCTTACTGCAAAAGGCAAATAAATGTATATAATTTACACTATGTGATTTTCTGGATTTTATTTTTGATATTCTATCTCTCAATGATAAAATTAACCTACCCTAAAATGATAGACTGTTCATGTCTTTCTCAGTGGGCAAACTTACAAAATCAGCAAGGGATCAAATACCAATTTCCCTCACTGTATATCCCTGGGCTTCACTTTTAATCCACACTGACTTAATTGCTAGAGCTGTTTTGTAATTTAGGAAAAAATAATATACAATATTTAAAAAAATTTGCAATCTCAGAACAGACACCCTGTGTAAAATATGTTGTCATGAAAAATGGTATCAGAAAAAGTCCTAAATATTTTATTAGCAATATATCCCTCGTGCCCCTGTGACTTTCCCACTGTATGCCACTGTTTCTTTCAATTACTTTCTTTGCTCCTCTTGAAAGAAAATCTGGTCCCTCTGGGACTGCAGTAATCTTAGAGCTGAAAAGCTTTAAATGAGTTTTTCAGTAACTGAAAGTTTCCAAGATGCACATGACAGGTGAACAATATTAAATGTCACTCCGAAGGTCCTTTTTCTAAATAATACATGTAAAATTTTGTAATTAATGTACCGTATGTAAAAATTTTGGACTCCTATATCATTTATCGTTATCCTGTATTTGTAAGAAATATGTATGCAAACAGCAACTTCACAGAGGTAGATTACAGTGTCTTGATTGCCACTTATTGGAGGTAGCAATCCTAAAAGTCAGTAACGACCTTTTAACACCTTCCCAACATAGGACAAATTTGTATTTTCTATTTAGATTCCTGTGTATGGATAAAAGCAAAATCATTAAAATTGTCCATTATGGGAAAAGGTTTAATGAGAGGTGTATGCATGACATAGGAATCTTCTGATTTTAAAAAATTGCTTGAAAAATTAAAACATCTCTTCTTACAGACATATGTTTTGGGGTTCTTGCTCCTCATCAGTGCAATGTTGGAGACTGTGGCTGGGTGGGAAACGTTTGTCAAAGGCCTGTCACCAAGCCAACTAGTCTCCTACATTGCACTACAGATATTATATGCTTCTTTTTAGAATTTAAACTATAAGTAAAAGTAAAAAGTCCATGAAAATAAAATCACAAAATTAATGCATCACTTTCTCTATTTGTTTTTACAGTATAATGAAAATAATAGAGCACCCCCAGTACCAACAAAATAAGTTCATTGTTGAATCCATTTTGAACACAATAGTTAGTAGTTAACAAAATAGAGAATCTATAAAAAGAATTTCCATTGAACATTATATATATTTATATGTACAGTAGCCTTTACACTGTGGGTTATTTAAATGTACAGTATATATCTCTCCAAAATTTTAATCCAAAACGAGTGAGGGTGTTAAATATTCTTAAATACTATAATTGTATTATACAATGTTACTATAATTCTAATCTGATTTGTGCTATTGATTATTTTATTTATTTAATCTCTAATATTATTAATTCCCTAGGTAGCCGTGTAACGGAGGGCCTGGAGGGGCATAACTAGGCGAACACTTGACTCTTCGCTAGAGCCCCCGAAGCCATGGTTAGATTTGGCTCCAATTCAACACCAGGTGCTACTCCAGGACAGATCTGAGACATAGAAGAAGCTGACCACCAAAGTGGTAGTAAGCTGGAACAGCCAGGAATGGGAAGACTTGGCGACTACAGGCAGGCACGTGCAGGTGGGTACGGCTGTTATACAGACTGGCATGGCAGGTACTGGCAGGTACAACTGGTATACAAGCAGACTCAGCAGGTGTAGGCAGGTAAGGCTGGGGTACAGACTGGCATGGCAGGTACAGTAGGTATGGCTGGTATGTAGACTGGCACGGCAGATGCAGGGAGGTACTGCTGGTATACAGACAGGCATAGCAGGTTATGGCAGGTACAGCTGGTATTCAAGCAGACTCAACAGGTGTAGGCAGCAAGGCTGGCATACAGAATGGCACGGCAGGTGCAGTCAGGTACAGCTGGTATATAAACTGACATTTCACATTTAGGTGGGTACAGCTGCTATACAGATTGGCATGGCAGGTGCATTCAGTTATGACTGATATACAGACTGGCATGGCAGGTGCAGGCAGGTACATCTGCTCTACAGACTGGCTTGGAAGCTACAGGCAGATATGACTGATATACAGATTAGTATGACAGGTGCATACAATTACTGGTAGAAAGAATGGGTATACTAGAAGAAATAATTGAAATACAGACAGGCACGGCAAGCTCGGGTAGAGGGGACAGGTATACTGAGATATGAGCACTGGGGACCTGAGAACTAGCAAGTATGCAGATATCTTACTAAACACGTTGATCGGGCACCTTTCAACACGGGGAAGTGTCTTAAATAATAAGTGTTTCCCAGCTATTGGCGGGGACACTTTAGGATGGTACACGCTGTCTCTTTAAGAGACTAGTATGCGTGCATGTGCCCTAAACACAGTGCCTGGGGATCTGCCAGACATGCGCAGATCACAGAAGACAGCAGCAGGAAGAAGAAGTGGGCACAAGGGCCGTGGCGGTGAGTAAGTCATTTTCCCTGCTGAGGGAGAGAAGAATGGGAAGCGTGCAAGGACACCAACGCTACATGTGATAATGGTAGCAGTCATCATATAACGGTATTATTTCAGCCTTTCATAGTGGTAAGTTTTGGTATTATTGGTTTGGAATAGTATGTTTTATTATGTAGACAACTAGATAGAGGCCTGATGGAGGGCGGTAATGTCATGATAGGGGCAGGTTTTGCAGCGTTGAGAATCTCTCCCTCCCATGTACTCACCCACCTATCCACTCTCTCTTTCCCCATGTGCTGTCTTCTCCTCTCATGTGATCTCTTCTTTGACCTGTGTACCCCATGTGCTCTCCCTCTTGTCTGGTCTCTCTCTCTCCACCACTGTGCTGTCTTCTTCCCTCATGTGTTCTCTCGTTTGAGCTGTCTCCCCCTGTGTGTCTTCTTTCCTATGTGCACTCACCCTTACCTGTGTTAAAATGAAAGCAAAGTAGATAAAGGTAAGATTTTATTAACATGGAAAAATTTATGACAAAGGTGCTTTGATCAAACATGATCGAGGTGTACCGGGGGCACAGGGAAGCATCGCGCAGGGAGGGGCTCCCTGCGTGCTTCTGTGAGACCCTCAGAACTGCGCAATGTATCGCGCTGTTCCGAGGGACCCTCCTCCCTGCAGGCCCCTGGATCCAAGATGGCCACGGGGTCCTTCTGGGTCCTGCAGGGAGGCGGCTTCCTCAGTGCCTGCTGAGAGCAGGCGCTGAGAAAGCCTTCAGCAGTGCCTGTCACATCGCTGGTCTGACAGTGCTGTGCACACTGTCAGACCAGTGATCTGATGTTATACAGTGATGTCCCACCCTGGGACAAAGTAAAAAAGTAAAAAAAATGAAAATAACGTGTAAAAAAAAATCCAAAATAAAGGAAAAAAAATATTCCCCAATAAATTCATTTCTTCATGTAAATAAAAAAAAACAAAACAATAAAAGTACACATATTTGATGTCGCCGCATCCGTAACGACCCGCCTTATAGAACTGTCCCACTAGTTAACCCCTTTATTGAACCCCTAGGAAAAAAAAAAAAAAGCAAAAAAACAGTGTTTTATCATCATACCGCTGAACAAAAAGTGGAATAATATGCGATCAAAAAGATCTATATAAATAAACATTGTACCGCTGAAAATGTTATCTTATCCCACAAAAACGATCTGCCATACAGCATCATCAGCGAAAAAATAAAAAAGTTATAGCTCGTTGAATTAAGCGATGCAAAAATAATTTTTTTTTATATTAAATTGTTTTTCTTGTATAAAAACGCCAAAACATAAAAAAATGATATAAATGAGGTATCGCCGTAATCATACTAACCCGAAGAATAGAACTGCTTTATTAATTTTACCACAAGCGGAACAGTATAAACGCCCCCTCCAAAATAAATTCAAGAATTGCTGATTTTTGTTCATTCTGCCTCCCAAAAATCGAAATAAAAGGTGATCCAAACATGTCACATGCTCAAAAATGGTACCAATAAGATGTCAACTCGTACCGTAAAAAATAAGACCTCACATGACTCTGTGGGCCAAAATATGCAAAAATTATAGCTTTCAAAATGTGGTGATGCAAAAACTATTTTTTGCAATAAAAAGCGTCTTTTAGCTTGACAGCTGCCAAACATAAAAACACGCTATAAGTAGTAAATCAACTCACCCTTTATCACCCCCTTAGTTAGAGAAAAATAATAAAATTTAACAAATGTATTTATTTCCATTTTCCCATTGTTAGGGTTAGGGTTGCAGCTAAAGTTAGGGTTAGGGTTGGGGCTAAAGTTAGGATTAGTGTTAGAGTTGGGATTAGGGTTAGGGGTGTGTTAGTGTTAGGTTTGTGTTTAGGGTTATGGTTAGGGTTGAGACTAGGGTTAGGGTGTGTTGGGGTTAGGGTTGGAATTAGAATTGGGGTGTTTCCACTGTTTAGGCACATCAGGGGCTCTCCAAATGTGACATGGCGTCTGATCTCAATTCCAGCCAATTCTGCATTGTAAAAGTCAAACGGTGCTCCTTCACTTCTGAGCTCTGCCATGCGCCTAAACAGTAGCTTACCCCCACATATGGGGTATCAGCGTACTCAGGACAAATTGTACAATAAATTTTGGGGTCTTGTTACCCTTGAGAAAATAAAATTGTGGTGAAAAGATCATTTTTGTGGAAAAAATATGTTTTTTTAATTTTACGGCTCTACGTTATAAACTTGTGTGAAGCACTTGGGGGTTCAAATTGCTCACACAGATCTAGATAAGTTCCTTAGGGGGTCTAGTTTCCAAAATGGGGTCACTTGTGGGGGGTTTCCACTGTTTAGGCATATCAGGGGCTCTCCAAATGCAACATGGGGTCCAATCTCAATTCCAGCCAATTTTGGTTGGAAAAAGTCAAATGGTGCTCCTTCCATTCCAAGCTCTGCCGTGCACCAAAACAGTGGTTCCCCCCCACATATTGGGTATGAGCGTACTCAGCACAAATTACGCAACAACTTTTGTGGTCCAATTTCTCCTGTTACCCTTGGGAAATTGAAAAATTGGTGACTAAAAGATAATTTTTGTGGGAAAAAAATAGGATTTTTTATTTTCATGCCCGGGCATTATAAACTTTTGTGAAGCACTTGGGAGTTCAAAGTGCTCACCACAGATCTAGATAAGTTCCTTATGAGGTCTAGTTTCCAAAATGGTGTCACTTGGGGGTTTCCACTGTTTAAGCACATCTGGGACACTGCAAACGGAACATGACCCCCATCAACGTCTGCATTCCAAAACATTATTACTTCCTTTCCAAGCCCAGCCGTGACCCAAACAGTTTTCCCCCACCACATATGGGGTATCAGCGTACTCAGGACAAATTGGACAACAACTTTTGGGGTCCAATTTCCTTGGGAAAATCAAAATTTGGGACTAAAAAATCATTTTTGTGGAAAATTTGATTTTTTTTTTTTCACACCCAGGCATTATAAACTTTTGTGAAACACTTGGGGGTTCAAAGTGCTCACAACAGATCTAGATAAGTTCCATAGGGGGTCTAGTTTTTAAAATGGTGTCACTTGTGGGGGGTTTCCATATTTTAGGCGCATCAGAGCCTCTCCAAACGTGACATAGCGTCCAATCTCAAGTCCAGCCAATTTTGGTTTGAAAAAGTCAAACGGCGCTCCTTCCCTTACCAGCTCTACCGTGTGCCCAAACAGTGGTTTTCCCCACATATGGGGTGTTGGCGTACTCAGGAGAAATTTCACAACAACTTTATCTGTCCATTTTCTCCTTTTACCCTTGTGAAAATAAAGAAAAGTTTGTAAAAGATCATTTTTGTGACTAAAAAGTTAAATGTTCATTTTTTCCTTCCACGTTGCTTCAGCTCCTGTGAAGCACCTGAAGGGTTAATAAACTTCGTGAATGTGGTTTTGAGTAGCTTGAGGGCAGGAGTTTTAATTATTGTGTCACTTTTGGGTATTTTCTGCCATATGGACCCCTCAAAGTGACTTCAAATGTGAGGTGGTCCCTAAAAAATGGCTTTGTAAATTATGTTGTAAAAATGAGAAATCGCTGGTCAACTTTTAACCCTTATAATTACCTAACAAAAAAAATTTTGCTTCCAAAATTGTGCTGATGTAAAGTAGACATGTGGGAAATGTTATTTATTAACTATTTTGTGTGACATATTTCTCTGTTTTAAGGGAATAAAAATTCAAAGTTTGAAAATTGCAAAATTTCTAAATTTTCACAATATTTGCGTTTTTTTAAAAAATAAATGCAAGTTATATCGAAGAAATTTTACCACTATCGTGAAGGACAATACGTCACGAGAAAACATTCTCAGAATCGTGAAGATACGTTGAAGCATTCCAGAGTTATAACCTCATAAAGAGACAGTGGTCAGAATTGTAAAAATTGGCCCTTCATTAACATGCAAACCACCCTTGGGGGTGAAGGGGTTAAAGATTTTTCTGTATTTTCATGACTATGAAAATTGTAAATTCACACTGAAGGCATCAAACTATGAATTAACATATGTGGAATTATATACTTAACAAAAAAGTGTGTAACAACTGAAATTATGTCTTATATTCTAGGTTCTCCAAAGTAGTCACCTTTTGCTTTGATGACTGCTTTGCACACTCTTGGCATTCTCTTGATGAGCTTCAAGAGGTAGTCACCGAAAATGGTTTTCACTCCACGGTGTGCCCTGTCAGGTTTAATAAGTGGGATTTCTGGCCTTATAAATGGGGTTGGGACTATCAGTTGTGTTGTGCAGAAGTCTGATGGATGCACAGCTGATAGTCCTACTGAATAGACTGTTAGAATTTGTATTATGGCAAGAAAAAAGCAACTAAGTAAAGAAAAACGAGTGGCCATCATTACTTTAAGAAATGAAGGTCAGTCAGTCCAAAAAAGTGGGAGAACTTTGAAAGTGTCCCCAAGTGCAGTTGCAAAAACCATCAAGCGCTACAAAGAAACTGGCTCACATGAGGACCGCCGCAGGAAAGGAAGACCAAGAGTCACCTCTGCTTCTGAGGATAAGTTTATCCGAGTCGCCAGCCTCAGAAATCGCAGGTTAACAGCAGCTCAGATTAGAGACCAGGTCAATGCCACACAGAGTTCTAGCAGCAGACATATCTCTTCAACAACTGTTAAGAGCAGGGGCGCACCTATCATGAGGCGAGTTGAGCACTCAGCCTCAGGCGGCACATCCCTGAAGAGTTGGGGGGCAGCAGATTGTTATCTCCTGGCTCCTGCATCAGCTGGTCATGCATACCTCCCAACCGTCCCGACTTGAGCGGTACAGTCCCGATTCTATCCCTCCCACCCGCTGTCACGGTCGGGAGACACTATGTTCCCGCAGTGAGAGAAGCCGCTACGCCCCCCAAGCAACCTTGTCACCTTCCAGTATCCAGCTTCTCAGAGCCAGCATTACCATTGCTGTGCTGTGCTCTGTAATGTGCGAGCAGGACCTGTGATGAGGTCACAGGAGGGAGGAGTTAGGTGACACATGGTCAGGCTCATGTGCAGGTCTTTGCTTGCTGGTTGTCATGGTGCTGGATGAGCAGGTATGTTTATATGTGAGGGTCAGGAGGGGAGGGGTTTAGTGTGGATGTAGCAGAGCCGTGTGTGTTGCGAGGTGTACGGAGCAGAGCTGTGTGGTGTGTATGAGGTGTACGGAGAGAGCCGTGTGTTGCGAGGTTTAGGTACGGAGCGGAGCCATGTGTGCGAGTTGTATGGAGCGGAGCGTGTGTGTTCAAGGTGTAGGAGCGGACCCATGTGTGTTCGAGGTGTACGGAGCGAGCCGTGTGTGTACAAGGTGTACGGAGTGGAGCCGTGTGTGTATGAGGTGTACGGAGCGGAGCGTGTGTGTGCGAGGTGTACAGAGCGGAGCCGCGTGTTTATGGGGTGTGCGGAGCGGAGCCAAGTGTGTGCAAGGTGTATGGAGCGGAGCCGTGTTTGTACGAGGTGTACGGAATGGAGCCTGTGTGTATGAGTGTACGGAGCCACGTGTATATGGGTGTGCGGAGCGAGCCAATGTGTGAGGTGTGCGGAGCCTGTGGTACGAGGTGGGGAGCCCTGTGGTAGAGTGTCGGAGCCTGTGTTACGAGGTGAGGGAGCAGAGCCCTGTGACGGTGTGAGGAGCCCGTGTGATGAGGTGTGCGAGCCCTGTGTGTACGAGGTGTGCGGAGAGGAGCCGCGTGTGTACGAGGTGTGCGGAGCGGAGCCACGTGTGTACGAGGTGTGCGGAGCGGAGCCACGTGTGTACGAGGCGTGCGGAGCAGAGCCGCGTGTGTACGAAGCGAAGCCACGTGTGTACGAGGCGTGCGGAGCAGAGCCGCGTGTGTACGAGGTGTGCGGAGCGGAGCCACATGAGTACGAGGCATACAAAGTGGAACCGTGTGTGTATGAGGTGTGCGGAGCCGTGCATGTACGAGGTCAGTGTATGGCGGGGAGCATTCATACCTTCCAACCGTCCCAGATCCAGACTGTCCGATTTTGAGAGTGCCCCGGCCAGGAGCTTACTTTTCCCATGGACACAGGAGTACACGGCGGAGCCCGAGAATCACTTTAAAACTCACATGTGATGTTCCACTGGAAGTGATGTGCTGGAAGCTGACCGAAATGAGGTAATTTCAGGAGGAGATTGTGATAGAACCATGGAGGCACTTCAGGGAATGCTTCAGATCTATCACCATGTCCTCCTCCAACAGCACGGACAGCGGGAACGCCTTGGAATCGGGGATGTCGGCCATGTGAGCGGACGCTGATATGTCCTGCATCGGGAGGCACAGGTGGCCATGACAATGGGAGCCGGGCTGCAGTAGTATCTTTATAGAATCTTTCTTTCTCTTTGTTTCTTTCTCTCTCTCTCTGTTCTTTCTTTCTTTCCTCTCTTTCTTTCTCTCTTTGTTCTTTCTTTCTTTCCCCCTTTCTTTTCCTCTTTCTGTTCTTTCTTTGTTTCTATGTTCTTTATTTCCCCTTTCTTTCTCTCTTTTCTTTCTTTCCTTCTTTCCCCTCTTTCTTTTTCTCTATCTGTTCATCTTCTTTCCCCTCTTTCTTTCTTCTTTTCTTCCTTTCTCTCTGTTCTTTCTCTTTCTTTCTGTCTCTTCTTTCTTTCCCCTCTTTCTTTCTCTGTTCTTTCTTTCTCTCTCTGTTCTTCTTTCGCTCTCCATTTTCTTTTTTCTCTCTGTTCTTTCTCTCTGTTCTTTCTCTCTCCTTTCTTTCTTTTTTCTCTCTCTCTCTGTTATTTCTTCTTTCTATCTCTTTCTCTGTTCTTTCTTTCCCCTTTCTTTTTCTTTCTTTTTCTTTATTTCCCCTTTCTTTCTTTCTCCTTCTTTCTTTCTTTCCTCTTTCTTTCTCTCTCTCTGTTCATCTTCTTTCCCCTTTCTTTCTCTCTGTTCTTCCTTTCTCTCTCTGTTCTTTCTCTGTTCTTTCTCTGTTCTTTCTCTGTTCTTTCTTTCTTTTTTTCCCCTCTTTCTTTCTCTCTCTCTGTTCTTTCTTTCCCCTCTTTCTTTCTCTCTCTGTTCTTTCTTTCTTTTTCTCAGTACCAGTGTGCCATAGTACCAGTCACTGACACTATATACAGAGCTCCTGTGTATAATGTCACTGGTGATCACTGTATTACCTGTACACTGACACTATATACAGAGCTCCTGTGTATAATGTCACCAGTGATCACTGTATTACCTGTACACTGACACTACATACAGAGCTCCTGTGTATAATGTCACCGTCTCCACCTTTTATCGGCGCCATCTTGTGACTGCAACTTCTGTCTGCGGGAAGTCAGAAGTAGCAGAAACCCTCTATCAGGCCACGTTCACACGTTCAGTATTTTACCTCAGTATTTGTAGGCCAAAACCAGGAGTGGAAAAATCAGAGGAAAAGTATAATAGAAACAAGTCAACACTTATGGATTTCTCACCCACTCCCAATTTGGCTTACAAATACTGAGGTAAAATACTGACCAAATACTGAACGTGTGAATGTGGCTTTAGGTTGGTTTCACATATCCTGATTAGTGTTCAGCGATACTGCTCGATATCTAAAAATATTGTATCGAAATGGTATCGCCGATATCACTAAATATCGTCGATATCCGATTCCGATTCCGGAAGTCCCATGTAAGTCTATGGGAACAAAATATCGCAACAAAAAAAACCCTTTCTTTCGTTGTAAACACAAAATATACACACATAGAATACATATATATATATATATATACATGTCATTGTGACATATATATATACATATATTTATAGTTTATACACTTCTACATAGTAAAATAGACTCTGATTCAATTGCCGGGTAAAGCCGTGACATACCTCCCTAGAAGTCGACGGGCTCGGTGCCAATACCCCCAAAACCTCTGGCTCTGTGCGACTCAACTTGGGCGTCACGAACAGGATTCTGTAGCTCGCTATAAGCGAGTCCTGTGTGCCTGAATTGAACTGGTTTTGTGCTTGAGAATTGCTAAAATCATCAGAGAATGTATTTGCCATTTTTCCGCCATATCTGCATCACGACGAGGCACTGGTGAAGAAGAAGGACGTGCTCTTCGTGGGTGTACACTCACTCAGTGGCGCGAAAACGATGGCCGACCACTCTAAATGGTACTGCAATGTAAGATCATGCCCCACAGCTCTTCAGTTCCGCCTCCTCATCCTCCTCAGTGTGCGGAAACTAACATGAAGGTCCCGCCTCCCTACAAAAGAGGGGCCCTCTCCAGATGACACATGTGACTTGGCAGAGATGGCTAATGGACACGAGCAGAAGTGTGAAGGGATGGAGCAGTCAGAGCTCTCCCCCTACGGAAGCGACCCGATCGCCACGGAACCACCGTTGGGCACCCGGCCTGGAAACCCTCCTACGCTGCAAGAAGCGGAGGATACCCTAAGAGGCCTGGCCCGGCACCGGGAGGAGGTCGCCAGGATGGAAGCCAGCTGGCGTGCCCTAAAACTAAACTTGGAGCGGCGCCAATCCCTCTTACCTGAAGTGTCTGTACCGGAAGGTGAGGCACCCGTTCTAGTAGAGGAGTCCGTGCGGGCATCCCAGCCTTGCAATGTGATCCGGTTGACGTTGTCGCAGTGGAGGCACCCGTTCCTGCAAAAAACGCAGCACCGGCAGCACCCCAGATCCGCTGTCTGCCCCCGTCGCTGAGACAGAAGAAGCGACACCCGTCCTCATGGAGGAGGCCGCGCAGGCACCAGAGGTCTACAAGTCTGTACCGGAGCCCCGACTGTCATCTGTTCCAGAGCCGGCTGCTTCCTCCGCAGGTGAGCGCCGCCAGGACTGGGGGGCACCAGGAGAGCTGCCGCAAACCGGACATCCTAAGCTGCAGTTTGATTTTGGAGACATGGAGATGCTGGTGGAGGAGAATTACAACCGGCGTCAGGAGGAAGAGTGGAGACGTTGGGAGCGGGAAGCAGAGCGACAAAGGGAGCAGCGAGAATCCCAAAAGCTTCGGCAACGTAACCTGGAGAAGGACCGGGCAGATAAGGACCGGATGAGAAAAGATAAAGGAACCCTGAGGGAGCCGCGGCGTAAGGGTGCAGTACGGAGCTTTAAATTGAAAGGTGGTTGGGGCTTCATCCAGGAGCCTGGACTTTATTTAGAAGTTTTTGTGACCCGGCGGGACGTGGAGACTCACCTCCAGAAGGACACCCGGGGAGGGACCTGTTGCCAGGAGACTTGGTGACTTACACCCGACACTGGGGTTACAATGGATGGTACGCCCTAAATGTTACCAGGTGCGACCCCTACTCCCCAGAGTGTCAGGAACCTGTGAGACCCTCGGGAGCCTTCAGCCTCCCACATCCAGGCCTCTGCACAAGTGCCCACCCCACGCCGTAAATCTCCCCAGCCTCCCTCAGTGGTCTCCTCAGCAGCCCCAGCTATGGACATGATAACTATAGCTGGCCCGTACCCGGCGCCTGTTAGGCCCCCTGGGGTTCGTTCAGTCCGGGACATAGGGCTCCAGACCCGAGGGAGATGAAAGAGGTGGCCACACAGACACAGATAGCGGGTCACGACTTGACTGTACAGGCCACACGACGTCATCAGGTCCTGGTGGTCCTTGGTGTCTCGGATGTTTGGCAAGCATCAGAAGAGTACCAGGTGGTACCTGGAACACCCCTGCCAAAGAATTAGAAATAACCGGACAGGGTCCCTGTATGTAAATAGTTAAATTGTTGATGTACCCGGACGGGTGAATGTTCATAAAAAAGTTTTTTAATTTAATAAAAAAAAAAAAACCACAGTTTTCATTACTTTTATTACAGTCTCATCCTGCGACGCCATCGATCTCCTGTAAAAAAATGAAAAAAAAAAACAGCAGTATACCACCTGTCCGACGCAGTCCATAGTAACGAGTGTCCCACGACGATCCAGCTCTGCTACATCATAATGACAGGCAGAGCCTGTCATCCCAGCGCAGCACAGCTGATTACCTGCTTCCCGACGGTGACGTCATCGGACTGGTTTACGGCCGGGATTACCCTGCAGTCACTGCAGTTATCGCTGAAAAAACTGCATGTGACCGCCAGGGAGAAAATAATGGCGGCCATCAAGCAGTCCAGGACGTGACCGCCGGAGATCTTCTGCCAGGTAAGTGCCGCTGACTCCTGACAGACCGACCGACGGACACTCACAGTGACAGTGACAAATCCGATTCCGGTATCCGATATGACGAAAATATCGGTACTTGAATCGAAAGCCCGATACAGCTAATATCGGCCGATACCCGATATTTGCAGTATCGTATCGCTCAACACTAATCCTGATATTTCCGGTACCCGAAAAACAGTTAGTGGAGATATCCGTGTCCGTGTGTGTAATACGTGTGGCAACTGTGTGCCGCATCAGTACCACACGGACGGCTGCCGGGGAAGAAGCGCTACAGTAAGCACTGTTCCCCGGCAAGGGGCGCACCTAAAATGAAACAAGTTGATCACTTCACCTCAGGAGTCACTGAAGAAGTGTAAAGATCAATGTTTCAAATATATTCCTATTTAAAAGTGTATGTATTTTACATGTGCGTCAGGTTAGGCTAGTAAAGAGTAAACCAGATTTATTTGTACTGATTTTAATATGGGGGGCGCCATTTTGCAGTTCGCCTCAGGCAGCAGAGAGGCTAGGTTCACCCCTGGTTAAGAGGATACTTTGTGCAGCATGCCTTCATGGTAAAATAGCTGCTAGGAAACCACTGCTAAGGACAGGCAACAAGCAGAAGAGACTTGTTTGGGCTAAAGAACACAATGAATGGAGATTAGACCAGTGGAAATCTGTGCTTTGGTCTGATGAGTCCAAATTTGAGATCTTTGCTTCCAACCACCGTGTCTTTGTGTGACGCAGAAAAGGTGAACGGATGGACTCTACATACCTGGTTCCCACCATGAAGCATGGAGGAGGAGGTGTGATGGTGGGGGTGCTTTACTGGTGACACTGTTGGGGATTTATTCAAAATTGAAGGCATACTGAACCAGCATGGCTACCACAGCATCTTGATGCGGCATGCTATTCCATCTGGTTTGCGTTTAGTTGGACAATCATTTATTTTTCAACAGGACAATGACCCCAAACACACCTCCAGACTGTGTAAGGGCTATTTGACCAAGCAGGAGAGTGATGGGGTGCTACGCCAGATGACCTGGCCTCCACAGTCACCAGACCTGAACCCAATCGAGATGGTTTGAGGTGAGCTGGACCGCAGAGTGAAGGCAAAAGGGCTAACAAGTGCTAAGTATCTCTGGGAACTCAATTCAAGACTGTTCGAAGACCATTACCGATGACTACCTCTTGATGCTCATCAAGAGAATGCCAAGAGTGTGCAAAGCAGTAATCAAAGCAAAAGGTGGCTACTTTGAAGAACCTAGAACAGTGATGGCGAACCTTGGCACTCCAGCTGTTGGAGAACTACAACTCCTAGCATGCCTCAACTGCTGCCTCAACTGCTGCAGGTTGCAAGGGCATGCTGGGAGTTGTAGTTTTACAACAGCTGGAGTGCCAAGGTTAGCCATCACTGACCTAGAATATAAGACATATTTTCAGTTGTTTCACACTTTTTTGTTACGTATATGATTCCACATGTGTTAATTCATAGTTTTGATGCCTTCAGTGTGAATTTACTATTTTCATAGTCATGAAAATACAGAAAAATCTTTAAATGATAAGGTGTGTCCAAACTTTTGGTCTGTACTGTACAGTGTGTGTGTGTGTGTGTGTTGTGTCGCACATACAGCGTATACAATGTGTATGTGTGTGTCTGTGTGTTGTGTATACGGTGTATGCAGTGTGTGTGTGTGGTGCATACGGAGTATACAGTGTGTGTGTGTGGTGCGTACAGCATATACAGTATGTGTGTGGTGTGTGCAGCGTATACAGTGTGTGTGTGCGTGGTGCACACAGTGTATAAAGTGTGGGTGTGGTGCGTTTTGCGTATACAGTGTGTGTGGTGCGCATGGCATATACAGATTGTGTGTGAGGCATACGGTGTATACAGTGTGTGTGGTGCGTATGGCGTATACTGTGTGTGTGTGGTGCGCACGGCATATACAGTGTGTGTGGTGCATACAGCGTATACAGTGTGTGTAGTGCCTACGGCATATACAGTGTGTGTGTGGTGCATATGGCATATGCAGTGTGTGTGTGTACGGCATATACAGTGTGTGTGTGGTGCGTTCGGCGTATACAGTGTGTGGTGCGTATGGCGTATACAGATTGTGTGTGAGGCACATGGTGTATACAGTGTGTGTGGTGCGTACGGCATATACAGTGTGTGTGGTGCGCATGGCATATACAGTGTGTGTGGTGCATACAACTTTTACAGTGTGTGTGTGTACGGCATATACAGTGTGTGGTGCATAAGATGTATAAAGTGTGTGTGGTGCGTACGGCTTATACAGTGTGTGTATGTGTGTGGTGCGTACGGCGTATACAATGTGTGTGTGCGATGCGTACGACGTATACAGTGTGTGTGGTGCATACGGCGTATACAGTGTGTGTGTGTGATGCATACGGCATATACAGTGTGTGTGGTGCATCTGGCGTGTGCAGTGTGTGTGGTGCGTACGGTGTATACAATGTGTGTGTGTGCGGTGAGTATGGCGTATACAGTGTGTGTGTGTGGTGCCGTAAAGCATCATGCGTTCGCGACGTGCCGTCATTCAGTGACAGAGCCTCGGACGTGGCCTGCAGCGTCTGGGCTCCGTCACCGCTAGCGCAGATGAATCATCTGCTGATTCATCTGCGCTAGCGGATATAGCATAACGCGATCGCGTTATGCTATACCGGTACCAGCCCTACAGCGCTATGTGTTGAACGGGCTGGTAAAACGCAAAATGAACCCAGCCTTACGGGCTTCAAGAGGGAAATAATTATTTTGTATATACCACAATACATGTCCTTCGCCAGTTTTATAAAAGTTTGAAGATATGATGCTGCCTGCAACACCAAAATGTATTTTTAATTGATTATTTTACTACAAGAAACATCACAGGGTTGACCATATTTAAACTTTCTAGTCTCCTTGTATGGTAAGCAATCTCCCGCTTGTCTAGGTTCAGCCTCTTTCCCCAAAACAGCAGGAAAGAAAGGATATAAACCAGCATCCAGAAAGGCTCTGGCAAGCTGCACATACTGCCCAAGTAACAAGGGGAGCAGGAAACCTTTGCACATGTTTACCCTTTCCCTCAGTGTCAAAAACGAGGCAAAAAACAATGATTTATCATCATACTACTGAACAAAAAGTGCAATAAAACACAATCAAAAAGTCAAATGTAAATTAAAATGGTACTGCTGAGAACGTCATCTTATCCTGCAAAAAATAAGCTGCCACACAGCTCTGTCAGCAGAAAAATAAAAAATAGTTCTCAGAATAAATCAATGCAAAAATATATTTTTTTTTCTGTAAAATAGTTTTTATTGTGGTAAAAGCGCCAAAACAAAAAAATATGTACCGTATATACCCATGTATAAGCTGAGATTTTCAGCCCATTTTTTAGGGCTGAAAGTCCCCTCTCGGCTTATACGCGGGTCATATACGAGGGTAGGCGGGGGAGGGGGAGCGGGGGTGTCGGATCATACTCACCGCTCCGCCGGCGCGGTCTCTGCAGCCTCCTGCTTCTCCCACGATCTCCGGCTCCTTCCTGCAGCGGTCACATGGCACCGCTCATTAAAGTCATGAATATGCACATATTCATGACTTTAATGAGCGGTACCACGTGACCGCTACAGGACTGAAGCGCTGCGGAGAGCGCCGGGAGAAGAAGAGAGGCTGCAGGGACGAGCCGGTGGAGGGGTGAGTATAGCGATATTTACCTGTCTTCTCTCCACCTCTGCACGCTGCGTCCTCGTCTGACTCCTCTGGCTGTGAATGATCAGGCAGAGGGCACGATGACGTCGTTAGTGCGCACCCCGCCCCTTGCCTGATCATTCACAGCCAGAGGAGTCAGAGTAGGATGCAGCGGTGCAGAGAGGACAGGTAAATATCACAGGTGCCGAGGTCCTGAGCGAGCGGTGACACCGGCACCTGTCCCCCATAGCGCGCCGGTGTCACCGCCTGCTCAGGACACTGGCACTCAGCGACGAGAGGTGAGTATGTCATTTTTTTTTGCAGCGCAGCAGCATCAGCAGCAGCATATGAGGCCTATACTATGGGGCATAATCTGCAGCATATGGGGGCATAATATGGAGCACATGGGGGCATAATATGGCAGGCAAATTAATGGGGGCATAATATGGAGCATATGGGGGCATAATTTGGAGCATATGGGGCATAATATGGAGCATATGGGGGCATAAGCTGTGGAACAAATGGGGCATAATCTGGAGCATATGGGGGCATAATATGGAGCATATGGGGCATAATATGGAGCATATGGGGGCATAATATGGAGCATATGGGGACATAATCTGTGGAACATATGGGGCATAATCTGGAGCATATGGGGGCATAATATGGAGCATATGGGGGGGCATAATAATGGAGCATATGGGGTGGGTAGGGGCATAATATGGAGCATATGGGGGCATAACTGTGGAACATATGGGGCATAATCTGGAGCATATGGGGGCATAATATGGAGCATATGGGGGCATAGAACATTCTTGTGGAAATCTATATGGGGCATAATATGGAGCATATGGGGGCATAATCTGGGTGGGGAAATTCATTGGGGCATTTAAATATGGAGCATATGGGGGCATAATCTGTGGAACATATGGGGCATAATCTGGAGCATACGGGGGCATAATCTGTGGAATATATGGGGGCATAATCTGGAGCATATGGAGGCATAATCTGTGGAGCATATTGGGCATAATCTGTGGAGCATCATATGGGGCATAATCATTTTCACCCTAGGCTTATACGCGAGTCAATAAGTTTTCCCAGCTTTTTGTGGCAAAATTAGGGGGGTCGGCTTATACACGGGTCGGCTTATACATGAGTATATACGGTAAATAGAGTACTGCTGCTTTTTTCTGGAAAACACCCATGGAGTAAAAATCATCACTACACCTGTAGATAAATTCCCAAAGGGGTATAATTTCCAAAATGGGGTCACTTGAGGGAGAGATTCTGCTCTTCTAGGACTTAAGGGCTCTTTATATGGAGTTTACAAACTATTATAGGAAAATCTTCTCTCCAGGAAGCAAATAGCGCTCCATCCCTCCGGAGTCTTGCCGTAAAGCTAAGCAGTACTGTATAGCCAAATATGCAGTATATTTACATTCAGCAGAAACAGTGGGTCAAATTTTGGTGCCATTTTTACCCACTTCTTGTGTGAAAATGTGAAATCTGGGGCTAAACAACATTTTGGTGGTAAAAAGTAATTATTTTTTTTCTCTGTACAATGGTATAAAATTCTGTGACACACACGTGTTGTCAACATGATCACTGCAACCTTAGATGAAGGATTTGGGAGGTGTAATTTGTAAAATGGGGTCACTTATCGGGGAGTTCTGCTGCCCTGGCACCTCAGGGGCTCTCCCAGTGGGTCATGATATCCACAAACCATAACAGTAAAATATGAATACATGGAACCTTCAAATCATTCAAACAATTCCCAAATTGGTTTTGAGAACCTTCCAGAGTACAGTGTTTAGAATGGGGTCACTCTTGGGTATTTCCTGTCATATAGACCCTGCAAAGTTATTTCAAATGTAATTTGGTCCCTAAAAAAATGGTTTTGTAAATTTTGTTGGAAAAATGAGACATTGCTGGACAAATTTTAACCCTTATAACGTCCTAACGAAAAAAAATATTTTAATAATTGTGCTGACTTAAAGTAGACATTAAGGACATGTTATGTATCACGTTTTTCGTGACATATCTCTCTAATTTAACAACTTTCTGACATCTGACATACTATTACGTCCATGTGCACTGAGTCTGTCTGTCCAAGGACGGGATAGTACGTCATGGGCGATCGGCCGCGTTCACGGGGGAGCGCAGCCGATCGTGGCCGGGTGTCAGCTGATTCTCACAGCTGACACTTGGCACTAAGTGTCAGGAGTGGTCACAGACCGCTTCCGGCACTTTAACCCCTGGAACACTGCGATCAAACAAGATCGCAACGTTCCGGAGCCGTCACAGGGGCTGATAGCCCCTCTGCCTTTCCCAATCGCTGCCATGGAGACCCAATGTTAACATGACGACATCCGGGTCTCCAGAGCTGAGAAATTTTCTATCATGTGCAGTGCATTCAAGAAGTCTCTCAGGTCTGTGTGCACTGAATGCAGCGCTGACAGCTTCTATAGCAGGCAGATGCTGCTTCATCTGCATGCTACGGAAGCGATGAGCCTGCACAAAATCATTGTCCCATAGTGGGACAAGTTGTAAAACTTAGAATGAAGTTAAAAAAAATGTAAATAATTGTAAAAATATTTTTAAAAAAATAATAAAAAACAATAAAAAATCAATATTTATTCTATCACTAAATAAATATTTGAATAGAAAAAAAATCTTAACAATAAAAGTACACATATTTGGTATTGCCACATCCGTAACGACCTGACCTATAAAAGTCTCTCACTAGTTAACCCCCTTAGTGAACACCACTAAAAAAAACAAGTAAAAAAAATGATTTATCATCATATCGCCAAACAAAAAGTGGAATAACAAGCGATCAAAAAGACGAATATAAATAAACATGGCACCGCTGAAAATGTCATCTTGTGCCGCAAGAAATGAGCCACCATACAGCTTCATCAAAATAAAAAAGTTATAGCTGTCAGCATAAAGGGATTCAAAAACTATTTTTTTTTATGAAATAGTTTTTATTACATAAAAGCGCCAAAACATAATAAAAAAAATATGTAAGTGTGGTATAGCTGTAATTGTACTTACACGAAGAATAAAACTACTTTATCAATTTTACCACACACAGAACGGTGTAAACGGCCCGCAAAAGAAATTCATGAATTGCTGGTTTTTGCTCATTCTGTCTCCAAAAAATCAGAATAGAAAGTGATAAAAAAACGTCATGTGCCCGAAAATGGTACCAATAAAAACGACAAATCGTCTCGCAAAAAAAAAGACATCATATGACTCTGTGGGCCAAAATGTGGAAAAATGATAGCTCTCAAAATGTGTGATGCAAAAACTTTTTTTTGCAATAAAATGCGTCTTTTAGTGTGTGACAGCTGCCAAACATAAAAACCCGCTATAAATAATACCGTATTATTCGGACCATAAGACGCACTTTTTTTCCTCCAAATTTGGGAGGAAAGTGTGGGTGCGTCTTATGGTCAGAATGTAACATGTGGGGAGTGGGGCAGGGGGCAGCGGTGGAGTGGGATCGCAGGAGGCAGGAAAATATCCCCTCCACTGCAGGAATCCAGCAATGTGGAAACCACCGTCCTGATACTTAAGTGCAGTGAATATTCATTAGCCGCTTCCCCGCCCACCTATCAGCTGAGCAGTGAGTAGGGAGCAGCAAATGACAGAGCCACATGGTTCCCCAGCGCCTGATTCCTGCAGCAGCCGGGATATGTGTGGGAAGGAGAAGGAGGCGGCAGGAGCAGAGAGCAGCAGGAGGCATCGCATACCTGACAGCACAGGGGCTGTGCTGATGCGAGCTGAATGCTCCTGTGGAGGACCTGTGATGAGGTCATGAAGAGGGCGGGCTGGAGCATCACATGACCACACAAAGCCCTGCCTCTTCATGATGTCATCACAGGTCCTTCAGACACACTGTACAAGAAAAAAATAATTAAAAGGTTAGTAAATACAGCACATTAAAAAGCACTCTGCCATCCTGTGGTGGACTATAACTCCCAGCATGCCATAGGATCTGCAGGACATGCGGGAGCTATAGTTCTCCCATGGGATCTTAAAGCAGCACTTCAGTGTTATTTTTCAGTGCTGGAGTGTGGCTTTAAATATAAGCCCTATGCCCCCATTCACAGGCCGGGGTCACACATGCGAGAAATTTGCACGATTTTTGTGCGAATTTCTCGCATGAACACCTGGCACTGCTGCCGGCACTCGGACCGGAGCGTGCGGCTGCATGTATTTCTATGCAGCTGCACGCTCCAGTCTGAGTGCCAGCGGCAGTGCCGGGTGTTCACGAGAGAGATTCACACAAAAATCGTGCAAATTTCTCGCATGTGTGACCCCGGCCTTATACTCCCCTCCAGCGTCTTCACATAGTAGTTTACAGACACCACACTGGTCCCGCAGCACCATCTTCTACCCGTAGCTTCCTACATAATAACATGCTATTATATATAATAACTATGTTGAGCGATACTGCTCGATATCTAAAAATATCGGATCGGAATGGTATCGCCGATATCACTAAATATCGGCGATATCTGATTCCATACCGGAAGTCCCATGTAAGTCTATGGGAACAAAATATCGCAACTAAAAAAAACCTTTATTTCCTTGTAAACACTAAATATACACACATAGAATACATATATATATATATATACATGTCATTGTGACATATATATATATATATATATATATATATATACATATATGTATAGTTTATACACTTCTACATAGTAAAATATCCTCTGATTCAATTGCCGGGTAAAGCCGGCTTCTGTGAAAAGACAGAAGCACCCGACATGAAATGACACTTGGTGTACATAGGGTTAACCATGTCTTTTCATGTCGTTTGCAATCTGATTTGCACAAACAATTACATCAGTCTATGTGTGCAAAATTTCACACCTGTAGGGGTTAATTAAAGGTGTTAATTCGTTGTAAAAAAAAGGACTTTTTTGCTACGAATTTACACCTTTAATTAACCCCTACAGGTGTGAAATTTTGCACACATAGACTTATGTAATTGTTTGTGCAAATCAGATAGCAAAGGACATGAAAAGACATGGTTAACCCTATGTACACCAAGTGTCATTTCAAGTCGGTTCTGCATTTTCACAAAAGCCGTCAATTGAATTAGCTGCTATTATACTATGTAGAAGTGTATGAACATAATAAAATATATAATATATATATATATGTGTCACAAATTCAATGACATGTATATATATATATATATATATATATATATATGAGGTGTAAAATTGTTTAAAAAAAATGCGTGGGCTCCCGCCCTATTTTCGCAACCAGACAGACAAAGCCAGCGAATGGGGGAAGATAATAATAGCCCAGAGAGGGACCATTATTTTTGGCCCCCCCTGGCTACTAACATCTGCCCCCAGACACCCCAGAAAAGACAAATCTATAATTAGATTCGCCCTTTCTGGCACTTTGCCCGTCTATTCCCATTGCCCTGTAGCGGTGGCGAATGGGTTAATAGGGGGTTAAAGCCACATTGCAATTGAAAGGTGACCTTAAGCCAGGTTAATAATTGAGAGCTGTCAATTAGACAACTATCAATTATTAATCCTATTGCATGAAATAAAAATAAAACACACACACTTTAATTAAAAATCATTTTAATGAAATAAAGACACATGTTTTTGACCATCTTTTATTTGACTGCAAAAACCATTTCCTGTAATAAAAATAAAATAAAAAAGCAAAATTATTCTTACCTATCCCATGCACAGTCAGGTCCCACGGTGTAATCCTTTAGAAAGGGTTAATGTTTACTGCAGGGACCGCAGCTAATGCTGCAGCCTCACAAGATCCATGGACCTTGCCAGCAGCGTCGGACTGGAGTACCTTGGGCCCACCAGAGAAAAAATATTCTTGGGGCCCACCATCATACTTCCCAACCTTTGAAGAAGGGAAAGAGGGACAAAGGCTGTGGCACGCTGTGCCTGCTGCAGCAAATTTTAGGCCATGCCACGTTGCACCACAGACTGTCCAGGAGTTGGTGGATGCTTTAGTCCAGGTGTGGGAGGAGATCCCTCAGGAGACCATCCGTCACGCTCATCAGGAGCATGCCCAGAAGTTGTAGGGAGGTCATACAGCATACCTCCCAAATTTCGAAGACAGGAAAGAGGGTGTAAGGCTGCGGCGCGCATAGCGCGCCGCTGCAAATTTTAAGCCACGCCCGACCACACCCATTTCACAGCTAATCACACCCATATCCTCGCCCCAACCGTACCCATGCCGATACAGCTGACCCTCCGATGACGGTTGGGGGGCCCACTGCTGGCACCGGGCCCCCCAACGCCTGTTCAGGCCCCATAGCTTCTGGGCGGCAGAGCAGGAAGATCAATTCTCCCTGCTCTGCCGCAGAATGTAACTGTATCGGCGTGCTGTGCACGCCGATACAGTTACTGTAGCGTAGCTCCGGGTGGGCCCCCTCAGAGCGCGGGGCCCGGGGCCACCGCCCCCTCTGCCCCGCGACCTATCCTTTCAAATCAGGGCCCACCACGCAGGAGCTGGGGCCCACCGGAGGTTTCTCCGGTGTCCCGGTGGCTCAGTCCGACCTGCTTGCCAGCCTGATAATACCAGGCCACAGCAGTCTGCTTATCTTTGCTGGTTAACAAAAATAGGGGATCCCCTCGAAAAAAATTGGCGTGGGGTCCCCCCTATTTTTGTTAACCAGCCAGATGAAGCAGACCGCTGAGGCCTGGATTTTCAGGCTGTTAAGGAGCCAAGATCCATGGACCTTGCCAGCCTGATAATACCAGGCCACAGCAGTCTGCATATCTTGGCTGATTAACAAAAATAGGGGATCCCCTCGAAAAAAATTGGCGTGGGGTCCCCCCCATTTTTGTTAACCAGCCAGATGAAGCAGACCGCTGAGGCCTGGTTTTTCAGGCTGGTAAGGATCCAATATCCATGGACCTTGCAAGCCTGATAATACCAGGCCACAGCAGTCTGCTTAGCTTGGCTGGTTAACAAAAATAGGGATCCCCTCGAAAAAAAAATGGCTAGGGGTCCCCCTATTTTTGTTAACCAGCCAAGTAAAATGCAGACTGCTGCGGCCTGGTATTAAAAGACTGTCAAGGCCCATGGATTTTGGCCCTCAACAGCCTGATAATACCAGGCTACAGCAGCCCCACATTTGGCGCATCAAAAGATGTGCCAATTGTGGCACTTTACCCGGCTCTTCCCACTGCCCTGTAGCGGTGGCAAGTGGGGTAATAAGGGGTTAATGTCACCGTTGATTGCACGGTGACAATAAGCCCGGTTAATAATGGAGAGGTGTCAATAAGACACCGATCCATTATTAATCCCAAAGTTATTAAATGTATAAAAAAAAGACAAAGCAAGAAAAAAGTATTTTAATGAAATAAAAGAGACAACACAGTTTTCATTAATTTTATTATACACTCATTCCTGCGACGCCATCGATCTCCTGTAAAAAAAAAAAAAAAAAAACAACAGTATACCACCTGTCCGACGCAGTCCATAGTAACGACAGTCCCACGACGATCCAGCTCTGCTACATCGCAATGACAGGCAGAGCCTGTCATCGCGACGCAGCACAGCTGATTACCTGCTTCCCCGGCGGTGACATCATCGGACTGACTGCTTTGCGGCCGGGATTACCCAGCAGTCACTGCAGTTATCGCGAGAAATTGCATGTGACCGCCGGGGAAAGATGATGGCGGCCATGAAGCAGTCCAGCCCATGACCGCCGGAGATCTTCTGCCAGGTAAGTGCCGCTGACTCCTGACAGACCCGACCGACGGACACTGACAGTGACAGTGACAATCCCGATTCCGGTATCCAATAAGACGAAAATATCGGAACTAAGTATCGAAAGGCCGATAGAGCTAATATCGGCCGATACCCGATACTTGCGGTATCGTATCGCTAACACTAATAATAACACCACATATAATAGTATGTTATTTATGTTATTAAATATTTTACCACATTTTTTGCTTAAAATATATTTTTCCCTATTTTCCACCTCTAAAACCTGGGTGCGTCTTATAGTCCGGTGCGTCTTATAGTCCGAAAAATACGGTAACTCAAACCCCCTTTATCAACCCCTAGTTAGGGAAAAATAATAAAATAAAAAAAGTATTTATTTCCATTTTCCCATTAGAATTAGAGTTAGGGCTAAAGTTAGGGATGGGCTAAAGTTAGGGTTAGGGTTGGGGCTAAAGTTAGGGTTAGAGTTGGGGCTAAAGGTAGGGTTAGGTTTAGGGTTGGGGCTAAAGTTAGGTTTAGGGTAGGGGCTAAAGTTAGGGTTATGGTTGGGACTAAAGTTGGGGTGGGATTAGGGTTAGGTTTGTGGTTAGGATTATGGTTAGAGTTGGGATTAGGGTTAGGGGTTTGTTGGGGTTAGGGTTGGAGTTAGAATTGGAGGTTTCCACTGTTTAGGCACATCAGGGGCTTCCAAATGTGACATGGCGTCTGATCTCAATTCCAGCCAATTCTGCTTTGAAAAAGTCAAACAGTGCTCCTTCCCTTCCGAGCTCTGTCATACACCCAAACAGTGGTTTACTCCTACATATGGGCATCAGCATACTCAGGACAAATTGCATAACGACTTTTGGTGTCCAATTTCTCCTGTTACCCTTGGGAAAATAAAAAATTGGGGGTGAAAATATCATTTTGTGAAAAAAATATGATTTTTAATTTTTACGGCTCTACGTTATAAACTTCTGTGAAGCACTTGAGGGTTCAAAATGCTCACCCACACATCTAGATAAGTTCCTTAGGGGTTCTACTTTCCAAAATGGTGTCACTTGTCTGGAGTTTCCACTGTTTAGGCACATCAGGGGCTCTTCAAACACGACATGGCGTCCGATCTCAATTCCAGCCAATTTTGAATTGAAAATTCAAACTGCGCTCCTTCCCTTCAAGCTCTGACATGCACCCAAACAGTGGTTTTCTGCATATAAGGGGTATCAACGTACTCATGACTAGAGATGAGTGACTCTGCCTTCGGGAGGGTCGAGTCGGGTTTCGGACCACCCGACTTTTCCAAAATTCAAGTCGAACAAAATCGACCAACTATCGGAAAAAGTCGGAGGTCCGACTGAAACTCGAACCGACCCCAATGCAAGTTAATGGGGAAGAAAAGTCGGCAGTCAGTGTAGGACAGTAAACACACCTACAGTGCCCATTTCAATGCCAATGACATCAATTCTTATTACTTAAGCTTGGCAACCTTAATTTACTTTATAATAATAGTTACGCATTGAAAACTGGGGGTTATTTGGCTAAAGTTGTGGGGGGGCAGGGCTGGCTCCAAGTTTTGTGGGCCCCGGGTAAAAGAGTCTCAGTGGGCCCCTTTAACACATACCACAATTCATGATGCTCCGATACAGCAGAGAAATATAGGTATAGTACAATGCCAAATACTTCACTTCTTACAATACTTGAGTTATATCTATTGTAAATTCTACAACAGCTCAAAAACCGGACAGTATAGTCCTCCATACAGTATTATGGGCACCACATAGTGCGCCAACAGAATGGGCTCCATATAATGCTCCATACAGAATAGGCCCCATATGTGCTCCATATGATGCTCCATTTATAATGGCCCTATATGATTCCCCATAAATAATGAACCCCATATGATGTTCTACTATATAATGGGACTCATATATGATGCTCCAGTGTATGATGAGCCCATATAAAGCTCCAAATATAATGGTCCCCATATATAATGCTCCATATATAATGGGCTCCATGTGATGCTCCATATATAATGTGCCCCACATGATGCACCATATATAATGGGCCCCATATCATGCTCCAGTATATGATGTGCCCCATGGATGATACTCCAGTGTATGATGGGCCTATATAATGCTCCATATATAATGGGCCCCATATGATGCTCCAGTGTATAATGGGCCCCGTATATGATGCTCCAGTGTATGATGAGCCCCATTTAAAATGCTCCAGTTTTTGAGGGGCCCCCGGGTGCGCCCCCGGTTGATCTGCCCCATTTGAATGCCCCGTATATGAGGGGCCCCCCTGCATGTGCTCCGTGTCTGATCGCCCCTTTTTTGAGCGCTGTTATTTTTCGGTGGAGGATCGGGAAAAAAAAAGGAAAAACCCCCAAACAGTTGGGGGCTATGAGATTGCATTCCCCGGGATAACCACGCAACTGGGCACCCCGGGGGGTTCCACTTGGCCCCAGAGCTCTTTCAAAAGGGTGAGAAATAAAAAACCCCCAAAAATAGAAAAAGGAAAGCTATCTCCCCCGGAGCAAAACCCCCAAAAAAATAATAAAACCCCCAAACATTTTAAGGGGGGTTTTGAAAAAAGGGGGAAAACTGACACGAAAGAAAAAAGTAGGGAGAAACGCGGGGGCCCCAAAAATATCAAAAAAGAAAGGTGGGAAAGGGGGGACTTACTGAAAATTTAAAAACCCCCGAAAAAACCCCAATTACAAAATTTCCCAAAACCCTGGGGTCACGGGACTCTCCCCCCCAAAAATTTTCTCGGTGTAACAAAAAAAAAAAAAGCACCCCCAAAAAAAAAAAGGGAAAAAAGCAAAAGTACAAAAACAGTGGCTGGACTAAACGAGAGGGAAAAAACCCGGAGGGGCCCCCCAAAGGGCCCACAAAAAGTGCAGGAAAAAAAGAAAAAATTTTAAAACAAAAACACAAAAAAAAAATTTTTTATTGATAGCAGGAGATGCAGACACGAACAGCGGGGCCCCGGGGAAAATGGAAAGAGGATTCCCCCCAGAACAATTTTTCCCCCGGGCCCCCCTGGGGAAATGACCCTTAAAAAGGGACCATCTTTAAACTTTTCCCCCTCCCACAATCCCCCTAACGTTGTAACCAAAAGGGGGGCCTTGCTCAAACTCATCTAAAACCCCCCTTTAAAACAGACCCCCCTTGGGGGGGGGGTCACCAAAACCCTCATTTGAGAAAACCGGTCGGTCAGGATGAGTTCTTGATACCACGGTAAGTCTCCAGCTGGTTTGTCCGAAGCAAACCCCCAAGAATTGTTTCCCGCCCCCAAAAACCCCCCATTTAACCAAACCCTGGATTTCTTCGTCTAGAAAAACGAGAATCCAATATTTTTTCCCCAAACCCCCAAATCGATTGCCCCCCCCCCCAAAAAAGGCAGGAGGGACAGCAGCAGGAACCACGGCTAACAAACTCTTCAACAAGGACTTGTGGGGAAAAATTTTGGTTTTAATGCCCGGAAAAACAAAAGAAAAAAAAAAGGATTTTAAAAAACCCTGATCTTAAAAAGGTCCCCAAAAAAACCCGGGGGAATTTTGGAGATTACTCTATGGAATATTCTTTGAGGACAAAAAGACAAAATCCCCCCTTTTTAAAAAAGGGCCTCAGTCCCATGCGGTTTGCAAACCCCCGGGGCCCCTTTTTCCCGAGGAGGGACAAAACCCCTCCCCTACCCGGTCCCCCAAAAAAGTGCATACGCTCAACAAAAAAGGGCAAACCCGGACAAAGAACCTCCGTCTGTCCGAAAAAAAAAGAGGGGAAACCCAGAAATTTTTAAAAACGGGACATCAAAAAAGGGGGGGGGGTAGCCCCCCTTTTTAAGAGCAAACACCCCAAAAGGGAAAAAAAAGACCCAGTTCTGTCAGCAGAACAAAAAAAATTGAAAAGTCTCCCCAAAAACGGTTTGTTCTTCAGTTTGACCATTGGGCTGGGGGATGAAAAAAAACCCAGGGGAAAAAACAAAATTTTTCCCCCCCTTTTTTAAAAAAATTTCCAAAAAAAGGAAAAAAAACTGGCTCCTCTGTCCCACCAATGTTTCCCGAATGCCTTTTAAACGAACCCCCGGGGCTGAAGGAAAAAAGGCACCAATTAGAGGAGGAAAAAGGAAAATTTGGTAATGGGGAAAAAAGGGGGGCATTTTGGAAAAATACCCAAATTACCCGTGGTGGGCTTCTTGAGAAAAGGGAAAATCGGAAATAAAAACCCCTAGAGGTTTGGGGGGTGGTTTTGGGGGGGGGGAAGGAAGGGGGTCAACAAACCCTGGGCGAGAGAAAAGGTTTGGGGGGAGCAAGTCCGCGGGGCTTTCACAAATTCCCTGACACCCCGGGCAAGGTGGCCCCCCAAAAAGGGCCCATAACCCAAATTTGGGCCCCAAAATTTTGGGGTGCCCCCAATGGGGAAAAAAGAACTCAGCCCCCCCCCTTTTTTTCCCCGGGGCGGGACAAAAAAATTTTCCCAAAAGGGGGGCCTGGGGCCCCCCCCCCTGAACCCCTCCAGAGCAAGTTCAAATTGGGGAGAGGGCCCCGGAAAAAACTAACCCCCCTTAAAAAAAAAGGGGGTCGAAAGCTCAGGGGTCCGAAAGGGGAAAATCCCGAGGGGGCATCCCCCAAAACCCTTGTGCAGGAAAAAGGAAACCAAAAAATTAAAACGGTGAAAAAAAAGGGCCCCCCCGGGCCCTTTTTTT
>JARQOD010000001.1:247412601-247493488 GCA_033576555.1 Oophaga sylvatica
GGGGCCCCATATACTCATCAAATGGGGTTCATTTTTAGGGGGCATCAAAGGGGGGCCCATTAATAGGAGCTTATATATGGGACCATTATTTGGAGCATTTTATGGGGCTCATTCATACACTGGAGCATCAATATATGGGGCCCATCATATACTAGAGCAGTGATTGCTAACCTTGGCACTCCAGCTGTTGTAAAACTACGACTTCAGCATGCCCTTGCAACCTGCAGCAGTTGAGGCATGCTGGAGTTTAGTTCTCCAACAGCTGGAGTGCTAAGGTTCGCCATCACTGTACTAGAGCATCATAAGGGTTTCATTTATTTATGGGGCATCACATGGATCCCATTATATTATGGAGCATCATATGGGCACATATGGGACTATTCTGTATGGAGTATTATATGGAGCCCATTCTGTTATGGCGCACTATGTGGTGCCCATAATACTGTATGGAGGGACTTACTGTCTGGTTTTTGAGCTATTTTAGAATTTATAATAGATATCACTCATGTAATGTAAGAAGTGAAGTATTTGGCATTGTACTATAGCTTTATTTCTCTGCCGTATCGGAGCATCATGAATTGTGGTATGTGTTAAAGGGGCCCACTGAGACTGTTTGGCCCGGGGCCCACGAAAACTGGAGCCAGCCCTGCCGCCCCCACAACTATAGCCAAATAACCCCAGTTTTCAATGCATTACATTATTATAAAGTATATTAGGTTGACAAGCTTAAGTAATAAGAATTGATGTCGTTGGCATTGAAATGGGCACTGTAGGTGTGTTTACTGTCCTCCACTGACTGCTGAACTTTTCTTCCCCATTGAATGGAATTGGGGTCGGTTCAAGTTTCAGTCAGACCTTCGACTTTTACGATAGTCAGCCGATTTCGTTCAACTCGACTTTTGGAAAGTCGGGTGGTCCGAAACCCGACTCGACCCTCCCGAGGCAAAGTCGCTCATCTCTGTAATTGTCCAGGAAAAATATTTGGGCCAATCTTTAAGCGTGAAGTACCATTCATGAGGATCTCAAAGTTCGACTCATTGTTGAATGTGTTAGAAAAAGGAAGAATGTATTAGAGCTTTGGCCTATGGAGAAATATTTTTTTTAGCTCCATTTTCCAGTAAAGCATTTACTTTTTTCTCAAAGGAGTAAATTTAACATATAATCCAATGGATATATTGTAGTAAACTAGATGCATATATGTGATCTCTAGGCACCTAAAGGTACAAGGAACAATTTTTTACATTATGAATTGCAGGTCAGGACGATAAAGACAAAGCATGATTTACAAGGGGGTCAGAATGGAGGACTATCCAATGGACCCAAACACTATAGAAAAACGCAAAGGTGTCTGAGTAGTAGGCTCAATTAGCTCGTATAGCATTAATGTGTAAATTTTTCTATTAACTGAGTTTATAGATAAAGCTGACCTTTTCCATTTTGAGGATATAAGAATCCATGCAGTGATAGTAGTAAAAACTAAGTAAAATAAAGGTTTTATTAGGTAATTCTAAAGGTTTAATCACCAAAAAGTAGAACAGTTGGCCAAGATGGATTGACCTTCCAATTACATTCCTAATTAAAGTTTTTACATCTAGCCAGAATGTTTTCATGAAGTACTATCCACCATATATGCTTCAAGTCACTTAAAGAATTACAAGTCAGAAGCATCTATGTGCGGTTTGGGATATACAGTATCTTATGCAATTTTACTGGCACATAATATGTTCTGTTAAGAACTCTTAAGGGTATGCCACATGAACAATATCGCTAACGGGATCGCTAAAAAACGGTCACTATTTAGCGATCCCGTTAGCGATATTGTTCAGTGCGGCAGCTTCCAGCGACGAGCTTCCTGCTGTGATCTCGCTCGTCGCTGGAATCGTTCCGGACCTATTTTCTCGTCGGCGCTCCGCTGGGTAAGTATATATCGTAGTGTAGCACCTTTTTCTTAGCGATTTAGCGGTACTTTTGTACCGCTAAAGTCGTTAAGAAAGATCGCTAACGGCGATAGCGTCGTTAACTATATCGCTAAATGTGGCCGCCTTAGCGATATAGAAACAATCCCGCTAGCGATCGCATTAGTATGCGTCGTTTTCGTGATCGCTAGCGGGATTGTTTAGTGTGGCAGTACCTTTAGAGAAGCTTCTGTGAGTGAGATTTGGTTACTGCCATGTGATGGACTTCGCAACAGCAATTACACCTGTCAATAGTCGGGTAAATCCTTAGTCATTGTCCCATTGTTCCTTAACTTTGTCTTCTCCCCTCATGGGGTAGATTATATATGGACTCAAACAGTGAGACATTCCCATGTCCAAATGGATTATAAAAACATTATGTTTAAAGGGAGTAAATGCTGGAGTGCTTCTGCTAACGGGGTTTTGCTTAGAAAACGCATGATTTGATTATTGTACATCATTTCTCCATGTGGAGGGTTATGTTTTGGATATTCCTGTCTAGATTAAAATTGAGTTAAAAGGGGAACAGAGTTATATTCCAAACCAGGAACAAACATTGGATTATTAAAAAGAGCTATCAGCAGGGAGGATTAGATTTTAATTTGTGCTGATAAAGTTTTTGCCATAGTGTTTCTTTTAAAATGTAATCATATGGTAAAATAGTGGCCATATTAAAATGAAGTTTTCCCCATTGACCACATGGTCTTGAAATTGAGTATGGTGTTTTGAATGATGTTTCCAGGTTTACCCATCTAGGTTTACCTACTTGGGAGGAAACGTAGATACACATTGGATGTGTGTATGAAAACTTTTATATTTCTATTATTTTTAATATATATGGAATAAAAGTTAAAATTTTAATTACACATTACTTTTTTTCTTCTTCTGTACTTTGCCCATAACTTACCGATGGTGCACACCAATGTATAATTCTGTCTTTTGAGAATTAATCAATTATAAATATTTTTGATTGGTGTCCTGTTGGATACATTTTCCATTCCTTTCGCTGTACAAAAATCTTACAAAAAATCCAGAGCATTTGTGCGGTGTGAATATTCCTGTAATTTTATATATAACTATTTGAAATAGCTCTGTAATAAAAATTTTGACAAAATGGCTACATCTAAGTTCTCAAATTAAATTAAACACCAGGATTGAATGTCAAAAAGATGAGATTAAAAACATTTTAAATGAGGACTTCCAACCTAGAGGAGATTCATCAGAAGATAATGTGGCTACAGATAATCTCCTGAAAAGATTCAAGGATATTCAAATTAACCCTTAAAGGGAATCTGTCACCCCATTTTAGTCATATCAGCTAAAGATATCACTGAATACTGCGTCCCATAAGCAACCTATCGGTATGTAGCTTATATCCAGATACCCGGTTTTGATAGCAAAATACCTTAGTAAAAGTCGGGATTCTTTTCTGTAAATCAGGACGGTCCGGTCCGGAGGGCAGTGTTTTCTCTCTTCTCACTCCCCTGGCTCCTCGGCATCTCTTGCGTATCGCCGTCTGTGAATAGCACAGATGACGTTCTGCTTCCCGCGATTGCGCTTTTCAAATTACCCCTGCGCATGCGCAGTGTGCTTTGCCAACAGGTGGGCAAAGCATAAAACATAAAATCATTACAGCGCATGCGCAACTCTTTCCTTGCCCCGGAAATGACTGCTTGCCTTGGACGACTTCCGGGGCAAGGAAGTGAATGACAATAGTTGCGCATGCGCTGTAATGATTTTATGCTTTGCCCACTGTTGGGCAAAGCACAATGTGCATGCGCGGGGGGTAATTTGAAAAGCGCAATCGCAGGAAGCAGAACGCCGCCTATGTGATTTCACAGATGGCGATACGCAAGAGAAGCAGAGGAGCGGGGGGTGAGAAGAGAGAAAATGCCGCCCTCCGGACCAGACCGCCCTGATTTACAGAAAAGAATCCCACTTTACAAAGTATTTTGCTATCAAAACGGGGGTATCTGGATATAAGCTACATACCGATAGGTTGCTTATGGGATGCACTATTCAGTCATATCTTTAGCTGATATGACTAAAAGGGGGGTGACAGATTCCTTTAATGACAAAGGGTATTTTTGGTTTTGCATTTTCATTTTTTGGCCCCCCTTCTTCCCAGAGCCATAATTTTTTTTTATCTTTTTGGTCAAAATGGCCTTGAGAGGGCTTGTTTTTTGCAGTATGAGTTGTACCTTTGAACGACACATTGGTTTTACCATGTCTTGTAACAGAAAACAGAAAAAAAATCCAAGTGAGTTTGAAATTGCAAAAAAAGTGCAATCCCACAATTGTTTTGTGTTTGCCTTTTTTATTAGGTTTACTAAATGCTAAAACTATCCTGCTATTATGATTCTCAAGGTCATTATTAGGGTTGAGCATTCCGATACTGCAAATATCGGGTATCGGCCGATATTGGCTGTATCGGAATTCCGATTCCGAGTTCCGATATTTTCGTCATATCGGATACCGGAATCGGGATTGTCACTGTCACTGTCAGTGTCCGTCGGTCGGGTCTGTCAGGAGTCAGTGGCACTTACCTGGCAGAAGATCTCCGGCGGTCACGGGCTGGACTGCTTGATGGCCGCAATCTTCTTTCCCCGGCGGTCACATGCAGTTTCTCGCGATAACTGCAGTGACTGCTGGGTAATCCCGGCCGTAAAAGCAGTCAGTCCGATGACGTCACCGCCGGGGAAGCAGGTAATCCCGCTGTGCTGCGTCGCGATGACAGGCTCTGCCTGTCATTGCGATGTAGCAGAGCTGGATCGTCGTGGGACTGTCGTTATGGACTGCGTCGGACAGGTGGTATACTGTTGGTTTGTTTTTTTTCTTTTTTACAGGAGATCGATGGCGTCGCAGAATGAGAGTACAATAAAATTAATGAAAACTGTGTTGTCTTTTTATTTCATTAAAAGACTTTTTTCTTGCTTTGTCTTTTTTTTAAACATTTAAAAACTTTGGGATTAATAATGGATCGGTGTCTTATTGACACCTCTCCATTATTAACGGGCTTATTGTCACCGTGCAATCAACGGTGACATTAACCCCTTATTACCCCGCTTGCCACCGCTACAGGGCAAGTGGGAAGAGCCGGGTAAAGTGCCACAATTGGCACATCTTTTGATGCGCCAAATGTGGGTCTGCTGTAGCCTGGTATTATCAGGCTGTTGAGGGCCAAAATCCATGGGCCTTGACAGTCTTTTAATACCAGGCCGCAGCAGTCTGCATTTACTTGGCTGGTTAACAAAAATAGGGGGGATCCCCACGCCATTTTTTTTTCGAGGGGATCCCCTATTTTTGTTAACCAGCCAAGCTAAGCAGACTGCTGTGGCCTGGTATTATCAGGCTGGCAAGGTCCATGGATATTGGATCCTTACCAGCCTGAAAAACCAGGCCTCAGCGGTCTGCTTCATCTGGCTGGTTAACAAAAATAGGGGGGACCCCACGCCAATTTTTTTCGAGGGGATCCCCTATTTTTGTTAATCAGCCAAGATATGCAGACTGCTGTGGCCTGGTATTATCAGGCTGGCAAGGTCCATGGATCTTGGCTCCTTAACAGCCTGAAAATCCAGGCCTCAGCGGTCTGCTTCATCTGGCTGGTTAACAAAAATAGGGGGGACCCCACGCCAATTTTTTTCGAGGGATCCCCTATTTTTGTTAATCAGCCAAGATATGCAGACTGCTGTGGCCTGGTATTATCAGGCTGGCAAGGTCCATGGATCTTGGCTCCTTAACAGCCTGAAAATCCAGGCCTCAGCAGTCTGCTTCATCTGGCTGGTTAACAAAAATAGGGGGGACCCCACGCCAATTTTTTTCGAGGGGATCCCCTATTTTTGTTAATCAGCCAAGATATGCCGACTGCTGTGGCCTAGTATTATCAGGCTGCCAAGGTCCATGGATCTTGGCTCCTTAACAGCCTGAAAATCCAGGCCTCAGTGGTCTGCTTCATCTGGCTGGTTAACAAAAATAGGGGGGACCCCACGCCAATTTTTTTCGAGGGGATCCCCTATTTTTGTTAATCAGCCAAGATATGCAGACTGCTGTGGCCTGGTATTATCAGGCTGGCAAGGTCCATGGATCTTGGCTCCTTAACAGCCTGAAAATCCAGGCCTCAGCAGTCTGCTTCATCTGGCTGGTTAACAAAAATAGGGGGGACCCCACGCCAATTTTTTTCGAGGGGATCCCCTATTTTTGTTAATCAGCCAAGATATGCCGACTGCTGTGGCCTAGTATTATCAGGCTGGCAAGGTCCATGGATCTTGGCTCCTTAACAGCCTGAAAATCCAGGCCTCAGCGGTCTGCTTCATCTGGCTGGTTAACAAAAAATAGGGGGGACCCCACGCCAATTTTTTTCGAGGGGATCCCTATTTTTGTTAATCAGCCAAGATATGCAGACTGCTGTGGCCTGGTATTATCAGGCTGGCAAGGTCCATGGATCTTGGCTCCTTAACAGCCTGAAAATCCAGGCCTCAGCGGTCTGCTTCATCTGGCTGGTTAACAAAAATAGGGGGGACCCCACGCCATTTTTTTTTCGAAGGGAACCCCTATTTTTGTTAATCAGTTCCCTCTGACGTCACTGATTGTGTCCCTGGCTGACCTGAAGTGAAAGTGGAAAGCAATCAATTAAGCTTTCCACTTAAGGGCCCGTCTCACATAGCGATATGCTACCTTGGTTACCAGCGGATCGCTGGTCTCCCGCCTGTCACACGCAGCGATGCGTGCCTGTCAGAGGGAAACCAGCGATCAAAAAAAGGTCCTGACATTTCTGCGACGATCAGCGATACCCGGCAGGGGGGCTGATCGTCGCTGAATGTCACACACAGCGATATCGCTGGTGAGCTCGCTGCTGCGTCACAAAACTAGTGACTCAGCAGCGATCTCGGTAGCGATATCGCTATGTGAGACGGGCCCTTAAGCGATGTTACCCGCAGTGTCGCTGTCCAGATCGCTGCCTGTTTGGCATGTAGCGATACACCAGCGATCCTGACAAGTGCATATCGTTGTCGGGATCGCTGGTGTATCGTTATGTGACACCCAGCCTTTACTCTCCTGTCAGGCAGGAGAGGAACTCATTCATTTGGAGTTTACTGTGAGGCTGCAGCATTAGCTGCGGTCCCTGCAGTAAACATTAACCCTTTCTGAAGGATTACACCGTGGGACCTGACTGTGCATGGGATAGGTAAGAATAATTTTGCTTTTTTATTTTATTTTTATTACAGGAAATGGTTTTTGCAGTAAAATAAAAGATGGTCAAAAACATGTGTCTTTATTTCATTAAAATGATTTTTAATTAAAGTGTGTGTGTTTTATTTTTATTTCATGCAATAGGATTAATAATTGATAGTTGTCTAATTGACAGCTCTCAATTATTAACCTGGCTTAAGGTCACCTTTCAATAGCAAGGTGGCTTTAACCCCATATTAACCCATTCGCCACCGCTACAGGGCAATGGGAATAGACGGGCAAAGTGCCAGAAAGGGCGAATCTAATTATAGATTTGTCTTTCCTGGGGTGTCTGGGGGCAGATGTTAGTAGCCGGGGGGGGGCAAAAATAATGGTCCCTCTCTGGGCTATTATTATCTGCCCCCACTCACTGGCTTTGTCTGTCTGGTTGCGAAAATAGGGCGGGAGCCCACGCATTTTTTTCAGCAATTTTACACCTCATATATATATATACATGTCATTGAATTTGTGACACATATATATATATATATTTATATTTGTAGTTCATACACTTCTACATAGTATAATAGCCGCTAATTCAATTGCCGGCTTTTGTGAAAATGCAGAACCCGACATGAAATGACACTTGGTGTACATAGGGTTAACCATGTCTTTTCATGTCCTTTGCTATCTAATTTGCACAAACAATTAAATCAGTCTATGTGTGCAAAATTTCACACCTGTAGGGGTTAATTAAAGGTGTAAATTCGTAGCAAAAAAGTCCGTTTTTTTTACAACCAATTTACACCTTTAATTAACCCCTACAGGTGTGAAATTTTGCACACATAGACTGATTTAATTGTTTGTGCAAATTAGATAGCAAAGGACATGAAAAGACATGGTTAACCCTATGTACACCAAGTGTCATTTCATGTCGGGTGCTTCTGTCTTTTCACTGAAGCCGGCTTTACCCGGCAATTGAATCAGAGGATATTTTACTATGTAGAAGTGTATAAACTATACATATATGTATATATATGTCACAATGACATGTATATATATATATGTATTCTATGTGTGTATATTTAGTGTTTACAAGGAAAGAAAGAGGTTTTTTTAGTTGCGATATTTTGTTCCCATAGACTTACATGGGACTTCCGGTATCGGTATCGGGTATCGCCGATATTTTAGTGATATCGGCGATACCATTCCGATTCCGATACTTTAGGATATCGGAAAGTATCGCTCAACTCTAGTCATTATGAGTTCATAGACATCAAACATGTCTAGGTTCTTTTTTATCTATGTGGTGAAAAGAAATTCCAAAGTTTGTAAAAGAAAAAAAAAAGTTGCCATTTTCAGAGACCTGTAGCGTCCCCATTTTTTGGGATCTGGGGCCGGGTCAGGGCTTATTTTTTGCATGCTGATCTGCCGTTTTTATTGATACCATTTTGGTGCAGATAGGTTCTTTTGATCGCCCGGTCTATGTAGTTCTCCAGAGTAGATTGGTTCCATCAGACACGTGTTTTTTTATACAAAACGTGTTTGTATTGTTTTATTAACTCCTTATTGGTTTTTGTTATATCCTGAGTGCTTTTGGAGGCTCCCTGTCTAAAAAGATTAGATGCCTTTGCTTGCCAGGAATGTACCCTGACTTTGAAATCCATAATGCTAGAAAAACGGACAATCTGTTTGCGAAGAACAGAAATATTGATTATTCCTATAGTCCTATATAAGGAAGGCGGGGGACACTTCAAATCACTATTTTAACACCAAACCTATAGTGGAAGGTGCCACCCATAGATAAGAAGTGAGAGGAGAGATTACCATATAAAATTTAATCTTTATTAATATGCAATATTAAAACCATTTCAAACAATAAAACATTTGAGAGAGTAAGGGAGACTCCAAAAGAAAAGGGAAAAGGAGAACAAAGATGCCAACGTGAATCTTCCCCAATGAAAGTATAGCTGAGAGGGAAGTAAAGAAAGAGAGGTGCTGCGTTAGTGAACAGAGTATATCCAAAATTGGATTTTCATAAAGCAATCAGCCTTAAAGCGTAAACAACAATGTGCATCTCTTTCACATACCTAGGCACCAATGAATGGAAGCGCTGACAAGGGGATGTGCATGTATGGCGATGCAGTGGCGTCTGGTCTCCCGCGCCCGATGGGCACCGTTTCGTGTAGTCACTTCTTCCGGGGCGTGGACAGATAAAGTAGGTGTGTGGGATAATAGGAGGAGAAGGTGCTTGTGGAAAATCGCTGCTGTCATATTCCGTGTCCCTGTTGGGCACGTTATAGTGATGCGCCTCCCAGATTAAAGAGACTTCCGGTGAAGTGCTCCATGCACCGCAGGTGGAACGCACCAGTGGTCACGTGTTGAGAGCGCTCCCGGAAGTGCAGAGGGATCGCATAACCCAGGCGTGCGCACCGGACAGGAGGCGGCATTTAGATGTAAGAGATGAACTAATGATTCTGCGCATGCGCATCTGGCCTTAAAGACAACTTTTTCTAATATGAAAGGTGAAGACATAATGCGAAATACGATATTGGTGCAGTGGTATTGAAAAGCTGTTCTCTAGAAAGGGGGACTTAAAAATGTACTGAAAAGGTGTCCAAATAAAAGGGGGGAAGAAATATAAGTAGAAAATCAAATAAAAATAAAAAATAATGAAAAATATAATAAGCTGGGCATATCTAATTGTGAGATGATAAAAATAAATACCTCAATATCATAATAATTGGTGAGGGTGGGAGGACAAGGGGTGACGTGAAGCCTTGAAATATGAATAATATGTGGCCAAATGACATTACTGGCCAATATTATATCATGTAAAAAAAGGGGAGGACGATGAGGTGCAAAAAATGAAGTGAACCTAAAATAAATATGTTTTTTAAGGAAGACTTTAATGCTCCAAATGTTTGCGTATATATAAAGAAATTAATGAAAATGTCAAAAGAAATATATATACAAAACATGTGCATATATATATATACATACACCTGTACACATATATATATATATACACATACATACACATAAGGAACAGCTATATAAGAGATACACATGAAAATATATATACATGACGTCCAGCATATCAATATACCCATATAAACATGTGTGTGTGGCATGACGATAGTCATATGTTAAAAAGTAGGAATAAATATATATTTAAAGTTGGGGGTGTACAACATATATACTGAGGAAATAACAAAAGGTGTGTGCTTAATAATTAAAGGTGCTATAAGAAGAATATATCAAAATCCCAAATATTGGGTCAAAGGTATACAAACATATAGTTATTTTAAATACATATGTTTAAAAGTTGCCTACGAAATCCATATATCTATTAATCATTTTCTTCATCACCGAACCAGTGACAGTGGGAGTCTGAAAAACGACCAAAACGCGGAAAAAGTTGCCACGGAGATCAAGGAGAAAAGTCATCTCTACATCAAAAGGAAAAGAAGAAGAGGGCACCTTGAGAAAGGAAAAAAGGAAAAGGTAAGAGAAACTAATACAATAAAAACACTAGTGCTGGGCGCACTATTGTGATATGTCAAAAATTAAAAACATGAAAATGTAAATATTAAAAACACCTAAAAATGAACTCAGGACAATAGAAAGGAGTTACATTGATCAAAGTGGAACCGTTGTAGAGATAGTGGTAGAGTACTACCACATAATACAGAAGCTATCATATTTTATTGAATTTTAAATTGATGGTTTATAAGAATGACTTAAAGCTGAAACTCTCATTGAGGCCATGGGGGGTAACAGTATTCAAGCGGTATATCCATTTACTTTCAAGGCGAGCTAGGGATTTTCCAAAATCTTCACCTCGTATTCCCAATTTGATCTGATCAATGGCTTTAAATTTTAAACCATGAGGTTTGGACCGATGGATACATTTTGAAATGACGTGGTAAATTTTTCAAAGAAGATAAATCCTCAATTGTAGATTTTTCTATATCTCAAATGTGTTCTCGGACCAGGATCTTAAATTCTCTAGCAGTTAGGCCTATATAAATCAGACCACAGGGGCAGGTAGCGTGATATATAACCCCCTGTGAAGCACATGTAAAATGTTTTCTTATATCATATCTCCTAGAACCGTCATAGTTTTCAAAATGTGTGGCTTTATTAATGTTGATATAGGCTTTACAAAAGCCACATGGAAAAAAGCCTTGTATACAGTTTTTGTTGGCAGACCTAGGGATTGGATCATAATGACTATGGACTAATAAGTCCTTCAAATTGGGACTTCTTCTTGCAACCAAGGATGGAGCAGAAGGTAAAGTTTTCTTAAGGACAGGGTCCGTTAGAAGTATTGGCCAGTGTTTTTGAAATAAACTCCTCAAGGAGTCCCATTGATTATGGTAAGTTGAGATGTATCTTACCTGATTATCCTTTTTGCAGTATCTTTTGGAGGAGGATATAATAAATGTTCCCGGGGTTTTTTTTGTGCTCTTCTAAATCCCTGCTTAATACAACTCTTACTATATCCTCGATTCAAAAACCTTTGAGTTAGATCTACAGCTTGATTTTGGAATGTTACCGGTTCAGAGCATATTCGTTTTAATCTTAGGAATTGACCCGTGGGTATTCCTTTGATGGTAGTGAATGGATGAAATGATGTAGTATGTAACAAAGAGTTTGTGGCGGTGGGCTTCCGAAATAAATCTGTAGTTATATCGCCGGTTGGAGTGACATTCAATTTAAGATCTAGAAAATCCAGACTCTTTCCATATTGATATGTCAAATGTATGTTCTTATCATTGTCATTCAACTTCCTCATCATGGCATGAAGATTTTCAATGGTACCCTCCCATATGAACCAGACATCGTTGATATATCTCATCCACCCCTGTATCTCTTTAATTTGCATTTATTGCAATGTTATTGCATTTAATTGCAATGTTGCAGCAACCAAAAAAACGTAATTCTGGCGTTTCGATTTTCTTTCTTGCTATGCCGATTACCGACTGGATTAATTCTTTTTATATATTGATAGATCTGAGGATTCTGAAAGTGGTGATACCAAATATGTGTATATTTGAATTTTTTATTGTTTTATTTTGAATGGGGCAAAAGTGGAGTGATTTGAACTTTTATATTTTATTTTTTTTTAAACATTTTTTTACTTTTTACTTGCTTCAATAGTCTCCATGGGAGACTAGAAGCTGTGATCATCCGATCACCTCTGCTACACAGAGCAGGGCTGCAGCCCTGCTCTGTGTAGCAGAAATGTTCACTTTCTATGAGCTCTGACCACCAGGCGGCGCTCATAGCGATCCAGCAATGACAACCACAGGGGTCTTCTCCTAACCCCTTTTTGTCATTCCAACTGATCGGCAATCCATGGTCATGTGACATGGACGCTGATGGGAGGAGGTAATGATGCGCTTCCTGCGCGTGCATGTTAAATGCTACTGTCAGCGTTTGACAGCGGCATTTAGCATGTTAACATTCACCAGTGGATCGCGATTTCACCCTCAGCTGTTCCGGGCATATGTCAGCTGTACAGATCAGCTGTCATGTGCCGAAAAAGGTGCGGGCTCATCGCCGGAGCCTTCACCAAACAGGAGGATGCGTCCATGACATTAAGGGTTTAAGCATGTTGGAGCAAGAGCTTTTATAGGGTAAACCTCATGACTAACTTCCTTTACTCTTACCTTCTCTCTCTCTCTCTCTTCCTCTATTCGATTAATACTTTAGTACAGTATGTTCTTATTTTCTACTTCTTAAGTAATATACTTTTTTTTGCCTCATATAATTGATTTAGTATATTCTGGATTTTTTTTAACTTCATTTTTTAACAGCAATGTAAAGAACCTTATATGTACGTTCTGTTTTTCTGTTTTATTAAACAATTCCCCTGATGCCAGGGTACTTTCAAGTTCTGAGTATCATCCTAATATACCTGGAGCTTAAAAATATTTTCATACTTTACTTTATATGCAATGTGCTGTTTTACAATTGTGCACATGACATTACAAACAAATAAATCCCTTTTAATCTTCCTACCCTCCGGAAATGTTTCACCTATTCAGCTTCTGGAAAATAAAATGTCATAAACATAACTTTAGGAAGGTTAAAAATGACTTTAGGAGATGTATGTGACCTATTGTTTTCAGTTGTGGAAATATAATTGACAATATGTACAATATTGACTTTTATAATATATTGTACAATATCCTCTTAGTACATTGCATTACAAGAATATAGTTAAAAAATGCTATACAATTACATTAATTATTTACTGTATTTTTTGGACTATAAGACACACGGGACCATAAGATGCACCCCAAATTTTCAGAAGGAAAATTGGGAAAAAATTAATGTGTCAAATGGGGGTCCATCTTACAGTCCTAATTCAGCTTACCAGGATTGGCAGCGTTGGTGGAGCATGGTCACAGGGAGTTCGGTGGTCCGGTGATATGACTCCCATCCCAGACTGGTGCAGCAGGTTTGACGGTGGCTTGGTTCGGGGGCTGCGCCAGCATTTGGTGAAAGTGCGGAGGCACTTGCATATCCATTGCTGCGATGCGGTGGCATCCTGGAAATTCAATCCCAGAAAGGTTCGGCAGTGTCCTGTGGTGTGGGGGGCTCTGCCAGCATTTTGTGAAAGCATGGAGGCCCCCGCACGTCCATTGCTGAGATGCAGTGGCCACTGGGAAAATGGCGAACGGGGCGGCGTATGCTAAGATTGAGATCTCGACAACGAGATCTCGTCCCAAGATCTTGGGAGCCAAGATCTCGGCACCGAGATCTTGTCTCCTGATATCTCAATCTGAGCATGCACCGTTCCTGGTGGCCATTTTCCTGGAGGCCACGGCATCGCAGCTATGCATGTGTGGGGGCCTCAGGGCTTTCACAAAATGCTGGCAGAGCCCCCCCGCACCGGCCTGGGAAGGGAGTGTGAAAATCGCGCTGCAGTGTCGGTCTGGGACAGCCACAGAATCGCCCGACTCCTGCTGCCACCTCACTACTTGTAAGTATATTCTGACTATAAGATGCACCTCTATTTTCCACAAAAATTTTTGGGGATAAAAGTGCATCTATTAGTCGGAAAGATACGGTACTTTTAAACATTGATTACATTTTCTATTTCCAATGTTTTCATTTATGATTGTTTACACTGGCATTACATTTCTATTATTTTATTTTATGATGCTAATATCTCAATTATTTTAGTCTTTTATTAGGGAAATGCCAAATAGCTGGTGAGTAATATGCACCAGCAACAAGAGTTATATTAATAGAGGCTTCAAAGGGAATATGGTACCACGTTTTTCTTATGCAATCTGAAAACAGCATGATGTAGGGACAGAGATCATAATTCCAGTTATTTGTCACTTACTGAGCTGCTTACTACAGTTTTTATTTTTGCTGCACATTGGGCAGTTCTCTAAATTCTGAGCTCTGTATACCCGCCCAGACCACTAAGTGACAGCTTTCTGGGTACAGTGGAATCGGCAAAATGCTGCCAATTAGTAGTGGTGGTGGGGTTAAACAGAAGAGGAGGACTATATGGCATGAGACAACTAGTTGTCTAGTGATAATCTCCTGCTAATAAAACAGTGATTTTATTGAAAGTTCAACAATAGTCCAATAAGTGACACATCATTGGAATCAAAATCTCTGCAACATCATACTCCTCTCAGATAAAATAACAAATATCTGCTGACAGATTCCTTTTAAAGTGGTTGTACATTTGAAAAAAAAAAATTTAACCCCTTTATTCCATCAGACGTACTATTCCGTCCATGTGACCCTGGACCTAATTCCCATGGACGGAATAGTACGTCATGGGCGATCAGCTGCGCTCCTGGGGGGAGCGCAACTGATCGCCTCCTGGTGTCAGCTGATTATCACAGCTGACACCCGTGACTGTGTGTCAGGAGCGGTCACGGACCGCTCCCGGCACATTAACCCCTGGCACACCCCAATCAAACATGATCGCGGTGTACCCGGGGCACAGGGGAGGATCGCGCAGGGTGGGGGCTCCCTGCGCGCTCCCCTGAGACCCTCAGAGCAGCGGGATGTGTCGCGCTGTTCCGAGGGTCCGTCCTCCCTCCAGGTCCCCGGATCCAAGATGGCGCCGGGGTCCTGCAGGGAGGCGGCATCCTCAGCGCCTGCTGAGAGCAGGCGCTGAGGAAGCCTGCAGCGATGCCAGAGCGATCGCTGGTGTGACAGAGTGCTGTGCACTCTGTCACACCAGCGATCTGATAAAATACAGTGATGTCCCACCCTGGGACAAAGTAAAAAATAAAAAAAATAAAAAAATAAAAAGTGGTAAAAAAAATCTTAAAAAAACAAAAAAATATTCCCCAATAAATTCATTCTTTCCTGTAAATAAAAAAAACAAAACAATAAAAGTACACATATTTGGTATCGCCGCGTCCGCAACGACCCCCCCTATAAAACTGTCCCACTAGTTAACCCCTTTAGTGAACCCCTTAAAAAAAAAAAAGAAAACGAAGCAAAAAATCAATGCTTTATCATCATACTGCTGAACAAAAAGTGGAATAACACGCGATCAAAAAGACCGAGATAAATAACCATGGTACCACTGAAAACGTCATCTTGTCCCGCAAAAAACGAGCTGTCATACAGCATCATCAGTGAAAAAATAAAAAAGTTATAGCTCGCAGAATAAAGCGATTAAAAAATAATAATTTTTTATATAAAATTGTTTTCATTCTATAAAAGCGCCAAAACATAAAAAAATGATATAAATGAGGTATCGCCGTAATTGTACTGACCCGAAGAATAAAACTGCTTTATCAATTTTACCACGCGTGGAACGGTACAAACGCCTCACCCAAAAGAAATTCATGAATTGCTGATTTTTATTCATTCTAACCTCCCAAAAATCGTAAATAAAAAGCGATCAAAAAATGTCACGTGCTCAAAAATGGTACCATTAAAAACGTCACCTCGTCCCGCAAAAAATAAGACCTCACATGACTCTGTGGGCCAAAATATGCAAAAATTATAGCTCTCAAAATGTGGTGATGCAAAAAACTATTTTTTGCAATAAAAAGCGTCTTTTAGCGTGACAGCTGCCAATCATAAAAACCCGCTATAAATAGTAAATCAAACCCCCCTTTATCACCCCCTTAGTTAGGGAAAAATAATAAAATTAAAAAAAATTATTTATTTCCATTTTCCCGTTAGGGTTAGGGTTGCGGCTAAAGTTAGGGTACTGTTGGCGCTAACGTTAGGATTAGGATTAGGGTTGGTATTACGGTTAGGGGTGTGTTAGGGTTAGGTTTGTGGTTAGGGTTGGGACTAGGGTTAGGGGTGTGTTGGGGTTAGGGTTGGAGTTAGAATTGGAGGGTTTCTGCTGTTTAGGCATATCAGGGGCTCTCCAAATGTGACATGGCGTCTGATCTCAATTCCAGCCAATTCTGCGTTGAAAAAGTCAAATGGTGCTCCTTCACTTCTGAGCTCTGCCATGCACCCAAACAGTAGTTTACTCCCGCATATGGGGTATCAGCGTACTCTGGACCACAAGAATTATTGTGCAATTTGTCCAATTTCTCCTGTTACTCTTGGGAAAATAAAAAACTGGGGGTGACAAAATCATTTTTGTAAAAAAAAAAATGATTTTTTTGTTTTTACAGCTGTATGTTATAAAACTTCTGTGAAGCACTTGGGGCTTCATAGCGCTCACCACACTTCTAGATAAGTTCCTTGTGGGGTCTATTTACCAAAATGGGGTCACTTGTGGGGGGTTTCCACTGTTTAGGCGCATCAGGGGCTCTCCAAATGCGACATGACGCCCCCAGACCATTCCATCAAAGTCTGCAATCCAAAACATCACTACTTCCCTTCCGAGCCCAGACGTGCACCCATACAGTCGTTTTCTCCCACATGTTGGGTATCAGCGTACTCAGGACAAATTGGACAACAAATTTTGGGGTCCAATTTCTCCTGTTACCCTTGTGAAAATAAAATATTGGGGGCGAAAAAATCATTTTTGTAAAAAAAAAAAGGATTTTTTATTTTTACGGCTGTACGTTATAAACTTCTGTGAAGCACTTCGGGGTTCAAAGTGCTCACCGCACATCTAGATAAGTTCCTTGTGGGGTCTATTTTCCAAAATGGGGTCACTTGTGGGGGGTTTCCACTGTTTAGGTGCATCAGGGGCTCTCCAAATGCGACATGACGCCCCCAGACCATTCCATCAAAGTCTGCAATCCAAAACGTCCCTACTTCCCTTCCGAGCCCCGACGTGCGCCAATACAGTAGTTTACTCCCACATATTGGGTATCATCGTACTCAGGACAAATTGGACAACAACTTTTGGGGTCCAATTTCTCCTGTTACCCTTGTGAAAATAAAATATTGGGGGCGAAAAAATCATTTTTGTAAAAAAAAAAGGATTTTTTATTTTTACGGCTGTACGTTATAAACTTCTGTGAACCACTTCGGGGTTCAAAGTGCTCACCACACATCTAGATAAGTTCCTTGTGGGGTCTATTTTCCAAAATGGGGTCACTTGTGGGGGGTTTCCACTGTTTAGACGCATCAGGGGCTCTCCAAATGCGACATGACTCCCCCAGACCATTTCATCAAAGTCTGCAATCCAAAACGTCACTACTTCCCTTCCGAGCCCCGACGTGCACCCATACAGTAGTTTACTCCTACATATTGGGTATCAGCGTACTCAGGACAAATTGGACAACAACGTTTGGGGTCCAATTTCTCCTGTCACACTTGTGAAAATAAAATATTGGGGGCGAAAAAAATCATTTTTGTAAAAAAAAAAAGAGATTTTTTATTTTACGGCTGTACGTTATAAACTTCTGTGAAGCACTTTGGGGTTCAAAGTGCTCACCACACATTTAGATAAGTTCCTTGAGGGGTCTAGTTTCCAAAATGGTGTCATTTGTGGGGGGTTTCCACTGTTTAGGCAGATCAGGAGCTCTCCAAACACGACATGGCATCCAGCCAATTCTGCGTTGAAAAAGTCAAACGGCGCTCCTTCCCTTCCAAACTTTGCCATGCACCCAAACAGTGGTTTACTCCCACATATGGGGTACCAGCGCACTCAGGACAAATTGCACAATAACTTTTGGAGTCTTGTTACCCTTGGGAAAATAAAAATTGGGGTGAAAAGATCAATTTTGTGCAAAAAATATGATTTTTTAATTTTACGGAAAAAGTCAAATGGTGCTCCTTCCATTCCGAGCTCTGCCATGCGCCCAAACAGTGGTTCCCCCCCACCTATGGGGTATCAGCGTACTCAGGACAAATTGGACAACAACTTTTGTGGTCCAATTTCTCCTGTTACCTATGGGAAAATAGAAAATTAGTGACTAAGAGATCATTTTTGTGGGAAAAAAATAGGATTTTTTATTTTCATGCCCGGGCATTATAAACTTGTGTGAAGCACTTGGGGGTTCAAAGTGCTCACCAAAGATCTAGATAAGTTCCTTAGGGGTCTAGCTTCCAAAATGGGGTCACTTGTGGGGGGTTTCCACTGTTTAGGCTCATCTGGGGCACTACAAACGGAACATGACCTCCATCAATGTTTGCATTCCAAAACGTTACTGCTTCCTTTCCAAGCCCTGCCGTGCGCCCAAACAGTTTCCCCCCCCCACATATGGGGTATCAGCGTACTCAGAACAAATTGGACAACAACTTTTGGGGTCAAATTTCCTTGGGAAAAATCAAAAATTTGGGACTAAAAAATCATTTTTGTGGAAAATTGTTTTTTTTTTTTCACACCCAGGCATTATAAACTTTTGTGAAACACTTTGGGGTTCAAAGTGCTCACAACAGATCTAGATAAGTTCCTTAGGGGGTCTAGTTTCCAAAATGGTGTCACTTGTGGGGGGTTTCCACTGTTTAGGCACATCAGGGGCTCTCCAAACACGACATGGCGTGCAATCTCAATTCCAACCAATTTTAGTTTGAAAAAGTCAAACGGCGCTCCTTCCCTTACGAGCTCTGCCGTGTGCCCAAACAGTGGTTTTCCCCCACATATGGGGTATTGGCGTACTCAGGAGAAATTGCACAACAACTTTATCTGCCCATTTTCTCCTTTTACCCTTGTGAAAATAAAAAAAGTTTGTAAAAGATCATTTTTGTGGCTAAAAAGTTAAATATTAATTTTTTCCTTCCACGTTGCTTCAGCTCCTGTGAAGCACCTGAAGGGTTATTAAACTTCTTGAATGTGGTTTTAAGTACCTATGAGGGGTGCAGTTTTTAGAATGGTGTCACTTTTGGGTATTTTCTGCTATATAGACCCCTCAAAGTGACTTCAAATGTGAGGTGGTCCCTAAAAAAATGGCTTTGTAAATTTTGTTGTAAAAATGAGAAATCACTGGTCGACTTTTAACCCTTATAATTTCCTAACAAAAAAAAATTTTGGTTCCAAAATTGTGCTGATGTAAAGTAGACATGTGGGAAATGTTATTTCTTAACTATTTTGTGTGACATATCTCTCTGTTTTAAGGGAAAAAAATTCAAAGTTTGAAAATGGCAAAATTTTCAACATTTTCGCCATATTTGCGTTTTTTTCAAAAATAAACGCAAGGTATATCGAAGAAATTTTACCACTAACATGAAGTACAATATGTCACGAGAAAAAAATCTCAGAATCGCGAAGATCCGTTGAAGCGTTCCAGAGTTATAACCTCATAAAGAGACAGTGGTCAGAATTGTAAAAATTGGCCCGGTCATTAACGTGCAAACCACCCTTGGGGGTGAAGGGGTTAAGGCCAGTTAATATTAGAAAATGAGATCAGTGGTGAAAGGCGTCATCACTTTAAGCCCCATCAGGGACCACCAAAGCAATAGTGCTGAAGTGAAAAGAAATTAAACTGATGAGTTTACAGTTGGTTCATTTGTTGCTTTATAACATTCCCTAGCACTGGATATTTTTTTTAATTAAAGAGCGAACAGGTAATTAAACTAATTCTTTTGCATGGTTCTAAAATCATTAATTCATTTATAAAATGAAAAAACATTTTGATTCCATTTAGGCATGTTTTATTTTTCTCATTAGTAGCTTAAGTGCTAAGTCCTGGGACTACATATTTTATATTTTTCCATCCTACACAAACTACAGGGCATAAAAGTGTTCCAGATTACATTAAATAAATTCACTTTATTTTTAAATTTATGTAAATCCAAACTGGCCAAATTATCTGGCATACACTTACCAGCAGCGACTAATCTTAAATGTAAATGACTCTGCGCATATTACATTCATAAATGCACTGTTACCTTTAATTTAGAATTAATTATCATGATTCTAAATAAACTTAAACCCAGATTTTATTTTCTGTTAAATTTGTATAATTAAGGTAACATGTTAACCTTACAGATGCAATCATGTTTTAAAAATGTAAAAGTTTTCATTATAGCAGCTATTTTTTACGTGGATCTGTGTGATGCAAATTATCTGCAACTTATTAATGCAATGCTGTATCGATTAAAGCTTACTCCATGTATCATGCATTCCACATCCAGTCAGATTGCTTGGATTAACTGCTTGACAAGTTTTTTAGAAACATAAATAATATCAGAAGTAAATGTTCAAACTTTTCCAATATAGCAAAAAAAAAGCTAAATTAGATTTACATTAGTTATTCTATAGAGCTATGCTTTGTTACATTACTTTATATGAGGGAATCTTTGGAATTCAAATTTGCCTGATTTGACGAATTTTAACAAAAAATTTGAATTTCTCAAACTCACAAGTTCTCTGACTACACTGAAAAGATATCTATAGCACTCTAAAGTCTCTTATGACTACAACCAAATTATTTCAAACTTTTTAATGTAAGCACAGCCATGGAAATGCCAAAATACATAGCTATTAGTAAACATATGGTGTCTGTTCTTCACCATTGTGCTGTCATCTAAGCTGTGAGCTGTTGCATCCTCTTACTCTTAATTGGATGAAACTGAATGGAGGAGACACAGATTAGATATTAGAAAAAACTTTTTGACAGCTAGAGTGATCAATGTGTGGAATAGGCTGCCACGAGAGGTGGTGAGTTCTCCTTCAATGGAAGTCTTCAAACAGAGGCTGGACAGACATCTGTCTGGGATGATTTAATGAATCCTGCTTTGAGCAGGGGGTTGGACCAGATGACCCAGGAGGACCCTTACAACTCTACCATTCTATGATTCTATGATTCTACTACAGTATTCAGATTTACCACAAAATGACTGCTGCATTCCATGACTTGGCCTTTATATATGCCATGATACACCCTCCTTATTGGCTGTGCTATGACATGTGATATAATATCTGCAAGGCATTATTATCTAAAGATATTAAAACATAAAAAAATCTAAATTACGTTTTGCAGTCATCGCATTGACTTTCACAATAAAATTATCATTTCATTTAAATTGGACAATGAACACTGTAAAAAATCATCAGTTATATGCACCCAAAAATGGTACCAGATAAGGCCTCTTTCACACATCCGGCGGGCACCTTGCGGCGCCCCCGGCATTTTCCTGCAGCGCCGCATCTGAAAATCTGATGCGCCGCATGCGGCTTTTTTCGCATTGACATGCATTAGCGCCGGATGGCGCCGCATGTCAATGCGTTGCATGCGGTTTTGTCCGGATGCGGCGCAAATGTACATTGCGGCGTCCGGAAAAAACGCTGCATGTAACGTTTTTTTTTTTTGCCGGATGGTTTCTTATCTCTCCAAGCATCAGAAACCATCCGGCAAAAAAACGCATTTTGGGCGCCGGAAGTGTGAAAGCTTTTCACATGCGGCGCTGCGGCAAAATGCCGGGGGCGCCGCCAGGCGCCCGCCGGATGTGAAAGAGGCCTAACACTACACCTTGCATCATAAAAAAGAAGCCCTCATACAGCTCAATTTATTTGATATAAGAAAGTTATGGGTATCAGAATATGGTATGAAAAATAGAAAAAATGAATTTCTTGCGCAGAAGTAGCAAAACAAAAAAAAACGATTTAAAATTAGCATAGCAACGATTCTAATTGTGAATAGAGATGAGCGAATTTGTTCGGAATTTGTCCCCAAATCTGATTTTGACATATTCGGGCCATATTCAAACAATATTCGTGCCAAATGTATGTCTTATGATCGGTTCCAAACATATCCGGTAATTTCTACTTCCACTGACTCTGTTCGGCTGTTTGATGAATATTTCAAAAACAATATTCGATTCTGATCGTATTTGGATCTGAATCTGAACAAATTCACTCATCTCTAATTGTGAATAAAAATAACATTACAATTATACATAACAGAGAACGCTTCTTAACAGTGTTTAGCTAAGCAGGAATTTTTGTGCATTGTTTTCTCCTCTCCGTAACATTTTTTTAGTCTTATGAGGACTTGTTTTGGGGGGCAAGTTGTTAGACACCATTAATTTTAACATATAATTTTCCTATAAATGGGAAAAAAATCCAAATGGAGTGAAATTGCAAAAAATAAAGTAATTTTTAAATTATTTTAAGGGTTTCATTTTTATGTCACTCATTGTGTAGTTAAATGATTTGGCAACATAATATTTAGGTCAGTATGATTTATGGCAATATCAATCTTTTCTTGATCTTTTGTTATTTTAGAGGTGAAAACAATTTCAGAATATAAAAAAAAATGTTTATGTTATCAGATTTATATTCTATTTTTGCTGTCCATAGAACTATTTGAGGTTTTCTTGTTTGCTTATTGAGTTAACTTTTTAACCCCTTAATGATGGAGCTAATTGTGACCTTAATGACCTGGCCAATTTTTTTAAAAATCTGACCAGTGTCACTCTATGTGGTAACAACTTTGGAACGCTTCAACAGATCACAATGATTCTGAAATTGATCTTTTGTGATATATTGTAATTCCTGATAGTGGTTAATTAATAAACAACATTTCCTATATGTCTATTTTACATCTGAATCATTTTTTAAATATAATTTTCTTTTGTTAGGAAGTTAGAAGGGTTCTAATTTGATCAGCAATTTCTCAACATATTTTGTAAAACCATTCTTTTAGGTTACACATCACGTTTGAAATTACTTTGAGAGGCCTATATGACAGAAACTACACAAAAGTGACACTATTCTTAAACTGCACCCTTGAAAGTCCTCAAAACTACATTCAAGAATTTTATTAACCCTTCAGGTGCTTCACAGGAATTGTTAGCCTTAGGAAGGAAAAATTAAACATACTTTTTTTAACAAAAATTTTGCTTTACCCCCAAATTTCTTACTTTCACAAGGGTAACATGAGAAAATTACCACATTTGCTGTGCAACTTCTCCTGAGTACACCGATACCCTGTATGTGGGGGGAAACTACAAGTTGGGCACACACAGCTCAGAAGGGAAGCAGCATTGTTTGACTTTTTGAATGTGTGTGAGCAAGGTAGAAGTACAGGATAAAATATAACCTTTAATAGAATCATTAAAAAGAACCAAAGGTTCATATACTAATACACACAAACAACAAACACACATATAGTCGCCACTCTTCTTAGCGGGAAAATACTAAATGGTTGGAGGGAAAATTCAACTGTATACCGCCCCCTATAAATCCACACTTATAACCAAAAACTGAGGACCACCCCTCAGTAAAAATTATTGGAATGATATAAATAACATTCAATCGCACCAACAATACCTAAGCAGTTATTTGGAAGAGCAATGCAAGATATGGAAATAAATGTAAATATGTTCCCACTTTGATAAAGTAAATAATAGGAATGATCTCACCAAAAAAATCTTCCATTCAAAAGGCTCGCTTAGGACCCCAATAGTCCTTCTTCTATTGGGGGAGGCCTTATAATAGGAATCCATGCATTACCCCAGCACATGAACATATGTGAAATCGCACATGGATGAAGCTCCCAATGCGTTTCACTTGACTAGATCATCAGGGGAGAAAGAGCCATTTCATATAAATGATAAAGTGTGGCACCTGTCACCCACACATAATAGAAAAGCGGGTGTTCAACGCATGAACAATGTGGTTTATAAATAGGATGCCAAAACGAACTGCGAGAGTGATTAGCTCCTAGCAGTGTATCGCCGGCGGCCAGGTAGAGTGGTTACATCTCCCGATGTGACTCTTCTACACGTGAGATTGCCATGGGACAATCTGGATTACCTGGACTACGGTGGACAGGAAGTATATGTTGGTTTATTATTTTACTTTAATTCTAGGAGACAACGGCATAGGGGATTTGGTGTAAGGTGAGTATAATGGGTTTTTATTTTTATGCGAATATGTATGTAATTTTACTTTTTTTAACTGTGAGCACAGGTGCTGGTAGATGATACTGCTCTCCCATCAGCGGCATCTGCTGTCACTCTTTTCAGTGACACCAGACATAGCCCGATAGAAGTAGTAGTCTCATCGGGCCAAGCCTGCTTTTTTTCCTCAGGTCACCGCTGCAGGTCACAGTCAGCTGTGCAATCATGCTAACATCTGCCAGCATGATCCCACAGAACTGTGACGATAGTACCGCACACAGTCGCAGACACCCGCACACACGCAGACACCTGCACACAGCTGCACACACACGCAGACACCCGCACACAACCGCACACATTCACACACACGCAGACAGCCCCACACACATGCAGACAGCCGCACACAGACAGCCGCACACACACGCAAACAGCCGAACACACATGCAGACACCAGCACACACACGCAGACACCGCACACACACGCAGACACCCACACACAGACACCAAAAACACACACACAGACACCAGCAGACAGACACACACACATATTCTCCACTAAAGTTCAAAAACACAACATTGTTCACAGCAGTGACCTGGGAGTCAGAAATGCTTCCAGGGGTCTTCCCCATGCTGTTTCCATGTCATTTGAGCACAGTTTCCATCGAATTCTGCAATTTTTAGTCCATCTGCAGATCGCTGGGGGGGGGCCACCGCAAAAATGCTCGAGTTTCCCATAGACTTACATTGGGCTCATTGCTTGGGTCGAGCACCCGAGCATTCCTATTTGCTCGACCCGAGCAACGAGCACCCGAGCATTTTAGTGCTCAACCATCACTAATAACTACTATAGCAGGAACAGGCAGAGGAGAAGCAAGATTGACTAGATGATAGTAATGATGATAAGTATGACATTAACCTGTTAATGCCTTTACACAGGTCTTTAGTCCCTGCTAATGACCCTGTCCTGCATTGTGATGATGCAGGAACTAACACACCTTTCCTTATTGATACAGGCGCATCTGTCTCTCTAATAAATAATACCTTTCTCCCAAGGACAGAAGAAAAGGCGGAAGCAGTAGGAGTGACAGGAAAACATAACTTTCATTCCATTTCAGGTCCCAATAGGTCCCATCACGACAGATCATTCTTTCCCCTTGTCAGCAGATGCCCCGATAAGCCTTTTAGGATGGGAACTGCAGTTTAAGCTAAATTGTACGATCTTTTGTACATCTACAGGTGCCAAAAGGGCAATACTGAGGATGCAATGAATTTGTTATACATGAGTCCAAATACCATCCTTGAATCTAAATGTTTGGATCTGGAAGTAGAATCGATGTTACAAAAAGTCCCTCACAGATTGTGGAATACTGATTCTTCTAAGGTTGGTCAGATGAGTCTTGTCCAACCAGTGCAAATTGCTTTAAATCCACACTGAATCCTCCCCTGTAAACATCAGTACCCATTAAAGCCTGAAACAGAAATTGGCATTGCTCCAACCATTCAGTCCCTCCTGAACAAGAAGTCTTAAGTAAAGTTCAGAGCCATTGTCATAGTCTTATTTACCCAATCAAGAAAGCTGGGGGTAAGGGTGCATAGAGAATGATTCAGGATTTAAGGCCAATAAATGAAGTTGTGGTGTCAATGCACCTGGTGGTCCCCAATCCTGCCACAATTTTGATGCAGATACTGTCAAACAGCACATATTTTTCAGTTGTTGATTTGTGTTCTGCCTTTCTCTCCATTCCCATCCACCCTGATTCACAATACCTTTTTGCTTTCACTTACAGATAACAGCAGTTCACTTGGACTCGAATGCCACAGTGATTCCTGAACTCCCCGACCATCTTCAGTCAAGCACTCAGTAGCAACCTGGCTGATTTAGTGCTCCCATACTGGTCAGTCTTGATCCGGTATGTGGATGACTTGCTGCTATGTTCCGTGCCCAAAGATGAAAGTCTGAAAGATATAGAAATCCTTCTGTACTTTCTGGCAGAGAACGGACACAAAGCAGCAAAAGACAAGTTGCAACTGTGTCAAACCAAAGTGACATACATTGTGAATTGTCCAATGCAAGGACAACGACATCTCTTGACTGACAGGGTGACTGCTATACAATGTCTCTCCATTAGTGTTGAGCGATACGATACCGCAAGTATCGGGTATCGGCCGATATTAGCTGTATCGGACTTTCGATACTTAGTTCCGATATTTTCCATATATCGTATACCGGAATCGGAAGTTCCCATAATTCTTTGAGAGGCAATGTGATTTTAGTCAGCCAATGAGGAATCCTAAGAAGTGTGGGCACATCCTGTACTGCTGCGGTCATGTTAACTAATGGCATGGCTGTGATTGGATGCTGAAATGATGTCAGAATGCACTATAAAAGGCGCCGCCGCCATTTTAGCGTCACTGTGCTGTGAATTCAGTAAGGGACAGAACGTTGCTGTGCTGACTCTGAGGGACAGTTAGAGATTGCGATTTACAGTCATGGCCAAAAGTTTTGAGAATGACACAAATATTAATTTTTACAAAGTCTACTGCTTCACTTTTTCTAATGGCAATTTGCATATACTCCAGAATGTTATAAAGAGTGATCAGCTTAACAGCAATTACTTGCAAAGTCAATATTTGGCTAGAAAATGAACTTTATCCCCCAAAACACATTTCAACATCATTGCAGCCCTGCCTTAAAAGGACCAGCTAACCTCTTTTCAGTGATTGCTCCATTAACACAGGTGTGGGTGTTGATGAGGACATGGCTGGAGATCAATCTGTCATGATTAAGTAAGAATGACACCACTGGACACTTTAAAAGGAGGCTGGTGCTTGGCATCATTGTTTCTCTTCTGTTAACCATGGTTATCTCTAAAGAAACATGTGCAGTCATCATTGCAATGTACAAAAATGGCCTAACAGGGAAGAGTATCGCAGCTATAAAGATTGCACCTCAGTCAACAATCTATCGCATCATCAAGAACTTCAAGGAGAGAGGTTCCATTGTTGCCAAAAAGGCTTCAGGGTGCCCAAGAAAGACCAGCAAGCGCCAGGACCGTCTCTTAAAAGTGTTTCAGCTGCGGAATCGGGCTACAAGCAGTGCAGAGCTTGCTCAGGAATGGCAGCAGGCAGGTGTGAGTGCATCTGCATGCACTGTGAGGCGGAGACTCTTGGAGCAAGGCCTGGTCTCAAGGAGGGCAGCAAAGAAGCCACTTCTCTCCAGAAAAAACATCATGGACAGACTGATATTCTGCAAAAGGTACAGGCAGTGGACTGCTGAGGACTGGGGTAAAGTTATTTTCTCTGATGAATCCCCTTTTCGATTGTTTGGGACATAAGGAAAACGCCTCATTTGGAGAAGACAAGGTGAGCGCTACCACCAGTCTTGTCTCATGCCAACTGTTAAGCATCCTGAAACCATTCATGCGTGGGGTTGCTTCTCAGCCAAGGGAATCGGCTCTCTCACAGTCTTGCCTAAAAACACAGCCATGAATAAAGAATGGTACCAGAATGTCCTCCAAGAGCAACTTCTCCCAACCCTCCAAGAGCAGTTTGGCAATCAACAATGCCTTTTCCAGCATGAAGGAGCACCTTGCCATAAAGCAAAGGTGATAACTAAATGGCTCGGGGAACAAAACATAGAGATTTTGGCTCCATGGCCTGGAAACTCCCCAGATCTTAATCCCATTGAGAACTTGTGGTCAATCATCAAGAGACGGGTTGACAAACAAAAACCTAAAAATTCTGCCAAATTAAAGCATTGATTGTGCAAGAATGGACTGCTATCAGTCAGGATTTGGTCCAGAAGTTGATTGAGAGCATGCCAGGGAGAATTGCAGAGGTCCTGAAGAAGAAGGGTCAACACTGCAAATATTGACTTGCTGCATTAACTCATTCTAACTGTCAATATAAGCTTTTGTTACTCATATGTTTGCAATTATTATATTTCTGTCTGTGATCAAAACATCTGTCAAACACACATAAAAACCAGAGGGCAGCAGATCATGTGAAAATATAATATTTGTGTCATTCTCAAAACTTTTGGCCATGACTGTAGTGTACTGTGCTTTAGGCAGGCTAGCACCAACCGCTGTGTAAAGCTTCCTTTTGCCTGCAGTGTTGTTTTTAACAGCTCTGCAAGGTGTGTGTGAGTGCAGGTGACGCTGCAGTTTGCTCTGCATGCAACGCTGTCTGTAGGCATCTGCACGTGTCACTCACAGACTCTTTTTTTTTTCATCAGTGTAATTCTTGCTGCTCCATGCAATTTAAATTTTAGTGTGACGCGCTTCCATCCGTATCCAATACATTGTTTGCAAACACTATAGAAGTAGACAAAGGAGTAGCCTTTCACAGATTGTGAACAGTTGTGTTTCAGTGTTCACTTCAGTCTGTGTTTTTTATTTTTTGAGTGCACATCACGCTCCAGTTACTTGTTCAAGCACTGCTGCTTGTACTCTGCTGAGCGTGTCTCAGTGCCTCATCCTTGTCATTTCTCTCCAATTGGTTCTGCTCCATTCCATTTAAAATAAATATAATCTATTAGTGTGACGCGCTTCCATCCGTATCCAATACATTGGTTGCAAACACTATAGAAGTAGACAAAGGAGTAGCCTTTCACAGATTGTGAACAGTTGTGTTTCAGTGTTCACTTCAGTCTCTGCGTAATAACCACACTTAGGCCTTATAACTTTTCTGACTTTCTTTATCAATCTACCAAGATGAAGAAGTCAGTGAGTAAGGCACGTGGTCGTGGCGTTTCAGCAGGGAGAGGACGTGGGGATTCTGTGGCTGCTGCCGCCCTCAGTGACACAGCATCCACCAGTTTTCCCCGTGAGCGTTCCTTTATGCGCACTTTGGTAGGAGCTCGGCGTGCCCCCCTGCTGCGGGAAGAACAAATTGAAGCCGTTGTTGGTTGGATGGCAGCCAATGCATCGACTTCAATTCCTTCCACCTCCTCTCAGGAACACAACACTGTTGAGCAACCATCTGTCTGTTCACCGCCTGTCAAATTGCCCAGGCAGTCAGAGAGTTCTGTACAGGAGCCAGCTGAGTCTCTGCTTCTGTTCTCAGAATCTGTTGGCTCGCAAACACGGGCACAGGCAAGCAGCATTCTGCAATTTGAAGAAGAGGGAGTATGCAGTGATGCGCAACAGCTGTGTCTCTCTCAATCTGAAGAGGCGGGTGAGCCAGTGCCGATGGACAGCACACCGCAGAACGCATCTCATGATGATGATGAGACTCAGGTGCCAGGTTTTGTGGAGCATGGTGCTGCCCAGACCATCCAACAGCAGCAGATGTTGGAAGAGGGTAGTGGAGATGATGAAGTCCGAGACCCAACATGGCGTGAGCAACAGGAAGGTGGTGGGAGCAGCTCTGAGGAAGAGATTGGCCCAACGGTACAAAGAGGAGGGAGAGGTAGGCTGCAGACTCACTTGCCTGTAGCCTCCAGTTTGGCACCTGTTGGGAGCAGTTCTCTTACAAATGTCAAAATTGGCGCTCCCATGACTTGCACTGCGTGGTCCTTTTTTGACAGACTTGTAGATGATATTTGCTATGTTAAATGCAAGCTGTGTAAGCAAAAAGTTAAAAGAGGTAAAAATATCAGTAACCTGAATACCACAAATATGTGGAAACATGTACAGACAAAGCACGTAGCTGAGTTACAAAGACACACTGGAGATGTAGGCCAACCTACAGCAGCACCTACATCTTCAGGTCGTGTTGGAGCCTCTACCTCCAGCTCACACACACCTGGTTCGGCTTCCTCACAGGATCTCCATGGAAGAACCTCGGTCACTGTTGTCCATAGACAAACTGTTATTCCACCCACAGCAGCAAGTTCACAGTCATCGTCACACTCCCAGGCCACAAAACAGCCATCGGTACCACAGGCATGGGATAAAAGACGGCCATACTCGGCAAACCATCCACGAGCACAGGCTCTGAATGCTGGCATTGCAAAACTCCTGTCCCTTGAAATGCTGTCATTCAGGCTGGTGGAGACTGACAGTTTCAGGAACTTAATGGCATTGGCAGTCCCACAATATAATGTGCCAAGCCGATTTTATTTCAGCAGGCAAGCCATCCCTGCTCTGCAAAAACATGTCGAGGGAAACATTAAACATGCGCTACTAAACGCCGTCAGTAGCAGGGTCCACCTGACCACCGATGCGTGGACCAGTACCCATGGCCAGGGACGATACCTTTCCCTCACTGCCCATTGGGTCAATGTTGTGGAGCCGGGTGCAGATCTTGCCAGTGGCGCTGTACGTGTTCTGCCAACTCCAAGGATTGCAGGAATCCAGTCTGTACACATTGATTCCTCCTCCTACTCCAGTTCCTCAGAATCATCGCTGCACGAGCCGTCACGGTATACCTCCACATGGACCCGTGAACGCTTACCTGTTGCGACCGATATGAGCACAGCCGTGGCCAAACGTCAACAGGCCGTCCTGAAAATGATTTCAATGGGGAATCTAAGCCACACAGCGCAGGAGGTCTGGAATGCCATCAAGCAGGAGAGCGACGTGTGGTTTTTGCCTGCGAATCTCCAGCCAGGTTTGGTAGTGTGTGACAATGGCCGAAATCTGGTGGCAGCTCTGGGCCTTGGCAACCTTACTCACATACCATGTCTGGCACATGTGCTCAACTTGGTCGTGCAGAGTTTTTTGAGGGACTATCCGGATCTTGCTGGACTGCTGCAGAAGGTCCGCCTAGAGTGCGCTCACTTGCGACGTTCCAGCATAGCCAGATCGCGCATTGCTGCTCTGCAACGCCGATTTCGCCTTCCTGAACATCGCATCATATGTGACGTACCCACCAGGTGGAATTCCACGTTACATATGTTGGAGCGGTTGTGTGAGCAGCAGACAGCAGTAATGGAGTATCAGCTGCATCAGGCGCAATCAAGTCGCTCTTTGCGCCGTCCACACTTCACCACTACTGAGTGGGCCTCTATGAAGGACATCTGCAACGTTTTGCGTGCTTTGATGTTTCAACGCGGATGGCGAGTGCAGATGATGCACTAGTCAGCATGACTGTCCCCCTTATCTGCCTGCTTCAGAAATCACTGAAAGCACTAAAGGAAGAGGTTTTGGAAGAGGTGGAGGATGAGGAGTCACAAATTCAATTACCTTCAGGACAGTCAGCGCAACGTGGTTCCTCACAAAGGGCTGGGCAGGGCTCACTTTGTGAGGAGGATGAGGAGGAGGAGGAGTCAATGGAGGAGGAAGAAATCCCTACAGAGGGAGGTACACAACGCTCTAGTCAGTATGTAGAGCGAGGGTGGGGTGATGCAGAGGAGGCAGAGATGACGCCTCTTCCAGAGGACAGCTTTTGTTGGCCAGTTGGGAGTCTGCAGCACATGGTTGATTTCATGCTTCAGTGCCTGAGAAACGACCGCCGCATAGCCCACATTCTCACCACGTCAGATTATTGGGTGTACAACCTCCTAGACCCTCGCTACCGGGACAACTTACAAACCCTCATCACACCGGGGAACCGGGACCGTAAAATGCGGGAGTACCAAGACACACTGGTGCAATCCATACTGTTGTACATTCCAGCCGAGAGAGCTGCTGCTGCTGCTACTGCTTTACAAAGCAGCTCTGTGCGTCGAGGCAGTGTAGACACCTCTACAACAAGAGGGGGCACAAGCAGCGCCTCTGCACAGGGCAAGAGCTGTATGTTACAAATGTGGCAAAGTTTTGTGACAGCGCCAGCAAGGTCTACACCATCCGAGACGGCTCCAGTCACCAGGAAGCAACGTTTCCGTAAGATGGTGACAGACTACTTGTCTTTCCCTCTAAGTGTACTCCCCGATGCCTCTTCCCCTTTCAAATTTTGGGTCTCTAAGTTGGATACATGGCCAGAGCTTAGCCAGTATGCATTGGAGGTGCTGGCTTGCCCTGCTGCCAGTGTATTATCTGAGCGCGTCTTTAGTGCTGCAGGTGGTGTACTAACAGACCGTCGCATGCGACTATCCTCAGAGAATGTAGACCGGCTTACTTTTCTGAAAATGAACAAGGCATGGATCTCACCTGAATTTGCCTGTCCGTTTTCAGATTAAATAACTGTTTGGCAACGTTTTCCATGTCTCCTGTTATGTTCATCTTTCTACCACCTGAACTCTACTCCCTGGGCTACAATACCGCCATTTGTTGCTCGTAAGTAATTGGCAGGGGTACTGACTCCTGGCCAGCCTGGTTACAGCACGACAGCTGTTTCCTGGCAGTGTGAACGTCAATTATCCTCCAATAAGTTGTGCTGTCATGTTGCCGACTCTATGGTGCCTGCAGTTTAGATGATTCCTATGTGTGCTGTGGGATATGTAAATAAAGGCTGTTTCCATTGTGACAATAGGACAAGCACCCACTGTAGGACTGTGTGATTCGGTAACTGCGGACGGCTTGCGTCCTGTCAACTTACATTTTCATGGGTGCGTTCTGCTACCCGTTCGGGGTCCAGTACCGTCAACTGGTTCTCCCCAGTGCCTTTGGCCTAGGTGCCTCCATCTCCGTATACGAGTTCCAGCAACGTCTGCTGGTCCTTGGTAGTGCTTTGGAGCACAGGTACCTCCTGCTTAGTAACCGTGTCACAGTAACGTCAGCTGGTACTCGGTTGTGACATTGCCTCTTTTCCTTCTGCTACCCGTTCGGGGTCCAGTACCGTCAACTGGTTCTCCCCAGTGCCTTTGGCCTAGGTGCCTCCATCTCCGTATACGAGTTCCAGCAATGTCTGCTGGTCCTTGGTAGTGCTTTGGAGCACAGGTACCTCCTGCTTAGTAACCGTGTCACAGTAACGTCAGCTGGTACTCGGTTGTGACATTGCCTCTTTTCCTTCTGCTACCCGTCCGGGGTCCAGTACCGTCAACTGGTTCTCCCCAGTGCCTTTGGCCTAGGTGCCTCCATCTCCGTATACGAGTTCCAGCAACGTCTGCTGGTCCTTGGTAGTGCTTTGGAGCACAGGTACCTCCTGCTTAGTAACTGTGTCACAGTAACGTCAGCTGGTACTCGGTTGTGACATTGCCTCTTTTCCTTCTGCTGCCCCTCCGGGTTCCAGCACAGTCAGCTGGTCCTCGTTACTTCCATTGTCTCTTGTTCCATCTGATACCCGTCCGGGTTCCAGTAACGTCAGCTGGTTCTCGGAAATTAGATGACCTTAAAGACCACCCAGAAGAAGATGACGACAACAAGGACGACGAGCATGAAGCCAACCAGCCTGAACACCATCACAAAGAAAAAATAAAAGATTACCCAGAAGAAGATCACCAACAGGACAAAGAAGGTTAAGACAAACTACAAGATACAGAACAAGAGACAGAAGAACAATAAGCAGAAGATCAAAAAGCAGAAGAACATGAAGTATAAGACCAAAATGAAGAGCAAAATATATGCTCTAAATTCTAAGCAGAAGAAGACTAAGCAGTGTATGGGGGTGAGTCCGTTCCTCCTCGTGGTGCCCCTGGAAAATGCCTGCTGCTGCAGGCTAAACTGAACAGGACAAATACTGTTGTAATTTAAATCTTTTGTGACAGCAAGAACGGAAGGATGAAAAATTCATACTTTTACAGATTACAAGTACAGGAATCTCTGTCACAAATAAGAATATGATCAACAAGATGAAGAGGAAGAAGATGAAGAATTTGAATATGAAGAAGATTAATAGTTTATTAATAACAATATGAGTAATGTAAACAAAAACATGAACAGCAAGAAGTTTAAGAAGAAGATTAAGAAGGTGAAGATGAAGAATAATTTGATGAGAAAGATGATGCTGCTGAAGATTATGAAGGAGAAAGTGTGGCACTGGCAAAAGTTAATTAGGTAAAGAGCATGGAAGTTGTGAAACATACATATTTGCCAAAATAGAAAAAAGGTTAACAACATTGTCAATTTGTTCGTCAATCCAAACGTATTTCCAAAAAAAAATATATTAATGCTATTCCAATGCATTGGGTTAAACATGTATGCCTTTATTGTCTCCTCAACCTCCCCCAATACATTCTACATTACTCTTTGTTGTTTTCCTTCATGTACAATTAACCAACAAGGCAAGAATGGGTTTTTTTTAATGTCGATATTTGGTTCCCATAGACTTACATTGGACTTCCGGTATCGGTATCGGGTATCGCCGATATTTTAGTGATATCGGCGATACCATTCCGATCCGATATTTTTACATATCGAGCAGTATCGCTCAACACTACTCTCCATTCCTTTTTACAAAAAACAGATGAGACAGTTTTTCAGAATAGTGGGTACTGTAGACAGTGGATCTTATGTTTTTCAATCCATGCCACTCCTTTGTATGCTCTCACCAAATACACAGTTCCTGAACCTTTTTAGCATACTGAAGAGACCCAGAGTGCTTTCCAGATGTTGAAAAATGCCCTTTTGACAGCCCCTGCTCTTGGCCTACCATATTATGCTCTCCCTTGTCATCTTTTTTGTCATGAAGTGGAAGGGCATGCTCAAGCCATACTGACACAATGACATAATGAAGCAAATCTACCAATTGCTTACTACAGCTCTGAGCTGGACCCAGTAGCCCATGGGATGAATGCTTGTCTTAAGCCATGGCAGCAGCAGCATACTCTGTGGAGAAATCTGCACACCTGGTTCTCATGCACTGACTGTGTGGGTCCGTCACTACGTTTATACTCTGCTGAGCTGTCAGAGGACCATACATGTGACCTAGGCCCGAATTACCAGTTGGGACGTGACACTATTACAGCCAGTCACATCACCCTCTGCAGGTATTCACAACTGAACACAGCAACCCTACTTTCTTATGAGATAGGATTGTCTCAGAGAAAGGATAGTGAGACTGGTCAAGCAGACATCTTTGACGAAGCAACAGGTGAACATGACTTCAAACTTCATATGAAGACATTGACACTGCGTAGGGCAGATCTACATTAGGAACCACTACAGAACCCAGATTTAGTGTTTTATGTAGATGGAAGTTGCCACAGACAAACCGACACTGGAGAATTGAATTCTGTTTTTGCTGTAGTGGACGATCAAGAGGGGGTACATGCAGAAGCACCAGGAACCCCACACTCAGCCCAAAGAGCAGAACTAGCTGCACTCACAAAAGCACATCAGCCAGCGGAAGGGAATCATGTTTACATTTACACATATTTGAGGTACGCATTTAGTGTAATACATGACTTTGGTACCATCTGGAAGATGAGAAATTTCCTCACTGCAAGTGGCTCCCCAATGAGCCATGCTTAGGAAATTGTTCAGTTGCTTGATGCAGTACATCTCCCAAAAGAGATTGCTGTTATCAAGTGTCAGGCTCATACTGCTAGACAAGATCCAGTAGCCAAAGGAAACAACAGATCTGATGCTGCTGCAAAGACTGCAGCAAAAAGAAAATCAAACACATCCATGATGATTATGAGGGTTCTTCCAAGTTGGGAAAAACTTGAAGCGATGCAAAACAATTGTTTTCCACTGGAAAAGCCCGATGGAAGGATAAAGGTTGCATTCAGGACTCTAAAGGCCTCTGGAGAGACAGTGAAGGTAAACCAGGGGCCACAAAATCGTTGCTCACAGCGCTAGCAAACGCTTCCCATGGTTTAACCCATGGAGGTAAAAATGTGATGCGAAATTTGCTATAATAGTAAGAACCAGGTGCACTACACATGACAAAAAAAATAGGCGGGTGCAAACGACAGTGGTGAAAGAGTAATTGAACCAAAACAAGAAAATACACCACTAAATGGTATGCACACCGCATTATTTATATAAAAAGGAAGAACTTTATTAACATTGGGACATTAAAGACACAATTAAAAACAAACAATATATAGTGTTCAAAAGGACCATGATATAGGTAAAAAAAAACCTGTTTCTGCACCCATTGACTTGCACTGAGTAAGGCACTTCCGCAGCAAAACAGCAGGTTTAAAAAAGATCTGCGGTTTTTCTGCGGATGAATTGATGCTGATGCAGATCAGGAGGAGGGAAGTGTGTCGGCAGAGTGTCGTCTGTGACTGTGTGCGTGTATAGTGTGCGGGGCTATGTGCGTGTACGTGTGGGGGGGTCTGCGGGGCTATGAAGGGTTCTGCCGGGGCTGAGCGGGGTTGCTGGAGCTGTATGATGGGTCTGCAGGGGTTGACAGGGCTTTGCGGGGGTCTGCGAGGGTTGCTGGGGCTGTCCAGGGGGTGTGCGGAGGTTGGCAGGGCTGTGTGGGGGGTTGCCAGGGCTGTGCGGGGCTGTCCGAGGGGGTTGCTGGGGTTATTCGGGGGTTGCCGGGGCTGTCTGGGGGGTCTGCAGGGGATGCCGGGGCTGTGCGGGGGTTGCCGGGGCTGTCCAGGGGGGTCTGCGGGGTTGCCAGGGCTGTTCGGGGGTTGTCGGGGCTGTACGGGGGGTCTGCGGGGGTTGATGGGGCTGTGTGTGTATGCAGGCATCGTCCGATGGGACTACAAGTCCCATCCGGCTATGCCTGCTACACTAACAGTGAGTGACACATGAGCCAATGATGGGACAGTAGTAGTCCCATCATCCGGCTTATGTGTTGAATGTAAAAAAAAATAAAAACTTACAGAACATGCAACATATAACATACAGAACATACATAAAACATACAACACATAACATAGAGTACATACCTACCAATCATGTAGTCCCCAAAGCCCTCGTCTCCTTTAATAAAAATAAAATAATAAAACAACCTATACTTACCTTTCCGCCGTAGTCCAGATAATAATGAGTGTTCCATGACGATCTTCGGTGTAGAACACTTACATCGGGTGATGTCAGTGCTCTACACGGCCTCCACAATGCACTGACAGCGGAGTGAACCCTCAGGTGAGGTCACTTAAGTTCATTCTCTCACCAGCTATGCTGGGTGAGAAAATTCTCACGCACCATTGCCATAAAGTGAGAGCCTGAACTCAGGTACCCTCAGTGATGCACTGCTGGAGCCATTGTCTCCTTCATCACTAGGAGGCCCTATAGACCCGATGTCACTGTTCTATATGGGAGATCATCGTGAGACACTCGTTAATAAATGAACTGTGTCGGACAGGGAGCATACGGTTGGTTTATTTTTTTACTTTTTATTGTACGAGACCGAGGGCGTCTCATGGATTAGGTGGGCAATAAAAATATGAAAACCGTGTTGTGTTTTATTTCATTAAAATACTTTATTCTTATGTGTGTGTGGTTTTTTTAACCCTTTAAAACTATAAGATTAGTAATGGATAGGTGTCTTATTGACGCCTCTCCATTATTAACCGGGCTTAATGTCACCTTACGAAAGCAAGGTGACATTAACCCCTTATTACCCCATATGCCACCATTACACGGCAGTAGAAAGAGAGGGGCTAAGTGCCGGAATTGGTGCATCGTACAGATGCGCCAATACTGGGACGGCTGGTGCTGGTATTTTTAGCCAGGGGGGGTGAGCCAATATCCATAGCCCCTTCCTAGGCTATCAATATAATCCCGAAGCTGTCTACATAGCCTTTCTGGCTATAAATTATAGGGGGACCCCAAGTTATTTTTTTTTGGGTCCCCCTATTTTAATAGCCAATAAAGGCTAGCTGCGGGCTGATATTCATAGCCTGAGAAGCTCCATGGGTAACCCCTTTCCAGGCTAGAAATATTGGCCCCGGCCGTCAGCTGTCCCCCTCTGGGGCAGAAAATTGCACGGGCGACCACGTTTTTTTTCCCTTTTATTTTAATTAAAGATATTGCGTGAAGATTTTGTGTGTGTGTCTTTAACTATTTATGCACCATTTTATCTATCTAATATCTATCTCTTTAATATATCTATCTATCTTATATCTATCTATCTATTATCTTCTATCTATCTATCTATCTATCTATCTATCTATCTATCTATCTATCTATTATCATCTATCTATCTATCTATCTATCTATCTATCTATCTATCTATCTATCTGTGTGTGCAATGGAGTGTGGGTTGGACAAATATAAAAGAGGAGGTTGGACAAGAAATGACCACAAATCTTTTTTTTTGTTGAATAACATATCTTTGTTTAGCTTACAAAAACGCATACAAATCTGCATGAAAAAACGCATCAAATCCGCATCAGAAATGCACCTGCATTTTCTGCCAAGATGTGTGGATTCTGTGCAGAAAATTCCGCAGGCAAATCTGCAACGTGTGCACATACCCTTACAATCCAAAAACAAGCTTCTGTATTTGTTTGGCTTTTATAGGTATAATATTGGACAATTGTGCAACAAAGAATGTAAAATTTTGTTAAACACTGTGAGTTAGACAGATGAATTACAGTTTATGAAATGTTTAGATTTTTCTTTGTAAAAAAAAAAACCTTTGAATAATGCAAAAGAAATGGGAAAACAAAATAATTTTGCGTATGGCTTGTTCAGCTCACAAGAAAGGAAGCACACTGTTTCTGACACTCAGGCTTTGTTCTCAGTATTTTTGTTTTGTAGAAAAATTAGGCCTAAGGATTGGAACTGACTTCTTTATTTTGTACTGCATCAAGAATTTAAAAAAATTCTGTGCATCATAGATCAATCAATTCACAATCACAAAGACTCTGAAGTAGTGAGCTGAAAAAACTTTTAAATTGATCCTGCTTTCTTTGCCCCCATCTTGTATATTACTTATGCTAGTCTCTTCTGTTTTACTGCTATAGAGCATGTGAAGTGGGAGTTTCAAGACATTATGGGGAAACCTTCGGCAGCCACGCCTGATGACATGTTAGCCTACATTCTGGTTGATGCAAATATTCAGCAATTTGTAAAATGGTACCATTCATTTTTTATGTAATTTTTTTGTCGGGTACAAGGTAGTGTGTGGTAAAAAATGTTTTTTGGTTGACTGGATGTGTCATGGACCAGAGGACAGTATAAAATAGAACTCTGCCGGGTTCTATTTTATATTAATTACGGTTTCAGAACCCACCTGAGCACCATCAGTCAGCTGTGCACACATTTTCTAAGGACCAGAGGATAGGACCTGGGATCCTATTGAGCACATTCATGTCCCTCAGCTTATTGCGGCCTTTGGGAGTAATGTTAGGCGTCGGTATTCTACCGCTGCACAGAACACATCCCAAGCGTTATCTGGTACTGTGGTCTCCCATTTAGGTCCAGCCGCTACGATTGCTGCTCAGCACAGACATCAGTCCCAGCATCTTGCTCAGGCTTGTGCTATACGTTTGGTTACTGCTGGATCTTTAGCCAAGTCTATGGTAATCAGTGATATGCTGATGCAGTCTTGCGCTCTGGAGTCTAAGTCCAGTGATCACCTTACTGAGCATGTCCCTGATGTAGCGTCTTCTTATTGGTGGTAGGACGTTAGCTGCTCTGGTGATGTGGCAGCTCCGGATTGGCCCACAGGTCAATGTGTCTCGACCACCTGGGCATGAGTGTTTGGGGTGGAGCCCAATGTATAAAATGCTCTCAGCGGCACACACGGGCGCTTTAGAGTCATTTATGTTTTGGTGTGCGAGTGGTTACTCTACCACTCTGTCTGCATGTTTTTGAGTGTCTGTCTATGCTCAAATACTGTACACGTTGGCAGGCAGGTAACACAGTTGTGTGGTTTCGTTCCCATGGCTCAATACCTGAGTCTCTAGTCTGCTACACGCTTAGGGTGCCGGTCAGGACAAATTTAGTAGCGTCAGGACAGGGGCAACTAGCCGTTTGGCTTATCACCTGTTTCATTCATGTGTGCGGTTAGCACAGTTGCAGAGCAAGATCAACCCTTATGCTTCCTCCCAGTGAGGGCGAGAGTGAAGTAACTGAGCTTGGTACTCTGCGTTCCATTCACACTGTGTGGTGTTAACACAATGTGCGGTGTTAACACAATGTGCTCAACCCCTTAACCGCAAGGGTGGTTTACATGTTAATGACCGGGCCAATTTTTACAAATTTGACCACTGTCCCTTTATGAGGTTATAACTTGGAACGCTAAAACAGATCTTGGCGATTTTGAGAATGCTTTCTCAAGACATATTGTAAATCATGTTAGTGGTAAAATTTCTTCAATATAACTTGCGTTTATTTATGAAAAAGACAGAAATATGGTGAAAACTTTGAAAATTTCGCAATTTTAAAACTTTGAATTTTTATGAACAGAGAAATATGTCACATAAAATAGTTACTAAATAACATTTCGCACATGTCTACTTTACATCAGCACAATTTTGGAACCACATTTTTTTTATTTAGGAAGTTATAAGGGTTAAAAGTTGACCAGTATTTTTACAACAAAATTTACAAAACCATATTTTTCAGGGACCACCTCACATTTGAAGTCACTTTGAGGGGTCTACTGTATATGGCAGAAAATACCCAAAAGTGACACCATTCTAAAAACTGCACCATTCAAGGTACTCAAAACCACATTCAAGAAGTTTTTAACTCTTCAGGTGCTTCACAGGAATTTTTGGAATGTGGAAGAAAAAAATTAACATTTAACTTTTTAGTCACAAAAATGATCTTTTACAATTTCTTTATTTTCACAAGGGTAAAAGGAGAAAATTGACAGAAAAAGTTGTGCAATTTTTCCTGAGTACGCTGATTCCCCATATGTGAGGGTAAACCACTGTGTGAGCACATGGCAAAGCTCAGAAAGGAAGGAGCACTGTTTGACTTATTCAAACCAAAATTGGCTGGAATTGAGATCGGACGCAATGTGACTGTTATGATCTGCTACAAGCACTAAGGAAAGGTGGGAATTCTGTCCCTACAATAGGACTGAGCTGGATCCCTACGATGTAACAGGGAACCTGGTCCTGCGACCAGACCCGCTAAAGTCCTCAGCTAGTCTGAACGAAGACCTATAGTTGCGAGGGAGGAATCCCTAAAAGATCTAGGGACTGGGTGAAAAAGTGGACACCTCCTAACAGAAAGTGTAGCAGGGAAAATAAAACAGAAAACAAATACTAAGAGATCCTCAGATCAAGCAAATGACAGAATAAGGCACCTAAGCACCCAGCTAGCTTAAGAGTAGATAATACAATGAAGTCCAGCAAAGCCAGAAGGGCGGAGCCAGACTAAATAGGGTAAAAAGGTCATGTGACCAGCAAACTGAAACAAAACCTAACAAGAGGGTTCTAACAGTACCCTCCCTTCTAAGAGGATCCTCCGGATCCCCTAGGACTTAGGCTTATCTGGAAATCTCTTGTGAAACGCTCTGACAAGTCTAGACGCAGAAACATAATCCGCCCTCACCCATGAGTTATCCTCGGGTCCATAACCCTTCCAAGCGACGAGGTACTGCAAACCCCCTCTATACCGTCTAGAATTTAGGATGCGGGAAATCTCATATTGCCCTCCTCCACACCAGGGAACAGTGGCCAACACGTCCCCCTTTGAGACCTCAGCTTTTTTCAAGAGAGAAACATGAAACACCGGATTAATCTTCCAGGAGGTAGGAACTCCAACTTAACAGCAGATTGGTTAATAACCTGAAGCACCTTAAAGGGCCCTACAAACTTGGGACCCAATTTCTTAGACGGAATCCTCAAGCACAGATTCTTAGAGACAACCAGACCATGTCACCAATAGCAAACAAAACCTCTTGTCGTTTTCTATCAAAATACACTTTGGATCTTTTGTTAGCCTCCTGAATATTACCACGCACATCAGTCCAAACTCTCTCCAAAACACCAGAAAAATTCTCCTCTTCAGGTACAGCCGATCCCAACTTGGAAAATGACCCAAATGACGGATGTCTCCCAAGTACAACAAAAAAAAAGGCGAACAACCAGCAGAAGCGGATGTATGGTTGTTAAGAGCAAACTCAGCAAGTGGCAGAAACTCAGACCACCCCTCTTGATTATCAAGAGAAAACCTGCTACACTTCCAGACTAATGTACAGTCAACCAAGGGAGCTACCCAGTAAACTCGCTCATAAGCATACAACTGAAAAGAACATAATTTTCATCTCCTTAGTAAAACATTGGCCCAAAACATTTAGCCAACACTCGTCAAGGTGTCCATTGTAGTAATAGCACCGGCTGATACAATCTGGTAAAACTGAACTACCCATAATGCGGCATTACTGGGTGCTATCACCAAATAATACGCATTCAAGTGCTCAAAACATTCAGCAGCGCCACACCTCTTGATTATCAGTCACAAAACAACGCAAGAACTGCTCAACATCCTGGTTTCCTTTCTGTCTGGCCATTAGACTCAGATGATATCCGGATGAAAACGACAATGAACTCCCAACCTGTCACAAAAAGGTGCCAAAAACGAGCCACAAACTGAGGTCCCCTATCAGAAACAATGTCAGTAGGAACACCATGCAGTCTGACTAATTCCTTGACAAAGGCCTTAGCGAGAGTCTTAGCGCAGGGCAGTTTGATGAAAGGAACCAAGTGACACATCTTGCTAAAACGGTCCACGACCACCCAGATGACAGTGAAACCCTCAGAGGGGGGAAGGTCAGTAATAAAGTCCATAGCCAAATGTGTCCAAGGTGCACTAGGGACCTCCAAGGGCAAAGCAACCCCGCAGCAGGAGTATGAGAAGACTTAGATCTAGCACACACAGTGCATTGACGCACCCACTTAATGACTTCCTTCTGCCATCCTGGCCACCAAAAACTGCGACCCACAAGTCTCTTGGTCTCAGAGATTCCAGGATGACCTGCCAACCGAGAGTCATGACATTCAACAAACAAATCTCTCCTCAGGGTACCAGGCACAAACAACCTCCCATGCGGCGTGTTAGATTGGGCATTCTCCTGTGCTTTAAGAATCTCATCTTCCAACACGGAGTCCAAAACAGCAATAACAACCCCTCTTGCAAGATGTTTTCCTCCTCCTCCTCAGTACCCACCATAGAGAAAAGCTGCAGACAAAGCATCAGCTTTAACATTTTTAGTACCTGGGATGTAAGTAACGGTAAAATTAAACCGTGAGAAAAAATCACAGCCTGACGGGCATTCAAGCGTTTGGAAGCATCAAGGTAGATCAGATTTTTATGATCGGTGAAGACTTGAATGGGAAATTCCGCTCCCTCCAAAAAATGACGCCAGTGTTCAAATGCGAGTTTAATTGCCAACAATTCCCAATTACCGATATCATAATTTAGTTCAGACTCAGAAAATTTTTTTGAAAAAAAAGCACAGGGATGTACTCCATCCGTCTTTGCCTGAGACAACACCGCGCCCGACCCCCACAGAAGAAGCATCAACCTCAACCAAAAATGGTTTAGTCACATCAGGCTGCGTAAGGATGGGAGCAGAGTTGAACCTCTCCTTTAGCAACACAAAAGCCTCAATGGCCTCAGTAGTCCACTGAACCGCATCAGCACCTTTCCTGGTGAGATCGATCAGAGGTTTGGCAATCACAGAAAAATGTTTTATGAATTTTCTATAATAATTGGCGAACCCCAAAAACCTCTGTATTGATTTCACACCAATAGGTCTAGGCCAATCCTGCACAGCTTGCACTTTCACCGGGTCCATCTCAAAACCTTCACTGGAGACAATGTAGCCCAAAAAACTAAGTCTCTGTACAGCGAACTCACATTTTTCTAGTTTGGCAAAAAGTGAATTATCACTCAGTAACTGTAATACTTCACGCACACTCCTCCAATGAGACTCCAAATCTGGTGAATAAATCAAATTGTCATCTAAATACACAACCACACTTCTGCCGATCAAAGGTCTAAGGATGTCATTAATAAGATTCTGAAAAAATGCCGGAGCACTGGAAAGTCCAAAGGGCATGACCAGATTCTCAAAATGACCCAGTGGAGTGTTAAACGCAGTCTTCCATTCATCCCCCTCCTTCATGCGCAACAAATTGTATGCCCCTCGAAGATCAATTTTCGAGAACCACTTGGCCCCCACTAACTGATTAAACAAATCAGGAATCAATGGCAGTGGGTAAGGATTGCGTACAGTAATCTTATTAATCTCACGAAAGTCTAGACAAGGCCGTAAACCGCCGTCTTTTTTTTAACAAAAAAAAATCCAACCGCCACAGGAGATTTGGATGGCCTAATGTGACCGGCGGCCAAGCTTGTCTGTATTATTCCTCCAAAGCCTTTCTCTCGGGAATAGTCAAATTAAATAAACGACTTTTAGGAAGAGTCGCTCCAGGGACAAATTCAATTGCACAATCATAATCTCTATGAGGAGGCAATACCTGCGATTCCTTATCAGAAAAAACTTTCCAAAAATCCTGAATAGGTACAGGTAACTCCCCCTTAACTACAGCAGCAATACGCCTGTTACAACACTTGTCATAACAATTGGGACTCCAGGACTTAATTTCATTGGTAGACCAATCCAGTACCGGATTGTGCAATTTTAACCAGGGTAACCCCAAAATCACCGGTGAGGGCAAATTATTCAAAACTACCAAATCCAAATTCTCTTGATGAACACCATTAATAGTAAGAGGAAATTCACAGATATGGTGAGTAACATTTTTCAAGTGAGAACCATCCACAGACACCACATTAATAGGGGAAGACAGAAGTTTGTGTTTTAATTTTAGTTTTTCCAAAAATTTCCCATCAATCACATTGAGAGTTGAACCACAATCCACAAATACCCGAAACTCCATTAATTCCTCCTCAACAGCAGTGGTAGCAGAAAGAAAGACACCTTTATTGTTTAAACAAGCTATGCGGGCGAAACTGACCTCATTTTTTTTTTCTCTTTATTCATTCGAAGCGCACAGTTCTTAATAAAATGCTCAGATTTGCCACAATAGAAACACAAGCCCTTAGCAAATCTGCGTTCTTTTTCCCGAGAGTGAGGTGTCATTGCTCCAATTTCCATCGGCTCTCCAATGTCAGTACATTCCTTCTCCAAACTTGGGGCTGACAAGGCAGATTTACTCTCATTAACCCTTGCACGCAGTCTCCTATCCACCCGTATGGCTAATTGCATAACCTCTTGCAAGTTACCAGGTATGGGATAAGCAATCAGTAAATCTTTAACCCTTTCACTTAACCCTGCAAGAAATAAACTTTTCAAAGCTGAATCGTTCCAGCCCACCTGAGTGGACCACCTTCGAAAGTGAGTACAATATTTTTCCACATTACCTGATCCCTGTCTCAAACGTCTCAATTCTGTCTCAGCTGATGAAACACGATCAGGATCGTCATATAATAAACCCAAAGCAGAAAAAAAACTATCCACAGATCTAAAGCATGGATCACTAGGCTGCAGAGAAAAGGCCCAGTCCTGAGGTTCTTTGCGCAAAAGTGACATTATGAACCCTATGCGCTGTGATTCATCACCAGAGGATCTGGTCTCAAACGGAAATACAACAAGCAAGCATTTTTAAAAGAAAAAAAATCTTGTTGTTCACCAAAAAATAAATCAGGCAAACGTACCTTAGGCTCCACGAAATGTGCTCCAGAACAACTACTCACGTGTTGCTTTATCTCAGCCACCTCCAGAGAAAGTCCCTGCAGGCGTTGAACCAAATCCTGAACCGAGACCATGATGGAAACAGAAAATCTTTTCTTAGAGATTTTTTTTTTTTTCTTCTTGGCTGGACTTACTGTTATGATCTGCTACAAGCACTAAGGAAAGGTGGGAATTCTGTCCCTACAATAGGACTGAGCTGGATCCCTACGATGTAACGGGGAACCTGATCCTGCGACCAGACCCGCTAAAGTCCTCAGCTAGTCTGAACGAAGACCTATAGTTGCGAGGGAGGAATACCTACAAGATCTAGGGACTGGGTGAAAAAGTGGACACCTCCTAACAGAAAGTGTAGCAGGGAAAATAAAACAGAAAACAAATACTAAGAGATCCTCAGATCAAGCAAAACTGACAGAGTAAGGCACCTAAGCACCCGGCTAGCTTAAGAGTAGATAATACAATGAAGTCCAGCAAAGCCAGAAGGGCGGAGCCAGACTAAATAGGGTAAAAAGGTCATGTGACCAGCAAACTGAAACAAAACGTAACAAGAGGGTTCTAACAGTGACTTTGGAGAGCCCCTGATGTGCCTAAACAGCGGAAAACCCCCACTAGTGACACCATTTTGGAAACTAGACCCACCAAGGAATGTATCTAGTTGTGTGGTGAGCACTTTGAACCCCCAAGTGCTTCACACAAGATTATAACATAGAGACATGAAAAAAAAATCATATTTTTTCCACAAACATGATCGTTTAGTCCCCAATTTTTTATTTTCCCAAGGGTAAGAATAGAAATTGGACCTCAAAAGTTGTTGTCCAATTTTTCCTGAGTACGCTGATACCCTATACATGGGGGAACCACTGCTTGGGTGCACGGCAGAGCTGGGAAGTGAAGGAGCGCCATTTGACATTTTCAAACCAAAAATTGTCTGGAATTTTATCATAATCATAACCCTAACAACCTAACCCTAACACACCCCAACCCTAATCCCTAACCAACCTAACCCAACCCTAACCCTAATCCAACCTAACCGTAATCCAACCTAAACTAATCTCAACCCTAACCGAATCCAAACCTAACCACTCTAGCCCCAACCCTAACCCTAACTTTAGCCCCAACCCTAACCCTAACTTTACACCCCAATACTAACCTTAACCCTAATGGGATAATGTAAATAAATAATTTTTTTTTATTTTATTATTTTCACCTAAGTACGATACGATACGATACGATACACTTTATTGATCCCGGGGGAAATTACAGTATTACAGCAGCAATAAAAACAGCAGTACATAAAATATTACATAAAATAGGACACAAAATACATAAAATAGGACACAAATCTTGCACAGGTGTACCAACATTACATAATAAATAAAAGTGTGTAGTTCAGGTATATATAAGATAATGTTAATTGACATTAGTACACCAGCCATCAGTCATTATTTTCTACCACCCTTAGGAAATTATTATACATCCCCATAGCAGTAGGTACAAATGATTTCCTGAATTTCTCCTTCTTGCACCTTAGTAGGATTAGACGGCTGCTGAATGTGCTCTTCTGATTCAAGAACAGCTCGTATAGTGGGTGTGTGTTATTGTTCATTATTGCCCTACACTTCTTCTGAATTCTATCCTCCAATACCTCCTCAAAAGAGTCAAGATGGAGGCCAACAGCTGCGCTTGCCTTCTTGATAAGTTTGTTGAGTTTATTAGCGTCAGCTACTCGCACACTACTGCCCCAGCAAATGATAGCAAAAAAGATGGCGCTTGCTACAACGGACTGGTAGAACATCTCCAGCATTTTACTGCACACATTGAACGACCTGAGCTTCCGCAGAAAGTACAGTCTGCTCATTCCCTTCTTGTAAACCTTTTCTGTATGACACCTCCAATCGAGTTTACTGTCAAGGTGAACCCCCAAATATTTGTAGCTCTCAACAATGTCAACCTTCTGGCCAGCAATGGTGATTGGTATGTAATCTTCCTTTTTCCTTCTATAACTCACCACCATCTCCTTGGTTTTCTTTACATTTAGTTCTAGACAGTTAGTCTGACACCAATCCACAAAGTCAGAAACCACCCTTCTATATTCCTCCTCCCCCCGGCCCCCCACAATGCCCCCTACAATCACGGAGTCATCTGAGAATTTTTGGAGGTGACAAAAATCAGATTTATACTGAAAGTCAGCTGTATACAATGAGAAGAGGAAGGGTGACAGCACTGTACCCTGAGGGGCTCCCACACTGCTCCGTACACTGCCAGATACCACCTCCCCCATCCTTACAAACTGCGGCCTGTCTGTCAGGTAGTCACTTATCCAGTTCACCATCCCCTCATCTACCGCCATAGCAGTCAACTTATTATGTAGTAAGAGCGGCTGTAGGGTATTGAAAGCACTAGAGAAGTCAAAGAACATAGCGCGCACTGCAGTTCCATCATTGTCCAAGAACGAATGCATTGTATGTAGCAGAGACGCTACAGCATCATCCACCCCCAATCTCTGCTGGTACGCAAACTGCAGGGGGTCAGTGTAGGCCCTCACCCTCTGGCACAAGTGGGTGATAAAGGGGGGTTTGATATACTATTTATAGCGGGTTTTTATGTTTGACAGCTGTCACACACTTAAAGATGCTTTTTATTGCAAAAAATAGTTTTTGCTTCACAATATTTTGAGAGCTATAATTTTTCCATATTTTGCCCACAGAGTCATGTGAGGTCTTGTTTTTTGCGGGACGTGTTGCCATTTTTATTGGTACCATTTTCAGGAACATGACATTTTTGATCGCTTTTTATTCCAGTTTTTGGGAGGCAGAATGAACAAAAACCAGCAATTCATGAATTTCTTTTGCTGGGCGTTTACACCGTTCCGTGTATGATAAAATTGATAAGGCAGTTTTATTCTTCGGGTTAGTATGATTACAGCGATACCTCATTTATATCATTTTTTAATGTTTTGGCGCTTTTATACAATAAAAGCCAATATATAGAAAAAATAATTATTTTGCATCACTTCATTCTGACAGCTATAACTTTTTTATTTTTTCTCTAATGGCTCTCTATGGCTGCTTATTTTTTGCGGGACAAGATGACGTTTTCAGCGGTACCACATTTATTTATATCAGTTTTTTGATCGCATGTTATTCCTCTTTTGCTCGGCGGTATGATGATAAAGCATTGTTTTTTGGCAGTTTTTTTTATGGTGTTTACTAAAGGGGCTAACTAATGGGACAGTTTTATAGGGTGGGTCGTTACGGACACGGCGATACCAAATGTGTACTTTTATTGTTTAGATTTTTTTAATTAAAATATTTATTTATTGCTGGAATAAATATTGATTTTTTTAATTATTATTTTTATGATTTTTTAAAATATTTTTACAATTACTTAAATTTTTTTATTTTATTTAATTCTTAGTTTTACACTTTGTCCCACTATGGGACACTCATTTTGTGCAGGCTGATCTCTTCTATAGCACGCAGATCTGCATGCTATAGAAGCTGTCAGCGCTGCAGCTCCTATAGCACTGACCTGAGAGATGTCCTGGTCATCACTGCGCATGACAGGAAGTCCCTCAAGCCTGGAGACCCGGATGTCATTGTGACAACATCGGGTCTCCATGGCAGTGATCGGCACCTCGTGGCAAGCCGCGGGGTCTCCAATCCAAAAGCGGAGGGGCTGTCAGCCACCTCTGCAGCCTCCGGAACACTGAAATCATGTTTGATCGCGGTGTGCCAGCGATTAAAGTGTCGGGAGCTGTCTGTGACCGCTCCTGGCACTTAGTGCTGGGTGTCAGCTGTGAGAATCAGCTGACACCTGGCTGCGATTCGATGTACTATGATGTACTATCCCGTCCTTGGGAATTAAATCCCAGGGCACATGGACGGGATAGTACATCAGATGACAGAAAGTGGTTAAGGTAACACTCGCTGTTTTGTTCCGTAATTATTCTCACTAGCAGCAGGTCCATTCCTTCACGATAGACCCCGGGTTGAAATTGCACTTTGTTTTATATTTTATTTAGTGCAATCCACCAACCCTAACATGCATTTCATGAAATTCAACTTGAAGTTAATTTGCAGTGGATTGATTTGATCAGCTCTAGTTATTATTTTTTTTAATGTTGCCTAAAAACCTTAAATATAGGACAAGTAAGTGCTCAGATTCACTGGATATATTAGGAATATTAGGATGCTTCATAATATACATTTATTCTAGCATTCCATTTCTATACCAAAGTATTTCTTTGCATTAGCCTTGACCTTTAAACAGTTCGCAATCTGTATATTTTATAATCCCTTTTTGGAGGTTTAGAAGTATGAGGCAGTGGATGATTGAAGCTCAGACATCTAAATTTTAACGTTTTTTAGAAGATAAACAAACTACTGTATGCTGTGCACGTAAACAGCATTCAATAATTTATTCCATTAAGACAACAGTAGGGGTGATAATCCGGTTTCTCTACTGTGATCATAATGGATTTCCCACTTCCACTCCTACCAAAACTAAACCTTGTGGGACAGACAATGTTTAAGCACGCTTTCTAAAAATGAATTCAAAAGTATTTTGTATAGTTTTGATAACTCACAAACTTTTGAAGTAGACTTATTGTGCTGTTGTTTTAAGGCAAGCAACAAAGCAACGCGATTATGATATCAGGGTAGACACTGTGCGGTACTATTTTCTCCCAGAAAATTGTTGCAATTACACGTTTTGTTATACACATTGTATTTCCTTTGCGTGTATTGTAGAAGCATGGACCCGTGGAAGCGCAGTAACAGCGTGAAACAGCCGTCGTCCATTAGTCTTGTTCACCTGCTCACTCCCATGTCTCCTGCACACCGCACTATGCACTTTATTGAGATATTGATGTCATCTAATATGGATTAAAGGAATTCAAAAAGAAAGATCGGGTGATTGCTCCATTTCTTTTCATCTTGTCTCTGCAATATACCATTACTCTATGTGTAAGCACCTCCCAGAAGAGGTCTTTAATACTATAATTGTTGAAGTGAAAGAAGCACAGTCATCAGCCGATATATTTGGTGCCTAATCTTCTAAGTGGACATAAAATTATATTTTTAATTGCACACCATTTGGAATACATAACTGCAATCAATCGCTTCCTATAACCATCAGCAAGCTTCTTACACCTCTAAACTAAAATATTGAACCACTCTTTTGCAGATTGCTCCAAGTCTCTCATATTTGCAAGGTGCTTTCTCCCAACAGCAATTTTAAGATCTCTCCATAGTTGTTCAATAGGATTCAGATCCGGATTAACGACAACTTCAGAACTCTCCAGTGCTTTGTTTGCATCCATTTCTGGGTGCTTTTTGTAGTATGTTTGGAGTCAATGTCCTGCCGAAAGACCCATGACCTAGGAAGAAAACCCAGCTTTCTGACACTGGGCACTATATTGCAATCCAAAATCCTTCAATAATCTTCAGATTCCATGATGCCTTGCACAGAGTCAAGGCACCTAGAGCCAGAGGCAGCAAAACATCTTTTAATTTCCACCATATTTGACTGATGGTACTGTGTTCTTTTATTTTCATTCAATTTTTGGTAAAAAGTCGAGTGATGGGCTTTACCAAAAAACTCCATCTTAGTATGATCTGTTTAAAAGACATTTTCCCTAAAGGATATTGATTTACTAAAGTAAATTTTTACAAACTGTAATCTATCTTTTTTATGTCTGTCTGTCAGAAGTGGGGTCCTTCTGGGTCTCCTGGCATTGCATTTCATTACATTTAAATGTCAACGGATAGTTTGTGCTGAAACTGATGCACCCTGAGCCTGAAAGGCATTTCTTTTGCACTTGATTGGAACTATCCTGCATTGCAACTTTTCATGAATTTTTCTCTGCCATCCACATCCAAGGAGATTAGCTACAGTGTGATGGGTTGTAAACTTCTTGATTATTTTGTGCACCATGGACAAAGGAACATCAAGATCTCTGGAGATGGACTTGTAACCTTGAGATTATTGATATGTTTCAACAATGTAGAGTCTCAGTTCCTCAGACAATTCTCTTCTCTTTCTGTTTTAATGTACAGTATAGTGTGGCAAACACAGACACACAATGCAAAAATTGAGTCAACTTCTTACCTTTTTATCTGATTTCAGGAGTGATTTTCATATTGCCCACACCTGTTACTTGCCACAGGTGAGTTGAATGAACATCACATGCTTGAAACAGAATTGTTTACCCATAATTTTGGAAAAGTGCCAAAAATTTTCCCCTGCCTATTTTTGGGGTTTTGTGTGAAATCAAGCCCAGTTTGCCTTTTTTTCAGTTTTTTTTGTATTGTTACAATACACACAATGGAAATAAACATGTGTATAACAAAACATGTGTAATTGCAAACATGTTCTAGGAGAAATACTTCTTTTTCTGGAACAATTTCAAGAGTGTGCACACTTTTGCCCATTACTCTATAAAATATGCACAGCACAGTGGCTCAGTGGATAGCATTGCAGCGCTGCAGTCCTGGGTTCTAATCCCGCCAAGGACAACATCTGCAAGGAGTTTGTATGTTCTCCCTGTGTTTGCGTGGGTTTCCTCCAGGTACTCCATTTTCCTCCCACAATACAAAGACATGCTGATAGGGAATTTACATTGTGAGCCTCATCAAGGACAGCAATAATGTGTGCGCAGTAAAGCACTGCGGAATATGTTAGCGCTATATAAAGATTATTATTATTATATATTCATTACACATGCATTTATATATAATGCATGCATATACATACATGATTCATTAAAAGAATGCCAAAAAGCATAAAAAATTAAGCTTGCTCTTATGCCAAAAAGGTTTTAAGCTTGTCCTTTCATTGATGGCATTTTGGTGATGCACGTGAGGCAGCCAGAGAATGTGTCTTCCTTTCCACATGATGACATTTTGGTGATGTACTTGTGGAAAGGAAGACACATTCTCCTAGTTGCCTCAAGTGCATCACCAAAATGGAAGTGCATTGAGCAGCAGGGTGGTTTGCTGTTGAAGAAAAAAAAAATCTCTTTATATCTTCTGCTTCAGCGAGTGTGAGCGAGCTGAGTGTGACCGGTGCGCCAGTGCCAACTGTGGTAAGTGTGACTTGAGATTCAGTGAAGAAGTATTTGGAAAACCTTTACCAAATACCTGTGTGAATTGGTGTGAGTCGCTGAATTGTGGATTGCTGAGTGCTTTTCTACCTGCTCTATTTTTTGGGGGCTTTTTTAACCTATTTTTTCTCTCTAAAGGATTAATCTCATATTTTACTACACTGTGTTCCAAATTATTATGCAAAAATTGTTTAGGAATGATAAGGTAAGAATTTTTTTGTTTGTCAGTTAAACTCATTGATGGTGATGTGTGTCAGGGCTCTTTATATCACTGTAAGCAATTGCAGACATCTGTGCTAATTAGTTTGGCAGGTGTGTCCAATGAAAGGCAAGACTACTTAAGAAGACTGTCCCACATTATTAAGCAGCCTACATTTTCTGCCAAAATGGGAAAGAAAAAGGATGTGTCGGCTGCTGAGAAGCAACAAATTGTGGAGTGTTTAGGTCAAGGCATGACTACAATCAACATTGCCAAGACACTTCATTGTGATCATCGCACAATCAAGAAGTATGTAGCTGATTCACAGTACACACGTGTGCGTGCTGATAAGGGAAGATTGAGGACTCTTTCCTACAGGCAATTACGTCAGGTTAAAAGAGCAGCGGCAAAAAAGCATTGTCATAGCAGCAGACAAGTTTTTGAAGCTGCTGGTGCCTCCAACGTCCCCCGAACAACAAGATGCAGGGTCCTTCAGAGGTTTGCAGCTGTGCGTAAGCCATCTTGTCGACCTCCTCTATCCACTGCACACAAGCAGAAACGGCTCCAGTGGGCCAAACAATACATGAAGACTGACTTCAAAACTGTTTTGTTCACCGATGAGTGCCGTGCAACGCTCGATGGTCCAGATGGATGGAGTGGAGGATGGCTGGTTGATGGACACCCCATGCAAACACGGCTACGGCACCAACAAGGAGGAGGTGGAGTAATGTTTTGTGCTGGAATCATGGGAGAGAGATTGTCGGCCCCTTTAGGATCCCTGAAGGGGTGAAGATGAACTCCATAGTGTATGTTGAGTTTCTCAAACAGCACTTCCTGCCATGGTTCAAGAAGAAGAACCGTGCATTCCGCAGCAAGATCATTTTCATGCATGATAATGCACCTTCTCATGCTGCACATAACACATCTGCATCTCTGGCTGCTATGGGCATAAAAGGGGACAAACTTATAGTGTGGCCCCCATGCTCCCCTGACCTCAACCCCATTGAGAACCTCTGGAGCATCATCAAAAGGAGAGTCTATGATGGCGGGAGGCAGTTCACATCTAAGCAACAGCTCTGGGAGGGTATTCTGTCCTCATGCAAAACAACTTGAAGCAGAAACCATCCAAAACCTGACAAATTCAATGGACGAGAGAGTTCAGAAGCTCCTTTCCAACAAGGGGTCCTATGTGCAAATGTAACATCACCTAGAATAAAGTTTTGAGTTGAAAACTGTTTGATTTCAGTTTATAATAACCTGCTAATGCTTATAATTTCAAAAATGACCATTTTTTTGTTCTTTATTAAATGAAAAGGTTGAAAACTCTGCTGTGCATAATAATTTGGAACATGCATTTTGAGTGCAGTTTGAGTGTTTTATTTTTAAAAAATATACTGTTATCATAGGCAGTTTGTACAAAAATCTTTAAATTGTACTCTAATAGTTATTTGACTGGAAAATTACAATGACTGAAATTCATATAGGTAATTTGGGAAAATCTGAGAAAATATTATTTGCATAATAATTTGGAACACAGTGTATCTGTGTGTTTAAAGGTTAACTATATTGCATTTTAAGCCCCCGTCTCACATAGCAAGATCGCTAGCGAGATCGCTGCTGAGTCACAAGTTTTGTGACGCAACAGAAATCTCCCCAGCAATATCGCTGTGTGTGACACGCAGAGACGATCAGCCCCCCTGCTGGGTATCGCTGATCGTCGCTGAATGTCCTAGACATTTTTTTGATCACTGGTCTCCCGCTGGCCAGCACGCATCGCTGCATGTGGCAGGCGGGAGACCAGCGATCAGCGAGCTGGAGCTGGTAACCAAGGTAAACATTGGGTTTCTAGGCGCCTCTCGGCGATCATGTAGCGACACACCAGTGATCCTGACAAGTTCATATCGTTGTCGGGATCGCTGGTGTGTCGCTATGTGTGACGGGGCCCTAAATCTTGGTGTAGCTATATTCGCAAGGGGTTAATTAAAGATGGGGGTTCATAATTAAGGTAAACAAGTGTGAACGGTGGTAAGTGTGACTTGATATTCAGTGACTTTGGATTCAGGGAGTTTCCAGAGGAGGAATTACTGAATTGCTGTTATATTTTATTAATACTTTTTATGTTTTTACTTATGTTTTCTGTCTGGTGAAATCCCCATTAGGAATGTGCTCCACTATTGCCAATGCCATCCAGTGTACATTTTGCCACATGTATGCAGTCCTTGAACAGCCAGTCGAGGGTGCATACTGTGTGAGATGTGAGCACGTTGTGCATTTGGAAGCCCAGATTCTGGATCTAAATGTGCAGCTGGCAACACTGAGATTCATAGACAATATGGAAAGGAATCTTCTGCTCATTGAGCAGACGCTCAATGGGATAGATGAGGGGGGGATGCTAGGATGGAGCAGCAGGACACTGAAGTAGGAAGCTGGGTGACAGAAGGCGGGGTAGAGGTCAAAGCACCAGGAAGGCTAGTCCTGATCTGGCACATCCCAATAAGTTTGCTAAGTTGGCAGATGAGGGGAGTGTCAGTACAGGGGCAGCACTGCTGCCGCAAGGCATGTCCTCTGAAAGCCGAAGGAGTGTCTGCTCCAGTAAGGGGGGAATTAAGAGAGCAGGGTAGATCAGACAGATGTTGGTAGTGGGGGACTCAATTATTGGGGGAACAGATAGGGCAATCTGTCACAAAAACAGGGATCGTCAAACAGTGTGCTGCCTACCTGGCGCTCGAGTCCGGCACATCGCTGATCGGGTTGACAGATTACTGGGAGGGGCTGGTGAGAACCCAGCAGTCAGGGTGCACATTGGCACAAATGACAAAGTTAGAGGTAGGTGGAAGGTCCTTAAAGACGATTTCAGGGAGTTAGGCTGCAAGCTTAAAGCAAGGACCTCCAACGTGGTATTTTCTGAAATACTGCCTGCACCACGTGCCACACAAGAGAGGCAACGGGAGATTAGGGAGGTTAATAAGTGGCTCAAGAATTGGTGCGGGAAGGAGGGGTTTGGCTACAGGTTCTATGCTAGGGATGGGCTGCACCTCAGTGGGGAGGGTGCAGCTGTGCTGGGGGAGAAAATGGCTAGAAGGTTGGAGGAGTCTTTAAACTAGGGACTGGGGGGAGGGTAATCATTTTATAGGAGGGGAAGACAGTGCAGATAGATACCTGGGCACAAATAATGAAATTGTGGGTGGAGGTGGCATGGGGTTAGAACAGTTAATAATTTAAGAAAGAATAGAGGTACAGAGAGATACATAAAGTGCATGTATACTAATGCCATAAGCCTCACCAACAAAATGGAGGAATTAGAATTAATTTTGTTGGAACATAATTATGATATGGTGGGGATATCTGAGACATGGCTGGGCTGTTAATTTACAGGGCTATAGTCTGTTCAGAAATGACGGTAAAAATAAGCGTGGTGGGGGTGTGTGTTTATATGTAAAATCATCCTTAAAACCCATCCTGCGTGATAATATATGTGAATCTAATTACGATGTAGAGTCTCTGTGGGTGGAGATAAGGGGAGGGGGGAAAAATAATAAATTACTCGTAGAGGTTTGTTATAAGTCTCCAGTTTGTTATAATATCCTCGTATAAAAATAGATGAAGCAGCAACTCAAGGATAAGTCATTATTATGGGGGACTTCAACTACCCTGAAATACATTGGGGAACAGAATCCTGCAGTTCCAGCAAAGGTAATAGGTTTTTGACAACTATGAGAGACAATTACCTTTCACAACTAGTTCAGGACCCAACAAGAGAGGGGGCACTGATAATATTAACCAACAGGCCAGACCGCATATCAAGTATAAGGGTTGGGGGTCACTTGGGTAATAGTGATCACAAAATAATAAGTTTTCATGTATCCTTTAATAAGATGTGTAGTAGAGGGTTACAAGGACACTAAACTTCAGGAAGGCAAATTTCCAACGGATGAGAGATGATCTTGGTGCAATTAACTGGGACGATATCCTGAGACATAAAAATACACAAAGAAAATGGGAGACGTTTATTAGCATCCTGAATAGGACCTGTGCACAGTATATACCCTATGGGAATAAACATGCTAGAAATAGGAGGAAACTACTATGGCTAAATAGAGCTGTAAGGGGCGCAATAAGTGACAAAAAGAAAGCAGGGAAAGGTCAGAGAGGTCCGGCGCCTGCGCACTGCAGTACTCTGCTCTCACCAGGGCAGAGCAATGCGCCTGCGCAGGAGCCGCAACGTGACCGAAAGAAGAGTCCGGCATCGCCACAAGATGGGAGGCCCCAGACCGGACAGCGACTCCCTCCTGACCCGACGGCCCCCCCGAACGCCCCTGGGTGAGTATAATATAACTCATTTTTCTTATCTTTTCGGTAGCATCGGGGGCTTATCTACAGCATTACAGAATGCTGTAGATAAGCCCCTGATGGCGGTGGCCCTATTTCATAGGGCCAAAATGGGGTGACAGATTCCCTTTAATACTTGGTGGCAAAACTCTTGTTGGCAAGCACAGCAGTCAGACGTTTTTTATAGTTCATGATGAGGTTTGCACACATGTTAGGAGGAATTTTGGTCCACTTGTCTTTGCAGATCATCTCTACATCATTAAGATTTTGAGGCTGTCCTTGGCAATTCGGAGCTTCAACTCCCTCTATAAGTTTTATATAGGATTAAGGTCTGGAGACTTGCTATGTCATAAAAATGAACCTGGCACTCATGATAGTGACAAAGAAAAATATTTTATTTCAGAAAAGCAATCCACAACATGTGACGTTTCGGTCAAAATACAAGGAGCGCCTTACCTCACAGCAGAACTACCTTACTGCAATTCCTATATAGCGCTCCCCTTTATGGATATGTATCCACCATTATGCCTCTTTAAACAGTCTCCTTTGCAATCTGTCTGAAGAAGGTCTTGTATTTTGACCGAAACGTCACATGTTGTGGATTGCTTTTCTGAAATAAAATATTTTTCTTTGTCACTATCATGAGTGCCAGGTTCATTTTTATGATATGCTAATATGGGAGTGGCACCCCTTATCGAGGCACCATCAAGAGAATACAAGGAGTGACGTGTTCACACTAATACTGGAGACTTGCTATGATCTTAATGTGCTTCTTGTTGAGCCACTCTTTTGTTGCCTTGGCTGTATGTTTTGGGTCATTGTCTTACTGGAAGAGACAGCCACAACCCATTTTTAATGGCCTGGCGGAGGGAAGGAGTTTGTCATTCAGGATTTTACTGTACATCGCTCCATCCATTCTCCCATTGACGCTGAGGAGTAGTCTTGTGCCCTTAGCAGAGAAACACTTCCAAAAAATAATGTTTCCACCTCCATGCTTGACAGTGGGGACAGTGTTCTCTGCGTCATAGGCAGCATTTCTTTTCCTCCAAACACGGTGAGTTGAGTTAAAGCCAAAGAGCTCAATTTTTGTCTCATCTGACAACAGCACCTTCTACCAATCACTCACAGAATCATCCAGATGTTCTTTGGCAAACTTCAGACTGGCCTGCACATGTGCCATCTTGAACAGGGGGACCTTGCGGGCACTGCAGGATTTTAAGCCTTTACGGTGTAATGTGTTACCAATGGTTTTCTTGGTGACTGTGGTCCCGACTGCCTTGAGATCATTAACAAGTTCCTCCCATGTAGTTTCAGGCTGATCTCTCACCTTCCTCATGATCAAGGATACCCCACAAGGTGAGAGTTTGCATGGTGGCCCAGATCAATGTCGATTTACAGTCATTTGGTATTTCTTCCATTTTCTTACAATTGCACCAACAGTTGTCTTCTTCTCACCCAGCATCTTATGTATGGTTTTGTAGCCCATTCCAGCTTTGTGCAGGTCTATGATCTTGTCCCTGACATCCTTAGAAAGCTCTTTGGTCTTGCCCATGTTGTAGATGTTGGAGTCTGACTGATTGATTGAGTCTGTGGACAGGAGTCTTTTTAGGCTATGTGCACACGTATGAGAATTGTAGCGGAAATTTCCACGGCAATCCCGCACCTCCCTGCTGCAGGAAATACGCATTTTATAGGTATGCATATTCCCGCTAAAAACTAGCGTTTTGCAAGCGTAATTAGCTTGCAAAATGCTAGCGTTTTTCAAGCGATCTGTAGCATCGCTTGGAAAACTGATTGACAGGTTGGTCACACTAGTGAAACATAGTGTTTGACTAGTGTGACCAGCTTTTTACTATTGATGCTGCCTATGCCTCATCAATAGTAAAAAGATCTAATGTTAAAAATAAAAAAATAAAAAAATCGTGATATTCTCACCTTCCGGCGGCCCCCGCAGCCTTCCTGGTCCTCGCGATGCTCCCGGCAACTCCTGTTCCCAGTGATACCTAGCGACAATGACCCGGATGACGTAGCATCATGCGAAACCGCTACGTTATCTGGGGTCATTGTCGCAAGGCATCCCTGGGAATGGGAGTTGCTGGGAGCGTCGCTGAAAGGCGGGAAAACTGCAGGGGGCCGCCGGAAGGTGAGAATATCCCTATTTTTATTTTAATTATTGTTTTTACATGGATATGGTACCCAAGGAATGGAGGAGAGTCTCCTCTCCTCCAGACCCTGGGTACCATCTGCACATGAACCGCTCACTTTGCGCATAGTGGGCATAGCCACATGCGGAAAGTAAGCGGTTCAATGCATTCCTATGGTGGCGGAATCGCCGTGATTCTGGAAAAAGAATGAACATGCTGCGTTTTTTTCCGCAATGCGTTTTTTTCGTGGAAAAAAACGCAGCATGTGCACAAAAATTGCGGAATGCATTATAATAACAGGATGCTTAATGCATGTGTTTTTCAGTGTTTTTGCAGCGGAAAACAGCCGCAAAAACGCTAAGAAGCCGCGAAAAATCCTGAACGTGTGCACATAGCCTTACAAAGGTGAATATGTTAGAAAGCTGTCTTTACTGCAGGTAACGAGTTGATTAGGAGCGTCTAACTTGTCTGTAGAAATCAGAACTCTTAATAGTTGTTAGGGGATCAAATACTTATTTCTCACTGCAAAATGCAAATAAATTTATATAATTTATACAATGTGATTTTCTGGATTTTACTTTTGATATTCTATCTCTCAATGTTAAAATTAACCTACCCTTAAAATTCTAGACTGTTCATGTCTTTGTCAGTGGGCAAATTTGCAAAATCAGCAAGGGATCAAATACTTATTTCCTACACACAATATCTATATGTATAGATATGTATACACATATACAGTAATTAAAACAAACTCTTCTTTTTTTTGTATATAGATTTAATGAGTTACACTACATCAGGAACACAGGTGGGCTTATCTAACCCAGGCTGTGTGCTTTTATCTCACCATGGGTCCAGGAAGAAATTGCTTGCAATGCTCAAAGGGAACAAGTATACAGCTCAACTCACATCCATAATCAGATGTGTTATTTGCTGGATGAAATGTCAAGTTTCACATGTGTGTTGATTTCAACGTACATGAAAGCTTTTGTTAAGTAGAGGAATTAAAACTTATTTCTTGCCAGGTTGATCCCTGTAGGTCAAATTATTAATTTCAATCAAAACATTTTAACTTTTTTAGCAATTCCCAAGAACTGTTTGTGCTCTATAATTTGATTATTTACCAAGCCACTAAGGAATGCTTTCAAAAATAATTTTTATGACTGCCATTGTGAGCAAGTAGTGTTGATTTGACATTTTACTTTTTCCAGTTCTATTATGCAGATTGTCTTGTTGAGATAAACTGTTTTGGATTCTCCCCATTGCTCATAGTTCCTAAAATTTGCCACACACACACACACACACACACACCCATATTCTCCTTCTTACTGACACCTCCGATATTGTATTACATTACAATACACACAATGGTCTTAGATGGGTACAGGAATCTGCGACTAACAAATTATCAGAGGCTAAAAAATCCCTAACTAAAGACCATTAAAATGTAACTTTTATTGCACTATTTAATAGGAATACAATATTTAAAATTTCAAAGGACAGTATTAGTCCATTCACATTAGGGTATGATACCAATCATATTATTTATAGAGACCTCTCCGTTTATTAGGTTCCCCCTAATCAATATCACTCTTGAAGTCTAAATCTAGCACAGTGCAGACATGGGCCTGCACTAGTCTATGCTACAATGTGTTTTCAACATCCATATATCTGACCTATGCTAATAAAAGGACAACCCTAAGCCTTCTCAACATGTTTCACCAGACTAAACTTGCTTCATTAGGGGATTGAGGCTATAAATATTATAAAAAATTATAGCTTCAATCCCCTGATGATGCCAGTTTATTCTGGTGAAACATGTTGTGGAGGCTTAGGGTTGTCCTTTTATTAGCATAGATCAAATATATGGATGTTGAATACACATAGTAGCATAGGATAGTGCAGGTCACATCATGTGATAAAACTAGATCAGGATGATGTCAAGATAATACTGAGTGATGTATAAATAAACCACACTGGCAGCTTACAATATACAATTTCTGTTAACAATATTTAAAAACCGCACATATGGAGCCAAAAATAAGAGGTAATGTTACCTGTAATGTGGAAGATCAGGGACCCATGACACTCGACTCGCGTTTCGCATTGAAATGCTTCACCCAGGGGTGCTGGTGGCTGGTAAAGAAGATATTTAAAGCATCAATGGCCAATGACAAGGAGGACAGTGAGCCGCAGCTTATAATTTACGGGTGTGTAATATGTATTGCTTCCTGTTTCACATGGTGCAGTCACGTGTGCCAATAGTGTTCAGGGGCCGTAACTCCCACATTAATCAGTAAGCAGTCACTTGAATCCACAACGTCATGGGATGGTGATGTGACATAGTCACGGGATGAAACACCGGTGGTTATATCAACATGGTGCAGTTACATGAGCCAATAGCGCTCACGGCGTTTACTCCCTCATTCAACATTATGCAGTTACATGAATAGACAGAGTAATGGGGCGGTCATGTGATATAGTCACATGACGAAACCCGCAGAAGTCACAACAACGCAGTCACAATTAGAGATCAGCGAATATTTCAATGTTCGGTTCGGACTACATTCGCCAAATTTGCAATATTTGCTGATTAATTCGTCAAATATTCTCATAACATAACCAAATGCCATTCACCTCAATGGGAGGCAAAAGCAAACGCATGCACAACACCTTAGAACGGCCCCACATCAAATGAGGGACAGACACCAGGAAAGTGGCCTTAATTCACCCACAGTACAAATTGCAGCATGAAACTGCAGCAATCAGCCAGGCATGAGGTATTGGGGTCTGGAACAGCATTTACAGCTTTCAATTGAACTTCACAGTAAGACAAGGTAGGTGAGGGATCGTGTAGGGCCTCTTGCTGGGAGCCCTGATACCACATGCAAAACCTATACCTGCTTTCATGCTGAGCCACACTCAGATGGCCCAAATATCAGTTTTCTAGACTACCATTGTCAGAAAAATTTAAGGATAGTAACAGGGTAGTTGAGTCCAAGGAAGTGGAGGCCTGATGTTCTCGGAGGCTGACTGCTACAGGCAACACGCATGAAGGAGATTCAACCAGGAGTCTACTCATTTATAAAAATTAGTGGCAGACACCAACAAAATGGCATCAATTGCAATACAGTAGAATCAGTATAGAGGGGACCGACACCTTTTCCACTACAGCCAACCAGCAGGATGGAGACTGTAACGGGCAAGGTGGTGAAATCACTGTTCCGTATCCCTCTGAAAGCGTGGAAGGGGAGTAACTAGGTGGCCTACCAAATCCCTACTCGGACAAGTGGCAGCAGGCGAAAACTGCGACCCAAGGATATACAAAGAGGTGACACCAGGTGCTACTCCATCGCTGAACTACAGAATGTGGCAACTGACCTTTATAGCGGGTAAGCTGCTAAGGCCCAAAGGAGGCATGAAAAATGCAAGCAGGCACTTTGGGGACTCTGGACCATGGGTGCAGATGGGACCGGCTGAAGAATAGAAAAGCACTGGCAGGTGCGGGCTGGGCTGGGTGTTAGATAGATGGGTGCTAGCAGGTGCGATCTAGACTGGCTGCTGGACAGAAGAGACAGGAAAGAGAAGACAGGCACAGACAGGTAAGAACAGACAGGTACAGGTTAAACAAGCAGACAGACGGGACCTGGGCATCCTGACAACTAGGAAGCATGCAAGGCAAAATAACAACGTAGCTCAGGCACCTCCATATTGGAATAGAAGGTATTGCGCAGCTATATTTTGGGAATGCCTTAAGTTGATGCCGGCACCCTCTAAGCATAGTTCCCGGTCCTACAAGTGAACTTTGGTGGACACCGACACATAGGGGGCGAGATGAGGAGGTGGAGTGTGAGTGTGAGACACTGAATGTCTGTCTGTTAGGTACGAGGAGATCCAACAAAGGGCCAGGTCTGTAATGTCAACAGATCAAAAAGTCTGCAGTAAGAGGGAATGGTCCACTGCGTCAAAGACAGATGTGTTATGTTTCGGTAACTGAGGAGAAAATAGCCAAAGTAGCAATACACCAGAGAGGCTGGAAACTATTGGGTTGCAGGACCCTAAACTAACCGCAACACTAGAAGTAGCCGTGGAGCGTACCTACGGTGATCCTAGACGCCTCGTCATAGCTACACCTAAGGCAGAAAGATGAAAGCTAACTGCCCCATAGCAGAACCCCCAAAGAAATAGGAAGCCCCCAAACATGTAATGGCGGTTAGACAAGAAGAAAATACGAACACAGACAGAAAATAGAATGAGCAAACGCTGGGGCCCAATACTGTCTAGATAGAAAAGTATAGGAAAGAATTCTGACTGCAACCCAAAAAACCCTGACAAAAATACCAACACTTCTGATTAACAAAAAACCTGAGATCACACGACCTCTACCACCTAAATCAGATCTCTGGTGTAACACACAGCAATTCAGCAAATAAAAAGTGAGAAAGGAACAGAGCAAAAGTGCAAACACAACTGAGAACAAATGCAGGGCCAGGCCCCAAAAGGGGACCAGGCTGAAGTCTACTGCATGGCAGTAAACCAGCAAGAAAATCCAACCAGAGGAAAAAAAACAGCAAATCACTTATCTGAATGAAAGCAGGAATGCAAGCCGAGCTCCAAGCAAGACCTGAAGAACAATTAATTACCGGCAAGGCTGCTGGGAGTTCAGGTCACTTATATCAGACCATTTGGACCCAGATGAAAGCCATTCCGCAATTGTTTCATTACCCTCAGCAACCACCGGAGGGAGCCCCAGCTCCGAAGTTGCCTCCAACGTATTCACAACAGTACCCCCCCTTGAGGAGGGGTCACCGAACCCTCACCTGCGCAACCAGGCCGATCAGGATGAGCTTGATGATAGGCACGGATCAGTATCCTAGCATAACCTCTCCACTTAACCAAATACTGGAGTTTCTGTCTAGCAAAACGAGAATCCAATATTTTCTCAACCACATACTCCAAATTGCCCTCAACCAAAACAGGGTCGGGAGGCGCAGCCATAGGAACCACTGGCTCGACAAACCTCTTCAATAAGGACTTGTGGAGCACGTTATGGATCTTAAATGTCCCTGGAAGAAGCAAACGGAAGGAAACCAGATTAAGAATTTCCATGATCTTATAAGGTCCAATGAACCTTGGCTTAAATTTTGGAGACGCAACCTTCATAGGGATATTTCTCGAGGACAACCAAACCAAGTCCCCCTTTTTAAAATGAGGACCATCAGTCCTATGCCGGTTGGCAAACTGCTGAGCCTTCTCCTGAGAGAGAGACAACCTCTCCACAACAAGCAGGGCCGGCGTCAGCACCCGGCATACCCGGGCAAGTGCCGGGGCCCTGAGCAGGCAGGGGGGCCCACTCGCCGTCGGGCACCCCAGCCCCGTTAGCAGTATCAGCGCCGCCACTGGGCCCCCCCGCTTGCTCAGGGCCCCGCAGCAGCCAGCACAATACTTACCTCTCCCGTGCCTCCGCTGCCGCAGCTCCGGGCTCCAGGGGGCACCTGCGCCGGCGCTTTCCTCTCTCACAGCAGCGCCGCTGAATGACGTCATCATGTGGCAGAGAGCGCGCGGATGCCGGACAGGTGAGATGTGTGTGTGTGTGCCTGCGTGTGTGTGAGAGAGTGCTGCCTGTGATGCTGTATGTGTGATTGTGGTGGGGGGAGGCAGTGATGGTGGTGAGGAGGCAATGATGATGGGGAGGCGATGATGGGGAGGCAATGATAATGGGAAGGCGATGATGATGATGATGATGATGGGGAGGCAATGATAATGGGAAGGCAATGATGATGATGATATTAATGGGGAGGCAATGATAATGATGATGATGGGGAGGCAATGATAATGGGAGGCAATGATGATGATGATATTAATGGGGTGACAAATGCAATGATAATGATGATGGGGAGGCAATGATAATGGGAAGGCAATGATGATGATGATACTAATGGGAGGCAATGATGATAGGGAGGCAATGATGATAATGATGGGCAGGCAATGATGATTATGGGGAGGCAATGATGATGATAATGGGCAGGCAATGATGATGATAATGGGGAGTCTTTCCACAGCGCCCTTTCCTGAGCCGTAACAGTGCAGAATGCAGCACAGTGTAGAGGAGAGCTCCATATTTTGTATGGAGCATTATATGTGGTCCAGTATTCTGTATGGAGCATTATATTGGGTCCAGTATTCTGTATGGAGCATTATATGGGGGATAGTGGGGTGACATCCTGCATGGGGTATTTTATGGGTGATGAGGGGGAGACTATGTGGTGCCCATAATATTGTATAGAGGACTGTACTGTCCAGTCTGTACTGTGCGCTATGAGGATTTGGCGGTTTTTGAGCTATTGTACAATTTACAATAGGTATCAGTCATGTAATGGAAGAAGAGAGTGTTTGGCGTTGTGCTATACCCATATTTCTCTGCAGTATCTGTGCATCATGAATCGTGGTCTGTGTTAAGGGGGCCCACTGAGGCTCTTTCGCCCGGGGCCCATAAAAACCTGGAGCCGGCCCTGACAAACTGGTCCCAAATCTGCTGCATTCGCTCCACAATAGAGTCAACCCCCGGACAGACAGAAGCCTCCGTCTGTCCCGTAGAAAATCGAGGGTGAAACCCAGAATTGCAGAAAAATGGAGACAACAAGGTGGCAGAGCTAGTCCTATTATTAAGAGAAAACTCAGCCAAAGGCAAAAAAGAGACCCAGTCATCTTGATCAGCAGACACAAAACATCTCAGTTAAGTCTCCAAGGTCTGGTTTGTTCTCTTGGTTTGTCCATTGGTCTGAGGGTGAAATGCAGAGGAGAAAGATAACTGAACACCAAGTTTAGAACAAAATGTCCTCCAAAATCTGGAAACAAACTGGACTCCTCTGTCAGACACAATGTTCTCAGGAATGCCATGTAACCGAACCACATGCTGAAAGAACAAATGCACCAATTCGGAGGAGCAAGGCAACTTAGGTAATGGCACAAGATGTATCATCTTGGAAAACCTATCACAGATTACCCAGATAACGGTCATTTTCTGAGAGACAGGGAGGTCGGAAATAAAATCCATAGAGATATGGGTCCATGGTCTCTTGGGCACAGGTAATGGCATTAACAAACCACTAGAGCGAGAGCAAGGCTTGGAACGAGAGCAAGTGCCACAGGACTGCACAAATTCCCTGACGTCACGAGACAAAGTAGGCCACCAAAAGGACCGACTCACCAAGTCTCTGGTACCAAAAATCCCGGGATGACCAGCCAATGCGGATCAATGAATTTCAGACATCACACTCTTCTTCCACTGGTCTGGGACAAACAATTTCCCAATAGGGCAGCGTTCAGGTTTATCCTCCTGACACCCCTCTAGAGCCAGTCTCAAATTGGGTGAGATGGCGGAAAGAACTACACCCTCTTTCAGAATAACAGCAGGATCAGTTAATTCAGGAGAATCCTGCAAAGAAACTCCTTGAGAGGGCATCCGCCTTAACATTCTTAGTGCCAGGAAGAAAAGAAACCACAAAATTAAAACGTGTGAAAAACAAGGCCTGTCTAGGATTAAGTCGCTTGACTGATTCGAGATAAACCAGGTTCTTATGGTCTGTGAGGACCACCACCTGATGTTTGGCTCCTTCCAGCCAATGTCTCCACTCTTCAAATGCCCACTTCATGGCCAATAACTCCCAATTACCCACGTCATAATTACGTTCAGTTGGAGAAAATTTTCGAGAGAAGGCAGAAGGGTTACTCTTAGAGGTCTCTGGATCCCTTTGGGACAAAACGGCACCTGCCCCAATCTCAGAAGCATCAACCTCCACCTGAAATGGCTGAGAAACCTCAGCCTGCTGTAGAACAGGAGCAGAAATGAATCTCTGCTTAAGTTCCTGAAACGCAGAAACTGCCTCAGGAGGCCAATTCACCACATCGGAACACTTTTTGGTCAAATCAGTCAATGGTTTAACAATACTGGAGAAATTACCAATAAATTTAAGATAAAAATTGGCAAAACCCAAAAATCTCTGAAGAGCCTTCAATGTAGTAGGTTGAACCCAATCACAGATGGCCTGAACCTTGACCGGGTCCATTTCAATAACAGACGGAGACAAAATGAATCGCAGAAATGAGACCTTCTGTACGCCAAAAAGACACTTTGATCCCTTCACATACAGTGCATTCTCTCTCAAAATCTGGAACACAGTCTGAACATGTTTCACATGAGAGTCCCAGTCATTGGAAAAAATCAAGATATCATCCAAATAAACAATCAGAAATTTATCCACAAAATCTCTGAAAATATCATTCATGAAGGATTGGAAGACGGAAGGGGCATTAGTAAGCCCAAAAGGCATCACTAGGTACTCAAAATGCCCCTCTGGGGTATTAAACGCCATCTTCCTTTCATCTCTGTGCTTAATGAGAATAAGGTTATACGCCCCCCTGAGGTCAAGCTTGGTAAACCAACTAGCACTTTTCATTCTGGAAAATAGGTCAGAAATCAAGGGTAACGGATATTGATATTTAACAGTGATTTTATTCAGGAGGCGATAGTCAATACACGGCCTCAATGAACCATCCTTTTTGGCCACAAAGAAAAAACCGGCGCCCAAGGCTGAAGAGGATGGTCTGATATGACCCTTCTCCAAAGACTCCTTAATATAAGATCGCATAGCATCGTGTTCAGGTACAGATAAATTAAAAAGGCGACCTTTATGAAATTTACCACCAGGCACTAACCGAATAGCGCAATCATAGCTCCTGTGAGGAGGTAAGGATGCAGACTTACTCTCGCTAAACACATCAGAAAAATCAGTCAAAAAGTCAGGGACATCCTGAGACTTGGAGAGGCAGAAAAAACAGGAGTGTCAGTATTAACACATTGGCAGCCCCAACTGGTCACAGACACAGATTTCCAATACAAAACAGGATTATGAGTCTGTAACCAAGGGAAACCCAGTACAATAATGTCATGCAGATTATGCAACACCAGAAATTTGCAACTCTCCTGATGATCTTGTTCAACTGTCATTATCACCTGAGTAGAAAACTGGGGTTTATTCTCCGCCAAAGGCGTAGAATCAATGCCCAGCAAAGGAATAGACTTCGCAGGGGTATCATGGGAAACCCGCAACGTTTGGCAAAGTCAAAATCCATCAGGTTAATAGCTGCTACTGAATCAACAAAAGCCTGAGCCAAAAATGTGGACAGGGAGCAAATCAGGGTAACAGTCAACAGAAATTTAGTCTGAACACTACCCTAGACAACTGAGCGCGCAAAACCTCTTCCCCGCTTAGGGCAGATGGAAATAGCATGAGAAGCGTCACCACAGTAGAAACACAACCCACTGCACTTTCGAAACTCATGACGCTGAGCCCCAGAAGTCACTCTATCACACTGCATGGGCTCAGGAGCTGGCTCACAAGGCAACACTATCTCACGCATACTTCTGCGCTTACGCAAACGTCTGTCAATTTGAATAGCCAATGCAGATGTGTGGAACGTGTGCACAGCCGGTAATAGTGGTGCCTAGTTAGGTTCCCGAAACCCGATAATATCAAAAAGTAAAACTGGGCACTCAACTTAATGCTTAAATAGGAGTTTTAATGGTCCAGTAATAACAAAATTTGTGGCAAAACGTTTCGGCTGAAGCACAGCCTTCATCAGTTGCCAAGATACATAAATGAGGTGGAGGACCTAACAAAACATGTCAAATAAAGGAATGAAAAAAAGAAAGTATATACAAATGACAAAAATTGGGTATATGAGATTATATGAAATTCATAGTATTGGAATAAATTTTACATGACACAATCCAAAAGACTCATAATTGTGAGAAAAACGTACCGTTATAATAAGAAATTAGGGTCAGTATTCATAATCAGAATATTACATAGAAAGCACACCTAAAAGAAAATGAGCGCATTTGATTGGATTACAGATTGGAGTGAAAGAGACGCTTAATATGTGCTACTGTGGTGAACAGCATACCCTTGTTATTGGTTTGGAGCGCTGATGGACAGAATGTGGGTCAAAATGAGCGGCCTGTAAAGGATAAAATCCTGTTGGTAATATTACAAGATGTGCGCTTTGATACAGATACAGGGCTGATTAGCTTACCAGATGCAGTGAGGTGATGCTCTGGTATTGTATTGCCTGTAAATAGTCACAGGATTAAGGAGACTCCCCATTGGGGATACAGCCTATGTATAATTATGTATCGTGAGTGCGCTTACCGTTACTGAGGCAGACGCGGGATCCACCGCTTGTCTGTCGGGCCGTAGTTGTGCCCGATAGGTATATCGGCACTGTGGGACCATGCTCACCCAGATTAAAAGCGCTGTGTCCGGAAGTGAGGGTCGCGTGGTATCGGCGTGCGTGCCGCTAGTGAGCTTCCGGTACCATGGATCATGGGACCGGAAGTGACATGCGTTCCACGGACTAGCGTTCCAAATAGTGTCATGTGAAGTGTAGAGGCCCGCCTTCAATTCTGCTTAAGGTTACGTCTTACGTTGATGCCGTGCTTAGTGCTCGGATGAATGAGTAACATCGGTGCTGTGAATCTTAAAGTGGCTATAATACAGAGTAAGTTCAATCCGTATAAAAGGTGGTCAGTGCCAGTGAGATGGATGATGCTCAATATAAGCGGCTCTGAAAGAAACAACAAGAAGCACTAATTAGCCATGCAATATAAGTATCTAAATAAAAGACATTAGATCAAAGTCCCTATTTAACCCCTTTGGTGCCAAAGTCTCCAATGTGTGGATCCAAAATGATTCCCTTTTCTTTAGCTGTAGAATTCTGTTCCCACCCCGTCTGGGTTGGGGGACAGTTTCTAAAACTTGAAATTTGAGTTGTGAGATGGTATGTCCTGATGTATGGAAGTGATGGGGAATAGGGAGGAGTAGATTTTTGCACCGAATCGTGGATTTATGCTTGGAAATCCTGTCGCGCACTGATTGGGTGGTTTCACCAATGTACAATAGCCCACATGGACACTTAATTGAATATACCGCAAAAGATGATTCACAAGTGTGAAATCCCTTTATACGAAAGCTCTTTCCTGTGTGTGGGTGATATATAGTGGAGCCCTTTTGTACTTTGCCACATTGGGCGCAATGAAGGCAGGGAAAAGTGCCTGTACGGGGCTGTGATAAGAACAATTGTTTTTTCGTTTGGGATGAACCCAAATCTGCCCGTACGAGACTATCTCTCAGATTCGGCGGTCTTTTAAAGCATGGCAAGAACGGTTCTGCAAATTCCGGTATATTTGGATGGGCCTGAGATAGCAACGTCCAATAACGTCTGATTGCCCTATGGAGAATGAAAGCATAGGGGTGGAACATATGGACAAACGGAATACATTTGTTGGTGTTACTTGGGCGATTAATAGTGTGATGACTTCTTCCTGAAGAGAGTAGGGTGGGGGGGTAACCCTATTTAGAAATTTGTTGGTCATTTCCGTGTGTCTAAGGTCACTAAGTTGTGTGTCAGTAACTATCTTTTTAACCCGCTGATATTGTGAAATGGGGATGGCCCGTTTAACTGCGGGGGGATGGAAACTCCTATTTAAGCATTAAGTTGAGTGCCCAGTTTTACTTTTTGAATAGCCAATGACATAGAATCATTGAGATCAGAGAGAACAGGAAATCCCACCATAGCGTCCTTTACATTTTCTGACAGACCCTTCCGAAAAAGGTCTGCCAAAGCATCATCATTCCATTTGGTCAGGACTGCCCACTTTCGGAATTTCTGACAGTACAGCTCAGCGTCTTCACGACCCTGATATAATGCCAACAAGGTCTTTTCAGCTTGATCAGTGACATTAGGTTCATCGTACAATAACCCCAGAGCCTGAAAAAATACATCAACATCATTCAAAACAGGATCCCCAGGTGTCAGGGAAAAAGCCCAATCCTGAGGGTCGCCGCGCAGCAGAGAGAAGACAATTTGAACCTGTTGTGCTGCGTTCCCTGAGGACTTAGTCTTCAAGGCAAAAAACAACTTACAGTAATTTTTGAAATTCAGAAATTTAGATCGATCCCCCAAAAATAAATCTGGTATGGGGATCCTAGGTTCCACAGCCGGCAACCCAGCAAGATAGGTAGCAATACTCTGAACCTCAGAGGCAAGCTGCTCCACACGGCCAGACAACTGTGCAAACTCCATTGAGGAAAAAAAATTCCTCCTCAGCACCCAGAGAAAAAGAGGGAAAAAATGCAACAAACAGAAAAAAAAAATTTTTCTGACAACTCCCTTTTTTCTTTTTCCTTTTTTACTATTTTTCCCCTCTGTTGAGTACCATTGAATTTTCAGTTTGGCCGGTAATACTGTTATGTTTCGGTAACTGAGGAGAAATATCAAAAATAGCCAAAGTAGCAATACACCAGAGAGGCTGGAAACTATTGGGTTGCAGGACCCTAAATTAACCGCAAGTAGCCGTGGAGCGTACCTACGGTGATCCTAGATGCCTCGTCAGAGCCGGAGAGATAGCTACACCTAAAGGCAGAAAGATGAACGCTAACTACCCCGTAGCAGAACCCCCAAAGAAATAGGAAGCCCCCAAACATGTAATGGCGGTTAGACAAGAAGAAAATACGAACACAGACAGAAAATAGAATGAGCAAATGCTGGGGCCCAAAACTGTCTAGATAGAAAAGTATAGGAAAGAATTCTGACTGCAACCCAAAAAACCCTGACAAAAATACCAACACTTCTGATTAACAAAAAACCTGAGATCACACGACCTCTACCACCTAAATCAGATCTCTGGTGTAACACACAGCAATTCAGCAAATAAAAAGTGAGAAAGGAACAGAGCAAAAGTGCAAACACAACTGAGAACAAATGCAGCGCCAGGCCCCAAAAGGTGACCAGGCTGAAGTCTACTGCAAGGCAGCAAACCAGCAAGAAAATCCAAAAAAAAAGCAAATCACTTATCTAAATGAAAGCAGGAATGCAAGCTGAGCTCCAAGCAAGACCTGAAGAACAATTGATTACCAGCAAGGTTGCTGGGAGTTCAGGTTACTTATATCAGACCATTCAGACCCAGCTGAAAGCCATTCCGCAATTGGTTCATTACCCTCAGCAACCACAGGAGGGAGCCCCAGTTCCGAAGTCGCCTCCAACGTATTCACAACACAGATGCCAGGTCCAGAAGAAGGAAGAGGACAAACTCGCATCACTTTTATTTGGTGGTTAGTAGGTTGTTGGTGACTTTAATCAGGGCAGTTTCAGTGGAATGGTGCAGTCTGAAGTCAGATTTTAAGCGGTCAAAGAGGAAGCAAGAGGAGAGGTGGGACGACAGTTCAAAATAGACATGTTGTTCCAGTAGTTTGGTGGCAAAGGGGAGAATATGATATGGGGCAATAGGTAGACACAGAGGATGGGTCAAGGGTGGGATTGTTGAGGAGGGTGTAATTGAGGCATTTTTCAATCAGGATGGAAGACATCAGTTGTTAGTGACAGAATGAAGAGGTGAGTTATGATTGTGATGAAGACTGTGGTAAAGTTTGGAATGAGGTTGGCTGTTATTGTGTCAAGTTCACAGGTGGTGAGGCAAAGTATTCAGCTGAGATGACAGGAGAGGGAGGGGGAACTGGTGGACACAGGAAAGAATTGAAAGTACTGAATAGCTGTTTAGGGTTGTGAGACAGGTATGATATGAGGGATGATTAGTCGGTTTGTTTTGCTGCAGTCAGAATTTGCATTTTTACAACTTCTGTTACTGGATGGGCAACTCCGCTCCCTTTCTTTGGCAGCCATACAATGGTACGCTTTGTAGATGAAGGCCAGAAAGAATATGTGCTCCAGTGTATGGCAAGCGCTGCATCAAGTGGCCTCTGTTCCTTTTCCCCCACCTTAACATCACACACAGTACAGTCCTCAGTGGTGGCGCCCCATTTAACCTTTTTTTCCCCACATCACAACTCTCCAAGCACCCAACTGACTGTGGGGAACCACAGATGGGACTTTCTGCAGAGCTGTTCACACATTCTATTCCATGGGTATCAGAGGTCTGCTAAAAAGATTCACAGAGTCAAGAGGAGGAAATCATCTCCACCAATGGCCAAATTTTATCTGACAGATCTATGGTCAGACAAAGTTTTGTCTGAGCATTAACCAAACCCTCTTCAACAGACGTTAACCCCATTGGGTGAAGGTGTTCTATTTGTGACAAGACTCAGATATTTGAGGTGCCCACGGACTGTATTGTGCTGCCAAGGCAGGAATAGGAGGAGGGTGACTCTCAAGGTGAGGAGTGGGAGAACAGAGTGGATGACAATGAGGTAGTAGATCACACTTGGTGTAAACCCAGAGGCATGCAGCTGAGTAGCTCAGCAGAGGAGAAGAAGGAGTAAGGTGAATGGATTACATTGACACAGAGTTATGGAACCACAACAACCCATGCATCCTGAGGCCCAACTCTGGAAGTGGACAGCAGCGTTCGCGGTTCTGCAGTTGCCTAGCTTGGATCTTTTTTTCAGATTGACAAAAATCTGAAAAATTATGTTATCTGTCAACTTTTTTAAAAACATCCTAGTAGAGTAAAAAAAATTAAATCATTTCAGTATTGAATGCATGACCTGCCACATGCGTGATCAACATGCATTAATCTGGGAATGTCATTGTGCTAAAATGCACACTAACAGATCTCTCCAACCACCCTCCACCCCATCAACTGCATCTTCTGATTCCTCCTCCCTCACCGTGGCAAGTGTTGTCACACAGGTCTCCGGCCAAAGAACCTCCACTTGTTTACCCCTGCTGTTGGGGTGATTGATAGCCTGTCAGTTGATACAGCATTGGACATGTCTGCTGTTTTTGACTGATCTTACATACCAAGCACACCCCATCTTTCTCAATACATCAAAACATCCACGCCTGTACCTCTCTTAGAGTCCAGCAACTTGTCGTGTTCACCCTACTCCCCCCTGTGTCAACACAGCAGTAAACCCTCGTTTGTGCAGTTGTGCTCACAAAAAATAAATATTTTTCACTCCTACACATGACAAAGCTAACAGCTTGAACGTCACCATCTTCAATCTACTAATGATAAACTTTATTTATATATCACAAACACATTACGCATAGCTTTACGAGTCAGCAGCTCATATAAAAGTTAAAAGTTACCAAGTTTAAGATAATCAAACTATTCAAGCAAAAATAATGATGACCCTGCTCTGAAGAGCTTACAACCTACAATGAGGTGGGGTGACATCAATTACAGGTGCTTATTTACAATGAAGGTACAACCATCTTGAGCAAAGGGGGTAGATAATGGCTGCATGAGCCTTTTGGGTACTGTTGAGTTTGATGGTGAGTTATGTTCAGAGAAGTAGAGAATAAGCTATACATGTAAAAAGGACTTTGATTAGGGAACGTGATAGGCCGCACAAAACACGTGTTTTTAGGGAGCACCTAAAAATGTCTAAGTTGTGGTTATACTCCTCGTTTCATGGGGACAAAGGGTAAAGTGAGTCCTCTAGGTTTGAGATTGAACTGAACTGGACAAGTCCAGATCAGGGGTGTTACCATCTTTGTGTCTCAGAGTTTGAAATTTGTAAGAGGCCACAAGAATTGGCTAGAGATAGAAACTGGAATACAGATGGGGAGGTGGAGCTGTTGAAGTCTCCCAGAATAAGGGTTGTCAATTCTGGGGACATAAAGTATGGCCGCAACGCATAAAATTGGTCAAGGAAGTGGGTGGGTGAGCTATTGGACCCTCATGGTGTGAACCCAAAAGAAGAATGGCATTCAATCAGCCTGCATTTATTTATTGAGTTAAAAACAGGATTGTTGTTGGCAATGAGGAGTGGAGGGTTATTGTGGAGTTAGCAGTGATCGTACAACAGGATATACGCATATTCCATGTGTTGTAATCTGGACGTGGATAAGCCATATGCTCACTATTACTTTTCTGAGAACTAATTATTGTGAACATCCTGATGATTCGTGGCCTAATTGTTTCATTGTCTGGATGATAGGGGCCAGCTGAGAGCTATTCGCTACTAAAATCACAGCTCTTGTTTCTGTATGACTCATGGCCTGTGATCTCTGTGATTATTGCAAGGCCACTCCAATCTGTTGGCCACAGAAATGCATCCTTTCCGCCTTATGGATACTGACTGTTTCCGAAAGCTGATTGCCATCGCAATCCCCCAAATACCAGTTGCATTTCAACAATGACAACTGGATGAGCAATCATGGACAAGGAATTACAGCTAGATGACTGGGCACTGGGTGACTCTGGTGGCTGTAGGGGCAGTCGGGGGAAGGGGCTCCTCCACAAGTTTTGCAATCCCCAAGGCTTGCAGGGCACATGGGGATGGAAAAATAAACCACTACACACCATAATATATATAACTAAATTACTACACACCAGGGGATGGAGACCTAAAGCATTAGACAGCAAAGTGTCACTAGACACCAAGTCTTGGAATCCGCAGGGCTTGCGGAACAAACCTCTGAATCTAATATTTCCTGCAGTACCTCTGCATCTTCCACCTCCTTTAGGGCCTCCATCTGTGCCCTCAATATCTGCCTTAATGAAACAGACGTTTCAACACTGCAGAGGGAATCCCCCCACCTCCGTACTGCGCAGCCACGGCTCACTGTAATCAGGCATCTTTTAAATTAATATGCCTTGGAGATCGCAGTCATACAGATCAAGAGTTGTGGACAGCTATCCATGCCGAGGGTTGAGCTATAGCTGCCTACACTCAACCTGGAGCAAGGGAAGGTCATGTGTGATAACGGTGCAAATCTGGTGGCGGCCCTACGCCTGCCCAACTGTACACACGTGCCTTGCATGGCTCACATCCTCAACCTGATGATACAGCAATTCCTACACCACTGTCACAGCATGGAAGCGCTGCTGTAGAAAACACTGTCACTGTGTGTTCACTTTCACCATTCCACTTAAATTAAGAGAACTTTTGGACTGCCGGTAAACCAATTGATGGGCGAAGTGACCACACTATGGAATTCAACCCTGCACATGTTGCAGCGACTGTGGCAGTAGCGTCGAGACCTGGTGCAGTATGACAGTTTGCATAGCCTGGCACATCGCAGTACGGGCGTGGTGCAATTCACACTTGCATGGCGGACACAGATGAAGAACCTCTGCACCCTTCTGCATGTTTTTGAAATGGCTGCTAAGATGGTTACCAGTGATGATGCCATCATCAGCATCACTATTAATGTCATCTAAATGCTGGACCACACTTTAAACAGTCTGGGTGAGGAGGTGGCGGTGGTCGCGGGGGAAGTAGAGCAAGCAGATGAGGATGTCTTTAGGGTTAATAATATCTCTAAGTTCTGGTCTGTCGTCTCACAGGCGGTTGCCAAGGGAGGAATAAATGGAGGAGGAACCAATGGACAAGGACCATGAAAAGGACGAGAAAGAAGAGGTGATGGACTCTCACCAGTTAGGAGATGAAGAGGATAATGTTATCTATTGTCCATGGTTGGCACAAAGGGATGAAGGAAGAAAGCTTGAGTGTTATCCTGCCACCAACACACTGTGGAGTTGGACCTCATGAAAGTGACCAACCCATGTGTGTCTTCTTGCAGCACTATCTGCAACATGATTGTTACCTGTTTAGTTATGATTCAAAAACAGTGCTGACTTCTGGGTACCAATGTGTTCTATCCATGAAACAAAAGTACATTTTGTCAGTCGCCTCCCCAACTGAAAAAGGGACGCACCCATTCTGCAGTATCTAAATATGCTTGAAGACAATCTTGACAGTGGTTTTCCCCAAGACAGCAGTGATGCACACAGTTTGCATCACAGTGATAGGCTTCTAACCACAGAAACGTTGAGTCATCAGCGCAAAAACATTGGCAGCCTTGCAGCGCTGGAGTCCTGTATTCCAACCTCACCAAGGACAGCATCTGCAAAGACTTTTTATGTTCTAACCGTATATTCAAGGGTTTCCTCCCAGTGCTTATTTTTCTACCCACACTCCAAAGACATATACAACCCCAAGCAAAAATTATGGAATCAACGGCCTTGGAAGATGTTCATTCAGTTGTTTTATTTTGTTGAAAATAAAACAGATCACAGACATGGCACAAAACTGAAGTCATTTCAAATGGCAACTTTCTGGCTTTAAGAAACACTAAAAGAAATCAAGAACAAATAATGTGGTAGTCAGTAATGGTTATTTTTTTAACCAAGCATAGGGCAAAAATTATGGAATCACTCAATTCTGAGGGAAAAAATTATAGAATCATGAAAAACAAACAAACAAAAAACACTCCAACACATCACTAGTATTTTGTTGCAACACCTCTGGCTTTTACAACAGCTTGCAGTCTCTGAGGCATGGACTTAATGAGTGTCAAACACTACTCTTCATCAATCTGGCTCCAACTTTCTCTGATTGTTGTTGCCAGATCAGCTTTACAGGTTGGAGTCTTGTCATGGACCACTTTCTTCAACTTCCACCAAAGATTTTCAATTGGATTGAGATCCTGACTATTTGAAGGCCATGACATTGACCTTATGTGTCTTTTTTCAAGGAATGTTTTTTACAGTTTTTGCTCTATAGCAGGATGCATTATCATCTTGAAAAATGATTTCATCATCCACAAACATCATTTCAATTGATGGCATAAGAAAAGTGTCCAAAATATCAACATAAACTTGTGCATTTATTAAAGATGTAATGAAAGCCATCTCCCCAGTGCCTTTACCTGACATGCAGCCCCATTTCATCATTGACTGTGGAAATTTGCATGTTATCTTCAGACAGTCATCTTTATAAATCTCATTGGAACGGCACCAAACAAAAGTTCCAGCATCATCACCTTGCCCAATGCAGATTCTCGAATCATCACTGAATATGACTTTCATCCAGTCATCTACAGTCCACGATTGCTTTTTCTTAGTCCATTGTAACCTTGTTTTTTTCTGTTTAGGTGTTAATGATGGCTTTTGTTTAGCTTTTTTGTATGTAAATCCCATTTGCTTTAGGCGGTTTCTTAAAGCTTGGTCACGGACGTTGACTCCAGTTTCCACCCATTCGTTCCTCATTTGTTTTGTTGTGCATTTCCTGTTTTGGAGACATTGTTTTAAGTTTCCGGTCTTGATACTTTGATGTCTTCCTTGGTCTACCAGTATGTTTGCCTTTAACAACCTTCCCATGTTGGTTGTATTTGCTCCAGATTTTAGACACAGCTGACTGTGAACAACCAACATCTTTTGCAACATTGTATGATGATTTACCCTCTTTTAAGAGTTTGCTAATCCTCTCCTTTGTTTCAATTGACATCTCTCGTGCTGGAGCCACGACGTGTTGGAGCCATGATTAATGTCAGTCCACTTGGTGCAACAGCTCTCCAAGGTATGATCACTCCTTTTTAGATGAAGACTAATGAGTAGATCTAATTTGATGCAGGTGTTAGTTTTGGGAATGAAAATTTACAGAGTGATTCCACAATTTTTTCCTTAGAATTGAGTGATTCCATAATTTTTCCCCTATGCTTGGTTATAAAAAATAACCATTACTGACCACCACATTATTTGTTCTTGATTTTTTTTAGTGTTTCTTAAAGCTAGAAAGTAGCCATTTGATATGACTTCAGTTTTGTGCTATGTCTATGATATGTTTTTTTTTCAACAAATTAAAACTGAATGAACATCCTCCAAGGCCAGTGATTCCATAATTTTTGCCAGCGGTTGTATTACAATCTTCCTTCTAAATCATACAATTACAGTCATGGCCAAAAGTTTTGAGAATGACACAAATATTATATTTTCACATGATCTGCTGCCCTCTGGTTTTTACGTGTGTGTTTGACAGATGTTTTTATCACAGACAGAAATATAATTGCAAACATATGAGTAACAAAAGCTTATATTGACAGTTAGAATGAGTTAATGCAGCAAGTCAATATTTGCAGTGTTGACCCTTCTTCTTCAGGACCTCTGCAATGCTCCCTGGCATGCTCTCAATCAACTTCTGGACCAAATCCTGACTGATTGAAGTCCATTCTTGCACAATCAATGCTTTCATTTCGTCAGAATTTTTAGGTTTTTGTTTGTCCACCCGTCTCTTGATGATTGACCACAAGTTCTCAATGGGATTAAGATCTGGGGAGTTTCCAGGCCATGGACCCAAAATCTCTATGTTTTGTTCCCTGAGCCATTTAGTTATCACCTTTGCTTTATGGCAAGGTGCTCCATCATGCTGGAAAAGGCATTGTTGATCGCCAAACTGCTCTTGGAGGGTTGGGAGAAGTTGCTCTTGGAGGACATTCTGGTACCATTCTTTATTCATGGCTGTATTTTTAGGCAAGACTGTGAGAGAGCCGATTCCCTTGGCTGAGAAGCAACCCCACACATGAATGGTTTCAGGAAGCTTAACAGTTGGCATGAGACAAGACTGGTGGTAGCGCTCACCTTGTCTTCTCCGAATGAGGCGTTTTCCTGATGTCCCAAACAATCGAAAAGGGGATTCATCAGAGAAAATAACTTTACCCCAGTCCTCAGCAGTCCACTGCCTGTACCTTTTGCAGAATATCAGTCTATCCATGATGTTTTTTCTGGAGAGAAGTGGCTTCTTTGCTGCCCTCCTTGAGACCAGGCCTTGCTCCAAGAGTCTCCGCCTCACAGTGCGTGCAGATGCACTCACACCTGCCTGCTGCCATTCCTGAGCAAGCTCTGCACTGCTGGTAGCCCGATCCCACAGCTGAAACACTTTTAAGAGACGGTCCTGGCGCTTGCTGGTCTTTCTTGGGCGCCCTGGAGCCTTTTTGGCAACAATGGAACCTCTCTCCTTGAAGTTCTTGATGATGCGATAGATTGTTGACTGAGGTGCAATCTTTCTAGCTGCGATACTCTTCCTGTTAGGCCATTTTTGTGCATTGCAATGATGACTGCACGTGTTTCTTTAGAGATAACCATGGTTAACAGAAGAGAAACAATGATGCCAAGCACCAGCCTCCTTTTAAAGTGTCCAGTGGTGTCATTCTTACTTAATCATGACAGATTGATCTCCAGCCATGTCCTCATCAACACCCACACCTGTGTTAATGGAGCAATCACTGAAAAGAGGTTAGCTGGTCCTTTTAAGGCAGGGCTGCAATGATGTTGAAATGTGTTTTGGGGGATAAAGTTCATTTTCTAGCCAAATATTGACTTTGCAAGTAATTGCTGTTAAGCTGATCACTCTTTATAACATTCTGGAGTATATGCAAATTGCAATTAGAAAAAGTGAAGCAGTAGACTTTGTAAAAATTAATATTTGTGTCATTCTCAAAACTTTTGGCCATGACTGTACAGTCTAACTGCCTTTTCTGTTCTGAAATTATTAAAAAGACCTTAGCAATTGAGCGGCTTTTAGCAAGATACTCTATTTCTCTCTTAATTTATTGCTTTACTCTTACATTACGTTTCCACTGTTTTTGCAGTAAATCATTTTGTGTCTCATTGACATAA